>CM069455.1:47451867-47881867 GCA_035610835.1 Ophiura sarsii
GGCTGGTTAAAATGTGCAATAATAACATCGTAGCTCGGGCGCAGTTCACAGAAAGCTCGCTGTACGGGGCCAGGATTTTTGTTAGGGGGGGGGGGGGGGGCATAAAAAAATGATGCGCACATTTGTTGTGCCATTTGTCGGTAAATTTGACAAATTTGGTCGTATACTTACTAATTTGGTATGAAAATGCGCGCAGCGCTGAAAAAATGTGTCTGTTTTAACTACATTTTTCTGGGGGGGGGGGGGGGACAACAAATTGTTTGCGGGGGGGGGGGGGGTGCCCCATTGCCCCCTGTAGCGCCGTCACTGGGTCTAGGGTAACATCGGGTTGCGTATTCCGTTTAGAACAGAGAAGAGAATAGGCCTATATAATTCATTCAATGTTTATGTTGAAAATTCTTATCTGGGAAAAAAACCCAAGCAAGCAGAATGTTTGACTGAGGAGAAAAGTATCAAACATAATATCGAACAGATGGCGCTATGCTACTAAATATATATAATTATTTGTCCGCATTAAGCACTGACTGTGTTGGCTGGGTGTCCGGTTTGGTTGCGTCTTTACTGACACTGCCCTGTGTGAGGTGGTGGTGGCTAATTATACCGGGTGGTTCAAAAAAAAAGTTGACCCAAGTTCAAGATAACATTTCAACTACATTTATAGTTTAAGATAATTTGTTTTTACTTAGTCTTAATCAGCAGTAAGTTTTGAAATTATTTTGAAAAAATGGTACATTTAGCTTGGTTAGTTCTTCAGGTATAGTGCATTACAGAGAGCATGTACAAAACTGCCTTGCTCACAGGAGCGTCCTTTAGTAGAGATGCAATGCACAAAATGGACTAACACACGATGGGTCACAAATTGTGAAAAAAGGAGAAAAAGAAAACAAGGAGACAACAGTTACTGAAACATTTGTCTGGTGCATTACAACATTACCTACCTAAGTACACGTTTCATTGTTGAATGTGAATGGCACATAGGCATAGAGATTGGGATACTTTGTCAGGGCGGGGTATTCAATTCTGAATCTAGATAGTGGAGCAAAATTGACCATAAATTGTGACCCCTAGTGGTCAAATTTTAAAACATCATCTCGATGGTTTTATATGATAGTATATACCTTGTAAGACAAGAAAAGTAATGATGCCAAAAATGTAGGCGTGGGCGACCTGAGAAATTAACATATCAAAATGGCGTCTATTTTATTATAAAAACCGTCCTGATGCTTTGATATAATGCAATCAAACATGTGCAATCCTAGAATATATTAATATCATTGATACATAAGATGTTGCCAACATTCAATTCCGCAATTTTTATTTCCAAATTCCAATATGGCTGACATTTCAAATAATTAATTAAGGCAACGCACTAAATAACGTTTTCAGGCGTAATATAAGAAACTGGTATTTAAAACCAGTGAAAGTTGTCAACTTCATTTGATTATAGTCGTAACCACAAATTCATTATGCAAATTCGTTCAAAAAACTTGTTATTTGGACTTTTTAAGAGGCATCATCAGTCTTTGGAAGACGTATGCGTATGACACACAGCTTACCAAAAGTGTTCCAATTTTATATATGGATATTATTGACATAATCATCGTGGCATTATTTGGAATCTTCTTGAGCTGCCATGTTTTAAAATGAAATATTGTTTTCATCCTCGTCCAACAACTAGTTGATGATCATTTAGAATAATAATACTGTCACAGTATGGCAATTTATGCCACTCTTTCAGTTCTTTGCAATCTCCATGTTGACCAACCTTTGGCATAATATCAAGTTAAGTTTAATTTTTTTCAGAATCTGAGTTAGACTCTGGGTCTGTATCATATGCAGCTTCTGTGAGTGGGTTGCCACATGATTCAATGTTTGCTCCTAATGTAGATAGTGCTGCGTGTACTCCTGCGTTCTTCATCATTATACGATACGCGGTTTTCTTACCATATCCAAAGAATCCACTTACAGTGTCACACCAGTAATGCAGTAAACAGGAAGGATGATGTTATGTTGCTCACGTGAAAGTTTGTTATATATCTGGTGGACAGGTATAAAGCGGGTAAGATCGGTATGTTTCCCGCCCCGTCCAGTGAAAAAGAAAACCTCACTCGACGAAATACTTGGTCGATGATGGACAAGGAGAACTAACACATCTGTGTCTGGACTGCTGATAACAACATGATGTGCACCTGCATTTGCATCGGTTGCAGCTTGAAGAATGATGCGTGTGTCCGCCTCCTCTTGGTTTGATGCAAGCGATCTACTGAGTGAACAGATCCTTGTCTTATGATGAAGGTCTTGCCATCCGGATGACCACCACTGATATAAATGCACTGTCCTTCTTGAAGCATAGGCCCCTCTGTATCAAGCATGTACTGGGTGTAGTCAGCGTTCGCGTTAAGTGGTTGCCCGGTTGCCCGGGACACCCAAAATTAGCACCGGGCAACCAACATGTACTTATTTGGTTGCCCGGTGGGCAACCAATTTTTTTACAAGAAGTGAAACACTTAACACATGCATTTAAATATTTTACAGAACGGGCAACAACAAAATCTGCCGGGCAACCATAATTTCCTGCTTGGTTGCCCGGCGGGCAACCAGATTTTTCCCCTTAATTCGGACGCTGGGTGTAGTATTCTGATATGCGAGCCTTGTTCTGCCCCACTGATAAGAAGTGTTTCCAGTTGGAGGGTACTTGGATGTCACCACGTACGTGATATGTGCGAAAGGTTGAGCCTGAAGACCGTTTCTCTCGGGTCGAACCTTTAATACGATATGCATCTGTTGCACATTACTCTTGTTGTTGACCATGCGGCTATTCTTTACGATGTAACCTACAAACTCCTCTACTAAAGTCTGATAGGTAACTCGTTCGTGAAAGTCTGGAAGATATATCGATGCAGCGAGAACCTGTATCACTGCGTGGTCATCATATATTACAGCATCAACCAAGGGAATCGATGTAATTTTGTCGTCTTGCACTTGTGCCAGGTCTTCTAATCTATGCATGAACTCAGCTTTTTTAAAGCTAACATAGATCCATCATTTGCAAACATGCTGAGCGGCACTGGTGAGCTTTCAGACGACATAACTCTTGTGTCAGGAACTCGTTTATGCGCACTAACAGCTAGAAGGCGAACGTACATCATTTCAGCATCGATACTTATTTTGGTGCTTCGTATTGTTACGCATTTGTTCATGTCAGTCATGATCTTGGTAAAGCATCATAGAAGCTCTTTTCTGGTTTGCCTAGCTTTCGGTCTACCACAAGACGTTCCGATACAAATGTGTTCGCTAATTCGTATCCCGTATCCAAAGCATTATGCTTTCCTGGATTGCTGCCGGCGCGAGACCTCCTGTTGCAAAGTTAACGAGGCCCTGACGCTATCAAATGGATTGAGGTATGTTTCATCGAACATTATTGTCATCTTTGCGACTTCTGATGTGTAGCGTTTCTGTGCTGCTTCACCAGCTTCATGGTGACCAAGTTTTGAGCCAGACGAAGTATTCAAGGTTTCTTCAAATCTTGACGCATACTGAGAGGTAATAGGACGAGCCATGAACCACCTTACAACTGCCGGACCCTTCATAATCAGCCCTATAATTCCGCCACGACCTTTCAGCACTTTGTTTTCGGTTGTTTCAAGAATGTATTCAGGCCATAAAGCATTGCATGGACCATCGGTAAGTTTTGCAACGAATCCTCAGTGTGAGTAGTCGTTTAAGACATCGGATGGTAAGCGTTTCATCAAAAGTAATATCACCGACCTATATATATCTGGCGTAAATACTCCGGTTAGAACTAAACAGTAACGGTAGTAGTTTTGCTTGGGCCGATAGTGCACAATCCAATCTCCACTCCTCGTACTGCTGATGAACATCTTCAGCGGTTGCATCACTCTGGTCAAGAACTCATCCCATAGTTTGAATGTTGGAGATGATGCAATGCACAGCCTTCTTTGGTAGCAACTCTTCTAGGATTACTGGCTGAATCGTTTTGGGGATTCGAGTGACATTTCTTGAGGCGAGTAGTAGGCCTATTCGTCATCTAATTTAGTTGTGCATGCAATTCTTCTTCGTAGTATACCTACTGCTACATGAAGAATGTTGTCGTCTGTCTACCTCTTTCTACATTGATTTTGATAGGGTTTTTTTGGGTATATCATGTAGGCCTTTGTAGCCCAACATCGCCCTCATAGACAATATCATAATTACGGAGTCCAATTAGGGTCCAACTATAAAGTGCAGTATGATGTTATAACTATTATCAAACTTGACGCAAATGTCGTCTTACGTTTACGATAATTTACTGACAAATTTTAAATAATTATCGTCATCCGTCAATATTAGTCATACAATTAGAAAGCTCTAAAATCTAAATCAATTGCAACATACCCTTTTAATTCAATATACATTTTGATACGGAATACTTGCCTCTAAATCATAGAGTATAACAACAAAAAATCTTTCAAATCAAGGTCAAAATTGAAATTATTTATGCTAAAACTGATTAAAATATTGAGACAAATTAAAATCAAGATACAAGGCGGCCATTTTGAATGAAAGAAACACTGTTTTTGTGTATATAGGTACTGTATGCACCATGAATTCCATTAGTATCAAAAAAAGATAAGTTGTCGTGTTCCATAAAGTAAGAGACATATAACAAGCGGCTAGCAATTACTTAACTATTAACATAGTCGCCATTTTGATATGCTAATTTCTCAGCTCGCCCACGCATACATTTTTGGCATCATCACTTTTCTTGAAGGAAAAGGTTAACACTATCATATAAAACCAATCTGGTGATGTTTTAAAATTTGATCGGTATATCGAAAACTAGAGGACTTTTATAGCCAATTTTGCTCTACTAAGAGTATGTTGTTTTGTTGAAGACAGAAACTAAAGGACACTCCCGTGGACAGGTCCGTTTTGTGCATGCTTTCTGTAATGAACCATATCTGAAGAACCAATCAAACTAAACGTGCCATTCTTTCAAGATAATTTCAAAACTAACTGCAGATTAAGAATAAGCAAACACGAATTCTCTAAAACTCTATATGTAAGTTTAAAAGTTACTTTGAACTTGGGTTAACTTTCTATATGTAAGTTTAAAAGTTACTTTGAACTTGGGTTAACTTCTTTTTGAACCACCCGGTACATTGAAGACATATTCATATAATGTATTACATTTATTAAGGCTGGTGTCAACCCTGTTTGGCGCCAAATTTATCAACACTGTAACTTTTAAATTATAAATGTGATGTACATAAAAGTATACATTTTTTGTGATGAAATGAGTCATTGAGTGATTTTTACATTTTTGGCCAAAATCACCTTTTGGCGGCAACATTTTTCAGACAACCTAACAATATCAGTTTTAGATTAAAAATTCCAAAATTCCACCAAAATCATCTAAAGTCAATTATCTAGGAGTTTTTTTTTTTTTTGGCTTAAAATTTGTTTGTTTTGATAATATTGATCAAAAAGTGCCAACAAAATGTTTTTTATCTCAAAAATCTCATTTTTGGCACTTTTTGGTCAATATTTTCAAAACAAACAAATTTTAAGCCAAAAATATCGCTCCTAAATAATTGACTTTAGATGATTTTGGTGAAATTTTGGAATTTTTAATCAAAAACTGATATTGTTAGGTTGTCTGAAACATTTTGCCGCCAAAAAGGTGATTTTTGGCCAAAAATGTAAAAATCACTAATTTTAGTAAAATTTGATACCAAAAATGGATTCTCTGATTCATTTCATTACAAAAAATGTATACTTTTATGTACATCACATTTATAAATTTAAAGTTACAGTGCTTGATGCCAAACAGGGTTGACACCAGCCTTAAATACCCAATCCATCCCCACTCGACCCATTCCCCATCCCCATTTCCACGTGGCTATCAGTTTTACCATATGAAGAGGTATTTTGCAAAAGGGCTATGGTGCATTTTTTCAAAAAATGAGTTTGATATAGAAATGTATAGGGAAAAATCATGTTTCAAGGGAACAAAGTCATTTTTTTCAAAAAGACCTACATCTCATTGTAAACAGCCATTGAAATTGTTGTTTTGTTGCAAAAAGGGCCTGTATCCAGAATTATATCGGGATACTCCATCTGTTTGTACATAAAGAAAAAATACCACACACAAAAAATCATTTATTTTAATCATTGAAAATAAATAAGTTTGATATTGAAATGTATAGGTCACAATCATGTTTCAAGGAAATAAAGTCATTTTTTTCAAAAATACCTACATCTCATTGTAAACAGCCATTGAAGTTGTTGTTTTGTTGCAAAAGGCGAGTTTTGTTGCAAAAGGGCCTACATCCAAAATTTCAAAAAATGTAAACATGATTTTAAAAAAAATTTAAAACTAGCACATTTAAAATTTATATCAATTTCAATTAGTATGTAGTGTACCTCTTTCATAATCCATTCAGTTTTTCAATTGCTCAACTTGAATATTTAGAAACAGTTTTTTGACTTTTTCTCAATAAGAGCCAAAGTGGATGTAGGCCCTTTTGCAAAATACCTCTTCATATACAAATCAGATTTTTAGAAACCTTTCCCAACTTGTAAAGTCTTATCTCAAGAATTACTGAACTAATACTGTGCATGTTTGTACTTATTTATGTAGCCCGTAGGAAATTGTTTGCACTTTTCCCCCTCTGATCATGTAGTACGGTATCTGAGACTATAGGTATAAAAGTCTCATATATATTATAGCAGTCCCTCTGTATCTTTATGACGTCATCTTCGATATATTTCCCCACATTAACCGACGCTGCGACATTTGAAGGGGGCGAACTTCAAATCCAAGCGTCAATTTATTTTGACAACAATAGCGACTATGAGTGCACCTAGGGGACCCGGCACAGGATATGGCCAGAAATGCACGTTATATATATAGTTCAGTTCAGCGAAAACAAACTTCTTTGCCTGTACCAGCTCGTACCTATCTGCCGCTGGGCGATGGTGCTGAGTGTAACATAGGAAACCCGCAAGGCAAAATGTAATTAATTGAATGGCATACATTATTTGCTAGTGACTAAGTATACTACTAGGTTTTACAACGTTAATGCATTCTCCGACAAACACATGGCATAATTATTTCGACCTATTATAACAAGGTCCAATTAAGATGTTTTGCGCTGCATGTATAAGCCATATTGCAACTTTTTAAGGTCTAATAGCTTTCCGAATACTTAGGTACCGGTACGTAACTTGATGATCCAGGCTTTTTCATTTAATAATATTTTCCATACAAAATGTTATCTTCCCCGCAGCATCTCATTTGGATTCCTCTAGTAAGTAGCCACCATATTATCGTTCAACTGTTGCATCGCTATCCCCCGATTTAGTGTGTTTGTGACTAGGCCTACGTGTTATTCTACCTTTTATAGCACCATGTCTATTACACTCTCAGAACAGGTATTAAAAAACCATGGGTTAAAAGAATATTGGTTAAAAAAGTATACTACATTGGTTAAATATGATATCGTTGGTTAAAAATTACTTTTAATACTGCGTTGGTTAAAGAGTAAAAATATAATACATTTTTAGTTTATTCAACGTTGGTTAAGGCATCATAATTTTAACCAACAATAGTTCATAACAAGATTCCCGCCAAAGAATTTCAATGGCGTGAAAATCTTGTGCACATATTATTAAGACCACGTCAGAATTTGTATTATCGTGTTATTTTCCGCCCCTGGTATATTGTGCCCGATATTGGACACATATGGTTTTACATTGGCGCTCTTCAATTGGCATTATGTTGGCAACTAATATCATTGTTCCAATATAATGGGCACAATATACCAGGGCGTAAAATAACACGATTGATTTCATATACAAATTTGACGTGGTCTAACAATTGTGGCCGCTATTAGGAGTTATCACTTCCCGGCCTTTTGGCTAGGATCTCGTGCCTTGTCCTTTGCCTTCGCCTGCCCCTTGTCCTGGCCACGGGTTGTCGCCAATATTGAAAGCCAATATTGGGCCAATGAAACATCAATATTGTAATGTTGTCTGGGTTAAAGTTTAGCAAAAAATAATAAAAGTTTAACTAACTTTTTTAACCAACTACTGTTGGTTAAAACATATTAACCAACAAATGATTAAAAATTGTAACCAACCACAGGTTAAAGTTTAACCAACAGCTGCTGCTGTTGGTTACGGTTTTATCAAACCAATTGTGTGGTTCACCTGGTAACCTCCCGTTGGTTATCTTTAACCTTTGTCCTGAGAGTGTTGGTATCTATGTTAACAGTGCGTGTTGCTAAATCATACATACCCTTGATAAGTGATAGCATAATGCTATATGTTGGGGTGTGTGTGTGTTGCTATCTGCCACTAAAAGCCTCATATCTATGGCGTGTGTTGCTATCTACCCCCTGTTAGTACCATATGTTACAGCGTGTGTTGCTATCTACCCCTAATCCACATTACAGTGTATTGCTATCTACCCCTGATAGCAATATATCTATTCTACAGTGCGTGTTGTTATCTACCCCTGATAGTACCATATCTATATTACAGAGTAGTGTGTTGCCATGATATCATCATATCTATCATGTCTACCCCGGATAGCATCATATCTATATCATGTTAATTGTGTGTTGCTACCCCTGATAGCACCATATCTATACAGAGTAGCGTGTTGCCATGATAGCATCATATCTATCATGTCTACACCGGATAGCATCATATCTATATCATGTTAATTGTGTGTTGCTACCCCTGATAGCACCATATCTATACAGAGTAGTGTGTTGCCATGATAGCATCATATCTATCATGTCTACACCGGATAGCATCATATCTATATCATGTTAATTGTGTGTTGCTACCCCTGATAGCACCATATCTATACAGAGTAGTGTGTTGCCATGATAGCATCATATCTATCATGTCTACACCGGATAGCATCATATCTATATCATGTTAATTGTGTGTTGCTACCCCTGATAGCACCATATCTATACAGAGTAGTGTGTTGCCATGATAGCATCATATCTATCATGTCTACACCGGATAGCATCATATCTATATCATGTTAATTGTGTGTTGCTACCCCTGATAGCACCATATCTATATTACAGTGCGTGTTGCTATCTACCCCGGATAGCACTGTACCGGTATCTATTCTATTACAGTGCGTGTTGCTATATACCCATGATTGCACCATATCCATATTACAGTGGTCTGTTGCCACCCATGACTAGCGCCGTATCTTTGTAACATATGTGTGGCTATTTACCCCTGATAACACCATATCTATATCTATATTACATGCGTGTTGCTATCTACCCCTGATAGCACCATATTTATGTTACATATCGTCAGCCTACTTCGATAATTGCCTAACTCACTTTTCATCGAAATTGAGTTTTTTGCATAAATCATGACTTCATTACATTATGCACATGCTGTAATAATATCTAAGTCATTGACAAATCAAAAGTGTTGATGAATGCACAATTGCAATTCTGCCTAAGTCAGCATTGTGAGTTGTAATATTGCAGATTGCAATAATTATGTAAAATGTTTAAAATGGGTCATATTAACTCGTTTTTATTAGGCCTATAACAATCCACATTTTACTTAAGGTAGTATCCCCAACCTAATTCTATCCAACAGGTACTGCTCCTGTTGGAATTCACCTGTACTATTCATGGTGTTATTCAACATATCATCAGCCTGCTTCGATAACTGCCTAACTCACTTTTCCTATTTTTGTTGTTAAGTTTTCTCAAAAACTAGAAAAAATGAGTTAGGCAATTATCGAAGCAGGCTGACGATATTGTGTGTTGCTATAGCGCCATATCTATGTTATATACATGTGTGTTGCTATCTACCCCTGATAGCGCCAAATCCATTACAGTGTGTGTTGCTATCTACCCCTGATAACAATATACACCTACACAGAAAGTCCCGGACCAGGTGCTTTGGGGTTGGCTTATTCAAAATAGATAATCGGTACCAAAAATCTGAGATAAACATTAAATGAGCAAATTTCTTCTCCGCAGTTTGATACCTCATTCAACAAAATCGAATGGATACTTTTAAAGTTATGGCGATTTCAATGACCGCGCATAACAACAGGAAAGTTGCACTTTAGCCTATAGGTATAATAGGAAATCATTGATTTGTGTGTGATAATGCAGTAAAAATGTGTGTGTAAAGACTCACAGCTAATCAGCAAAAGAGTTTTAAAATTTTCACCGCTAGTCACACCCTTTATACCGCAATCACTCCAGACCCATTCACCCACATCCCTACGTGCAATCGCCTCCAAACGTGGACGTAGTTTAGAACTATCCAACCGAGGACGGTGTGTATCACATTTTAATCGACATAACGAGGACGTTTGTTACACCTTTTTTTTTTACAAAAGTGTATCTACCAACCGTGGACGGTATTGGTACCTGTGTGACCGAGGACCATGTTCAGAACATGTTCTATATCTGTTACATTTGAACACGTTCTGCAGTTTTTGCAGTGTATACCCACGATAGCACCATATCCATATTACCGTGCGTGTTGCTATCTATGACTAATACCGTATTTTAGCGTTTGAACACTAGGCATTTAGGAATTAAGAGCAACTTTGCGTACCAATCAAAGAAAATCAAAAAATGTTGGCAGACTTCAATTTTTTATTTTTTTAAATTTTTTAATGTCAGGGTGCAGCATTGGTCAAAGTCTATAAAAATCCTAATTAGGTCACCGCTGGACATTCGTTACCATAGCAACGGCCAAAATATCAAAATGACACGTTTTGGCCTATTTCAGCACTTTTATAAGGCTAAAATATTTCAAACTTTTAAGATTCACCATATGTAGGGAAAGTAGAGGTAGAACTTGACAGTCACACCACATGATTTACAACACATAAGCTTTCTAGAAATGCAGTTCTCAAACAACCATCATGGCCTACTTGGGTTATACCATTGTTTGAAATAGGGGTGTTTTTGGTAAATATTTATTTCCTGAAATATAGCAATGTTCAACGAGCTGTAAACCCCAAAGTGGTGCTTTTTAAAAATTTATATTATCAATGTGGCTAGACTAGGTAGTACTTTACCTAAATAAACAAAAACAAGTTTCGGTAATTTTGACAGAGGCAAACAGTGTTGCCTGAAAGTTTGACATTTTCCCATAAAATAACAGTGTTTTTTGGGGGGAAATGAGCCCCTACGAATGTTTTAACAGGAAACCAAGCATCACAAAGTACCTTTAAACACTTATTCTCAAGCAATGACCCATTCTTAAGACTGTTCTGCAGCATATATTTTGTAGTAATATCCAAAATGGCCCCCAGAAGCCATCTTGGAATTGAGAAAATCACATAACTTCTGGACACATTAACCCAGAGACAAGATTGAGGTATCTCTTTTGACTAATTTTATGGCTAGGAATCTAATACGGTGGTTATTTTATGATTTGGAGGCTGTATTCAGCATGAAATACAAGATGGCTGCCAGCGGCCATCTTGGAATTGATAAAATCGCATAACATTTGAACATCTTAACCAGGACACGTTATTTAGGTGTCTGTTTTGACTAACGCTATGCCTTGGAATCCTATATACAGTAGTTATTTTATTATTCTGAAACATAATGTAGATGTTGCTCTCATCTTTATTATATGAAATTATTCTAAAACTTACTAGTATTTAATGACATGTATGGGCTAATTGTACTCATTATGAAAGATTCAAGATGGCTACTTGACGACTATTTTAGAAATGTTATGATGTTCTTAAATATGATAAAGGGGCATTTCTTCAATAATTCCACAATGCTGAATACATTCCAGAGGCAAGTTTTTCAATCATTTTCAGTATAAAAGCCCCAAAATCATGGGTGGATTTCAGTTACAAAATCCTGTACTGTTGCTGACCATGAATAATTGTTGCAAATGTTAAGGACAAATAAAAAGTATGATAAAACACGGTAGCTGCTTTAATTAACAAATTTTACTTTACAAATTTTAGTTTTTAACGATAAAAAACTTTAGAAGAATGCAATACAATGCATCACTCTAGTTTCGTTTTTGGTCTTTAACCCTTACCCCGGCGGAGATATTTTGGTGTGGATCAGGAGGAGGGGGGAACATTGAGGGATTTTGAACAAACAAACCACCGCGGTCCGACTCTGATTCGATCCGCGGACCTTCTGCACGCCCCACGCGCGCTCCTAAAAACACACAAGACAGGAGCTTACGATATAGGCCTACATGATATAAATGGCACATGAAATTCGCCAGTTACGCTCGATACTGTTACAATTCTTCCAGATATATCGAGCGATACTGGAACGTGTTTATGTGTTGGTATATTGAAAGCCAAACCATACTGACCAATTACAGTTTGCATCCACCCATCTTCTTTATAAGAAAGTGTGTGGTAGAATACTTAAAATAGCTACTATGTTTTAATAATAGTATAATAACAAGCATTTAAAAAGCGCTCTACAAAGAACACAATACAGCGCTTAACAATATCAAACAACATTATATACAAGAAAAATGCAAAGAAAATAATATACACAAGTCATGCAAAGATAAAAAATCAGTACTTGGGAAACAAATTCGTTTTTAACCGGCGTTTGAAGATACAGACGGACGGGCCTCTCTGATGCTGACCGGGAGCTGATTCCAAAGTCAGGGCCACATAATAATGATAATAATAAACAGGCATTTAAAAGACGCATTTCAAACCGTAAGGAAACTCAATGCGCCGCACAAAGATAAAATTTATCAATTAAAAATTAAAAATTAAGAAAACGCACAACCTTTACAACCATAAAATACCATAACAAATTAACAAACTATATAAATGAGTAAAAGGCAAAACACAATTGAAGCGCAAAAGTCAATATAGATACAGATTTGCCAAATTACGATCTAGTGAAAAGACATGAACGGAATTATCACCAGCTTGATGTTTAAATAGAGGCACAAAAATCCTGGTAGCATCAGAAGAGGGGCGAATTCGGGGTCTGCTATCTTCATTTAACACACATGATTTTTCTTTCTGTTTTGCCTTGCTACATTTTAAACTTGCCAAGACAATTCAAGTTTGCTAGCAACAGCTGACTTCTGTAACTTGAATCCACCCATGGATGCTTTTATACTAAACATGATCTCAAAATGATTGACACCCGTTTGCCTCTGTAATGGATTTCTCATAGTCCATTATGATACCCTTTCATCATCACTAAGTTAGTTTGGCTCAAAAGAAATGCACCATAAATGTTCTAAAATGGTTGTTGGTGGCTTTATTTGATATCCATGCTGAGAATAATTAACTCTTACAGGGAATCCTAGACAGATTATTTCATGAACATTAAATTATTCAAGAGCAACATCTATTGTGTTTCTAGGTTGAATGGTTCGGCCGATATGGTCCCACACCACCAAATAAGTACCCTATTGCTTTGTGTGGTTTAGAGGTCAAGTTCGTGTTAATTTGTCTCACCTTAAAGAGCTAACTGGTTCATTCAAATCATTGTTTTTGTTGAAGATCAAGATGTCTTCTGCTTAAAAACAATCCCTTTTGTGGGGGTTAACCGGCATTTTCCCCCGCTACAGGCCAATGATCTATCTTAGGTACGATAGGCTGCCTATATTCTAAGATCCGGGATTTTTTTTGCTCTAAATTGGTGGAAACAGTGACATCATGTAAAATAATAACAATCATGAACAAGCTAGAGATTTCGGGCCTAATATGGAAGAAATAACCTACAAATGTCAAATTATGAAACATTTAAGGTACATTACAGCAATTTTTACCTTTTCTAGGATGTTAAATTTAGACTTATGGTGGGGTCTTTCTTGATTTCAAACACTGCCGGATTTTGCCAGAATGCAAAATATGATTTGGTGGTGTGCACTCTTATGAAAATCTAGATATACAAGTGTCAGTCTTCTTGGAATTATAATGTTGAAGGCATACCATAATAATACAATAATCACTGTTTTGGATTCCAGGGCATAAAGTTAGTCAAAAAAGACACAGAAATTATAGAATTTCGTCAATTCCAAAGATGGCTGCCAGCAGCCATCTTGGATTTCATGCTGAATTATAAAAATTATAAACTATCCACCGTAATAGATTCATAGGCATAATTAACATACACATATCATTATATCAATCATGTCTCCAGGTTTATGTCTAGAAGTCAAAAACATTTTCTACATTTCAAAATGGCCTCTGGCGGCCATTTTGGATATTGCTGTATCCCAGCTGTCTGCAGTTGCCCAACCTTTTGCGAGGGGAATAGGAGCTAATTTTGTTTCTTAATACCCTATAGTATCAAAACCCACCCTTAACCTACCTTTGCTTTCCCTGGATCACTGAATATGACCCTACTAATGGTTATGAGCAACAGCTTCATTGAGGGCGTTTAATCTGGCAACGCTGTTGTTTAAATACTATCAAATCATGTCCAACTTAATGCTGAATTGATACAAATATCATTTGAATGCATATCAATCCTTATCAGAATTTTCTATGAAAGTCAATCCTGAAAATCCCTATTTTTCACAATGAATTAAATGTCAATAAACCGAAAAAGTGCAAGGTTCCTGGCAACACTGCTCTCCGGTACAACAATTACCGAAACTTTTTTTTCTTGAAACATGTAGACCAACATCCTGTCTATTGACCCTGAACAGGCTAATTTAAAAAAAGCACCACTTTAGGGGTTATGTCATTTTTACAACCTTCACTTTTTGCAAAATTAAAATTAATCAAAACACCCCTATTCTACAAAATGGTTTAACCCACATTGAAAAATTGAAAGTTAATGTTGACATCATTTTTGAAAAAGACAAGGATGGCTACTTCACTGTATAAAAGAAAGGGACTGTAATGCATGTTCTTCATACAGAAATATGACCTAATACTTACGTTTTTTTAAAGTTGTGAAATGGGTAAAATAGTGAAAATTGGGTAATTTCATATATTGGCCGTTGCCATGGCAACCAAAGGTATATTGGTAATTTTTTCACCAAATATATACATGTTGACCAAAGGTCTAAACATGTGCAAAGTATAAAGGAAATTGATATTTTAAAGTCTGCCACCACTTCTTTGATTTTTACACACAAGGTCTCTTAAACACTTGGCATTTAACCATTAGACACTTGAATGTGTTTAGCCATTAATTTTTTAATTTTTTTTAATTAAATGTTTAATTCCTAAACACCCTTTTGCAGTGTACATGTGTGTTGCTATCTACCCCTGAGCACCATATTTATATTCAGTGCGTGTTGCTATCTACCCACGATAGCACCATATCTATGTTACACGTGTGTTGCTATCTACTCTGATAGCACCATCCATATTGTGTGTTGCTATCTACCCCTATATCATGAATTCGAATGCTTTTAAATCATGAATCTGAATAGGAAACATGAATTTATTGGTATAAAATGTACAATGAACACAATGAAATGGTAATTGGGCCTGATGGTTCAATACTTTGTTGACAACACAGTGATAAATTTCAAGCTTCCAGGGGAGAAATACTTTTGCGCGGCAGTGCAGATATGGTGCTATCAGGGGTAGCCACACACACTGTGTAATGTATACAGTGCTTATAGGGGTAGATAGCAACACACAAAATCCACCCAACACTAATGAGAACTACCCAACCCTTTGAAGTGTGCGAAATGTACGTCCGATCAGGGGCGGACTGGCCACTGTGGCGTTTTGGCGATCGCCACATGGGCCGCTTGTTTCTGGGCCTCTCAGGGCCGGTTGGGCCTCTCAGGGCCGGTTGGGCCTCTCAGGGCCGGTTACGCGAAATTTTGTGACCGTGCGAAATTTTTTGAATGTGCGATATTTTGTGACCGTGCGAAATTTTGTGACCGTGCGAAATTTTGTGACCGTGCGAAATTTTTGACTGTGCGAAATTTTGTGACCGTGCGAATTTGTTTGACCGTGCGAGGTGACTGACTTGGAAAAAATTTGGGGCAACCTTTTACAAAAATTTACTCGCCTGGGCCGCTTTAATTATTTCGCCACGGCCGCTTTCTGGTCCCAGTCCGCCCCTGCGTCCGATCTTACGGAATTGCCCATGATAGTATAGTGTGTATTGCTATATCTACCCCTGATAGCACTATATCCATCTCCTATAGGCCTAGCACCATTACAGTGTATGTTGCTATCTAACCCTGATAAAGCACCATATATGTCATAGTGTGTAGCACTATCTACACCTGATAGCACCATATCTATAATATGACAGTATGTGTTGCTATCTACCCCGGGTAGTACCATATTACAGTGTATGTTGATAGATATACCCCCTGATGACACCATATATATATTACAGTGTGTGTATCTACCCCCGATAGCACTATATCCATATTACATTGTGTTGCTATATTATACCCCTGATAGCACCATATTTATAATACAGTGTGTGTAGCTATCTACCCCTGATATCACCATACATATTACAGTGTGTGTATCTACCCCCATAGCACCATATCGATATTACACTGTGTTGCTATCTACCCCTGATAGCACCATTAAGTAAAGTGTGTGTTGCTATGTACCCCCTGATAGCGTGTGTTGCTACCCATGATAGCACCATAACTATAATACAATGTGTGTTGCTATCTACCCCTGATAGCATCATATCTATATTACAGTGTGTGTTGCTATATAACCCTATACGCACCATATATTTATATTAACATTCTGAGAAATCTGCCTCTGACAATTGTCACATTTTTTAAAGTGTGTGTTGCTATACCCCTGATAGCACTGTATTACAGTGTGTATTGTCATTACCATATCCATTGCTATAGCAACATATCACAGTGTATGTTGCTATACCCTATCTATATTACAGTGTTGCTATCTATATACCCCTGATAGCACCATATCTATATAATACAGTATGTGTTGCTATAGCTATATACCCTGGTATAGCACCATATCTATATTACAGTGCATGTGTGTTGCTATCTACCCATGATAACACCATATATCACAGTGTGTGAGGGCCCCGATAGCACTATATCCATATTACATTGTGTTGCCATTTTATATACCCCTGATAGCACCATATCTATAATACAATGTGTGTTGCATGTCCCCCCCTGATAGCACCATATCTATGTTATAGCGTGTGTTGCTATCTACCCCTGATGGCACCATACATGTATATGAAGAGGTATTTTGCAAAAGGGCCTACACCCACTTCTGCCTTTTTACTCATTTTGCATTATTAAATGGATGGCTATTCGTTATGTGGAATGTGGCTTGTATTGTTGGTGCCTCAATTGGCGTGCATGGATGCACTAATCCAAGTCATAGAAACAGTAATGAACACAGCCATATAATAATTTTATTAATTCCATGGACTTGTTAATACAAATTCACTTATGCAAAATAAGTAACATGTCGGGGTGGTCTGGTGGCCCTTTTGCAACAAAGCTCTTCATATAAAAAAGTGTGTGTTGCTTAACCCTGATAACCCACCATATCTATATCAAAATTCTGAGAAATCTGCCTTTGACAATTGTAACATTTTTTCTTTGACCACTCTATATACCCTTAATTTCACCCACATGTGAACTATCCATTTATAAATTGTAATTAATTGCATAATCATATCATGCTATATTGATATCAATAATTATGGCGCCGAGATGAAATGAAGATGAAATCCCAAAAATTAACCTTTGGCGCGAAGCCACAAACCACCTACGCATCTTATATTGCATGAAGAATTGCAAATGATGTTGTACAGGGTGAGACAAAAGTAAATAAATGTCACACTTTCCATGCACGCGGCTATTAGTTTTACCATAGGCTATAACACAGATTTTACAGAAACCTTTTCCCAACTTTCAAAGTCTATCTCAAAGATTACTGGACCAATACGTAGGCATGTTTGTACTTCTTTCAATGCATTTCTCATGGTGATTCACAATATGGTAATGAAATTCAACAATGTTGACATTTTGGAAACATTTTGTGAAATTCTGGAATGTCGTCTGCATTGCAGACGCCTGCCGCGTGGAAAGTGTTTTATTAGAGAAATTGGCGCACGTGTGCCCTGGATATAAGATGAATTAGAAAAAGAGCATTGATATTTGATTAAAATAACAATGTGTCCCCTATACAGTATACGCTGTATATGAATTCGACAAAGACATGAAAGAATCAACAATGAACCTTCACTGTTGAAATGTTTTCGCAAATTTATCATTATTATTTACAAAGCTTTCTAATAAGAAATCATTATGAAGAAACGACAATTGTAATTATAAAACCGTTAACAGTGTGAGTAAAAAATGCAATGGTGGAAAGAAGCCATCTTGTTTTCAAAACCAAGTTCAAGTTTGAAAATGTTGAAAATTAAACGTTATAAGAATAACACATTTGTCAATAATTTCGTGTGAAAAATGAAGTCAATATCATTTTCTAATTGCCTTTGGTGAACCTTTGTACTCATGCACCAATTTCATATATTTATCCACGAAACACCAAAAACATTGCTTCATTCTTTCTTCTATCTTTTGTTACTTTCATTCAATTCAGCCAGCATGCTTGTATAGGCTTTTTAAGCCTGCTGCATGCTGGCCGAAGCAATTTGCTTGAGTCTGGTTCCTTCAGGAAATCGTGTGTCTGTTTATAGCCTCTCTTAAAAAATCAAAAGATTTGAAAAGTCAATCTTAAAGATTGTGCCGAGGGAAAGATCTTAATATATTGAAAATATTCAATCTAATCGAGTGAAATTTCAATTTATCAGGTTGAAATTTCACATTTTTAAATAAACATTTTCAATATTTTAAGATATTTCCGTCAGCACAATCTTTAAGATTGACTTTTCAATCTTGTGATTTACGGACCGACCGTGTAAACATACAAACAAACAAACAACAATGCATAAGATCGCAAAATGCGTTTCTCATTCAAATGTGAACACTTGTGTAAATCTGTGACATAGGCCTAACTGGAATTTAGTGTAAATCTGTGACATAGGCCTAACTGGAATTTAATGTATATCCTTTCTCGATTACATGGAAGATCACATAATAACCTTACCAATGCTTTGATTTCCTTATAATGTTCTAAATTTGAATACATATAAAATTAAATGATTCCAAGTTTTGTTGGCGGGGTATTCAAATGTGAAACTTTACCCAATGTGTGCAATTTCAATTGAAAATCACTCGCTTGTGGACAAACACGTAAACTGGGTTGTGCAGCGAACAGGTTCACCAAAGACAAACGGTGAATGCGATTGACTTCATTTTTCACACAAAGTTTTAAGAACAAATATACCATTCTTGAAACGTTAATAGAGATTTAAACTTCAACTTGGTTTTGAAAACAAGATGGAATCTTTCCACTATTGCAGGTTTTTTTAAAAAATCACACGCTGTGTAACCGGGTTTTCTGGTTCAAAATGTACGGTCACACGGATTTCTTATTCAAAATGACCATATAAATAAATTAATAAAAATCTGTACGGAATGGGGCGTTTTTAAAAACAAAACTATTTTGAACAACGCCTAACAGTTGTTTAAGCATGTCACTCTAACAACTATTGTTCAAAATGTTAAACAATTGTTTAAACCACTGCTGCAGTTGTTTAACCAATTGTTTTAACATTTTAACAATAGTTGTTAGAGTGACAGGCTTAAACAACTGTTGAGCGTTGTTTAAGACCTCGAACTCCTTGCCCTCCCCACCCAAAACAAAAAGAAGAAGAAGAAGAAGTAGAAAAAAAGAGAAAAGAACAGAAAAAGAAGAAAAAAGGAAAAAAAGGGGAAAAAAAGAAAAGAAAAGAAAAAAAGAAGAAAAAGCAAAGAAGAAGAAGAAGCAAACAAGCACGTAAGTTCTCCTGCAGGGTGTGAATTTGGCTAGTCTAGGGGAGAGCGGGGCTGGTCCACCCTCTAATTTTCAGGCTTGCCTAGCAGACTCATTTTACAAGTTAGAAAGCTATCGTGTAATTGGGCATTGGCGGACTCGCCCCGGCGAAATTGGGCGAACTCGCCCCAGGGCTCATTTTTTTGTAAATCTCATGGTATACCTACTAAACACGGAATGGGAAGTTTTAACTGCATACTATGTTAGGCAAAGCCCTTACCTTTTGAATGACTATAAAAGTTAGTACCATCGCTGTAATGTCTTTAGATTAATGCAACAATTTTTAATGACAAATAATTTTACTTTAATTATTCAAAAACAATTATTCAAGATAAATCCTTATGGGAGAATGTATCCGGGTCTGAAGTTTTAATAGTTACTTTGCTATGACCGGTGCAATCAAATTACACCAGTCTGATACTTTTTCAACAGTCACGTGATGAGAAACACGTGGTGGGCGGACTCGCCCCGAGGGCGGACTAGCCCCGCTCTCCCTACTAATCATATACATGATATCCTACTTACTTTTATTTGTGACGTTACTGGGTGGAACATGTTTACGACACACCGTAAGGCAAACTATAAGTATGACTACTTTAGAATCGGAACTTTTGTAATACAAACACTCAACACACTTAGCCATTTCAAGACCCAACTGATGTAGCAGCTACGCTGCCGCAAATAGCTTTCATTTCACGCGGCTAATAGTTTCACCATAGGCCTATACAAATCAGATTTTTTTCAGAAACATTTCCCAAATTTCAAAGTTGATCTCAAGGATTACTGAACCAATACTATGCATGTTTGTACTTGTATAAATGTATTTCTCATGGTGATTCAAAATATGGTAATGAATGTCAATAATGTTGGCATTTTTAAAACTTTTTTGTGACCTTTTGGAATGTCGTCTGGAGACGCCAGTGCCGCGTCGAAAGTGATAACCATCTCATTCTAAGGCCCAACTGATGTAGCAGCTAGTCAGCAACGTTGATGCTGCAAATAGCTTTCACGGTTGTCTTGCCATAACATCATTTCTGTAAATTAATTATTTTCATCTTTAATCAACCCTGATGATCCTGCTGATACACTAAAATAAAGTGGTCAAATTATGCAAACAACTTAACAAAATGGGGACCGGTGTAACACTATATCATTATCACAGTGTTTATTGCTATAATTGATAATGGATGCCACTTTAGTAGTTGTAATATTTTTCTCATATTTGACCATTCATATCTTCACACAAAATAATCAAATTCATGAAATATTACTTGTAGACGAATACATTGAAAATGTGTTACTTTTGTGAACGTTTATGTGTTTCAGTACTCTCTAAATGTAAAACTGAGCTAAAACTCTTTTGAGAGCTCTAGGAGGGACGGCTCATTTAAGGAGTGAAGTTCGCTCTTTTGGGGGTGATTTTCCACTCTTTTAGAGTGATTTTTACTCTGAAAAGAGTGGAACTCACTCTGAAAAGAGTGAAGTTTACTCGTTTTTGGAAAAAGAGCTGTCCCTCATAGAGCTCTCAAAAGAGTGAGTTTTAGCTCTTTTACATTTAGAGAGTATACATGTAAAATGATTACTCGGGTTTCAAAATTTGAACTAATCACCATAAAATTCACAAAGTGAAAGTTCGATATTTTAAAGATTCAACAAGTACCTCTTTTTGCAATTATAGAATAAAGGTTCGTCTTTGTGATTGAAATGTCAAAATCTGTAGGTGTTTTATCTTGAATTTACTTTACTTTATTGTCCCATAGACCTAAGTATTTTAACACTTATACAAACGATGCTTTTAAAACCATATTTTTTGAGTTTCCAATCAATAATTTCATAAGTTTTCCATGAATATCCAATGAGGACGGAAATAACGATAACAACCATCTTGAAATATTGAAAGTGTTTACCAAGCAGAGCCTTAACCACTTCAATGTCAGCCGACATTAATTGATATCTTAAATGAATATATTTATCAAGTTTATTGATATTACTATAAGATGATAAAATATCATGGTAATTTAACTACGAAAAATCTGTATCAATTATTAACACAGAATGCGTCTGAATGCCACTAATGTAGTCTATACGTGCGTGGGCGATACTAGAGTACCGCCGCTAAGTATCCTTGTTCACTAAAAATATTCTATTCGTTGAAAGTTTTCTAGTTACCACTGGTCAATTTCTCCCCGATTTTGTATTAACTTATTTACCTATCTATTTCAAACCAAAGCATCTATCGATTACCTTTCAAGACGGTAATATTGGATAACATATATTATAGTGCCATCATACACTATGAGGGGTATTATTGGCAATATAAATATGGTGTGCTATCAGCGCGCGGTGGATATAGACTATTATAGCAACACATACTGTATCATAGCTATGGTGCTATCAGGGGTAGATAGCAACACATACTGTATTATAGCTATGGTGCTATCAGGGGTAGATAGCAACACATACTGTATTATAGCTATGGTGCTATCAGGGGTAGATAGCAACACATACTGTATTATAGCTAAGGTGCTATCAGGGGTAGATAGCAACACACGTTGTAATATGGATATCGTGCTATCAGGGGTAGATAGCAACAAAACAAGGTACCGGTAATATAGATATGATGCTATCAGGGGTAGATAGCAACACACACTGTAACTGTATAATGGGTGCTTTCACCTGTATAGCAAAACACAACACACGGTAAGACAGATACTGTGATCATGGGTAGACATCAACACACTTTCTAATTATTATACTTATTTGGCGCTATCGTGCAGAGGTACTAGGTAGATCGTAACTCCCACTCTTAACGTAACGGGGACATGGGATTGTGGTGCCCAACAATCAGATTAATTTGCCACTTTATCCTCATAAGTCAAACTTTTGTGGCTATCAATGTCTCCTTGAGATTTGTTTTCAAGGGAGGATGGGTGTTTAAAAGATTAAAAAAATACTGAGTGCTCAGGGGAGGTCTAGACTACGTAATACGTTTAGCTTGAGGGTTAAAACTAAATCCTATAAGAAACAGAAATACACTTTTTGAAAATCTTGTAACAACTTTCATATCATCACCGGTATTCAGAATGTTATTTCCTGAAGAAGAAAATCCCAAAAGCGGAGGTAGGAGATTTATTATCAGACTATATCGCTGGAATGACAATCACGTAGCACTATAATGCAATATTTGCGTAAACTTAACACAAGTCTCTAAAGATTCATTAATACGACAGAAATAGTACTCTAATTGGAGCATGATTGCGCATTACGGTCCATGGAGGCTCGTAAGCTCCCAGTACACAGCTAAATTTAGAAAGAGAGCAAACACTGAAATGTTGACATCTTTGATATCGATGTCATTTTAATGGAAGAGAGGATGTGAGTTGATGTTCATCTTGGCTCATTGATTTTGAAGGTTGGCTGATGCAAGATGTCGGTATCTGCAATAGCGGCAGTCAACTGCTGTAAGCCACCAGTATAGTCTGAAAAAGTTTGTAAGTCCCGGGGAATTTACTTATTAGTATATAAAACATAACAGAATTGTGATATTCTCTATATCTGCAACAACAGATAGCTTCATTACGCATGTGCGCTATCTTCAATAGATAGCTACAGTACAACGTTATGAAGTTAGATTTTTCCAGTACATAGAAGCATCGCGACAATTTTATATATGTGCTATCTTCAGTAGATAGCAATATTACAACAATTTGATGTGTGCTATCTTCAGTAGATAGCAATATTACAACAATTTGATGTGTGCTATCTTCAGTAGATAGCAATATTACAACAATTTGATGTGTACTATCTTCAGTAGATAGCAATATTACAACAATTTGATGTGTGCTATCTTCAGTAGATAGCAATATTACAACAATTTGATGTGTGCTATCTTCAGTAGATAGCAATATTACAACAATTTGATGTGTACTATCTTCAGTAGATAGCAATATTACAACAATTTGATGTGTGCTATCTTCAGTAGATAGCAATATTACAACAATTTGATGTGTGCTATCTTCAGTAGATAGCAATATTACAACAATTTGATGTGTGCTATCTTCAGTAGATAGCAATATTACAACAATTTGATGTGTGCTATCTTCAGTAGATAGCAATATTACAACAATTTGATGTGTGCTATCTTCAGTAGATAGCAATATTACAACAATTTGATGTGTGCTATCTTCAGTAGATAGCAATATTACAACAATTTGATGTGTGCTATCTTCAGTAGATAGCAATATTACAACAATTTGATGTGTGCTATCTTCAGTAGATAGCAATATTACAACAGTTTGATGTGTGCTATCTTCAGTAGATAGCAATATTACAACAATTTGATGTGTACTATCTTCAGTAGATAGCAATATTACAACAATTTGATGTGTGCTATCTTCAGTAGATAGCAATATTACAACAATTTGATGTGTGCTATCTTCAGTAGATAGCAATATTACAACAATTTGATGTGTGCTATCTTCAGTAGATAGCAATATTACAACAATTTGATGTGTACTATCTTCAGTAGATAGCAATATTACAACAATTTGATGTGTACTATCTTCAGTAGATAGCAATATTACAACAATTTGATGTGTGCTATCTTCAGTAGATAGCAATATTACAACAATTTGATGTGTGCTATCTTCAGTAGATAGCAATATTACAACAATTTGATGTGTGCTATCTTCAGTAGATAGCAATATTACAACAATTTGATGTGTGCTATCTTCAGTAGATAGCAATATTACAACAATTTGATGTGTGCTATCTTCAGTAGATAGCAATATTACAACAATTTGATGTGTACTATCTTCAGTAGATAGCAATATTACAACAATTTGATGTGTGCTATCTTCAGTAGATAGCAATATTACAACAATTTGATGTGTGCTATCTTCAGTAGATAGCAATATTACAACAATTTGATGTGTGCTATCTTCAGTAGATAGCAATATTACAACAATTTGATGTGTGCTATCTTCAGTAGATAGCAATATTACAACAATTTGATGTGTGCTATCTTCAGTAGATAGCAATATTACAACAATTTGATGTGTGCTATCTTCAGTAGATAGCAATATTACAACAATTTGATGTGTGCTATCTTCAGTAGATAGCAATATTACAACAATTTGATGTGTGCTATCTTCAGTGAGCAATATTTAAATAATCTGATGTGTGATCGTCAGTTAGTTAGCAACGTTTAGTACAAAAAGGTGTGCGCAATCAATCAATCAATCAATCAATCAATAAATCAATCAATCAATCAATCAATCAATCAATCAATCAATCAATCAATCAATCAATCAATCAATCAATCAATCAATCAATCAATCAATCAATCAATCAATCAATCAATCAATCAATCAATCAATCAATCAATCAATCAAAAGATAGATGGATATGATAGATCTCGAATTAATAAATGGTGTTTTAAGTATTCAAAAAGAATTGTATGATCTTGATAATTAATGAAAATGGTTACAATGTTTTAATAGCGCTGAATCGTACACAAATCGGATTTCCCCCCTCAAAATTGAGCGTTGCATTTAATACATTTATGACAAAATGCGGTTTAACACATATAACGTAGCTATTTCAGATACGCCTTTCTTGCACAATATACCTCGATTTTAAGGAGCGTGGGAGGTGTAGCTATTAAGGTGGATATAGTGTGTAGGGTGGCGCTAGTTATTCCACGTGCCAATTACTGGCTCCGTATACCCATTATTGGAAATCATTTATAAATACAATAACAATCCCCCGCAATAAGTGGGCCAATATTGTTTGCCAATGATTAAATCCGATTCAAGTGGGCCAATATCATTCGCCAATAATCGAATGAATCCGGTACACGGATATTACAAACGACTGAGATAATATAGCGGCGGGAAGGGGAGGGGGAGAGGATGGGAGACAGAGGGGATGGGAAAGAGGGGTGAGAGAGAGAGAGAAAGGGGGATGAGAGAGAGGGGAGGGGAGAGAGAGGGGATGGGAGAGAAGGGGATGGTAGAGAGATGGGGTATACATGGTGAACGAAAATGAAAAAGGGATCTATCTAAGGTTCGATTGAAGAGAGTGTCGTTCATGAGAACGCATAAAAAGAGGCACTTCAATCTCAATCTGACACGCAGGGATTAAGTTTAAGTTTATTGTAACATCAAAGTATAATCTTAAGTAAATAATTAATAGCAATATTAAAACAACCGGATGTGAGCTATCTTCAGTAGAACAAAATAACGATCCGATGTGCGCTATCTCCAGCATCATTAGAAATATTGTGTGTGTGTGCTATCTCCGGTGGTATATAGCAACTACCCAAATAGAGTTATTTAGGAATGTTTTGTTTTTGTTTTGAATATCTGATTTATTTTTTTGAATTATTGACCAAAAAATGTCAAAAATGAGATTTTCGTGTTATTTATAAGTTTCTCCAAAATGGTCAATTTCATGATCATGGTTGGATTCATTGAACCCTTTTCTTAAAGAAAATGTATACTTGTATATAGATCAAATGAATAATGAAGAAGTTACGGCAGTTTTCCGGAGGCTATACATGAGGGTTCACAACCCCTTAAGACCAAACTATTCTACAAGTGTATTCCATGTTAAAACAAACTTTAAACTACAATTTGTTTTATCGGGAATACGTATATGAAAATAAAGTTTTGGAGCACCTCGAAGATAACGGACATGAAGAATAGGATAAGCATATGTAAGATTGTTGCAATGTTGCCTTCTACTTTAGATAGCACACATTATATTGTTGTACTGTCGCTATCTACTAAAGATAGCACACATCAAATTGTTGTACTGTCGCTATCTACTAAAGATAGCACACATCAAATTGTTGTACTGTCGCTATCTACTGAATATATCACACATCAGATTGTTGTACTGTTGCTATCTACTGAAAATAGCACACATCAGATTGTTGTACTATCGTTACTACTGAAGATATCACATGTCAGCTTGCTGTATGCTCTCTACTTTAGATAGCACACATCAGATTGTTGTATGCTATTTACTGAAGATAGCACATATAGGATTGCTGTACTGTCGCTATCTACTGAAAATATCACACGTCAGATTGCTGTATGCTATCTACGGAATATAGCAAACATCAGATTGATGTATGCTATTTACTGAAGATAGCACACATATAATTGCTGTACTGTCGCTATCTACTTAAGATAGCACACATAGGATTGTTGGACTGTCGCTATTTAGGCCTACTGAAGAGATCACACGTCAGATTGATGTATGCTATCTACTGAAGATAGCACACATCAGATTGATGTACTGCCGCTATCTACTGAAGATATCACACTTTAGATTGATGTATGCTATCTACTGAAGATAGCATACATCATATTGCTGTACTGTCGCTATCTATTTTAGATAGCACACATCAGGTTGTTGTACTGTCGCTATCTACATAGGATTGTTGTAATGCTGCTATCTACTTTAGATAGCACACATCAAATATTGTTGTACTGTAGCTATCTATTTTAGATATCACACAACATATTGTTATAATCTTGCTGTCTACTGAAGATAGCACACATCAGATTGTTGCACTCTCACTATCTATTTTAGATATCACACAACATATTGTTATAATCTTGCTGTCTACTGAAGATAGCACACATCAGATTGTTGCACTCTCACTATCTATTTTAGATATCACACAACATATTGTTATAATCTTGCTGTCTACTGAAGATAGCACACATCAAATTGTTGTACTGTCGCTATCTACTTTAGATGACACACAACGTTGTTATAATCTTGCTGTATACTGAAGATAGCACTCATCAGATTGTTGTACTGTCGCTATCTACTGAAGATAGCACACATCAGATTGTTGTACTGTCGCTATCTACTTTAGATATCACACAACATATTGTTATAATCTTGCTGTCTACTGAATATAGCACACATCAAATTGTTGTAATGTTGCTATCTACTTTAGATAGCACACATCAAAGTGTTGTACTGTAGCTATCTACTTTAGATAGCACATATCAAATTGTTGTACTGTTGCTATCAACTGAAGATAGCACATATCAGATTGTTGTACTGTCGCTATCTACTTTAGATATCACACAACATGTGACCTGGCACCACAAAATGAGAGTAAAGTCGCACAAAATAAAATTGTTGTACTGTTGCTATCAACTGAAGATAGCACATATCAGATTGTTGTACTGTCGCTATCTACTTTAGATATCACACAACAGTGTTATAATCTTGCTGTCTACTGAAGATAGCACACATCAAATTGTTGTAATGCTGCTATCTACTTTAGATAGCACACATACACATCAAATTGTTGGACTGTCGCTATCTACTTTAGATATCACACAACATATTGTTATAATCTTGCTGTCTACTGAAGATAGCACACATCAGATTGTTGCACTCTCGCTATCTATTTTAGATATCACCCAACATATTGTTATAATCTTGCAGTCTACTTAAGATAGCACACATCAAATTGTTGTACTGTCGTTATCTACTTGAGATAGCACACATCAGATTGATGTACTGTCCCTATCTACAGAAGATGGTACACATCAGATTATAGTAATCTTGCTATCTACTGAAGATAGCACACATCAAATTGTTGTAATGCTGTTATCTTCTTTAGATAGCACACATACACATCAAATTGTTGGACTGTCGTTATCTACTTGAGATAGCACACATCAGATTGATGTACTGTCCCTATCTACAGAAGATGGCACACATCAGATTATAGTAATCTTGCTATCTACTGAAGATAGCACACATCAAATTGTTGTAATGTTGCTATCTTCTTTAGATATCACACATCAAATTGTTGTACTGTCGTTATCTACTTTAGATAGCACACATCAGATTATTTTAATGTTGCTTTCTACTGATGATAACACACATATTGTTGTAATGCTGCTTTCTACTGAAGATAACACGTCAGATTGTTGTAATCTTGCTATCTGCTGGAGACAGTAGACATCAAATTATTGTAGTGTTGCCATCTACTGAATATAGTGCAAGTCAGATTTTTATACTTGTTGCCATCTACTGAAGATAGCATACATCAGATTGCTCTATGCTACCTACTTTAGATAGCACACATCAGATTGTTGTACTGTCGCTATCTACTGAAGATAGCACACATCAGATTGTTGTACCGTCACTATCTACTGAAGATAGCACACCTCAGATTGCTGGATTGTCGTTATCTACTGAAGATAGCACACGTCAGATTGTTGTACTGTCCCTATCTACTTTAGATATCACACAACATATTGTTATAATCTTGCTGTCTACTGAAGATAGCACACATAAAATTGTTGTAATGTTGCTATCTTCTTCAGATATCACACATCAAATTGTTGCACTGTCGCTATCTACTTTAGATATCACACATCAAATTGTTGTACTGTCGTTATCTACTTTAGATAGCACACATCAGATTATTGTAATGTTGCTATCTACTGACGATAACACACATAGTGTTGTAATGCTGCTTTCTACTGAAGATAACACGTCAGATTGTTGTAATCTTGCTATCTGCTGGAGACAGTAGATATCATACACCTAACAAAATATGTAAGTTCCTCCCTAGCATATACTAGAATATGTCCAAAAATATTTGATGGATTTAGATAATTTTCAGCTAGAAAGATGCACCTAATTGTTAGGCACATTTTGAAACAAAAATTTGTTGGTCTTGAGACAATGCAACGATAAGAAATTGTGCCATTTGCCAATTTGTATACAGAAAAAAATGTGGCACTAAATCTCACTGGCTATGGCTTGTTTTGAAATTAGTAAATGGCACATCCCGACAATCAAATTGAAAGAATCTTTTTTTAATTTGTTTTATTTTAATTAAAACATCTAATCTTTCTAGCATTATGGCTGATTTTAAATATAGGCCTATATGCCTGAAATGTTCATGATGGTTTTGCGTAGCGTAGAGACACTAAAAATGAATACCGAAATATTTCCCAGCACTTATATTGGTTTCATTTATTGTATAACTATATTATTGAATACATGGTATACAAAATATTCTTATATCACATAAAACATGTGTTAAAAGCTAAAGACCTAAGATGGTATCAAACATTTATTCAGAATAAAAATAGTACTTTTTGATGACACAAGGAGGTAATACTTTCATGAGACAGGGATTTGCAGACAACAATTCCAAAATTTCACAAAATGTTTCAAAAATGTCACTATTATTGAATTTCATGACCATATTTAAGTACAAACATGGCTAGTTTTGGTTCAGTAATTCTTGAGATAAAATCTTGAATGTTGGGAAAGGTTTCTGAAAAATCTTTTGTATACTGTAACAGCCGCATGGACAATGTTAAGACAAGAGAGGTAAATTAAATCATACCATATTTGTTTTATATTCTTCATCAATATATTCAGTTCCCATTTTCATCATCTACATTAATGGCTGAAAAATAAGGCAGACTTAATATAGCGCTTTTCCAATTTCGCTGAAAGCGTGTACATTTAATCTGCTGTCACTATACGATACATCAGAATCAGTTCTCTTCAATTTGGTGGCTGCATATCATACAAACACTGATAATAGACTCTAATCACGCGGCAGCCATTTTCCAAAATTTGCCAACCAAGCCTCGTTTCCGTTTGGTCTATCTGCGCCTTGACGCACACGATAGAACCGCGAGGGAAGTCACGCAGACGCAGGTAAACATAACGGGAACGAGGCTTGGGTGGCAAATTTTAGAAAATGGCTGCCGCTTGAATAGGGTCTATTGCGCTCATTCCTATCCAACACTTAGATCGTGATTGCCCCAAAACAGCTCTTATTTTAACAGCTGGTTGGAGAGAGAGGCAAGTACGGTAAAGTGTCTTGCCCAAGGACACAACACATTGGCCTCAGTGGGACTCAAAATCACAGCCTTCCGATTACGAGTGTAGTGCTTGTTCCACTGGACCACACGTGCCCCAAAACCCCCTAAAACAACAATGCCAACATACATATGGGTTTAAACAAAATCAGTTTTAGATTCCACACCTCCAAATAAATTTGTGCTAGCGCCCATCACTATTGGTGTTTTTAATTCAAGAAAGCCCCCACCTCTAACCATTAATTTAAATGTACAGAAAAGGTATACAATGCTCTTAATATGAAAGAAATTTGTGTTATTTGTGATTTGTAGACTATAAACTTAATATTTAACCAAAGAACCCTGGTATTTTCTGTAATAGTAAGATTTGACACAACTTTTTTTCTTTTCACCTCTTCTAGAACAAATGCACCGAATATAGCTAGCAGACAGCAATTTGGAGAGTGTACTAAGTATTCGATGTCCCATTGCGGAAAAAGATGAAGGTCAACCCCACCAAAATGGGTGTTCTTTTGATGGAAGACATCAGTATCTTCAAAGAAAACAAAGATTTGAACAAACCAGTCGCTCGATAGCTGAAAAAATCAGACTTCAATTTGATCTCTTATGCATGCAAGTCAATGGCAATTTAATTGGTGGTGTGGAACCTGTAAGCATCCTCCTTGGTACCGAGACAATTTCAGACAGGTTTTGCTACAAGTGCGCCATCACAAGTACACCATACAGGTGTAACATATTGATCATTGTTGACTACATATTTGTTGACATAGTGCACGTTAGTAACTCATGGTTACTGGTTCAAGCCTGGGCCTATGCATCTGTTCCGAATTATGAAACTGCCATAGGCTGTGTGTTATGATCAATATGATCAGTGGTTCGTAACATAGTTTAGTGTGAGCCAGTTGGCCTGGCAACGGGTTATAATTCTAATGTGCACTACGCCAAGGAATTGATCATTACTGGTTACATATTGATCATTATTTGTAACATGTATAATTATTGGTTACATGTTGATAATATTGGTTATAAAATATATAGCTAAATACTACAAGGGTTCATTCTAAAAGTTCTACCTCTTGTGTCATATCGTTGCCAACAAAGATGCAAGTCAAAGATGATGTGGCTTGACATTTTTATAGGCAAGGTTTAAAAGAGCAAGTACAACTTCTTGACTGTCCCTCAAAATATCAGCAGTTTTATAGCTATCAATTCAAGCAGCACATTCCATACTGTTAAAAGTCCAACGTGAAGTCAAGTCAAGATATCTTAGATAGCAGGGCTACTCAACTGACTTGCTTGCAATGTAATGGACTTACCCCCTGAGTACTAAACTTGTAAAGGAGTTGAGATGACCTCATAAACTAAGTACTTGCACTCCAATCATTACAACTATGAAAGCAATAGAATAGGCCTACATAATAATACTAGTTGCAACATATTTATCATAAAATTAAAATTTTAAAGCGGTTACAAATACTGTAGCTCAGCTTCACATTTTGTAGTTTAATCAGTTCCAAATTGATGACAATTGTGAGGCTAATATATATCCGCGGGCCCAAATGGAATACCTTGCCCACCGCTCGCTGATACCTACTGCTTATGATGAGCAAACCCACACTTTCACCAATGAAACAACATGGACTCTCCTTGTGCAAGGACAAATACAAGTCTCACAATTCTCGCCAATATGGAACTGATCAAACTATAGTGCGCACCTTTAATTTAGTCCCATATCTGAATTTAAAAATAAAGGAATTGTCTTCAGAACTCTCGCTGGTTATTGCAAACAGAGTTTTTATCTAAAAGATTATATTGTTATCAAGTAAATGTGATTGGTAAGATAATATTCTATAAGTCCCATGCTACTATCATATGGTATTTTAGAGTAATGGCACAGAAAATAGACATAAAAAGAGACATACAATTTGAAGCAATATGTCAGGCAATTTGAGGCCAAATTTACAGAAACACAGACTTATAAAAATGTATTTTATGGAAACACAAATATTTCAGTAATACCTACATTAGAGTTTATAGATGATATTTCATCTTAATGATTTGGGTAAGCTTTAGAATACCCTACTGTTTGTATTCCTCACTGTGTATGATGGGTCATTCTTTAAAAGTCACCAATGAAGACATGCAGTGGTAGGGTATACTAAAGGGACTCCAATGATTTATATACTTCACTGACCAGGGTACTTTTCATAAATGTTAAAGGTAGATGTTCCGATTTCTGGCCGGATTTTCAACTTGATGTTTTCTATTTTACATGAAAGGTCATCCTTAAAATTGTCCCATTACAAAGTTTGAGTTTGTGGTGAATTCCTGCCAAAGGTGGTTAACCACCAACCAGTTTGTGTACTATTCAATGGGCTAATATTTTGTGACCTTATGTTTCTAAAAATAGAACAGTTGGAGTTATGCAACTCAAATATTGGAATGGGACAATTTTAAGGATGACCTGTCATGTAAAATAGAAAACATCAAGTTGATAATCGGGCCAGCAATCAGAACATCTACCTTCAAGAAGGTTACTCTTCCTAACCCTAACCTTACTAAACACTACAAAACCTGTCAGTGCTACGGTAGAGCATCAGACTTGCACGCACGCAGCCATGGTTCGATCCCCGGCGCATGCGGAGACCGATTTCCCCTCAAATTTGACCCGTTTTTCTCGCCTAATAGTTTAATTCACAAAACCGCACCCGGAAAGTTAGGGTTAAGATGCAATAACTCCAATGTTTTTGCCACCAATGGCAGAAGGGGACATTTACAAATAATATGGTAAATGATTACGTATAAGGCACATTCAGGGTGTATCAGTACCTAGGCGATATGATATATTACGGTATGAATTCGATCGATATTGTTCAAACTGTTTTCACATATATCTTGCGCAAACGCCCAGCTTTCATAAGAACTTTGAAAATCGGACATTTTTGATGGAAAATACAAGACTTTCTAGTAAAGATGGTAGATTTCAATTTTGGTCAAAATGATCAATTTAAAAAATCTGTGAAATTACTAACCATACCTGAGATATCCATCTGTCCATAGGTCAGGGTTTATTTTTGGTCGCCATATCTCAACTTTTCACATCTCTTGTATAACTATTTATTATTTGCATACTTTTGTGGGTGAAATTTGGAGATAATAAACCGTAATTTGTTCTGCTTGAGTGGTTTAACTTTCCTTTCTTTGGCGGGAGTTTTGAATATTGCTTATGTGGTGTGGGCTACATTGTTTGAAATGATGGGGGTAGTGGTAGAGAGGATTGATTGAAATTAAAACACGTTTTTCATCGATTTTTGATTAAGTCTTGCCACACGAGAACAAAAAGAGATACCTCAATGAAACTAACATATAATATAAGAAATGTTCACTTTTATATTGCAGGTGTTTAAATTTAAACAATAATATTTTTTTATTTTTTATGTATTTTAGAAACACAGTATAGTTCATTCTGATACACCCTGTACAATGTTCACAATCTGATGGTCATTATACAAATTCTATCCTCTTTCAATATAAGCCTAAACATAACCCAACATGTTAAATCAATCTTTCAGTTTTTCAAGATGTTTCAAACATTTTAAAAACTGAAAAAATAAAATACATTATTAAACATGTTTGTTCCAAAATGTTTTAAAAATTATCATCAAAATCCAGATAATTCGTACAAATGTTCATAACATTTCAAATAATTTAAATTAAAAAATAATTAAAATAAATCTGTGCTTCATTTGTACCAGCTCCAATGTTAGACATTTCAAGTAGAAAAATAGGTACATTCTAAGAAAAATAGTATATTTAAAATAGTAAAATGCCTTTATTACCTCTTTTTTCCCTTCATATCAGATTGTCAATGTTTTACATATTTTTATCTTACATATCATCAGCCTGCTTCGATAATTGCCTAACTCATTTTTTCTAGTTCTTAGAAAACAACAAAAGTATGAAACCTGTTACCTGTGTACCTGTTACTCATTTAGCATTATTGATGGATGGCTATTCATTATGTGGAATGTGTCTTGTATTGTTGATGCCTCAATTGGCATGCATGGATGCACTTATCCAAGTCATATAGGGTCATGTGTTTTAAGCTCGCCTCCTTTCGCGTTACACACGGATTTTGGCTTTCGCGACATGATTTTAACTTTACACATTTATATTTGCTTATATACACCCCTGAGGTAGTAAAGGTATACATTTTCTGAAGGGAAATTGCATGAGGAATCCAAATATGCTATTAAAATTATAGTTCGATCAAGAACTAAAATGGTGTGATCGGTATTATAACAGCATGGTATTATAACAGCATGTGCATAATGTAATGAAGTCATGATTTATGCAAAAAACTCAACTCAGCTGAAAAGTGAGTTAGGCAATTATCGAAGCAGGCTGACGATATGTGGGGAGGAGGGGGTGTCACCAGGGGAAAAATGTCCCCTTCCCAGGTTATGGGGATGCTTATTTTGTCTCAGCTGCTTTCTTCCTTCTCTCTTCCTGAGTTATTTTCTTACGTGGGTCCTGGAAGCATACCAGACAGCGAGATCCCGCCTCACGTTTAGCTGTGTATCTAAAACGAGTAATAACATGAGACAAAGTTAGAAAATAAAGGTATTGTTTTTAACCCGTGCTCGTGTTATATTGTCTGACATAAGTTTTACATATACAGTGTGGTTCAATAAAACGTTGACAGTATTTTGAAGCCATTTTTTTAATCTTGACCATCTATGCTGAAAATATCGTTACAAATAACCTTACGGTTGCAAAATAACAGCTATTTGAACAAAGGCTGTCCCATTTCATTCTGTCCACAGGTACTGATTTTGCGACGTTACATTGAATACTGAATGATGAATTGCATGCAAGTAATTTAAGATTTGAAGATCCCGCCAGGTGAAACCAGTGTAAATTGTTTTAACAATTTACACTTAAGGGGGCTGTGCACCTTCGCATAGCCTCCGTAAAACTGCCGTAACTTCTTCATTATTCATTTAATCTTAATAAAAGTATACATTTTTTTGCAGGAAAGGGTTCAATGAATCCAACTATGATCATGAAATTGACCATTTTGGAGAAAATTATAAAAAACATGTTTTTTGACCCATTTTAGGTTTGGAAAAGATAACTCAAAATATATTTTGTTAAATTTTGTCATACTAGTTTTATTATATTCCTCATGCAATTCCCTAGGAATCGTTTTTTAAAAAAAAAATTTACTTTATTATTTCTTGAATTACAGACCAAAAAGTGCCAAAAAACCTGTTTTTTAACCTCCCCAAAATCGTGAAAATCACGTTTTTTGGTAAAAAATCATATTTGTTGGCACTTTTTGTTCGATAATTCAAAAAATAATAAAGTAAAATTAAAAAAAAAAAAACGATTCCTAGGGAATTGCATGAGGAATATAATTAAACTAGTATGATAAAATGTAACAAAATATATTTTGAGTTATCTTTTCCAAACCTAAAATGGGTCAAAAAACGTGTTTTTTATAATTTTCTCCCAAAATGGTCAATTTCATGATCATGGTTGGATTCATTGAACCCTTTTCTGCAAGAAAATGTATACTTTTATATAGATTTAATGAATAATAAAGAAGTTACGGCAGTTTTACGGAGGCTGTACCTGAAGGTGCACAGCCCCCTTAACTATCTAAACTACAGGTGTGAAAACAATACGTAATAATAATACCACGAGTGACCCTAATTAGAATTATTGATTTTCATAGATCGGAAGTGTAATTGTCTATACTCTATGCCTTAAAAGTGACGATGCCATTTAATGTTATCTTGCTGGTAATTTCCCGTAGACATACCCGTGGACAAATAGCTATCATTTTGCCACCATAGCATTATTAACATTGAGATTTTCAGCATAGATGGCCAAGATGATATTTTTGAGGAATATGTAAAAAAGAAATTAAACAAATCCCACAATTTTGAAAAATATGGCTTTGAAAAACTGTCAATGTTTTATTGAACCACACTGTACAGGGTGAATCAAAGAAATTGTGTGTAAATCCCATTGGAATGGCAAAAGCGCTGTCAGCTTACAAAACCTGATCAAATGGTCGTTTCAATCAGTGCACATTTTTGTATTCACCCTGTATGTATAAGCCATGTACATACTAGTAGTTTTGCGGTGCGACAAAACTGTGTATCTTCTGGAAGAAGCGTAACGCTATTCTTTTACATTTCTTATTTGTAACCATAATCTTGAATTGCATATATAATGCCTACAACACAATAGCCTCAATGATGCACATTCATACACTCTTACTAGTGTTGAACCAATATTCATACACTCTTACTAGTGTTGAAGCAATATTCATACACTCTTACTAGTGTTGAAGCAATATTCATACACTCTTACTAGTGTTGAAGCAATATTCATACACTCTTACTAGTGTTGAAGCAATATTCATACACTCTTACTAGTGTTGAAGCAATATTCATACACTCTTACTAGTGTTGAACCAATCAGAAAGCAAGAAACTAAAATACGTGGAGTGCATTGAAAGTGTCTAATGCACTCCGCGTGTGCGCCCTTCAATGTTCGCACGACGCGCTCTGTTTTGATTTGTTGTTCAGTATTCGGGGTTTGCCGATTTTCACTGCGGGTGTTATAGCAAACTTTTAACATGTTTTATTCGTTATTACATGGATCAAAATTATGCTCAAATAATACAATTTTGATTTGTTTAGTGTCGTGTATGAATTAGGTCAATACATGCGTATGTTTTGTTTCTCGAAAAATTAGACAAATCAATGCACTGGTGCAAATGCTGATATGCTCACAATAGCACTCCCCCTGCTGGGGTCATGCCATTATTCACACATCAACATCAGCGAGCGTGCATTGATTTGTCTAATTTCTCTTGAAACAACACATACGCATTTATTGACCTATTAAATGTTCACATACTCTATATCTTTTGGAATAAATATGACGCTGTTCTTTTTCCCACACATATTACTTGATCCTCTTATTTGTAACCATTAGGCCACGAAAAACACACCACCCTGTTCTCTAGACGGACCCATTTTTTAAGTCTACATTTTGTTGTTGACATTTTTAAAATTTGTATGAAATGTTGTGAAAATTGCTGAAAATGAACTCAAATAATTTCATGACAGCGTACTGTTGGTTTTTGAGCTTGATTTCCAGTTTTGGGGATGCCACGTCACAACCCCCCTGCTCTTCTCAAATTTCTGACTTGGCAGAACCCCTCAATTTCTGACTCGGTGGCAATTCTCAAAAGTTGACAGTCTGGTAGTAAAAGCACCCAAAAAAACCCTACCCAAACATGCCCGACCGACCCTACCTGAGAGGTTTGTTTGCCGGTAGAACATATTTTTTTGAAATTTGAATGCATGCTGTAACTATAATAAGATGACAATACAGGTTGCCATGATGCATGTACATCTACTTTGAATCAGTTGCAATTGGAAAGAGCATGACACCCCCACAGAATCAGATACAATGCCAAGAGATGTCACTAGCGAAGAACAAAGCTGAACTTCTAGATCAGGCCTTCTTAAATGGTGGCACGCACGGCGCATTGCATCAGTACGAGTGGCGCGCGGAAGGACGCATGGAAAATAATAAATTCAAAAATAAATAAAATTAAAAAATTATAAAAATTAAAGAATTTATTTTTAAAAAAATCCAAAAAAAAATCAACCAGATCACAAGAAGCATGAAGAGCCCCTTCAGCCACTAACTGCAGTGGGGTAAGTCATGATTATTAGTAGTTTATCACTACATTTGCTACTAATTTTTTGTACATTTTACCATCAACATCTCTTTATTTCTTGTACCATATTGCATGCAAATATAGCTCTCCTTAGCCTCTTAAAAAGGGGTAAACACATGAGCTTCCACCAAGGGCCCTAAGGCGGCCCCTGGGCCCCACACATTATTCGCTCGCTGCGCTTGCAGGGATAGTGGCGCTTCTAGATCAATAACATCTCAAAAGTGGTGCTTCACAAAATCTAATTGAGAAGGCCTGTTCTAGATGCACAGAATCTGATGGTTTACCAATGTTTCAAAACCACGATATCTGATTTGCATACATGATGCCTCAAAGATGATATCATAGCCTCAATGAATCAAAATGTAAACTTACTTTGTATCTTTTGGGATGAGCATGACACTGTTTTTAAGCAGTTCATATTTCTTGACCTTCTCATTTCCAACTGTTACGTCTGATTTGCCCTCCTATAAACCAAAAACACAACAAAATATATGTTAATACATAAATTAAAGTCAAATGGACGAGTTGCTACTTAAGGTTTCACACAAATACATATATATTTGTGTCGTTGCATTAGAAACTATAATACACATTATATAACGCATGAAAATATTCCTGTCATTTTATTGGTGGAAACTGCACCACGTGACATAAAATAGTTTCACCTTTTCACCCAAATAACGGGTCAAGCGGTCAATAGTACATTTTGATGGGAGCTTTTGGACCTGGCGGTCAATAGTACATTTTGATGGGAGCTTTTGGACCTGGCAGTCGCCCACTTTTTCCCCGACTCGCCCACGCCCCACGTACGCCCATCCCTACCTTCACTTCGTGAAACGGTGAGAAAGTAAACAAAACGTGTCGTCTGCAGCTGTTGCTGCGCTCCCGCTTGCACTGTATATTTATAGTACAGTTTTGTGTAACTTTTTCTAGATAGAATGGACCGCCCGAGAATGGATCAATTAGGTTTTGAATTACTTGATGAAGATGCCATTAACGAGCTGTTGAATGGCGTAGACAACGTTCAGACTGATTGTATAAACCTAGGCCTAGCCCTAGGCTAGGTCCAGCAGCTTGGCTTGACCCACCGCTGGGCCTAGCCTAGTATTATACTAGGACTACATAATTTGCCAGTTGAATGATTTTAACTTGAACTGTTTCGCGTGGAATAATTACACGATAAAGACTTTTTGACGAGGAATCAATTTGTTTTGGATTGTTTTATGACTACTTGGGGAATTATGATTTCGGACTGATGGGGAGCTCAACTGAACTCTGCTAAAGTAAAGTAGGTGAGTACCGTCCCAGCGGGCACTCAACCATATTTCAACGTTGAATCAACGTTGAAATATGGTTGCGTTGTTAAACAACACGATTTCAACATCTTTTCAACTACATTATGTGCTTTGTTGAAGTAACGTTGAATATTGACGTTGATTCAACGTCGTCGAATGGACTTAACTTAATGGACCTAATTTGCATATTTTACTTGGCCTTATATTAGCCTAAATTAGCCGAGTAAATTGTGCAAATCGCTCATTAGCATAATTGTAATGGTACAAAAATAGTACTGGTGATCGTTTGTACCATTTCAATTATGCTAATGAGCTAATTTGCACCTTTTATTCATTTAAATCTATTATTTTATTTGAATTAAGTCCGAATGCATCAATTTAACACTATGGAATGTATATTGATATACACTTGTATATGCATATTTTCGCACTGATTTTAAAGAAAGGTAATTGTTCACTTAACAAATGCATATACATTGTGCAAGAACATAAACATTCAAGAGTCAATACCCTAGCAACTCTCCCCCACCATCCCCTGGTTGCCAAGTGATACAAAAGCTTCAGAAAGTATATTTTTAGAAAGAAATCAACACATTTTCTGTTGATTCAACATCGTATTTCAACGTTGATTCAATGTTGAATTCTGGGTAAATAGTTGAAAGTTGGTTGGTATCAACCAAATTTTAACTACGTGACCAAAATTCAACATTGAATCAACGTTGAAATATGACGTTGAATCAACGTTGAAATCTATGGTTGGTACAAACTTTCAAATCCAACTGTTAATTCAACGATATTTCAACGTTGATACAACGTTGTTACAATGTCATTTTGCCCGCTGGGGTATCACTATCACTGATGATGGAGTGATGGTTGATGAAAATGTGTAAAATGACAGAAATATTTTCATGCATTATATAAAACAAATATTTAATGATCTTTATTCGGGAAATGGTGCAAACTATTGGCCCCTCGGTGACTGGAGGCCGTGGGCCTACTATTTTCCCTCGACCTCCGGTCTCGGGAAAATAGTAGGCCCACGGCCTCCAGTCACCTCGGGGCCAATAGTTTGTACCATTTCCCTCATGATCATTAAATATTTGTATACTATCCCCTGTAATCACCTGTAGTTGTTCTATTATCACTGCAAATTATGAGCGTTTACTTTTGGACAAACTAAAAGTAAACTCAAAAGTAAACGCATTACTAAACACTTATGTGAGCCTAACAACTAAGCCGTTTTCCACCAAGCCTCTAATCAATCCCATTACATTACAGATGGTAAAAACATCTGTGATATTCACTCACTTGGAGCATGCTTTGAGGTCAATTCGGTGCAAAATGCAAGAAAGTTTTGCGTTTACTTTTGCGTTTACTTTTGCGTTTACTTTAGTTTGTCCAGTAGTAAAGGCTCATAATTTGCAGTGTATGGGTAAGACTTATAGCCGTATAAATCCCCATCCAATCCCAACACTGCATAGTCAAAATATGTTTGCTGCCGTCGCATTGATCCTGTCTCATATGTGTGTTTGTCACATACTTTAAAGCATATACATTTCGTGTGCATTTTAATAATGCGAATTATGCGAGGGCATTTAATTCGCGAAATGTTCATGCTATAGTTCAGTCAGTTCCAAATTTGCGAAACCTATTTACAGCAGCGAATGAATTCAGAAGAGCGTCACACGTGAAACTTTGGGATGGCGCTATATAGATGGTGTGACCGGTGACGTAGTGCCCGGCAGTATGCGTGCGCACCTATAGGGAATGTGCTTTAATTCACACTTGATTGATCATTACTTACAATGCTTACGGTCTGCATCCCTAAGCACAGTGAGAGACCAGGTACTAAATCTGGTTGCCCTGCAGTATGCGTTCGCACCATAAGGGCATGTGCTTTTAAAATTGGCGCTCAGTGATGTGTGTTTTGCTTTCGAATAGTATGTATGCAGTAGTCATGGACTAGTACCTCTAGCATGTCTTTAGACCAGGCGCTAATCAATTTGTAAACACTACTGATGTAAACAACGGTCACCTCATCTATAGCGCGCAATGTCGCAGTGTCATTGTATGTGTGGCGCTTGCGTATGCCAAAATCGCGCTAATACGCTTGGATTACTTTTGCGCGCGGATAGATAAAAACTGAATATTTCTCCCCAATTTGGAACTGATTGAACTATAGCGAAAATTTGTTCCACGACTGCTAGCCAGTAAAGAACTTTGCAATCAAGAAATGTTCATGGCGGGAAAATGACCACTAATGGTAATTCGCGAAATGGTCATGTCACGAAATTGTCATGCTGTACAGTAGTTGTCCGAGAGCCGCATCTATTCCATTTCGAAGCTGTTGAGTGTTATGGCTGTCTTAGAGCGAATTTAATCAAAGAAACAGGAACTTACTTGTGCGAATGGTATGCTTCCATTGCACAAAGGCCATTGCTGTCTCTTTTGTTGAAATCACATTTCTTCCCTTACAGACAGACAGCCTGAGTACCTAAAGACCTGACAAACCCAGTACTGTATAATTTGCACTATCTGATACCCTATTTATCTTACCAATTACCAGAGCCAGATCCTATAGACTCTACATTAACTTAACCAGTTCGCTGCTATTTTTAAATATTAGTATGTGCAGTGCTGTGCTATGCTAAAAATTAAGGTCATTTTTCTCACTCACACACGTACAGCATTGCTCCGTATACCTATGTATACACGCACGCACCCCTGCACTGCAGCTTCAGTATGCATATCAACAGCAGCATCCCGAGCAGTATGCATACATATTCACTGATTCACACACATCCAAATAAATATATTAGCACTGATTTTATTTATATGTAAATACTGAGACTAATCTAGAATCATAGTAAGTATACGATATATATTTGTCCTTACTATTTCATGCCAAATTCAACGCGCTATCAGTCTCACTTGTTCACCAGAGTTTGCTGAAGATTTATTCACATGGTTCAGGCGGCTGTATATTATCTAACGCAAAACCACAACGTCATTCTTCACAATTCGTGTTGATTTCAGGCAACTTACAATACTCTTGTACGATTTGAAGTAACATACAAGTTTATATTTCAAACTGGAACTGTTGTCTGACCATTATATGACCGCATATATCTTGAAGAAATAGCCCCAGATGTAACCGAAATATCTTATGTTCCACGCTTCCGGGTTGTATTCAGTCCTATGCGTGTCGCTAGTATCCGTTTATTTTTATTACACTTTCAGTGAAGCGTAAGAACCCGAATCTAAGGGGAACCGTGCAGACTGCTCGTGCTGCGAGTCGTGCTGCCGATGCACTGTTCTTTTTTAATATTTAGCTGAACTTTGATTGCCCATAACGAGGTTAATATTCTCGCCAGCCTTTACAAAATAGCGCCATCCGTTGGCAAATTTTCTAAGGAAAATATTGATATGCGATTGTCCCATAGCGATACTGTTTAGCCCTGTGCAGCGAGTTTGAACAGAGTGAGTGTTTTACCGACTTGCATCGCGTATATTTAAGAGATCCGCAGCGAACTGGTTAAGAAGAATACTTGGAAAATTCACTCTTCTTAAGAATAATCTTATATTTAATGCAACTCTTTTTGTCATACCAATTGCCAGAGCCAGATTTCAGCAGCTTCACAGCTCCCGACCTCATCGCCTGGACCCCACATAGTTATCTGCAATAAGACAAGACAGAATAAGTTCAGGCAGTAAAAACATGTAGATGCTGTTATTTAAATTCTAAAATTAATAAATAAATTAATATTTATAGCACCAATTGATACACCAAAATTGAACACTGTATGCGATTCTGGACATCTTATTCTTTGCAATCAATGATTGTTGAATTGTGAGATAGGTTTTTACGACGGGTATTTATAATATAGGTTAAGAGTTTAATGGGTTCGCCGTTGGACAAGGTTAAAACTGTCAAGCTTTCGTCAGGATTAGCTGCGACTTCTTAAGGACCAAATTATTATATTTTTAAACAAAACATAGAGATTGCCACTTCTCTATTATTATCATCATTTGGGCTGCCCCTTGCCTGATGATTTGAGAGTAGGCACCCTTTTTACAAGTAGGCGAACGAATTAAACTTTATATTAAGAATTGTCGATTCATTTAGACAGCTATTCCTATACCTTTTTGTACTCGTTCCCAAATTTACATCCCACACATTTGTTACATTTGCATCAAAAAGGAATTAAAAATGTATAATTTCTCCCTCCAACCCTAAACCTCACAGTTGAATAACAGAATATAGTTCATTAATTTATAGATAGATGAAGTGTGATACTTTCTTGAAAGTCAATAGTTAAGCGTGTCATACTTACCGAAAATTGAAAGTCGCCTTCAAACAGTTTCTTGGATCCTTTACTCTCAATTTCCTTGCTGTTTTTATCCATCCATTCCTTGAAACTGAAGGGCGTCATTATTGTTGCTTCGTTATCGACTGTGATCGATGGGTTCTCAGGAATTGTCCCTGTTAAAGAGAAATCATCAATGTAACTTATAAGTGACCGGTTGTATCTAAAAGGACAGGGCAAAGACTGTTATGAGATGGAGGCTAATTTACTCGTGAAATAGAAAGATGATAATATGCACATTATGCTTCGTGTTATTATTATTATTATTATTATTATTATTATTATTATTATTATTATTTCAGGATACTTATAAAGCGCATTTCCCATGGACCAATGCGCTGTACATTAAAACACAATCTAAAATACAATATAGTTACAGCATGCAACAAAATAATGACACATGATAAAATACATGACCTACTTATTACATCAGCAATTATGATAAAAACAGATATATATAAATATACAATTAAGAAACCAAAAATATGCACAATGACTAGCAATTAATTTGGGAAAAGGTAGGTTTTTAAGAGCTTTTTAAAAGCTTTATCATCTGAGTTGAAAGTTGTCATCCTTTAGATGTCTACAGGCCTTTTTGTTCAATTCAAAAACTGTGGGATTTGACAGGCCTGACCATGGCCTGTCACACAGACTTAACACTTTCCACGCGGCAGGCAGCTGCAGACGACATTCCAAAAAATCACAAAATATTTCAAAAATGTCAACATTATTGAATTTCATTACCATATTTGGAATCACCATGTGAAATGCATTAAAATAAGTACAAACATGCCTAGCATTAGTTCAGTAATCCTTGAGATAGACTTTGAAAATTGGGAAAGCTTTCTGAAAAATCAGTTTTGTATATAATGGTAAAACTAATAGCAGCGTGGAAAGTGTTAATTGGCTCATCACGCCACAACACTAGGGGTGTTTACGAGAGTCCTTGTACAGTTTCTACATAGTTAGAGCCGATGTCTGCTGACACGATGCGTGAGAATGGTGAAGGGATCCGCAGAATGTGCCGATCAGTTTCGGGGAAAAAAGGCCTAGTCGCCCTCTAATGTACAAAAAACCACTGTGTGTTCAACCTTTTGCTAAACAAATCCGACTTTCTACTTTTCTAGTAAACATACTTTTGCTCCATTGAACATTGTTTTACCAAATAAATTGTCTGTTTTATACAATGTGATGTGATCAAGCCATGCAAAATGAGTCGGAAGTCGCAAATTAAGTTATGACCAAACAGAGGGTAGAAATTCTTTGGTTTTCTAGTGTTTTTGACAACCCATCAATTGTTCATATCTTTGGAATTACTTGTCCATTTTAATGAGGTTTCATGCCAAATGTTGCATTACAAATGAACGATAGAATCAATCGGAAAACATCAAATGTTTCAGACTCATTTTGCTTGATCGCATCTCAAATTTCATCTGATGCTCTCAATAATTCTGACTCACTTCTGTGAAAGTTTCACGAAAACTTAAAGAGAAAATCTCAGTTTTAAGGTTTCACAACACTAAATCACGTCTGGTCCTGCCCCCTTTGAGGCAATAGTCCAAAACAGGCCCGTTGCTATGCCGAAACGGGAGACCTATTCTAAATTACAGTTTAAAATTAGAGTATTTATTACATGTTATGGCGAAATTAATATAGTGTGAATTTTGACAGACACATCAGCGTTCTTCAGGTCCAACAAAATTGATGCAATGATCTTTTAATATTTTAACAGAGATGTTTGTGTTCAGGTCATTTCCGGTAGGTGACGTCATCATCTAAATCAACAATTGCATGTGACCAGGAAACCCAACTCGTACTTGTTGAAAAGGCTCTAGCTCAAAAAAATGCCAGTTACTCCCCATATATGAGTTGCTGAGTTAGAAGTCATGGCTTTCATCTTTAAGTTGATACCAAATTTCAAGATACCAGTTTCTTATAACGTCGTGAAATATCCATTTTTAACGTGTAAACCTATGGGAGATGTATTTGGTGGTGTACACCCATAAGGGCTAAAATAACAATAGAAAAATTATGCATTCTACATATCCAAATACTGGGAGCCAATATATTCTGATAACAGTGCCCTTCTCCTCCAAGCATCTCACCTACGGACGACAATTCTACAAAATTATTAATACTGGAAGGAAAATGTCCGCTTTTAAGATCTAAATTTACTTGGGAAAATTTAGGCTCACATTATCTTCATTATCGGAATGCTGAGGTGCATTTCATATGATAGCCCTCTATCCCGTTCTGTGCAGGTCTTGAATTTTTCAGATGCACAACATCTCTTTATTACCTGAGACAAACACAACCACTTTCCTTTCGCTTCACATCTCTCGCTCCCACTCCATTCCCCTCCCACGTGACTTATTGATTACAGGTTTTCTTGTCTTAAATTTGTCAGTTTATTACCTGAGACGAATATAACTATGACATTACTCTCCTTTCCTTTCACATCTATCCCACCCCTCTCCATCCCCATCACAGGTTACTTACTGGTAACTGGTTTTAATATCTTGAATATATAAGATGCAAAATATCTCTTGCAAGTTGAGCTCCTAGATCTTCCAGATAAAACCCACACTGCACCTTCCCTTTTTGTAAGACCTTGCATTCCCATTTTCATAATTTAGGGTGTTCAGAAGTGAAGACTGAAAAACATATTGTTCCTTAAGTGTGCGCTGCTGATTAAGTCATGAATAAACATGAGATTATTTATGCACCCTCATGCAATATTAAGCCTGTGGCATAACACAGCATTTGTACATCGTGTGACGCGATGGTGCGCACTAACCTCTCCCACGGCGCAGCATGACGATCGTTAGACAGGATACAGTTCAAATTGGACCAATTGCACGGCTAGAAATTCAGCGAGAATCCAAGAATCTGATTCTCAATTGATTCTCGTGGACAGGTTTGCGAGAGTCTAATTGGATTCTCCCAAATCGTAAAAATCGCTCACAAACTCAATTGTCGAGAATCTTGGATTCTCGTATTCTCGTAAAATGTGGTTGCGAGATAAATGGGTTGCCCTGCATGGTGTTGTTACCGGGCAGACCTGCACATGGTGTTGTTACCGGGCAGACCTGCACATGGGCAGTTAAGTTTCGTGACCGGAAGTTTCGTGGAATTCGCCGAGTCTATTTTCCAGTCTCTCAATTTGGTCCACCATTTTTAAAGATGGCGGCCAAATAGAAGGACCCAGGGACCCAGTCTACCTTCCACTCTCCTTTCACCAGGCAATTTTTACCTGGTATGGGTTTCCTTAGCTGTCTTGCATGGCTCAGATGTAAATAATCTCTTGATAACCAGTGCAAGTTGTGTCCCTAGATCTTAATCCTGAAATCACTCCTACCCCTCCCACTACCCCACCACAACACCTATCACCCCCCCTCCCCTCCTCACCATACAACTTACCTGGTATGGGTTTTCCTGTCTTGCATTGCTCAGATGCAAAGGATTTCTTGATAACCAGTGCAAGTTGTGTCCCTAGATCTTCATCCTGAAAACACTCCTACCCCTCCCACTACACCACCTATCACTCCCCTTTCACCATACAACTTACCTTGTACAGGTTTCCCTGCCAAGCATTGCTAAGATGCAAAGGATTTCTTGATAACCGGTGCAATTGGTATCCCTAGCTATTTTCATCCTGAAATCACCACTACCCCTTAGCCCTTTTATGGCAAAAGGATGTATCTTATATGTGCTTTCCTAATTAAATACTTCCTTTTAACATGGATTGTGTTAACTTGGTTCACTAATCCTCACTTAGGAAACGGTTGCAACTTGTAAAGACAATACAAGTAATATACTGCCTTTTACCACTACATGAATTTTGGAGAAAAAAAGCTAACTTTGATCATGTTAAAAGGAAGTATATTGTTAGGAAACTACATACAGATACATTCTTTTGCCATAAAAGGGCTGCCCTCCCCCCACAACACATAACACTCCCCCCCCCCTTCACCATACAACTTACCTGGTATGGGTTTCCCTGTCTTGCATTGCTCAGATGCAAAGAATCTCTTGATAACCGGTGCAAGCTGTGTCCCTAGATCTTCCACATGAAACCACTCCTACCCCTCCCACAACACCTATCACTTCCCCCTTCACCATACAACTTACCTGGTATGGGTTTCCCTGTCTTGCATTGCTCAGATGCAAAGAATCTCTTGATAACCGGTGCAAGTTGTGTCCCTAGATCTTCCACATGAAACCACTCCTACCCCTCCCACAACACCTATCACTCCCACCTTCACCATACAACTTACCTGGTATGGGTTTTCCAGTCTTGCATTGCTCAGATGCAAAGAATCTCTTGATAACCGGTGCAAGTTGTGTCCCTAGATCTTCCACATGAAACCACTCCTACCCCTCCCACTACCCCACCACACCACATATCACTTCCCCCTTCACCATACAACTTACCTGGTATGGGTTTTCCTGTCTTGCATTGCTCAGATGCAAAGAATCTCTTGATAACCGGTGCAAGTTGTGTCCCTAGATCTTCCACATGAAACCACTCCTACCCCTCCCACTACCCCACCACACCACATATCACTTCCCCCTTCACCATACAACTTACCAGGTATGGGTTTTCCTGTCTCGCATTGCTCAGATGCAAAGAATCTCTTGATAACCGGTGCAAGTTGTGTCCCTAGATCTTCCACATGAAACCACTCCTACCCCTCCCACAACACCTATCACCGCCCCCCCCCCCCCTTCACCATACAACTTACCAGGTATGGGTTTCCCTGTCTTGCATTGCTCAGATGCAAAGAATCTCTTGATAACCGGTGCAAGTTGTGTCCCTAGATCTTCCACATGAAACCACTCCTACCCCTCCCACAACACCTATCACCCCCCCCCCCTTCACCATACAACTTACCAGGTATGGGTTTCCCTGTCTTGCATTGCTCAGAGGCAAAGAATCTCTTGATAACCGGTGCAAGTTGTGTCCCTAGATCTTCCACATGAAACCACTCCTACCCCTCCCACAACACCTATCACCCCCCCCCCCCCCCTTCACCATACAACTTACCAGGTATGGGTTTCCCTGTCTTGCATTGCTCAGAGGCAAAGAATCTCTTGATAACCGGTGCAAGCTGTGTCCCTAGATCTTCCACATGAAACCACTCCTCATATAAGGATTCTGTGGTGCCCTCAACAAAGTATCTATACAGAAAAACAAGAGTTATAGAGTTTGACTGTTGTTACCACATTTGCTGTCTCCAAATTTTAAGATTGAATATGATCACCATTTTGCACTTGGATAAGGCCTAAAAAAACCACATTTGATTGGCGTAACATGACCAAAACAAATAGGGTAGGTCGGTCGGGATTTTGTAAAAAAAATTTAAATCATCTACTTTTGAACACTTAAAAGACAGCAGTACACACAAATGAAGAGACGGCAAAAATTCCCTTTTCTTTAAACATTTTTCTTTTTATTTATAGAAACCAACAGACTCTATGAGTACACGTTTCTGAAGTTTTAAACAATAACAAACTTCAGATTTCAGTTTTTTTTGTTTTTTGTTTTGTTTTTTCCCCCTCAAAATAATAAAAAATATTCAGGGTCGGCGAAACCTGAGATAATATGTTTTGACCAACCTGAGTGCGTCAAGTTCCTCTTCCGCCCTCTCACGTTCCAACACCAAACCGATGGTGTCTGCGTTACGTTGTGGTGAGTGCATGATGCAGGCTGGTAGGAGAAAGATCTGTAAAAGGTACAAAAGGTATTGTCAGCAGGTGATTGTGTTAATTGTTACGTATTGACGATAAGCAATGATATTAAATTGCCCATCCCTAGGATGAGTTGGTAAAATGGCTGACTTCATGATCATACCTGGATTTTGTGTGTGGTAATTAAAAGTCATGTTTAGGCAATTAAAAAGACTAACTCTGTATTGTATTGGTTTATAGAATAATAAAAAAGAGCTGGATTAATGCACCGATGATTTCTTTTAATGCCAAATATTATATGTCATGTTATAACAAACTTTATTTCTTTCGCAAACCACTAGGGTTGGAAAGCTAACTCATTGCAAGTATTATTTCACATTCATTAGATCTATTGGAAACTACTTATTCACAACACTATAGCCTGTTGCTAAAATATTCAACTGTAGGGTGCCTGATGTTTCAATCCTAGCAACGATCCTGGAATACTGGAACATTAAAGTTGCCAGTATCGGTCGATACCAGTAGATTGGAACATCAGTATGGAGTGTTTTATGTTCCAGTATTGCGCGATACTGGTACACATGATACAGGGTGTCCCAAAAGTCTATGCACGACTTTGAAGCTTTGTATTTCACAAAATATAAGTTGTATTGAAAATATGAATACATATTTAGAAAGAGGAGATGTGGGAAATAATGTTGATACCAAACATTGGAGTAACATCTGTTTGTAATGCCACCCTAGAAGTGAAATATGGATTACTGCAAAAATGTAATTTTATACTTCGGAGGAATAAAGTTCATAAATCCATACCTATTGAGATTAACAAAAAGACGGGTAGAGTTGGTTACACGGAAAGTGATCCGTCAATTGTAATATTTATATTTTACATTACAGTGATCCTATCATAATAACAAACTATATCTGTCCGCTGCTTTAATGTTTTGTTTGATCTGAATCTTGTATGGAAACTTCTTCAAGTCCTTACGCCAAATTCTGTGAACAGTTGATCTTTTAATCTTGTTTTCTGCGGAAGGTCGGCGAATAGATCTCTTTGGACTTTTGGCTACTGCATGTCTTATGACATCAATGTGACTTGTTGATCTACCAGTCTTTCTACCACATCGATACAAATCATGCACAGTTCCTGTGTTCAAAAATGTATCCACCAACTTCAGAATGGATATTCTTCCTGGTGCGCATTTCACTTTGAAATGTTTTCTGAATTTTTGTTGAGTAAGTTGAACTGAATTTGATTTAGCGTAGAACCATACAATTTGTATTCGCTTATCTATGCTGTTAACCATCTTGAATGAAGACTTTTGCTGTGCAATGCTGTCTACTACGCCTATTTATGTTATGAGTGACCGAGTTTGGTAATAACATTAATGTTGCAAGGTAAGCAGTGAACTGTGACTAATGCGCAACGTTGCTTTCATACTGTTAATTTATGCGCACCTGATTTTAGCAACAATGTGTGGTACTTGGTATGGGTTGGTCTGGCACATGGCCAAAAACTTGCAACCAGTTTCATAATGTTGTGGGTTCACCAATACGGTTGTGTTTGGTATTAAAATAATTTCCTAAGTCTCGTCTATCAAAATATGGTTAAATTTATACCATATGATTTATATTTTATGAGATATGACTCTTCAAAAACGTGCATAGACTTTTGGGACACCCTGTACAAGTGAGATCTGTCCCAGTATTGGACAATTCTGGTACATGATTATGTTCCAGTATCACCAGATACTGGAACATTTTATATGCGCCAATATCAGTATCGAACAGTATTGGACGATACTAGCACCTGTAGTCCAGAATCTAGGACCCAAAGTACACTTTTTCTTGATTCTGCTAGGATCAAAAGCTCATCAGGCCCCCTACAATTTGATACATACATTAGATGATAGATCTTATTAAAGGTGTATTATGTGATCTTTCCAGGGAACGCCCTCAACATCGACAAAAAATTGAAAGCAGATTTTCTTGCAGATTTACATTTCTGATCATAAATCGTACACACATTCCAAGTTACAGGGCGATACGATTCCTAATTACTTCAAAATCATGGTTTTAGAGTGAAAATAAACTGTCGGGATAACACGACAGTTTATATTTTCACTCTAAATTCACTCTAATACTATGATTTTGAGGTAAATAGGAACCGTATCGCTCTGTAACTTGGAATGTATGTACGATTTATGATCAGAAATGTAAATCTGCAAGAAAATCTACTTTCTAAAAAAAATCATGAAAAGATCACATAATATGCCTTTAATGGTGCAAAAGCAGGAACAACACATCATTTATGTTTTCACAATTTCAGACACCATAGGAACACTATCATTGCATGGGGCTGATATACAAGTCTTGCATTTTCTATTGAAATGTCTATCTGAATGTGTATAACATCAGGAAACACCCTTAATTTTTTCTAATTGACCCACAGTGTTCGGAATAAGAAGAAATGTCCTGGGGGTCCACCTGGCTTAGAAATTAGTGTTTGATATAGTATTGCAACATACAGTTTTGTGTATAGGCACTTTATTATAGATATCGGTTGCTCTGGAGAACATTTAGTGCACACTTGGCCCCTGAGCCTCCCATAAGAAGGGTGCACTACACTAAATGGGGTATTCCCTACCCTTAAGGGCGGTGTTTAAAACTAGAATCGGAAAATATGCATGGCAAAATCCTCAATTAAAAAAACTTGACAGTAATACAATTGCGTAAATGCCTATGATTTTTTTGATTAATTATGATTAATGGGACATCACCTACATGCACCCTGACTATAAACTGTGAATATCATCTAGATAAATTTTGAGAGATCTTTCAAATTTGTGTTTTTTACTGGAAACATTTGACGATTACGGCGGCATTTCCAAGCTCGTCAAGAGAGGTAGTCAAATCCATGGGCGTATTTTGAAAAAACCGAGCAGGTTCACCTACCTATTTTTTTCACTTTTAAGTGAGAAAATGTGATCATCTTTCAGAAAAAATCACTCTACAAGGTCCAATTTCCCAATTTAGTGGTCTAAAACAGAGTTTCATATCAGTCTTTTTGTACATATCCCTATGGAGCTCTATTTAGTAGTGTGACCCCAGAAGCACTGAATAAACCTGCATATAACTTACCTCGCCTTCTTTAATTGGAATGTCTCTGTGTTTCCCATGCTCCACAACCTTAAGACACATATCACCCTTAAGCATGTAAAACATCTGTTGTAAAGAAATAAATTATATATCAAAAGGGATACCATTATCATGATGGATGGACACTGTCATTTAGATGGGGAGGTGAGGTACACTGGAAACTGTTTTGGGACATTGATGATTTAGCAAAACATTCAAGTTTTCTTTGGACTCGAGAATTATTTTTTGTAACATATTTATAATGCACAATGTTGTGTTTGCAGGACACTTCGATTAAACCAACATACTTTTTTTTGCGTCAGAAGTGTATCGTGTACACGGTTCCGTCCAGGCCCGTCTGACTTCCGGGTGCTCCTCAAAAAACCCGAAAGAGTGACAATGGCGCTGTCCATCAGCACAATTTGCAACCGAAGAAGTGATAAATATGGCATATACTTTGGCAGCAAAACATGGTGAGAACCCCTGTTTACACTTCTTTTTATGTAAATAGTTGAGGATTCTTACAAATTCTCTCCAAAATTGGCATTAAAAGTTACTTTTATACTGCATTTGCTTAACAAAAAAAAGATTTTTAAGCTATACACAATTTTAAAAACCAATATGTGTAAACACTACTAGCGCATTTCCCTAGCGTGACACAGGTATTGCGTGGACGTGCGTGTTACGGTAGAACCGAGTCACGTTCACATTCCCAGTACTGATAGCTCTGCTACAGAGCCTCTCTTAGTCCCCCTTCATCAACACAACCCCTGCAGGCTTTGTGTAATGCCTTGCCTGGACACCAACCATACACTGATGTACATCATAACAGCATGTACAGACTATGTACAGCCATAGCCAATCACTGGCACCTCTACTGACACCAGTGACCAGACCAAAGACAAACTGCTTAAATTACTAATATAGCTACCAGTTACTGACCATCGAGGATTTTGCAGCGGCGTTACCACACACACCGGTATAGTACCGAGTGACTGCATAGAGATAGTGTTGGTATAGTTGACCTGGATAAGTGTTTCCAGAACTTGGATTCAAGATAAACATGGGGTGGGGATTACCACACACACCGGTATAGAGTACCGAGTAACTGCATAGAGATAGTATTGGTATAGTTGACCTGGATAAGTGTTTTTAGAACTTGAATTCAAGACAAACATGGGGTGGGCATTACCACACACACCGGTATAGAGTACCGAGTAACTGCATAGAGATAGTATTGGTATAGTTGACCTGGATAAGTGTTTTTAGAAATTGAATTCAAGACAAACATGGGGTGGGCATTACCACACACACCGGTATAGAGTACCGAGTGACTGCATTGCATAGAGATAGTGTCGGTATAGTTGAACTGGATTTAAGTGTTTCTAGAACTTACCTCCTCCCCTTCCTCCAAATGATAATCTTTTCGTTGATTTGGTCCACCCACATAGAAGGACTTCATTTGACCCTTTTGGTGCCTGTAAATAGAATTAAACAGCACAATTGAGTGAGCCTAAATAATAATATTGCATTTTGTCAGGATGAACTTGATGCTGCATATGAAGAGAATTCGTTTAACCAAGCTGAGTTGGTCCTGTCCCTTGTTGTTGGTCCTGTCCCTGTATTTGCTCTCTCAGTCTCATGTTTTTGGATTGGTGATTTTCCACTCCACTGACCATTGATAGCGTGGTGAAGAGGTGTTCATCACCAGGGTGTGTTAAGGATTGTTTTGTGTGTAGCAAAACTGCTATGCAATTATTTTTTGTATAGCAATTTACAAATTTTGCATAGCAGTTTTGTTTTACTTTTTTAAATTCCAATTTGCTGTTGATCCGTTAAATCTATTTTCAATTAGGTCTATTAAAAAAAAGGGGGTGAGCTTTGGTACAATTTTAAACATTTGCGATTTCCGAGCAATTTGTTTTCTAGAATATGAAGAAGACTGATGAAATCAAATATTTACAATATATATTTCAGATAATTTCACTAATTAGCTGTCCGCTGACCCGTTCAGAAGCAAACAATAATTAAAACCATTCATTATTTACTATACGATTACTCGCCCCTCTCTCTCACCCCTATATTAAAATACTACGTGATTAAATGGCTTGAAATGGACCATTTACATCACTAATAATAGTAAGTTAAAATCAATCGGAACTTCGGAAGGAAATAATAGTGTCCCGAGTCAAAAATATTGTGTAGCAAGTTTGCTATGCATACAAATGTGCGTCGCAGTTGTGCTTGATTGTGGCGCAAACTGCGATGCGATACCGGTTAACACACACCCTGTTCATCACTGACTTGCAGCGGAATAAATATCAGCATCAGACCAGATTTTGACACTCTTTTCCATAATGACTAACAATGACCAATCCTACCTGCACCTTATTGATGTTTTGGCAGTCAGCCTGACTTGGTTTCCTCCACAACCCCCCCTGCCCCTTTCTATGCCACTACTAGGTCTCGTCCACCAACCACACATTATCTGCATTTTTTTCTCTCATTGGTTCAACTCCAGAAAAAAAGGTAAACAAGAAATCATTACATGTCTTGCTTTACGTTGCGCTGTTGATGAAGATATTTCATACGGCCAACACTATTCAAATAACATTTATTGTCAAAATATATCTGTTTAATTTCTACATATAATTGGGAATATTGGCACTAAATAAGAGCTATATCAGCAAAATTATGTAAATCATGTAAAATAAATCCTACGTCAAACGAACATTCAAATGATAATTAATCTCAATGCCGAATAGGTAAATATCCAAAGGCCAATTCCAGGGTTTGAATTAATCGAAGGCATCAAAGGCAACCCCACCTAGTAGCCTTGATGCCCTTAATTTCTGGCTGTTTTCACTCCATTCAAAAGTACATAATGGCCTTGGATAAAGTTGGTGCCCCTTTCAAATTGCCTTAAATTGCCTGCCCTTTTCATTTCTTATTTCAAGGCCTGGCCAATTCATTGGCATGTCCATCTGGAATAGCATTTAACGGTTCAAAAACACAATGAATAACCTTAAGATGATACTGCCAATGGATGCACAAAAATATATAAGAATCGCTATCTTGTCAGTACATACAGCACAATCCATCTAGCGGTTATTTCAAGATTTCTGGGACATGTTGACTATACATGTATACAGTAATCACACTTCGCCAGACATCAACAATTTATGCAGATGAAATCGTAAAGCGCCGGCAGATCAATGGGAAAAACTGTGATTTTTTCAATAACTGGTTGAAACTTAAAGGCATATTATGTGATCTTTTCCAGGGTTGCTTTCTATTCATGCGTATTTTTAGAAAGTAACTTGTCTTGCAGATTTATATTCTGAGTTACAGAGCGATATGATTCTAATTACCTAATAGGTTATTATCACTCCTTTAACCATAATTTTGAAGTTATTAGGAAACAAATTGCTCTGTAACTCAGAATATATTCTTGATTTATGATCAGAAATGTAAATCTGCAAGAAAATCTCCTTTCTAAAAAGGTTTGTCTCAGAAACATTTTGCAATTAAGCCAAGTGCTGTGCGATTTAAAAAACAATTTATTTTAGAAAAATAGCTATGAGGTATGCGGGTTTTTTTGTTGTTGTTGCTATCTAAGATTACAGAGAACATTTTGTCAACTTTTTAAAAAAAAATCAAAAAAAGAAAAGAAAAATATTTGTTTTCGTTTTTTTAAAACCTCAGCACGTAGTGCTATGCGCCGTAGCTCATTTCAAATACCAATGGGCGCGGACTTCTGAGACAAACCTTCTTTGTTTGGCCTAAAGTAAAAAATTGGCGCTGATACTTGTATGCTGTGAATCTCACTGGTCTTTGAATAAGTTCATCAGGATTGTAGATTGAAATGATAAACATGTTTTGTTGTACAAATCCAATTATCTACTCACATGCTAGACAGTTTCGTCTTCCTGTTCGGAAGACTTCTTCGGTAGTGACTTGATCCACTTGTTTTTCGTAAGTAAATCTCCCGGGAAAAACAAGTGGATCAAGTCACTACTGAAGAAGTCTTCCGAACGGGAAGACGAAACTGTCTAGCATGTGAGTAGATAATTGGATTTGTACAACAAAACATTTTTATCAAATCTCACTGGTGTTAAGAGCAAAGAAATCTGATCTGCCCGAGATCTTTAACTTTGAGGTACGATTATCAGGACTACTAGTCTCTGAAACAGATATTGGTTTCATGTCGTATTGTATTTCATTTTCAAAGAGATTCTTTTCTAAAGTTTTATTTTCAAAATTTTATGAACATATCTATCATACAATCAAACATGCGTAAACCCGGAAATTAGTATCAGACGCTTTCAAATTATGATCGCAAAATCGTCACACGGGGGCATAGCTCGTTCACGTAGCGTAGTGTTGACATTCCTCTCACTAGGGAGAGTAGAGGAGAGTGGAGATCGTATGATCGTATCGGAACATGTCTGAGCCACCTCGGACTAACGGGGGCATAGCTGTTTTCACATTTCATGCACAGCTCCAGAGACCAGAATTCGGAACAACAACAACTAGTGAATAGGCATGTTCATAAAATTTGGAAAATAAAATTATCTCTTTGAAAATGGAATACATGGAAACAAAGTACTTTACAATAAAAAATGATGGTTCAACCTTGTCTGCGGGCTGAATAATAAAAAAGTTATAACCAAAAGTAGTTTGCCTCATATTGCTGAAAACTGGGCAAGTCATGCACATTTTAAACCATTTTAGGTAAAAAAGGGTTTACTTTCATGATGTCCAGTTGCTTGTGTGGGGTTATTTATACATCAGTGAATACATCCCAGCAGTTTCGTACTTTTCCGCTGGATTTAAAAGCGGTAAACATGGAGTTTTCTACATATTTTGGTCAACTTTTTTCAAAACAAATGTCGCCCTCTATAGTCAATGATATGAACATCCCTACCTACAACAACAAAACACACGACATTTTGCGTGAAATTGCTTAAACTACGTCCATAGCATTTAAAGACAATGATAGTGACTATAGTAATACACGGTTTATTCTGTACCGGCCTAATATAGCAATATATGAGAGCACCACACCAAATCAATGCGCAATTCGTGTAATCCTATAATAGTTCCGGAAAAGCACGAAGACTAGGCTTGTAAATGTGAAGTTTTCGGGCAATTTGTTTCTCCGGGGATGGTATGTTTGTATTTAAATTAACGAGTGGGACCTATCCGTTGCACCTACAATGATAAAATACGATATTTTTAATTTATCGACCTAAATAGTGCCCAGGGCGTAAGCACCTTCCTAAATGGTGAACAGGCATGCCAGAAAACGTGAAAAAGTGAGGGCGCTGTGTGCAGGTCCGTAGCGGAAAATTTAGCTTAATAACCCCTCATGAAACAAGGCTTAAATTAAAGTTGAGATGTTACTGAAAATGGTCATAGGTGACAAGTATGCAATAAATGTAACCGGAGGGTAGAAAAGGTGTCTTGAAATATGGCACTTTTACACGTATTTCAATGAGAAAGATATTTGGTGTGGTGCGCCCTTTAACGCACAATGGCCATTTCCAATAAAACCGAGTTTTGAAGTGGAAGGTGGGTTCAAATCGCTTAAATACGCCTTGATTTACATTCAAAACACCATTTATATCAATGTCGGACGTTAATATCAAGAAGTTTACATGATTTTCTCGAGAAATAGCCAAGAAAATGGCTCTAAAGCTCCAAATTTAGAGTCAAATGGCTACGCGTCTGTTTTGCGATTTTATAGATAGAGGGTCACGTTACCCTTGGCTAGAAGTCCCCCAAGTGCAAGAATACTCCCTCTTAGGTCTATATCAAGTAACTTGCATCTCAGTTAAAGAGTTAATTATCTCATTTTCAAGTTCAAAGCTTTATTTAGAGTTTATCACTCTCATGTAGGTCAACGTTTTGTCAAAATTCATATTTGGCCCCACATTGGCTCAGAAAAGAGCAACAAATCGTTAAAATTGTACATTCAATGCTTAACACAATGCCCTAGGGGTAATATCGTGACAAAAATGTAATTGCGAGTTTGCTTACTAGGTAATCATGATACTCTAAGTAAACAAATGGCTTTTAGAAGCTTTATTGTCCTACAAATACGGGGGTCTTTTACCCCCCCCCCCCCCCCTACATAATTTAACCATTAATGGCATACAGGTATCTCTGCAATGAATACGGAGTAATATAGTGATTATATGATTAAGTTATCATGTTTGTCGATAATTAAATGTGTCATGTATGCTATTAACATATATATTATACAATGTAAACAATGAAAAAAAAAAAAATACACGTTTTAGTCATGAAAGCAGATTTTAAATGTAACATTTTTGGGCCAAAAATGGCCAAAAAGTGAGAAAAATGGGGTATTTTGGGTATAGAGTAAAATCTATTTTGTGACATAATTCCAGTTAGGAGTAGAATTTGAATTTTTTGAGTGACACTTTTCATAATGCTAGTATATGATGATTCCAAAAATGCAAAAAAAATAATTAAGATTTTTGTTAAAGAGAGCACCACACCAAATCAATGCGCAATTCGTGTAATCCTATAATAGTTCCGGAAAAGCACGAAGACTAGGCTTGTAAATGTGAAGTTTTCGGGCAATTTGTTTCTCCGGGGATGGTATGTTTGTATTTAAATTAACGAGTGGGACCTATCCGTTGCACCTACAATGATAAAATACGATATTTTTAATTTATCGACCTAAATAGTGCCCAGGGCGTAAGCACCTGCCTAAATGGTGAACAGGCATGCCAGAAAACGTGAAAAAGTGAGGGCGCTGTGTGCAGGTCCGTAGCGGAAAATTTAGCTTAATAACCCCTCATGAAACAAGGCTTAAATTAAAGTTGAGATGTTAGTTACTGAAAATGGTCATAGGTGACAAGTATGCAATAAATGTATCCGGAGGGTAGAAAAGGTGTCTTGAAATATGGCACTTTTACACGTATTTCAATGAGAAAGATATTTGGTGTGGTGCGCCCATATATTGTTACTTTGACTAGATGGAAAACTTCACTACACTTGTTGTAAGCTTACTCGATGTTTTCAATCCAAGACCAAGGCCAAAGCGTAATCTAAAAAAACAAAAACATTGAAACTCATGAACTCACATCATTTTATTGCAGACCGGTGGCAAGAAAAACTTTGAATTCTCCTTTAACCACTCGTCCACATCATAAATAACAACACCGCCGTCACTCATTTTGATGAGATTTATGTAAACGAAGCAAAAACACGGCACATTTGATGCTCCTAAAATTGCAAATGTTGTTGTTTCTGCGCGTCTTTCCAGGGACCAAAATACGATGACCTTTTGACCTGTTACGGCACGCTCGTATTCCAAACCAGGGATTATATAATTTAGGGATAGGTAACTCCTCAGACAAAATTTCGCCTACTAAAACGAAATTCACGGGTGAAGGTTTCATAGGGGGCGCACTATCATGGTCGTAGCAAACCAGACGACATTGGACGTGGTGGTTATTATCGGCTCAAAACATGATTTGTTGCACAGAAATAGTACATAAATGGTAAAAAAAACCTGATTGTGATTTAGAGTAGAACTGATTTGCTTTGATGATTGCAGAATTTAGTTCTTAGGGACCGTTCATTATTTATGGTGGAGGGGGGGGGGGGGACAAATTCGAGACTCATCCTACCCCCCGCCCCCCCCCCCCCCCCCAACAGCTGAAACTGACCCCCCTGATATACCAACAGGGTGTGGGAAACAGGAAATAACAAGGAGAATAACGCGATAAAACAGAAAAATAACAAAAAACAATAACACACAGGAATGCACTGGGACAAGCAATGAAAATTGCTGTGCAATGAAACAACAAAGATATATGGTAACAGATTATATAGATGTTTTCTACCATATCATCTATTTGCTGTCCAGAAGTCGTCTCATAGTAAAAGTTTTTGAAGTCATTAGTTTTTTAAGAAAATATGCGCGAAGCGCAGAAAAAAAGGCATTTACAGCCTCTAAAATTACTCCAATCACCACCATCTTTATAGTTTAAACAAATTTACACAACCCCCCTGTTCAAGAATAAAAAGTTACATAACCCCCCTATTTCAACATTTGAAAGTTACATGACCCCCCCCCTATAGTTTACCCAACCCCCTCTATCATAAATAATGAATGCTCCCTTATAGGCCTATGACACGAAACCAGGGGTCTGCCTCTCAGCTTGCCGATAGGGTCCACTTTTAAATCGAACTTAGTCAGCATAGAATTGAGGGCGCTATACCGATCAGGCGTGATGATTGTAGCAGACGACGCAACGCTGGCCACGCGTCTCTCAGACGACCCAATTTGGCAACGTGAGTGCACCATTTTGAATTATTTTTAACAGTCATCACCCGGTTAACGATAAAATTCCTTCTAATTATGATGTATTTGTCAAAATGATCGGTTTAAAATTCGCGATTACGTGTAATATTCACTACGAATTCAAAATTTAAGTTTCGCGTGGCCATCGTCGTCTGTTTAAATCTACAGCGCCCCCAAACCTATGCTGACTAACATGCCGTTTAATGCAGTTAAACCTGGTTAAACATTGTTAAACGCGTTAAACGCCGGTCACCGGCGCATTCCAGACGATTATCATAATTTATTCAAAAGGCCCGTTTTCGCTACGTACGTTAGTATACGACTTTCCTATCCCAAAGTTAATAGTATCCCTGACGAAACATTCAGAATTGGTTATTTGAAATTAATTTATGTAGAACAAAATACGAATTTTAAATGGTGGATGGCTTCGACTGGCAGTGACAGGAGGGGCGTGGCGTTATTTGCATTTTATGAATATTGTAATCAGATCAGTTTGGAAGGACGCCTGAGGCCCCGTCACTCTATTGTTCGAACTACATAGTATCCATTTCGACAATGAATAATCATATCAATGAATAGGCCTATTGAAAAGATAACGTCATTTGTGAAGTCGAAAATGGAAAGTACCAGACCATAGTGGACACGAACGGCCGTATTTTTTAATCTCCGTTGGTTTCAATGTTAAAGTGTCGGAGTGTTTTACCTATATAATTTCATACTGAAACGACCTGAGTGATAATCAAACGGTCCCCCGAACGATGCCCGGGCGCTATTGAAGTCAGTAATATGATCGTTCCCTAGTCCCGAGCGTTCCCACATCGAATTTTACCTCAGAATATTCGTCACACGAACCTATGTCCGCCATCGTCTGAATATCGAAAAGGCCCTCTGGAGAGTCGAGGGGCCACCATTTTTTTTCTACGCATGCGTCCGATCGCTTTGGATTTGTCCACCAAAATCGTGGACAAATTCCATGAGTATATAATACTATAATTTGCGGTTCGTGGGTTGGGCGGTTATCGGGTTGGGGGTTTATGGGATGTACACTGAAAGCCAAACTGGAGTCAAGTGACTCTTGAAATGGAGTAAATCGGCCATGACTCTCCAAAGGAGTCATCCTGACTCTTCAAAGGAGTCATCCTGACTCTCCAAAGGAGTCGTCCTGACTCCCCAAAGGAGTCATTCTAGCCGTCGGAAAGAGTCATCGGCCATGACTCTCCAAAGGAGTCATCCTGACTCTTCAAAGGAGTCATCCTGACTCTCCAAAGGAGTCGTCCTGACTCCCCAAAGGAGTCATTCTAGCCGTCGGAAAGAGTCATCGGCCATGACTCTCCAAAGGAGTCATCCTGACTCTTCAAAGGAGTCATCCTGATTCTCCAAAGGAGTCATCCTGACTCTCCAAAGGAGTCATCCTAGCCGTCGGAAAGAGTCATCGCCCATGACTCTCCAAAGGAGTCATCCTGACTCTCTGGAGCTAATTTGCATATTTTACTTGGTCTTACATTAGCCGAGTAAAATGCGCAAATCGCTCATTAGCATAATTGCAATGGTACAAAAACTAGCACTGGTGCTTGTGTATACCATTTCAATTATGCTAATGAGCTAATTTGCACCTTTTATTTATTAAAACCTATTAAAACCTATTAATTTATTTGAATTAAGTCGATACGTAAATTTAACACCGTTGAATGTATATTGATATATGCATATTTGTCACTGGTATTAAGGAAGGGAAGTGATTGCTCACTAAGTAAATGCAAATACATTGAGCAAGAACATAAACATCAAAGAGCCAATTACCCTAAAGCCCCCCCCCCCACCCCCAGTTCTCAGTGTCTTATTCTTATTCCTGGAGTCACGGTGACTCTATTTAGCCAGTTGGAGTCATTATTACTCTCGAAACGGAGTCCAGCCTACATGTGACTCTATGTCAATATTGACTCCATTTGAAGAGTCACAAGACTCCCTTGAAGAGTCATGCATCATGACTCCTCAAAGGAGTCAGTAAATGTTGACTCTCCAAGGGAGTCATGCGACTCTCCAAACAGAGTCAATATTGACATAGAGTCACATGTAGGCTGGACTCCCTTTATAGAGTAACCCTGACTCCAGTTTGGCTTTCAGTGTATACTCTTAAAATTCAGTTATCACAGGTACCATTAATATTCCAAATCCCCATAATACAGGAGCCTCATGTGCCCTTAAATCCAGGTAGGCTACCCCATGTGCGTATCCATGTAATTATGTGTTATTAGACCTAGGGTTAGGGTTTTATATTGGGATCTTAGTTCAAAGGTCTTTTAGTTTTAGAGTCAGCGAGAGGAGGGGTCTATCGTCATGATCATCTGTGCGCAGTCTTGTGAACTGTGTGTCGACATTGATTATTCCTCCGTAGGCATGCCTAAACGTATCATGTATTTAAATCACGCATGTTTGCGCACACCGATATCCATGTAACATTCCCATTTATATAACAGACATCCCATGATTGGCCTAGGACCTATCCGAATTGCTATAGTGTTAAACTACAACACTGTATACACACTTGCACGCTCAAGGTCTGGGTTTGATTCCTGGCGCATGCAGACTGAAGCCGCCCCCCCCGCCTTCCCCCTCATTTGACTCTTTTCATCCTGATCATGCATGCATAGTTTAACTCATAAAACCGGGACACCCCCCCACCCCCACCCACCGAGAGTTAAAGATATAATTGGAGCTAAATGTTTGCTCACACCTTTATACATGTCCCTGTAACATTCCCATTGATATAAAAGACAGCCCATGATAGGCATGATGAGGGCCCGGCCCGTTGTGGCCTGCGCGCATTAATGGGTCCGCGATGGGATGTTGAGGCACTGACATCACACCACCGCAATTAGCAATCACTTTAACAATAACATGTTGAACACATAACGTGTTCCTGGATGAAGGCCTATACGCTCCCAGTTCCTTTAACCCGCCATCTGATCCTTTTTTACCGCCTGATCATATGCATATAGTTTAACTCATTCCTGGATGAAGGCCTATACGCTCCCAGTTCCTTTAACCCGCTATCTGATCCTTTTTTACCTCCTGATCATATGCATATAGTTTAACTCATACAAAAACACGCCTGGGATTTAAAGTTAATTGGAGTCCTTTTTCTCTCTTTTTAACCACCGGACGGCTTCCTTTTACCCGCCCCATGAAAAGACCCAGTTTGCGCCACGAACGCGTACGCACCTTACGGTCTGCGTCATTACGCGTGCGCAGGCAACCGCGTGCACCACGTTTTGTTTTGTTTATACGCGAGCGCGTAGCAACAGTTTGTTGTCTACGGTGGGGCGAAGATCCCTGTACATAGCGATTACATGGGCAGACGGGCAGGGATCTGCACCCGAAGGCATTGAACGGACAGACAGAGTCGCCAAAATTGTTTATACGCGAGCGCGTAGCAACAGTTTGTTGTCTACGGTGGGGCGAAGATCCCTGTACATAGCGATTACATGGGCAGACGGGCAGGGATCTGCACCCGAAGGCATTAAACGGACAGACAGAGTCGCCAAAAATAGTATTATGATGTGCTGCATGCAATATGCAAGTGACACAATTTCTTGTAATGCGCTAATCAACCGTAGATCTAATCCCCAGACTCTGGCCAGTTTGGGGGGGGGGGGGGGGGGGGCGGGGTGGAAAAGCTCAATCAGGAAAAGTTCACGGAAAAGCCGCGTGTCATTATTTGACGGTTTGGTTACAGATCGTCAAAGTGGGTATATCCAGTGACAGTTGGTATATATTTAATTTGGACTAAAGCAGACGACAATTGAATTGGTCTGACATATCCACTATATATATACAACACTGAGCTCATCTTTGGTGAAACCGAAACGTTTTAAAGTCCGAAGCATAAACAAACGGGAATTAGCTTTTTTCAACGTACTGTCCACCTGGACATCCCATTTAAGGTTGTTTTGGATGCGCACACCAAGAACTTTAGCTTCAGTGACTCAGTTACCAATTCTTAAGTCGCGTAGTGGTGGTGGTTGTTTTGAAAAGGCAATTTGGAATCCTTGGCACTTAGTGGAATTTAATTTCAGGTTGTTGTCCGAAGCCCATTTTGTAAAATTGTCAAGATCATCTTGGATTGTACTTGTTTGGTATCCATTATCATTTTCAGCGAAACTCAAATCATCAACATACTTCAGACAATTACTCCCAGAATTAAGTGCAGCATCATTAATTAAAATCTGAAATCCAATTGGGCCTAGTTTTGTACCCTGAGGAACACCACCGTGCAATTTAGTATAGTCTGAAAGAACATCGTTATACCTGACACACTGTTGCCGGTTGCGAAGAAAGTCGCAGATCCATGGAACGATGGACCTACGAACTCCAATGTCAATGATCTTACCAATTAGAAGGGTGTGATCAACTAGGTCAAATGCCTTAGAGAAATCCGTAAGTACCACCGTTCCAATATTTGCGACTCTTCTCCGCACCCTGAAACAGGAAATGAGCCAACGAAACCAGATAATGAGTAGTTGAAACTCCTTTGACATTGCCAAATTGTCTGAGATCAATACCATGGTCAACATCCTCAAGCACCCACTTAGTAATAAAACCTTCTGCAATTTTAGCAAATATTGAAGTGAGGGAAACTGGTCTAAGTTTATCAATAAATGGTAGAAAAGGAATAGTCATAGGCAATAATATATCTTGACGATATTGTGGCCTTATATTATAGTTGTTTGATTACTAGTAGGGAAATAACGACATTTAAATAAGTATTTGGTATTTATTCGCCACCAAATCCGATAACTGGTAGCTGAGTGGTCTAATTTGCTGGGGTTACTTTTACTTTTGTCTTTATTCAACAAAAACAAAAACAAAATCATAAAACGTACTTCATACCATTTTGTTGTGTATGTCTTACGCTTTAATTTGATAGGTCACAACCTGGTATTAAAGGTATGGTTATGTTCAAATAAAGTCTAGAATATCGGTAGTAAATTATGCAAATGATTGCAATAAATAAATAAATAAATACGAGGGTCATTCAATAAGTTCTACCTCCTACCTCATAACTTTGTTATTATATAAGCCAACCTTATGAAATATTACACAATTAGTGTAGCGTGGAATCTCAGCTATAAATTCATGGTAAAATGATCTGAGTAATGGTTGTACTTTTCTGTAGATGCAGTCAAAGCCAAACCTCCATTTAGTGTGACGGATGAAAAACACCAAAATATCGCCGAAGTGCTATTAATTTGGCCTATGTTAAGTGATCAAACGTAGCTATCGGCCAATTATAACAGTTCTAAATGTCAGATATCTCTTGAACAGACTATAAATAATAAAGGTGACTTATTTCTTAGAAAAAAATATGCCCTTTGATTAGCCAGAACACAACCATTCATTTTACCCCTCCCCTAGAGAACCCTGCAAAAGTCATATTTGATTTTCATAAGAAATAAGAGATCTTCAATATACAGGACTGAAGGAGGGATTGCAAGTCTCTCGAAGAGATAATTTTCTATAATTGCCTACCTGATTATCAACTCTGAAGGTTGTACATAGGGAAAACTCAAAAAGTGACTATTATGTTAAATATTTCACATACGAGGCATCACTGTGGCATAACTTGTAACAATGAAAATTCGACCGATTAGCAGTATTCCAGTATCTCAAAGGCATATCAATACATTCGAGTTGATATTACACTATTTGAAAGCATACAGGCGTTAATATTGCTTACAATCTCATGTATACATGACAATACTGTAATATATTCAGATATGTGTTATTGATTTCCATTTTCAATATTTAAATCATGCTTTTATATTTAACCATACACTACGGAAACCCCCGAAAAACATGTATTTTTTTAAAGGTAATTTTCCGTTTCCGTTGTCCAAAATCTCTCTCTGACTTTGACCGCATCGTAACAAAAGTGAAACAGGTATTAATTATGATTTACCATAAATGTGTAGCTATGACTTAGAGCTATAATTCATGACATAAGGCTGACATTCCTATTAGTGATGTTATGTGAGGAGTTAGAACTTATTGAATGACCCTCGTACACAGAAATGTTCCATTTTTGTCATACAAAAATGTCGGGATAAGTTTATGTACAACATATCTGATATCCAGTTTTCCAAGATATCTCCAGATACAAACTAAAATGTGTTTTTGATTTGATGCCAGGCTTCTGGTATTAACAAACTTGACTTCATTGAAAGGTGGCGTTTTATAGTCATTTACGTGAATTTGATATAAAAGGGCATTCATAAGTTGTACTGTAGGCTGCAATCAGGGGAAGCACTGGCTCAAAAATGTGAGGAGTCCCATTTGCATTTTTCAGGACCCTTTAAGGACTGCAAAAACTAAATTTAAGGGGTCCCCCAGAAATATAAGGGGTCCTGAAGTTTGAGCCTTTGAAAATGGTCAACATTTTTTTTAGAGACAAACAGTCGCTAACACAGATAACACACTAGCGTAAGATCATGTAACTCATATACCTATGTCGTGTCCATGTTAATCAGTAGAAGATACTTATATAGAATATTTTGGAAATCGCTTGAAACTTTTGCGGAAGCAATTCGGAAGTGATTTAGTGTGTTTAACAACTTTAAAAAATACAGGATTTGCATTGTATTTATCTTTTACGGACATTAATAAATTTAAAATGTAGGCACACGATGGAGATTGACAATTTTCAGAATGTCTTAAGGTTTCCACGTCCATACATCGTCAGATTTAAGGGTCCCTTTATTTTCGATTGGGACCCGTTAGTGAAGTTCAATATGTAATCTTACGCGTCCATTATCGTCCAACAAGAAAATAAGGGGTCCTAGGACGCGAGGACGCGCAATAACGCGAGCCCTGGGCTGCATTAAGAATTAGATTGATGGACTTGAACCTGACCTGCTAGAAACACCAGATCAAAAAGGTTATATGAAATATGCTGTTAGAAACAGTGTAGTAGCCTAACTGAATATGTTAATATGAAACAATTTATAAAGTTATTACAATAAACAGTGTTAATTCACCATGCGGTTCTTGTTCTGATTCTTGATAGATTTAAAACCATTTCTGCACGGGTAAATTGCAGTTTTGTATATATATGGGACGGACATATAAGGACAGAACACGTGGTTTACTCCCCAAATTGAGAGATTATGTGGTATAGTGATGACGGACTATACATTTCGAGCTTTACAATGTACTAATAGTACTAATACGTAATTTTACGTTAGTTATATACAGGGTGAATCAAAAAACATTGTGCACGATTTGGAGCGGCCATTTGACCTTGATGCGTGCATTGAACCATGAAATTTTTGTTGTTTGTATAAAGCGTTGTTAATCTAGTTTATCCTCCCAAAGTATGAAGGTAATAGAATTAAGAATAAGCAAACTGTGGCAAGTTTCGTAAACTGACCGCGTTTTTCGGCATTCCAATGGGATTTACACACAGTAAAATTGGTTTGGCTAAAATGGTCATTATTATCACATTAATTGTCAAAATGTTCCTGTAAAATCATTCTTTCACTCTGTGATAAGTAATTAATAGTCTGATACTGAGTTGTCAAATGAAAAGGCAAATCTGAATACAAGCATCACCTGTTACAGACCAAGAAATCAAGATGTCTTCAAGAAGTGGAGGCACGTGTCAGAGCCGAAGTGACAGGCTACACCGCAACAGGGGAATGGTTAGACGAGCTGTTCGTAACATGTTTTTAGCAAAATGGTGGCCATGTCGAAGGAAGGCTTCATTCTCAAAACTTCATATCAGCAAACAACTAAGTGATTTCTATTTTGAATTGCAAGGAAGCTAACATTTTATTGTATGCCTTAAAAAACACCTTTAGCAGAAGAACGTAACTCATACCGTGTGAACCTAAAGGCAAATGTAAATGACTTTTCAGTGCAACTATCAAGAAACAAAGTGTCTTCAGAACATTTCATTTGTTCAATATTTTAAGTTTGTGAAGTATTATTTATTTCTACAATGTTTTACCACCTTTGGCTCATTTAATATACCAGGAACCTGTAATAAATTACAGGCACAACAATACCTTTCTTGTAGACTCTCCATATCATCATGCTGCTGCAATATTCATGTCTTAACTGTGTAAATCCCATTGGAATGGCGAAAAACGCGGTCAGTTTATGAAACTTGCCACAGTTTGCTTATTTTTAATTCGATTACTTTCATACTTTGGGAGGATAAACTACATGTAGATTAACAACGCTTTATACAAACAACAACAAATCCATGGTTCAATGCACGCATCAAGGTCATGGCCGCTTCAAATCGTGCACAATGTTTTTTGATTCACCCTGTATATGTGCATACAATATATGTTTGCTGCTGTGATTGGATGACAGTGTTGTGTGTCAATATTGTGGTGGCCTCTCTGAACCAACTGAATCAAAGTTTACTTGACGTTTGGCTGGCACACATTATTATTTTTGCACAGTTCCAAATGCACGCAGTATCCAAATTTGTTTTTGTTTTTTTGTTAGACAACTGGACTAGAAACTGTTTAAAAACAATGTATATACATAACAAGACAAAACAAGGTTATGTGGTCTCTAGCTTGGACTATGTGTACCAACATTTTGTAGGCCTATCCAGGCACATCGAGGTTCAACGACAATTACTATAGAGACTTCGTAAAGTTTATCTTCCTTTTTCTACATTAGTTAGAAAGACAACAGATTGCAATGTGAAAGATTATGTTATGTGTGAGATCAACAAGAAATCTGCACAGAATAAATTATTGATATTATGATAATTTTAAAACCTGTGAATCACTTGACTGGTAACAATTTATTGTATCATAAATACTTATTGTATAATAATTGGATAATATTAGGCCAAAGGGCCAACTATGCTATGTTAAAGGCCCTGTGCTCTTGACACCAATTTGTAAACGCGTTGAGGGCGATATAAAAATATGGTCGGTTACTCATGGATAAATCATTCTTTCAATGTTTACATTAGGCCTAGTAAAAAAATAAACATGTTTCCCGTCCCCGCCCGCCTCCTTTTTGGCCGCCGCCTCGTATATTTTACTATTTACTATTTCCGAAAATTCTGTAAAAAAAATAAAAAAGAAGATTTTTTTTTTGTTGATTTTTTTTGGATTTTTTTTGTGTGTGATTGATCCTTTGCCCAGGAATGGCAGGTGTAATAGAAATGCTGTATCATTTCATAGCATGTTCACGGAATTATTGACATGGCTTCTCAATTGAAGGGACCAATACATGTAGGCCTACATCCTTTCGATCAAGTGATGTTTTGTTCCTCATTCAACCTGAAAAATGAAGAAAACATAAAGAAACAATGTGTACTTGGCTTTATTATATTAGGTAATCCTTTTCATATTTGTATTCCTCTGGCAATTAGAGTGGAAAATCCTGTTTAGGAGTGTCTGCAACACAGTCAGTTGGTCACTTTCGACTTGGCGGCCATCTTGAAAAAAAATAGCAAAAATTGGGAAAATAGTAAATAGTAAGACCCTCCCTCCTCCTTGTTTTAAAAAGTCCGGACGGGAAACATGTATTTTTTTTTACTATGCCTTAGTTTGCTTACGAAAGAATCATATAATATATATTTAAGTGTCAATAGAGGGGAATGTCGAAAGTCACATGTTTCCCAATTTATCATCCATTTCTAAAATACAAACTCGGTTGTCGGTCAGGAATTACGGTTGTCGGTGGTGAGTAACCCAGAAAATGATCTACATGTATATTGGGCTAGTCCATTGAAATCTAAGTTTAATACACTATGGAAGGCGTAAACCTTAACGCTTTCCACGCGACAGGCGTGTGCAAAAAACATTCCAAATGTTCACAAAATGTTTCAAAACTGTCAAAATTATTGATTTTCATTACAATATTTGGAATCATCATGAGAAATGCATTGAAATAAGTACCAGCATGCCTAGTATTGGTTCAGTAATCATTGAGATAGATCTTGAAATTTGGGAAAGGGTCCGGTTAAAGCAGTGATCTTTTTTTAAATGTTTACACATACTTTTCTCTCTCTTGATCTTATAATGAAGTTTGACTATCTGCTTCCAATTTAAGGAATTTTTCCAACATATTTGTTGGGGGTGTGTTCACCTGTGTACAGTTGCGGTCGTAACCAACTGTAAATGGTGCTAATTTGGTGTCAAACCATGGCATTTAAATATTCACGAACCTATAAAAACCCCACTCAGAAAATAAACTGTTCTGGTACCAGGGACCACTTATTTCAAAACCTGATTCTGAAGTAATTAGGAAACATAGTGCTCTGTAACTTACAAGATATTTTAGTTTCATGGTTATAAATGTAATTTGACTAAATAAAAATATCAATTTCTAGGGTAAAATCACAAATATAGAGGGAGTTCCATGAAGAAGAAAAAATCGAATATGCCTGCGCCTTGGAGCATGCTTGGAGGGAGTGAATGATGTAGATTTCAAACAGGGTCACACAATTATGCAGTTATGACTTCTTAAATCTGCCAGTGTGGAATGTTAAGGTCATGTCTTCCCCAGGGATGTTTTGATTTAAATGGAATAACCAATCACAAACCCATTGGCTATGTATGCAAACCGCACCCCACACACAAATATATAAATCATCCCAACAATATATTGATACCAATATGTTTGCCTCAGCCAATATTCTCAATCTCCGTGTGTGTTGCGCTTTGCGTTGAGACTATTAGACAGCAACACTACGTACAAGCGACAGGCACTTCTTATAGAGAAACTGAACTGCAAGGTAGATATTTGTAGTTATGTTATATATTTTATAGAAAGTATGTTAAACATCTTATTTTAATACACATCAACAATTAGCAGCATCTGTCAGTGCAATCATGCAATGGCCTGTTTATTTCTCATTTTTATTTTAGATGCGAGCTTTATATTTGATTATGCTGCTTTTGACAATTTCGGCAAAAGTGCAATTAGGCATGACGTAGCGAAGCCATTTTGTTTGTGACGCGGTGTCCCAAACCGGCGCGAAAAATCGAGCTCGATACATTGTGTCAACCGACACGACTTGAATACCATCTTTTCTTACTTTCATTTCATTTAACCAGCATGCTTATTATATATATGCTTTTTAAGCCTGGCCTGAGCATTTTGCTTGAGCCTGGTCCCTTCAGGACACAAACGTGTGTCCGTTCGGACCAACCGTGTCAACAAACAAACAAATAAACAAACAAACCCCCTCGCCCCGAGGAAGGTGCGATATTGGCTTATTAGCGCTAATTTTGCAAATGTCGCTAATTGCACCAAATTAGCGTGTAAGATCAATGTAAATTAGCGCTAATTGCAGTGGTAGTACAAATGTGCGCTAAATGCGCTAAAAAACACATGTAAGCGCTAAAGTGCAATTTCTGAAGATAAACCAAGTCTAGGAGTCGCGCAATTAGCGCTAATAGCGCTAATTGCACTTGATTAGCGTTGTAAGCGCTAAAGTGCAATTTCTGAAGATACAAATTAGCGCTAATAGCGCTAATTGCACTTGATTAGCGGTCTTGCTCTAATAACGCTAATTGCACTTACATAGTCATCGTTTCTTTGAAATTAGAGGACAAAGTTAGCGCAATTAGCGCGGTATCCCGTGTTCCTAGCGTTGTAAGCGCTTAAGTGCAATTTCTGAAGATGAACCAAGTCTAGGAGTCGCGCAATTAGCGCTAATACCGCTAATTGCACTTGATTAGCGGTCTTGCGCTAATAACGCTAATTGCACTTGGTTAGCACTCTGCCGCAATTAGCGCAATTAGCGCGATATCCCGTGTTCCTAGCGTTGTAAGCGCTAAAGTGCAATTTCTGAAGATGAACCAAGTCTAGGAGTCGCGCAATTAGCGCTAATAGCGCTAATAGAGCTAATAGCGATAATAGCGCTAATAGCGCTAATTGCACTTGATTAGCGTTGTAAGCGCTAACGTGCAATTTCTGAAGATGAACCAAGTCTAGGAGTCGCACAATTAGCGCTAATAGCGCTAATTGCACTTGATTAGCGGTCTTGCGCTAATAACGCTAATTGCACTTGGTTAGCACTCTGCCGCAATTAGCGCAATTAGCGCGATATCACGTGTTCCTAGCGTTGTAAGCGCTAAAGTGCAATTTCTGAAGATGAACCAAGTCTAGGAGTCGCGCAAGCGCTAATTGCACTTGATTAGCGGTCTTGCGCTAATAACGCTAATTGCATTTGGTTAGCACTCTGCCGCAATTAGCGCAATTAGCGCGATATCCCGTGTTCCTAGCGTTGTAAGCGCTAAAGTGCAATTTCTGAAGATGAACCAAGTCTAGGAGTCGCGCAATTAGCGCTAATAGCGCTAATAGCGCTAATTGCACTTGATTAGCGTTGTAAGCGCTAACGTGCAATTTCTGAAGATGAACCAAGTCTAGGAGTCGCGCTAGCGCTAATTGCACTTGATTAGCGGTCTTGCGCTAATAACGCTAATTGCACTTGGTTAGCACTCTGCCGCAATTAGCGCAATTAGCGCGATATCCCGTGTTCCTAGCGTTGTAAGCGCTAAAGTGCAATTTCTGAAGATGAACCAAGTCTTGGAGTCGCGCAATTAGCGCTAATAGCGCTAATTGCACTTGATTAGCGTTGTAAGCGCTAACGTGCAATTTCTGAAGATGAACCAAGTCTAGAAGTCGCGCAATTAGCGCTAATTGCACTTGATTAACGGTCTTGCGCTAATAACGCTAATTGCACTTGGTTAGCACTGTGCCGCACTTAGCGCAATTAGCGCGATATCCCGTGTTCCTAGCGTTGTAAGCGCTAAAGTGCAATTTCTGAAGATGAACCAAGTCTAGGAGTCGCGCAATTAATAGCGCTAATTGCACTTGATTAGCGGTCTTGCGCTAATAACGCTAATTGCACTTGGTTAGCACTCTGCCGCAATTAGCGCAATTGGCGCGATATCCCGTGTTCCTAGCGTTGTAAGCGCTAAAGTGCCATTTCTAAAGATGAACCAAGTATACAGGAGTCGCGCAAGCGCTAATTGCACTTGATTAGCGGTCTTGCGCTAATAACGCTAATTTCACTTGGTTAGCACGCTGCCGCAATTAGCGCAATTAGCGCGATATCCCGTGTTCCTAGCGTTGTAAGCGCTAAAGTGGAATTTCTGAAGATGAACCAAGTCTAGGAGTCGCGCTAATAGCGCTAATAGCGCTAATAGCGCTTATTGCACTTGATTAGCGGTCTTGCGCTAACAACACTAATGGCACTTGATTAGCACTCTGGTGTGATTCGTGTGTCCTCCGGAACCCTGCGGGGCTCTATATAAACATGCTCCGTTAACACAACCTTTTTAGAGACACCCTGTATAATTATGATTTGCTCTAGTGAAAAAATAATGCATGTAAGTATTAATCTGGCAATCTCTTGAATGTAATCAACATGAGATTTACGTTTGAATAGGATGTTTTAAGAATGTCAAACAATGTGAACAATGAGTCATGTGACGTATACTAGGCATGTTTGTACTTTCAATTCTCCTGGTGATTTCCAAATATAGTAACGGGATTCAATAAATGTGATATTTTTGAAACATTTTATGCAATTTTAAATGTCGTCTGCAGACGCTTTGATTTCCAAATAGAGTATGTGAGAGTACTGTCGCCCATTGAGAACAATGTCCAACAATGTGGACAATGAGTCAAACGACTTCTCAGTGTATTAATGTGATTCGTGTGTCCTCCGGAACCCTGCGGGGCTCTATATAAACATGCTCCGTTAACACAACCTTTTTAGAGACACCCTATATAATTATGATTTGCTTTAGTGAAAAAATAATGCATGTAAGTATTAATCTGGCAATCTCTTGAATGTAATCAACATGAGATTTACGTTTGAATAGCATGTTTTAAGAATGTCAAACAATGTGGCCAATGAGTCATGTGACGTATACTAGGCATGTTTGTACTTTCAATTCTCCTGGTGATTTCCAAATATAGTAACGGGATTCAATAAATTTGATATTTTTGAAACATTTTATTTGAGCACCAGCGATGCTATTAGCGCTCGTGATGCAATTAGCGCTAATTGCGCGATGGCATCCCTGATTTTTTTGAAAACTTATTTGATAGTAGCGTTTTCGATCGTATAATACTATTAATAGCGTTTTAGCACTTACCTAACAAATTAGCGATAATAGCGTTTTTAGCACCAGCGATGCTATTAGCGCTATTAGCGCTCATGATGTAATTAGCACTATTAGCGCTAATTGCGCGATGGCATCCCTCTTTCCATCCGACATACCGACAAACCCTTTCCATCCGACATACTTTTCTCACAATTTATTTAGGACTAATATCACCATCACGATTTCATACCGCGTGTCACGCAATGATAATACGCAACATTTATGTGCAATAGGTACGCGAATGATGCGTACAGCACGGAATTAACCTATCACACTTATTAAATACAGCTTTATTCCGTAACTGGGTCTTCACACTAGTCAACTTACAAATGCATTACACCAAGGATATACATAATACTGGCGCATTAGGTTACTCCTACAAGAGCCTCGTCTGATTATTAGCCTTATCAATTAATCATTTAACGTTTGAATAGTGTCCTTTTCTCTCAGAGAGCATCTTTCAAAATAACGTAAGGTGACTTTTCTGTATTGTTTATAAACAGTCAATTGCCTCTAAGAGCATACCATGGATGATTCATCAACTTTAAAAATAACCAGTGATACAAATTTGTTCCTAAGTATAACTATGCGCGCCATGCACATCCCAACGAAAGGAAAAAATATGTTAGAACCTCCAGTAGTTGGGTATAACAAAAGTGAAACAAACTCGTTGGCCGGGGGGGGGGGGGGGGGGGGGGGGTAGGGGGGGGTCAGTGAACATACCAAGCGGGTACACATGCGCGTTCAAGCACCTCAGAAATGGACCCTAAATGGCGTAAACCAGAACACTAACACTCATTCATACACCCCCAAATGGCGTAATATAGTAGTGCTCATATCATGCATATGCATGCATGCAAAAAGTAGGGAAATATTAAAGATTTTTTTCAACATTTTGCATGTTTTGGTGCGATTTTGTGTGTAATTTAAGGGTTTGAAATGGAAAATAAATTAAAAAAGGATTTGCGCGCAGCCCGAAAATATTGGCTATTGTATATAAAAAGAAAGGTTCAACAAACCGTTCCTGAAGCCATGTTGTTAAGCTTGACTGGTAATCAAACAGTGAAACTAATTTGCGCGTAGCGCGCCAAAAATGTCTATTTTAACACTAAAAAGGTCCAGAAAACGTTTCTGAAGCCATCTTGTTCCAATTGAATAACAATAAATTGCTATTGTAAAAATATAGGTTTAGAAAAACGTTATTGAAGCCATCTTGTTAAGGTTGAATAATAAATAAACGGTGAAACCAATTTGCGCGTAGCGCGCTAAAAATTTATATTTTAACACTAAAAAGGTTCAGAAAACTTTTATGAAGCCATCTTGTTGAAATCGAAAACACCAAATAAAAAATAATCGCGGTGCGCGGCAAAATTGGCTATTGTGTAAAAAAAAAGGTTTAGAAAAGCACTCCTATCTTTTTAAGCTTGACTAATATATATTCAGTAAACCTATTTTAAAGGTCCCAAAACGTTTCTGAAGCCATCTTGTTCAAATTGAATAACAAAATGGCGATTGTATGTAAAAGGAAATGTTAAAAGAAAACGTTTCTGAAACCATCTTGTTAAGCTTGAATAATAAAACATTCCAAGTAATTCGCGCGTAGCGCATACAGAATTGGTTATTTTTACACTGAAATGGTCCTGGAACGTTCCTGAAGCAATTTTGTTAATAATTTGTGCAACAACTGGTTACTTTAACACTAAAATCATAGGCGTGCGCAGGATTTTTTTACCCGGGGGGCTTGAAAATAAATGTCATTGGTTCGCACCGCTATCCGCGGTAACGAGTCTGAGGGGGATGTGCCCCCTTGGATTGGATTTTTGGCTTGGCTTGGATTTTTTGGAATATTGGCTATGGTCAAAAGAAAGGTTTAACCGGGAGTTTAACAAACCGTTCCTGAAGCCATGTTGTTAAGTTTGACTTATACCATGAAACTAATTTGCGCGTAGCGCGCCAAAAATGTCTATTTTAACACTAAAAAGGTCCAGAAAACGTTTCTGAAGACATCTTGTTCCAATTGAATAACAAAGTAGTATGAAAATAATTGGCGCAGAACCCGCAAAAATTTGCTATATGTAAAAATAAAGGTTTAGAAAAACGTTCTTGAAGCCATCTCGTTAAGCTTGAATAATAAATAATCAGTGAAACTAATACGCGCGTAGCGCACAATTTTTTTTTTTTTTAACACTAACAAGTTTCAGAAAACGTTTATGAAGCCATCTTGTTGAAATTGAATAACACAAAATAAAAAATATTTCCCGCGGAGCGCGAAAAAATTGTCTACTGTAAAAATAAAGGTTTAGAAGAACTTTTTCTGAAGCTATTTTGTTAAGCTTGAATAATAAATAATCAGTGAAACTAATACGCGCGTAGCGCGCAAAAAAATGTATATTTTACCAATAAAAAGGTCCAGAAAACGTTTTTGAAGCCATCTTGTTCAAATTGAATAACAAAATATTTAAAAAAATGGCTATTGTAAAAAGAAAGGTTAAAAAAAACCGTTCCTGAAACTATCTTGTTAAGCTTTAATAATAAAACATTCCAACTTATTCGCGCGTAGCGCGCAAAATTTGGTTGTTTTTACACTGAAATGGTCCTGAAAACGTTCCTGAAGCAATCTTGTTAAGCTTGAATAATAAAACATTGAAAATAATTTGTGCAAAAACTGGTTATTTTAACACTAAAATGGTCCTGAAAAACGTTCATAAAGCCATTTTGTTAAAGCTTGAACAATAAAAAAAATGAAACCAATTGGCTCGAAACGAGCAATAACGTCTAGTTTACTAACTAAAATGGTCCAGAAAACGTTCTTGAAACATGTTGCCACGTTGTTATAAAGCTGGAATAAACATTGAAAGCAATTCGCTCGAAGCGCGCAAAAAAAAGCTCCAGAAAAACGTTCCTGAGCGTACAAACTGTCACTTTTTGTAAACTATAATGGTCCAGATAAACGTTCCTTAAGCCATCTTTTTATAACTTGAATAAAGAAACATTGAATCTAACTCGCGCGAAGCGCGTCAATTTTTTTATTTTCCCCCCTTAAAATGGTCCAGAAAACGTTACTGAAACCATGTTATTAAGCTTGAATAGCAATGGCGCATAGGTAGGTTATTCATATGGGGGGGGCGGGGGGCGAGAAACGAAAATGAACCGACAAGACTTTTGTGAGCCAAGAAATGCGCGCAAAGCGCGCGAACTTTTTCGACTTTACACCTATTTTTTGCACGATCGAGGTACATTTTGACTCTTAAACAAGCTTGTAGCAAAGAATGTTGCACTTTGGGGACACATTATGCGAGCGTAGCGCGCGGAAATTTTTCATCTGTGTACTTTTGACCATCATAATTCCATGAATCCTGTGGTTAAATGAACCGACGTAAATATTGGGGGGGGGGGGGGGCGATCGTCCCCCATCACGCCCCCCCTCCCACCCCCTGGCGACGCCACTGTTGAATAGTTAAATCTTGAAACTAATTCGCGCAAAAAAATGGCTTTTTTGGGGGGGGGGGGGTCGGGGGTCGGGGTCATCGTCCTCACCGTGACAATGATGGGGGAATCATCAAAAGGGATTTTTTTTTTTGGGGGGGGGGGCCGCCATCGTCCCCACCGTGACAATGATGGGGGAGCACTCCCCGCTTGCACTGTCTATGCTCGTTACCCTTCCTCCTTATCTTCCTTTTTATTTTTTACTCTTTTGCAAATGTGGGGGGGGGGGGGGGGGGGGCTGTCTCCCTGGTTACGCCACTGGTGAGGGCCGAGTTGTTGGGTTTTAACTTGCCTGGATGACCTAAAACTCTCCTTGCTATCAATATTTACTTTCGTTATAAAACACTCACATGGTGGTTCAGAGACGTAGAGAAAAAGTGAGAGACACTAATAAAAGCTCCGGCCTCTCTTTTTCCCTCCCCTCTTCCTCCCGGGCACTCAAACTTTTTTTTGGGGGGGGGGGGGTAGGGGTGTGCCACCCAGGGTCTCAATTAGGGGGGCTACAGAACTGAACTGAGTGGATTTTATGACAAAAAATAGGGTCTTAGGAACTGATTTTTTTCTTACAAAAAGTAGGTCTTGAGAACTGGCCTATGGTTCAATTTTGATTAGCAAGAACGCAAATTTGCAAATTTTTTTGGGCTTAAGAACGCAAAATGTTCGAAGAATTGGGGTTTGGAACGCAAAATTTCGCTATTTTTGAATTTTCAATCAAATTGGAGTCTTAAGAACTGATGCAGGCTCAAAAGGGGTGTCATAAGAACTAGCAGCAGAGGGTGAAAAAGGGGTCTTCAGCGCGGCACATAGTTTACCTTATTATATCTATACCCTTTTTACAATGTCAGTGCCCCCGGTTCCTCCCCCTCCCTTCCTCCTCTCCTCTCCTCTCCTCCCCTCCCCTCCCCCTCCCCTCCCCTCCCCTCCTCCTCTCCTCCCCTCTTCCCCTCCCCTCCTCTCCTCCTTCTCTCCCCTCCCCTCCCTTTTCCCCCTCTTTTTTTCCCCCCCTCTGGGAACCCGGGGGGGGGGGGGGGGGGGGGCTTGAGCCCCAAAGCCCCCCCCCCCTGGGCACGCGCCTGAAAATGGTCCTGAAAAACGTTCATGAATCCATTTTGTTTAAGCTTGAATAATAAATAAAATAATGAAACAAATTCGCTCGAAACGCGCAAAAATGTCTAGTTTACTAACTAAAATGGTCCAGAAAACGTTCCTGAAACATGTTGTTAAAGCTTTAATAAACATTGAAACCATTTCGCGCGAAGCGCGCTAAAAAATAGCTATTTTAAACACTAAAAAGCTCAAGAAAAACGTTCCTGAGCGTACAAACTGTCAGTTTTTTAAACTAAAATGGTAAAGAAAAACGTTCCTTAAGCCATCTTTTTATAACTTTAATAACCAAACATTTCTAGTTTTCTAGTTTTTTTTCTCACTAAAATGGTCCAGAAAACGTTCCAGAAACCATGTTGTTAAGCTTAAATAGTTAAACATTGAAACTAATTCGCGAAAAATGGGTTCTTTTGAGTTGGGGGGGGGGGGGGGGGGGGGGGGGCGTCGTCCCCAACCGTGACAATGATGGGGGGCCCACTCCCCGCAACACTGTATAATGCTCGTTACCCTCAGTGGCATAACTAGGTTATTCATATTGGGGGAGGGGGGCAATAAATGAAAATAAACCGACAATATTATTTTAAGTGAATAAAAGAGCACGTAGCGCGCGAAATTTTCGACTATACACTTATTTTTGCCCGTTAAAGGGACACAATGTCACGTTAATTTTTTTGTAATTTTAATTAATTAACTTCAATTCAGAATTCAAGACAAGATGAACATTAAAAATTGCTATTATTGTTGTTTCTACTAAAAAAACAACCAGCAAAACTTGATTAAAACAATATTTTAAATATGTTGGAATAGCACCCTTAACAATGTAAAATGCTGGTTGCGGCTCTACCAGTATTTTTCAATCGACGTTTTGTTGTACAAAGAGGGCTGACTTTTCTTAATCCTTATAGGTGTAAGTTCATACATGTATTATACAATTGTAAACATAGGCCTATATAAATTCCAGTTTTTATTATATATTTTTGTAATTGAGGGCGCTGCCTCCATCACATCTCTTAAAGCCCCTCTAAGGCACATGTTGGTTCTAAACAAGCTTGTACACCAAAGAATATTGCATTTTGGGGACACACATGCTCGCGTAGCGCGCGAATTTTTTTCATCTGTCGATCGCCCCCCTCGCCCCCTGGTTACTCCACTGGTTACCCTTCCTCCTTATTTTCATTTTTATTTTTACTCTTTTGCCAATGGGGGGCTTTCCCACTGGTTACGCCACTGGTGATTGAGAGTGCCGAGCTGTTGGGTTTTAACTTGCCTGGATGACCTAAAACTCTCCTTGCTATCAATATTTACATTCGTTATAAAACACTCATATGGTTCAGAGACGTAGAAATAAAATGAGCATAATAAACATTGAAACCAATTCGCGCGAAGCGCGCAAAAAATGGCTATTTTAACACTAAAAAGCTCCAGAAAAACGTCCCTGAGCCATCAAAGTTTAAGTATGAATAATTTGCGCGTACAAACTGTCATTTTTAAAAACTAAAATGGTCCAGACTTTTCTGTTCTTTGAGCCATGTTTTTATAACTTGTATAATGAAAATTGAAACTATTTCCCGCGAAGCGCGCAAAAATTTCTAGTTTTTTCACTAAAATGGTCTAGAAAACGTTTCTGAAACCATTAAACATTGTAACTAATTTCGCACAAAAAATGGCTTTTTTTGAGGAGGGGGGGGGGGGGGGGGGGGGAGGGGCATCGTCCCCACCGTGAATATTATGGGGTCGTGCCCCCTCCCCCTCCCCGCTTGCAATGTCTATTCAGCGTGTCCCAAAAAACTGGGTCTAAAAGTTTGCGAGCTTATTTATAACTAAAAAACAGAAGGAAACATGGATATTTCATATTTAGGGATATCAAAATAAATATACCTGACCTTAATTGGCTAAACTCTGTGATCAATCCAATATAAACTTTTTGAAATACAAAGATTTTGATAGAGCCTGATCAAAACCCATTTTGTTCCACTTTTCAAGGAACACCCCGATGTGTTGCAATTGCGCATTGTTGTGACTTTATTAAAGTTTTGTCTTTGCGTTCATTCTTTACAAAGACTTGGGCAGTAAACAAAATTATCTTGGTCATATTGCAATAATACAAGTTCATTATTTACATAAACATTAAAAAAAAATGTTCTTTGTTATAGTCCGAGTTATTGTTAAGTTCTTTCGGGGAATAAACCCCATGCCGGCGGGAATACACATAGCGCACAGTTTCACGCAACGCACGGATGGTTTATTCCTTAAATTGGGGCAAATGGGTTCTGACCACGCTCTATTCAAATCTTTGTATTTCAAAGAGTTTACATTGGATTGGTCTCCAAATTATCCCAATTAAGGTCAGGTATATTTTGTTTGATATCCTTAAATATAAACTATCCATGCTTCCTACTAATTACGTTATAAGCTCGCAAACTTTTGGGGATGCTGGGGCCCCCTGGTTACGCCACTTGTGGTAGGGGAATGCCGTTGGCGGGGATTCAGAGGGCCGAGCTGTGGGGTTTTAACTTGCTTGGGTGACTTTAAACTGTCCTTGCTATCAATATTTACATTTATTATAAACCTGACATGGTTCAGAGACATGGTTCAGAGACGTAGAGACAAAGTGAGAGACACTAATAAAAGCTCCCTCTCCTTTTCCCCTCCCCTCCTCCTCCCCTCCTTTCCTCCTCTCGCCCCTCTCCTTTCTCCCCTCTCTTTTACTTTTCCCCTCTGGGGACCCGGGGGGCTTGAGCCCCAAAGCCCCACCCTGGGCACGCGCCTGATAAATGCGTTTGTTAGTATTACTGCGGCGTCGTTGTTCTACTTAAAACAATACTATCGTCCGCATTTATGTTAGACGATATAACACGGGTACGGTCTAAAAACAATACCTTTATTCTCTAATTCAAATTTCCCGCCAAATAACTGATTTAGCAGTGTCCTAAGTTACTAACTTTAGGCTAATGCTATGACGTCATAGTTCATACTTAGAAATCCAGAAGTGTATTGTTTGAAAGACAAAGGTTCATACTTTGTATTGATCACACTATCCCTCAAAAGAATCACTCATGCATCCCAAACCATGATCACTTTCATTGATACTTATTGACCAACCCTCGTATATTCATGATGAATGGGAATCGAACTCGAGGTGGCAACTCCATTAAATAGCTGCACAAAGACACGCATTAGTGAGTTCACCGCAAATTTAATAGACAGGCTGTCCCAAAATGATTAGTACCCATCGATGCCCAAAGTTCAATAATTTGTTTCATCATCAAAATCAATGAGATTATATCCGTTGTTTTTTCTATCATATACTGTACCCTTTCATTATAATTTTAGATCATGGATATCGGACTTATGTTAATGAAGTTACACTCCATTGTGTAAGACATGGGGATTTCACCTTTTTTTGGCAAAGTGCAAAAAAATGTGTTTTTAAACAGCTTGTTTGAAAGACACTAATACATTCTCTCAATCTCTTGTCTGCTAATAGCTTTGGTTCCTTTCTATTTTAAACTGCTTGTAACATATTGTTGTTCAAACCATTAATACTTCTTCATTTTGATTCAATTTGAAGAGTAAAAATAGATCGTCACGCATGAGCGACCCCAAGCTTTGTTTTTATAATGAGCTAGTTTTGAGGCTAAACTTGAGGGACATTTAAACAGGTAAAGATGTGGTCATGGGAAATTAGCAGTGGCTTAGACTTTTTCATATTTGGGATGCAATTTCATACAAACTTGCTAAAAAATGATATAGTCCCTTAGTGTTTAATTTCACGAAATCCATTCTCCAATATGAAAATGAAATCTAAGCCACTGGTGATTCACCAAATACCACTAGTCATTTAGAAGTCCCTAAACACTTGTCAAATAAAACAATGGATGGGGTCACTCATGTGTGACAAACTTCTTTTACCCGTTAAATTGAATTAAGGAGAAGAATTATTAATGATTTGAACACCCATTACTAAAAACAGTTAGAACAGAAAGACACACAAGATTATATTGAGTAGACAAGAGATTATGAGAATACACAAGTTTCTTTCAAACAAGCACACACATTTTTAGCACTTTGTCAAAAAGGTGAATATGTTTTACATATGGAGTGTATCTTGGGTTTGATAAATCCGATATTCATGATCTAAAATTCTAATAAAATAGTACATTATGACAAAGATGATGTAAAACAACGGACCTAATCCCATCGATTGTGATGATGACACAAATTATTGAACTATAGAATTGGGCATCGATGGGTACTAATCATTTTGGGACAGCCTGTATTGCTAAAATATTATATTGTATTCAATTTAGGCGTTGGTGCTTAATTAAAGCATGTAAGCACATGGTTGTCATTAATACCAACAGCGATATTCTATACCAATCGCATGCTCAACTCCAACAGGATGGGTATCACGAAATGTCTTACGGGAAGCAATTTTTTCGGGTTTTACACTGCAAGTAATATGGTTGTTTACATTGTTGATGAACTGTCACCCCCACCACCACACATCAACGTTATGGGTTTCCTGTACTATTTTCAGACGTTGTTTTGTATTATGGAAAATACACCATTTCCCTGGTATTTTGGTATGAAACAGATGATTGAAATTACTTTCCATTCAAAAAAATGGTTACAAAACCCGCCTCTTTCTACCGCCCCCTTTCATTTTAATGGAATTTTATTTATTGTGCTCTTCCGCGTAGGCGTAGCAAGATACGAATGAATACATTAGCTTTCTCTTGGTTTTGGACTAGGCGATAACAAAATTCTTTTTGAGGAGTATGGGCATGAAGAAAAAAATTATGCGCGCTAAGGACGCAAATTTTGTGTGCCATTTTTCGCTTAAATGGTCAAATTTCGTCTAATACTGATTATTTTGGTATGAAAATGCGCGCCTGCTCTTTTATGCTAAAATGTCAACATTTGGTCTAATTAAACCCAATTTAGTTAGAAAATTTGCGCACAGCGCGGAAAAAAAGTTGCCTTTTTATGCTTACATTTTCTATTTTTTCTTATTTTGACTAATTTTTTTAATTTTATTTATTTATTTATTTATTTATTTATTTATTTATTTATTTATTTATTTATTTATTTATTTATTTATTTATTTATTTATTTATTTATTTTTTTGGGGGGGGGGGGCAAGATTTTTGGTTTACAAATTATGTACCCATAGCAATTCTCTTTAGACATTATATGCTTTAGTTACATTGATAATTAGGAGAGTTATCACATCACAATTACCTATCAATTTCATTCCAGGTTACGGGCACTCATCATATCTTTACCATGGCATCTATCACCGTGATTACAATACTGCTTGTCTTAAGTCTCTCGTCATCTTTGGTTATATCGTGTCCATCTGAATGCTCTTGTACACCATCAACTAATGTGGTGCATTGTGACAATAGACAACTTACATCAGTACCAGGTTGGATCCCACATAATACCATAAAGCTGTACATGTATGACAACGATATATCGTACATCGCAAATGGAACCTTTGCTGGACTTACAAATCTGAAACTACTTTATTTATCTGGGAATAATATTACGATGATCAACCCGAACCTCTTCAGCGATCTTCGAAGCTTAGAATACCTGAGTTTGTCTAAAAACAGCATATTGTTCATCGAAAATGGAACTTTTGCGGGACTTACCAGTCTCAAACAACTTTATTTATATGGAAATAACATTACGATGATCAACCCGAATCTATTCAGCGATCTTCGAAGCTTAGAATACCTGAGTTTGTCTAAAAACAGCATATTGTTCATCGAAAATGGAACTTTTGCGGGACTTACCAGTCTCAAAAAACTTTATTTATATGGAAATAACATTACGATGATCAACCCGAATCTATTCAGCGATCTTCGAAGCTTAGAATTCCTAGGTTTGTATAACAACAGCATATTGTTCATCGAAAATGGAACTTTTGCGGGACTTACCAGTCTCAAAAAACTTTATTTATATGGAAATATCATTACGATGATCAACCCGAACCTTTTCAGTGATCTTCGAAGTTTAGAAATCCTGAACTTGCATGACAACAATATATCGTTCATCGAAAATGGAACTTTTGCGGGACTTACCAATCTGAGAGAGCTTGATTTATCTGAGAATGTCATTACGATGATAGGCCCAAACCTTTTCAGCGATCTTCGAAACTTAACATACCTGAGCTTGGGTGACAACAATATATGGTTCATGGCAATTAAAACCTTTGTGGGACTTACACATTTACAGCGTCTAGAATTAGATGGGAATAACCTAACTTCTCTACCAGAGGATGTGTTCCGAGCAGTGACCGAAACAGTTTCTATCAGATTTGATGACAACCCATGGCGATGTGACTGCAATATCCAATGGCTACGTAACATAAGCATAGATCTCATTTGCGCGACACCACCAGCTCACGCTTCACAACGATTACTTGATATCCAGCCACAGGATCTATATAGTATGTCCTCCAGTAATCCAAACCGACGATGTAGATACATATTTAGAGGTTACCCCAGGGAAGTCGGTTGAAATGGTTTGTTCAGCCATTGGTGATCCTTCTCCAAATATTTCCTGGTCATATACTGATTATCGTGGTGCCCAGCAGAAAGCCATTTCATCAATCTATGAACAGCATTCAAACGGATCTATAACATTTAAGATTGTTACAAAATCCGATTCTGGTAACTATACGTGCACGGCAACTAATACAGCTGGGTCGGACAAACAGCTGTATCATCTGAGAATCGTTCATGACGCAACAACTCCAAGTACTACAATTCCTGCCCAATCGACGACCTCTTTACCCGGGGAAACCACTGGCGATAATTTACTCGTGGATACTAGTGGAACCCCTAGTCTTAACTCTAATTCTATAAACCTTGTTTTACCGATATCTATGGCGTTATTAGGCCTAATATTACTAATCATAATGTGCATATTTGTGTTTATTGTAATAATACTGTTAAGACGAAAAGCAAAACGTAAACGCCGTGACCCTGGGATCATTCATGGTTGTGATAGTGCCATCACAATGGAACCGCAAAAACAGCAGACAGAAAGTACTGATAACCAAGAAGAATGAATAATCCTATCATTTTCATAAAACAATCAAAGAAGATGGTGGCAGATCATATTACAGGATCAACCTGAGACTATTGATAGAACAAAGATTAACACTTTCCACGCGGCTATTACTTTTTTGGGGGCGATTGGGGGCGAAGCCACCCTTATAGCTTCAGATTGCAAAAAAATTCACATTTAGGTCTTTCTAGACATAAGTGGGGGCAGCCATGTTTGTAGTCTTTGTAAATTACATATATACCTATGCAGTTTATTTTAACAGTCCTGCAGTCTGTGATGGAGTCAAAGCTATATTTGTTTAGTTGATGCATAGACTGTTGATGGTTCATTCAGAGAGATGTTTATAGACTCCCCACAGAGAGACATAATAGCTTATCTTGTTTGACTACTAGGAGAAACCTCCCAATTGCCTTGGGGTTGTCTAATATTGTGGTTAGTTGTGGATGTTTGAGTTTTGGGTTATATATATAATACTAATTCCTGGGTTGATTTAATGAAATGTCAATAATAACCATGATCGCGGAATGACATTTTTATATAGAAATTCTTAGACCAAGTACAATGTCATTATATACCTAGATTGTTCTTCAGACGGTATCCCCCCCTCCCCCCCACACCTGCACACAAATCAACTTGATTGGTTTCCTGTACTATTTTTAGACTGCGGTGTTTTGATTTGTTTTTTTTGGTTTGAATTATGGAAAATACATGCACCATTTCCCTGGTATTTTGGTTTGCAACAGATGTTTCAGAAAATGGTTACAAAACATGCTTCTTTCTTTTGGATCGCCCCCATTCCATTTCAATGGAATTTTTATTGGTTCATTAATTCATAATATCTTTACTATACAAACTAGATTGTTCAGAAATCGTCCCAACTTTGAAAGTGTTTATCTTTTGAATTAAGTATCAAATACTAGATATATTTGTACCTAGTTTAATGTATTTCTCATGTGTGTTCCAATATGGTAATGAAAATAATTTTGATATTTTTGAAACATTTTGTGCACTTTTGGAATGTCGACTGGAGACGCCTGCCGCGTGGAAAGTGTTAACAATCAGGTATTATTGCGTTTCACCATCTGAGGGCGATGCCGTATAAGACACTCTTCTGTTTCTCTCAGTTTACGCTAGCATTGTTTAAAATGACCACCACAGACTCTAGAAAAGAAAATTCGACGACTGTATGTAAACGTATATTGTATTATACTCTTCTAGAGCTCCTCCTATTGTCCATTAGCCATTTTTTCTTCACGTCGATTATATCTACGAATTATATAATACACTTAGAGCTCCCCATTGTATATTAGCCATTGTTCTTCCCGTCGATTATTTCTACGATTTTTTTAATGTCATGAATTTTGATAAGGTTTAGATACTTCTCGAAGGGCATGGTAGATAATTCATTCGCTATCAGTGCATTCGTCCTTAATAATATTATTTTGTGTGATACTTTTATACAAAATTATACTTATTATAAATCTAGTATTAGTGTTGCTTTTCGTTATTAATAGTATATTTGTCGGGATGACTGTACGTAAAATATTGTTATTATTCTTCTAGAGCTCCTATTATTCATTATCCATTTGTCTTCACGTCGATTATATCTACGAATTATAATACACTTATAGCTCCTTCCGTTGTCCATTATTCATTGTTCTTCACGTCGATTATATCTACAATTTTGTTTAATGTTTTGATTTTTTGAAAGGTTTAGATAGTTCTCGAATTGTATTATAGATAATTCGGTATCAGTGCATTCGTGCTTAATAATATTATTTTGTGTGATAGCTTTGGATATTATTATTAATTGAGTGAAAAATTGTAAATACTTATTATAAATCTAGTATTGTTGCTGCTTTATGTTATTGATATTTGTAAAATTTGTATAATTATAATACACTTTAGAGCTCCTTCTATTATCTATTATCCTTTGTGCTTCCCGTCGATTATATCTACGATTTTTGTAATGTTATGATTTTTGAAAAGTTTTATATAGATGCTTCTCGAAGGGTATGGTAGATAAATCATTCGCTATCAGTGCATTCGCGCTTAATTATATTATTGTGCGTGATAAATGTGGTTATTAATATTTCTAGTATTGCTGCTGCTTTATGATATGGATAGTTTGTTGGGACGACTGTATGTATTTTTTTTCTTTTTCTCGAAGGGTATGGTAGATAAATCATTCGCTATCAGTATCATACTCTTAGAGCCCCCTCCTATTATCCATAATCCATTGTTCTTCACTTCGATTATATCTACCAATTATTTAATAAACTTAGAGCTCCTCCTATTGTCCATTAGCAATTGTTCTTCAAACAAAACTATAAACTACATGTTTGGACGTAAATACAATGATTTATTCTAAGGGCTCTTGCCCAAACACAAAGTAGAGGAAAGCTCGAGGAAATAGCGGGGATAGCGCGATCCTTTTTCTAGAAGGAGTGACAAAGGATCGGTGATTAACACCTCACTGAATGTGTACTTCAAGTCAGCAGACGGTTCAGGAACTGGCCCTCGTGTTTCCCACGGGCCGTTTGACAGGGAGCTTAAAATGCACCCGCCAGTGCTATTAAAGCGTGATCATGATTACAACGAATGATTGACGACATGTAATTGGGCGCTTTAATCACCTAAAATTAGTTCCTTTGTGTTGTGTTTGCCGATACCGCCGCACAAACAAAATCATTTTCTTTGTGCGGATTACACTACCCAGCGGTGTGGCTTATACGACGAGGGCTGAATATTACGTAGATGAATTTGCGGACCCACGGCTGATACACCGCGCGGCTTATAGCACGGAAATTCAACCAGTGGCCATAATGATATGAGCATCACGTGGTGGGATCCCCTCCTCTTGTTTTATCCGGGGGAGGGGGGGGGGGGGGGGGGGGAGGCGGTACTCAGATATATTTTATTTGGTAGGGTTGTGCCGCCAGCAAATTGAAAATTGACCCAAACATTTACCCAAATCATTTCTCAAAAAATGTACTGTGAAAAACATCAAAATTAAGAATTTACCAAAAAGGGATCGTTCATTTTCCAGATGGTGAAAAGGTTAATGGACCCTAAGTACCAACCCGGTGTTTTATCGTCATAATATTGCCAAACATTTTGTATGTTGTTTTATGAAAACTAACATTACATAGCAAAATGTATAATCTTTATTTGAATTGCACTTTCCGATGATACATTTCATGATAAATATACTTGTATTTCTATTTCTTATAGTCGTCGTCGTTTAATGTATGCTTTCCGGCTATGTTGCCATTGAGCTCGCATCTATTGCTGTCCAGGTCTTGACCTGTATACACGCAAGTTTCGAAAGGCATAATATGCGATCTTTTCCATGGGACGCCCTCTACCCTTGATTTATTTTATTTTATCTGAGCATAAATCATGAATACATTTTGAGTCACAGGGTTTTAAGCTTCCTAATTACTTCAAAAGCATGGTTTTAGAGTGAATTTAGAATGAAAATAAACTGTCCTGGGGCAGAACAATCTTTAAACCGTGATTTTGAAGTAATTTGGAATCGCATCGCTCTGTAACTCCGACTATATTTCTGATTTCTGATCAGAAATTCTTTTTCAAGGCTAGAGGGCGTCCCATGGAAAAGATCACATAATATGCCTTTAAGGGATGTTGATATTGTACTATCTTGTGTGTAGTGTAATGTGTATAAACACTTGTATATGAATTGTATTTCTATTTCTTAATTGGGCCTATATGTTAACAATCTATTAACGGGATGTAACGTTAGAGCTAAAGTTCTAGAATTATTATCATATTTATGAACTGATTAAGATACATTATAAATAAAGAGATCCGAATGAAATACTGCGTTGTTTAGTTATCATCCTCCATTTTAGTTATCAGTTTCCATCTCCACTCATTATGCATAGGCGTAGCCAGGATTATTTTATCCGGGGGGGCACTCAGGCTCGGACCCAGAAAAGTTAATGTGAGGCCCCAAAAACTGAATTTGGTAAGGTACCATTCAAGCAGTGCGCAGCACTGCCCTCCGAGCTATGCTCGGACAGGGGGGTGTCTGAGGGGGATGTGCCCCCCTTAGAAGTAGGAAAAATTTCAATTTGGGAACTAATTTGGTGCGATCTGGTTTATACTTTTGACCACAATTTTATCGAAAAGCCACCTCTTCATTTCTAATAATTTTTTTTTTATCAATGCACGAAAGAAGTTGAGCATAATTATACTAATATATTCTATATATTTGCTACATTACTGGCAATAAAAACATTTTCTTTCGGGTAATTCTATCTTCTTTTTTGTACGTTTTATGAATATCAAAATCTTAATTTAAAAGAAAACTAAAGCTGCAAATCAAAATCATATATTTTTGAAATTATTATTAATCAGATACCTATAAATTGACGAAGTAAAGAAAAAAGGTGACCTGCTGATACCTTAACAGGCGCGCGTAGCGCGCGAAAAATGTGCTATTTTACAGTTTGAAATGATTGAGGCTTGCCTTCATAAAAGTTTCATAAAGATAAAGTTAATGTTTGAAGTCACATTAGCGCGAGCGCACAACATTTGATACTTATTTGTTATAAAGCTAAATGTAATGTTTGAAGGTTCATGCGAGCTAAGCGCGCAAAATTGCATATTTTACACTAATTTTGTCATAATTGAGCGACTTTTTTTTGCTGATAACAAGCTTCTAAAAAGAAATGTAAATATTTTGAGGTTCTAAAACATCCACCCACCCTTCACCCACCCGCTCGGCCCTCGGGCTCTCCCGAAACGGACAACAAGAAATGAAGTCACACAAGGACTGGTCATGGTCCCAAGTCTTATCGATTGGGGCATGTGCGTGCGTAGCGCGCAATTTTGTTTGCTATTCTACATATTTTGCCAATTTTCGCTGATACAAGCTTAAAAACTAAAGCAAGTATTTCGAGGCACATGAGCAAAACGTGCGAAATATTGGCTTCTCAACACTAACTAATTTTGTCATGATCGAGATACATTTTGTCTTAAAATAAGATTTAAAAATTAAAGTGAACGTTCATGTCACGTGCGCGCGTAGCGCGCGGTTTTTTTTGGGGGCTATTTTACATAAATTGTGCCGCGATTGAGATACCAACCACGCAAAATTGACTTCTTTACATTAATTTTGCCAAGATTGAGATACATTGTTGCTTCTATTAAAATGTCACATTTTATTTTTATTTTTTACGATTACCCCTGGCTTCTTTATACTTATTTGCCACATTTGAGATATATTTTGGCCTTATGACACTGCTTTTATTGTTAAATGTTTTGCTATTTTACCCGGTTTTGTTGAATTGAGGTACATTTTGGCTTCTTAATTTGCAATGAATTTATTTTTGGGGGAAGGGGCACATACAACGAAAAATGCTATCTTTGTATTTGAGCGTCATAATTTAACTATGATTTCTCTTATCAAAATTAAGGCGACAATGGCAAAATTGGGTGACAGGGGAGAAGGAGCGGTCGGCCCCTTCTTAACCCTCTGGCTACGCCATTATTGCCTTGATATGCCGGGATCTGTGCCGGGAACGTACAAAATAAGGGGTGGGCATGGAAACTTACTATGTAACAAATAAAGAACTCTATATAGACTATACCCTCTACGATTTCTCTTTTCTTTCTTCCTTTTTCTCCTTTTTCTTTCTTTTTCTTCTCCTTTTTCTTTCTTTTCTTCTCCTTTTTTTTTTTTTGGTGCCAGAGACCCGGGGGGCACGTGCCCCCCAGGCCCCCCCCCCCTGGCTCCGCCAATGTTATATGGCCATACAAACACAAAATCCAAAGAAAACTGCAAACGATCTATTTTCTCAAACCAAGACCAAAGGTTACGAAATAATACATACTATTCCCGTGTTCGCAATGTTTACGAGTCAATGTCAAATTTATACACGTAATTAATGTCAAATAAAATCCCCTGGGCTGTTGATGTGTTGCTATAACGCGCAGCATCGTACTATAAATAACGCCCGGTTGACAAGTTGAGCACCTTCAGAGATTTATAGGGTTTAGAGGTCGAGAATATTGTTGGAAGTCTGACCAAACCCAAAAAGTAAAAATACTTTGATTGCCCTATGCTATTCACATTTCCCCATCAAAATTGAGATTTTGTTACGAGAATTTTGAAGTAGTGTTGAAGACTTTTTTCTTCCGAGGGAAGAATGAAATGAAATTGCACGAAATCCACTAACTATTCACTTGTTTGTTTGTTTGTTTGTTTGTTTGTTTATTTTTACTAGGCATCGTCAGCATAATGCTACGTAGATTAGGAAACTGTTACAACAGCGTCAAGTAAATGTCTTGGGTGGAGTTGGGTTCAAAACTCGTTACCCGAATGTGTACGTGTATTTATTTCAACATTAGTAAAAGCCTCCGTAAACGGCCGTAACTTCTTCATTATTCATTTAATTTATATCAAAATATACATTTATTTGCAGAAAAGAGTTCAATGAATCCAACCATGATCATGAAATTGACCATTTTGGAAAAAACTATAAAAAACACGTTTTTTTTACCCATTTTAGATTCTCAAAATAAATATTTTGTCAAATTTTGTCATACTAGTTTTATTATATTCCTAATACAATTCCAAGGAAGTTTTTTTGTTTGTTTTGAAAATCTTTATTATTAATTTGTTGTTGTTGGAATTAATGACCAAAAAGTGCCAAAAAGTGCCAAAAAGTGCAAAGAAATGTGATTTTCATGATTTTGGAGGGAGGTAAACAAATCCCATTTGTTGGCACTTTTTGGTCGATAATTCAAAAAATAATAAGATTTAAAAAAAAACTTCCTTGGGAATTGTATTAGGAATATAATAAAACTAGTATGACAAAATGTGACAAAATATATTTTGAGTTATCTTTGCATAACAAAAAATGGCTCAAAAAACGTGTTTTTTATAATTTTCTCCAAAATGGTCAATTTCATGATCATGGTTGGATTCATTGAACCCTTTTCTGCAAGAAAATTAATAATAAAGGAGTTACAAAAGTCTTACGGAGGCTATGTTGAGGGCGACACCCCCTTAACTGAAACCATTAAGGCTGTACAAACGTGGTTTGTAAATTTCTCCGTAAATACATAAATAGTTGATCACATACCGTACCGTAAATTAAATTTAGCGGTGAATACTGCGCACTGGCTTTGTTCAGGTAATTATGGGAAATCAAAACAACTGGTGGTTTCAGGCTTAAAGAACTTTACGGGCCTCGAACCATTCGTTTTGATTTTCCACAATAAACAAAAAATCAACAATGGTTTATATTTCCTTGGAGATCAGAGAAGGACGCAAATGTTCTTCTACAACAACGGTTTTGACGGTTCTTCAGTTTTGTCCTCTATATGTAACCCTGAGGGTTCTTCAGGGTTGAAGAACCGTCGTGAAAGGTTCTTTAAAAAACCAAAAAAGTTCTTCAGTTTTGTTATTATAGAACCCTAAGGATTATTCAGAAATATTTAGAAATAGATTGTTTCAAGCACCGTTTTATTTTTGCTGTTTGCATACTTTTCTAATTTACTTCATTATTATAATGCATGTATCTGCTCTGGGAACAATCACTAAGTGAGTGACGTCTTGAATTAATCATGTTAATAAAATGAATATATAAATCCTTACGAAATCTACTTTCCATGGTGTTAATTTTAAAGAAGCCGATGCACACCCCAGCCAACATCGACCGTGGGACCACAGTGGGCGCTCATGGGACCCTTACTGATTATGCAATGTTGGGTAAAATACTACACTTCAGGAACCGTGGGGCCACAGTGGGCGCTCATGGGACCCTTACTAATTATGCAATGTTGGGTAAAATACTACACTTCAGGATGGTAAAAAGGGAACATGGTCGTTTGTTGGGTAAAAATGAACACAACAGTAGTTGTGTAGAGTCTTACACAACACATAGTGAACATTTTACCCATCAATCGTTGGGTAAATGTTTACCCAAAAACGACCATGTTCCCTATTTTGACCCAATTATGTGTAACACGTTACACAACAGGTTTTACCCAACAGTTGTGTCATTTTGGTACACATAAATTAATTTTAAAAAAATGCAGGTATATATTTTAAGCCATTTTGGGTGTCATATTGGCATTCTAATCTTCTTTCGAAATTTTATTATCGACGAAATTAAAGATTTTTAGAAGAACTTGACTTAACTTGACCGGACCGGGTCTCGAACCCTAAACCTCTGTATCCTAAGACTGACGCCGTACCACTGGGCTAACGAAGTAGTTGACATGTGGAAGTGTTTTGTGTTAAGATAAACTATGTTATATGACTAAATATGACAAGATAGAAATAAATTGCTGAAATTAGTTGGTAAATGTTGAGATTGGCATGAAAAAAACATAAATATAATGAAACTATTGAAATAAAAATGCTATATTAGCTTCAGCATGTTAAGGGAGACCGGTGTGTGAAGGTCAGGTTGCCGGCCAACCGTTGAAAAATCGCCTGATAATAATGTGCTCTCGTGACACTACACGCATATTTTACTTTACCTTGGACAATAGTTACATCGATCGGTAACGCGGTTTTCTACACGACCATGTTCCCTATTTTGACCCACTTATGTGTAACACTTTACACAACCAGGGTTGTGAAGAGGTTTTACCCAAACACTTGTGTCATTTTTGGTACACATAAATTTTGTAAATTTCCTTTACCCAATAATTCTTACACTTTCATGGTGTCAATTCATGTTTTACGGGCACTTTTCTACACTTCCAGAGTGTAAAACTCGAAATTCAATAGTCAACTATTGCATGTGTAAAAAGTTATTTTACGAAATCGATGTTTAGCACAATATTGGGTAAAAGACTACACATTTCTTTTTTACCCAGCAAAATTTGACACTCATTTCTAAGCGTGTAGTAGATCTTTGGCCGCCCCTTGCGTGAGTTTTACTGTGTCCATTTCTGATGATATTGTTTTCCTAATGTTTTCAAAACATTGTGAAAATGTTATGAAAATCTGATATTGAAATTGTTTTTAAAACGGCGTAAGCAAACACATTGACACGATATTGTCATGTCACATTGTGCAAATGTTCAAATAATATTTTCTGATGATATTGTTTTTATAATGTTTGTTAGACACTGTGCCAATGTAATCAATTCCACGCATGCGCACTGACCTTGATTATGTTGGTTTTGTAACGCTATGGATTTCATATTTATAAATGTTGATAAATATAATTCGATCCACATCATGCACTATTTCATAATTGAATGGCAAGTACCCAGCAAACACAAAAACGTTTTATAAATGTTGTTTAAACATTGGCCAAAACATCATGAGAATGTTATTGGAAAATGTTGATATGACGTCAAAATGTATGGTTAGGATTTAGTCGGGAAAACATTTTCAAAAAACATTTTTGCCATGTTTTAAAAACATTTCAACATTTTGGTGAACATACTGAAAAAATGTTGGAAAAACATTTTTAAAACATTGTTAAAAATGTTTTCTAAAATGTTTTCCCTACCAAATCCTAACCAAACATTTTCAAATAACATTCTCATGATGTTTTGGCCAATGTTTAAACAACATTTATAAAACATTCTTGTGTTTGCTGGGGCGCAGAATCTTTGTAAAACTAAATTTATATTTTAACCCAAAAGGACAACGGGCCCATTGATAAAACTGGTTATTCTAAGAAAAACCTAAACAAGTTCTGTCATTTTTAGCAATCGGCACGTAAAAAAACAACACCATTTTTCAAATCGACCGTAAGCCCCCCCTCAATTTTCTTATAAATTTCTTATACCAGCGGAAGCTCAAAGTTCAGCCAACAAGAAGTTGAAATCACATTAAGAGTCGCACATATATGTTATAAACACTTAGTTTAATATTCAATGCTATTTAAACTGTTAAAAAAAAAATCTGAAGAAGAAAAAAAATCTGAAAAAAAAAAATAATCTTAAACAAATTCGGAGTGGCCCTAAATCTGACGAGCGGGCGGTCGAGGACAACGTATCATATTTTGTTTGTTGTTGGCCTAACCAACATGCTCAAAATCCTTAATACCTTCATTGGTGAATTTTGGCGGTGTAATAAATGTGTTTAGAACACGCAGATCTGTAATAAGACGCCATTTTTGTCGCCTGATTTAGGCACAGCCTTATTAGGCGATACTACTTGTGGTTTGTGATTTTATGGACACTGTTCAATAATCCCTTGATGAAGCAAATCCTGACTTTCATTGTCAATGAAATATTTTTTACCCTGGTACAGGGATGATTAGAAAGGTAGACACTATCCGGAACAGAATCAAAGGGGAGATGACTAAAACCACCTGTGGAGCTCCAATAGCTTGCCATTTAATAAATTAATGTGTACAACCAAAACGCGGGCCTACACTATACCGGGTGGTTCCAAAAAAAGGTGACCCAAGTTCAAAGTAATTTTTCAACCACATTTACAGTTTCAGAGAATTTGTGTTTACATAGTCTTGATCAGCAGTAAGTTTTGAAATTATCATGAAAAGATGGCACGTTTAGCTTGTTTGGTTCTACAGATATGGTTCATTACAGAAAACATGTACAAAACTGACTTGTCCACGGGAGCGTCATTTAGTTGTTGACTTCAACAAAACATCATGCTTTAGTTTCAGAATTGAAAAGCCCGCCCTGACAAAGTATCCCAATCTCTATGCTTATGTGCCATTCACATTCAACAAAGAAACGTAGGTACGTAAATAGGTAATGTCAAGCACCGGACAAATGTTTCAGATGTCTCCCTTTTCCTTTTTCTCCATTTTTTTACAATTTGTGACCAATCGTGTGTAAGTCCACTTTGTGCATTCCATCTCTACTAAAGGACGCTCCCGTGGACAAGGCAGTTTTGTGCATACTTTCTGTAGTGAACCATATCTGAAGAACCAACCAAGATAAATGTATCATTTTTTCAGGATAATTTCAAAACTTACTGCTGATCAAGACTAAGTAAACACATATTCTCTGAAACTTCAAATGTGGTCTAAAAAAACCCTTGAACTTGGGTCAACTTTTTTTTGAACCACCCGGTATAATGTATTATATGAATAATAACACAAAAAACAAACACCCATGTACAATCAACACACTTTACTAATAATTGTGGGCGCCTCTTTACCACTGCTGATTGCGTATCACCTCGCGTATTAGCTGCCGAGCTGCGTCGCTCGTTGATGATATAAAGTTCAGCTGCTAGCCAGTGGCGTAGCCAGGTTATTCATATTGGGGGGGGGGGGGGCGAGAACTGATAATGAACCGACAAGAATTTTTTTGACTTTACACCTATTTTGGGCACGATTGAGGTACATTTGGGCTCTAAACAACGAATATTGCATTTAGGTGACTGTTATGCGCGCGTAGCGCGCGAAATTTTTCATATGTGTACTTTTGACCATCATAATTCCATGATTCCTCTGGTCAAATGAACCGACAGTGCCAATCTCAACCGACACGACGTCAATATTGGGGGGGGGGGGACGATCGCCCACCTCGCCCCCCTCGCACCCCTCTGGCTACGCCACTGCTGCTAGCTGTAGTTATCTATTGCAGTGGGTGAAAAGCAGTTAGTGTTATGTTGGATAATTCTAAATATACGTGTAGTTTCATCATCAAACTGCCCATTGACACGGACAGCCTGATACTCCTGTTGGTTGAATAATTGCTGCTCTGTGCAAAATGTCTAATTGAGAGCAAAATGTCTAATTGAGAGAGATAGTTATGGCCAGTGTAACTAAGCTCCGGATCTTGACCGGCTACCAGAATCAGCTTCAATGCAGTTTCGATGTAACGCGAGTTGCCCTGCAACAAATTTGCACACGTCTATCTTGTTCATTAAAGTTACCAGAAGTAACTTCATTCAATAGCAAGGAGTCAGCGGAACCTTGGACAGTGTGTACTTTACTGTAGAAAATTCCCTCTGGACCTCGTTGGCGTCTGCCGCAGCTTATGCAGCTCCGGTGTCGAGTGTATTGTCCACTACTGGCAAAGTTGCCGAATTATGTTCTTTGCCGTCTGCGCTCGAATCAGGCGACGAATTTCCTTTTTTTCAGGTTCTTTCGCAGTCTCTAACAATTTTGCAGTCTCCAACGCTTCCAAACGCTTTGCCAATTCTCTAATTGCTTGAAGTATTACACTATTTATCTCCTGAGCATCTGTTTTCAGGTTTTTTCTCGGCCATAACCGGGTAAGTGGCGGTGAAATTCGGGTGTTATACAACTAGAATAATCCAAACCAAACCGGAAATGCTTTAAAAAGTTCAAAACTGGTTTGGCATAGCTTCTCGTTGATGATTTGAACTTGCTATAGAAGCGGACCGTTTTGTTTATATTGTGACATATGAGACGTAAACATTGGGTATGCTGACTATTTTTATAAAGGTCAAATCTCAAACTAATAGAGCGACCGCCGTAACGGTTCGGCCAAAAAAGATTTGGTAAAGGACGTGTTGTTGGACTCACTTTTCCTGTCCAATGTTGATAGATCCTCGCATAAGGGATTGCAATCTTTCTAATTATGCATTTAAAATTTAAAATAAAAAATTCTTTGCATGTAGCCTACTGATAGCTTACACTCTAAATTTTTGAAAATTAAAATAGAAGGTGAAATTCAAGAAATTTGCGAAATTGTGACTTAACACATTACGGTTCCATTGTCTGTTTATTTCTAGCTTACTTTAACCACGGATAATGCCTGGAATCTGGGGTAATATACCTTGACTTTCTTTGGCCGATTGATTTGATTTATTGCACAACGTCTGTGTGTTTCCTAGCGCGGCTGCTAGGATTGCTGACCAAGCACTGCTCAAGGCCTTGCCGCGCCATGGGTGGTATCCTGGTTTGGTCTATGGTAGGAAGAACTTGGTACTAGCATGGTACTATAGTGGGGACTTTAGAAACGGTATTATTACAGTTTTGCTGATTTTCATGTGTTATTGTTCATAAATGAATAATGTTCATATTGTTTACTGGTCGAACGAGTGAAATCCATTGGATATTAACGAAATTAGCTAAAAGTATTCTGACAAAAAATGTTAAAAGTTTACCCATACACAGCTTTAGTTAGATTCAATTAAATTGGATAATTTTCTGGGTGGAACTAAGCCCAAAGTCTTACTTTTGAAAGTTGTTGTGTTGAGAAATTCACTCTTTAACTTCAATTTGTCATAAAAATTAGTACTATTTCAGATTTAGTAAAATCAAAAGTTCAAAATTAGAAAAAAAAAGTCACAATATATTATCCCTGGATCAGATTTTAGTGTTAAAACTAGCCCAATGTGGCTGAAAGCATAAATGCTCTCCAGTAGTTATGCTGTAAGTCGCCCCGTGTTCAAAGTCATGTGGCTAGATTGTAGACTGCCTCAAGATTTCCCCAGCAAGCGGTCAATGGTGTTGAATTGAACAATTCTTGGGCGGAACTTTTAGAGCCAACACGCGACTTTTCAAAGTTCTTGTGTTAAGAAATTCATCGTTTGAACTTCAATTTGTTTACAAACTAGTGCGATTTCAGATTTTGTCAAATATAAAGTTCAAATTTCCCCGCAAATTTAAAAAGAAGTTACGATGTATAGCAGATTTTAGTTTAAAATGTAGCCAAATGGGGCTAAAGATCGACATATTATGCCAATAAGGCACACATCCCAGGAGTGTTGCAGCATGGTTGTAACAACTGCCTTTTGGGTCGTCTAGACAGTTGGTCCAGGGTGGTTTAGACCATTCCCACCATGTTCACACGCAAATACTAACATGATGGCCAATTCAACATGTCAGCCCCTGTCAGACCATGGTCAGACAATATCTCAAACTTGGGCTCAAATTATACAGGACGATGGAACGTATGCTTAAGTAATCAGCGGAATTTGTTTTCTTCATTTTTGGACACCCTGTATAATAAAATAGGGCAATTTAAATGACTTGTTTCTTTCTAGTAAGGTATGTTCATACACTTCATTTTTAGTATTTCTTTTGAACAAATACATCCTGTTACATTGTTATCAATCATACTGTATGCGGAATACATAGTTATTTTATGTTAATAAATTGACACATTTTGATTACCCTATATTTATATTTTACAATTAATTAACTACTATGAATTATATATGACTGGACTGGCCTTATATTTTGCGTCTCAAATCTGGAGTTCAATTCTAATTAAATACTCCACGTATATAGGAAGCATATGTACTATTTCTTTTCTTACACCTATTATATTTCCTAAGTCACCCTGTAACCTAGGTACACACATTTGATTACAATCCTCGATATTTTAGCTTTCTAAGTTATAATCCTGCATTAAGAAATAGATTTATGGACTTGAACCTGACCTAGCTAGAAACACCAGATCAAAAGGTTATGTGAAACATGCCGTCTTTAACTGAGCTAAATGAAACCAATGAATTAAGTGAGGGTGTAACTACTAAACACTTTTAAATCAATACTGTCGGTGTGGAATGTTAAGGTCACGTCTTTTCCAGGGATGTTTTGGATTTAAATAACGATTACAAAGTCCCATTGGCTATGTAAAAAACACCCCCACCCACAAACAAATAATCAAATCATCCCACCAATATTCTCCCGTGTGTTTTGCACTTTACGTTAAGACTCTTGAACAGTAACGCCTCAGACGATGAGCAAACTGCAAGGTGATGTGTAGATATATTATTTCTAAGAAGGTAAGTTAAATATATTATTTTAACGCTTTCCACGCGGCAATTATTTTTACCATACACAAAACAGATTTTTCAGAAACCTTCATAATTTTCAAAGTCTATCTCAAAGATTACTGACCAAACACTAGGCATGTTTGTACTTATTTCAATGCATTTCTCATGGTGCTTCCAAATATGGTAATGAAATACAGTAATTTTGACATTTTTGAAACATTTTGTGAAATTTTGGAATGTCGTCTGCAGCTGCCTGCCGCGTGGAAAGTGTTAACACAGATAAAGGAAAAGTATGATAATAATATAACAACAAGCATCATGCAATGGCCTGTTTAGGTTCTCATTTGATAATTTTAAATGTGAGCTTTATATTTCATTCGGCCGAGTGCACCAAACTAGCGTAACTTAATAGGGAGGTAAGCTACTTCCCTAGTAGTTATGCTCTAACTGTAGCGTAACTTACTAACGATGTAATTCTTAGAGCATAACTGGCGAGTAACACCAGCATAGTAACTAGCGAGGTAAATATCCACATTAATCAACATCGTCCCCATACAAAATGAATTGTCGCATGCGTCAAATGTGTGTACATGTATCAATCAGCAATCATATCGACACGAATGGTGTTCCGTAGAATTATAAAAATGTGTCGTTGGTCGCTACTTCGCTACGTCAAGTCTTTTAAATAAAATGAATAATGTAACACGTCACACCACGTCCAGTAGATCAATGAAATCTGTGAATATGACGCCATTTGTTGTGTTCGAAAATGTCAAAGTTTATTACCATTCTTTCAAAACTGAGGACCATAATTACATTATAAACATTTTGTGCGAGAGTAACATACAAAATGTATAAAATGGCAAAATAATCACGATCAAAATCCGTTCGTTTTAAATAAATGGATCAATGGTTAAATAATAAAAGTATCACAATTCTAGCGTCAAATCTCTGTGACGTGCTACTGTGATCCTGGCTTTTATAAGATTCCCATTTGTTCTTCTTAAAAAAATGATGGTGACTTTATTAATGAAATCATGTATGTCAACTTCTATGAACTACAGTATGGTATTGACATTAATCAATCGATTTATTAAATGTGCAGGCCTAGGCCTATGTATTATTATTATTTTGTATTCATCTTTTTATTTACTTTATTTATAATATTCATTCAATAGGCATATTTATCTATGAATTCGTTTATTTATTTGATTTCATGTTATTTAATTAATTAATTTATTAAATAATTATTAGTTGATTGATTGATTGATTGATTGATTGATTGATTGGATGCTAGATTGTTTGAACTAACTTTTACAACTGTGTATACATGATTGTGAATAGTTTTAAAATATTTTGTAATAAATTGGTATATAAATGTATCATTAAGTATAATTATTATTCACAAGTTGATAATAAATTGCATGATACAATTCTCCCACGACCACTGATCATCATTTCTATGTAATCGTCCATCGGGCAAATAAATTGTTGTTTAGTTACAGCATAAACTGTTATGCTCCAACTTACTCTTTGGTCCGGTGAGGTATAAGATTTAGCGTAAATTACCCGCCAGTTACTAGCCTAGTAGCTTACCCCGCTTTGGTGCTTTCAAAATGTTGGGTTACGCCTCAGTTACTAGCGAGGTAGCGCTATTCTTCAGCTACTCGCCATTGGTGCACTCGGCCGATTATGTTGTTTTGATAATCTCTTCAAAAGTGCAACTAGGCATAACGAAGCCATTTTCTTTGTGATCTTATGTTCCCTAAACCGGCGGGAAAAATCAAGCTCGATAACCGACAGAGCCAACGGCCGGTTAGTCGTCGCATAAATGTATTGTTACCAATTTCGTTAACAATTTTCCAACATTTATGCCTATATCGTCAGCCTGCTTCGATAATTGCCTAACTTTTTTTTTTTTAGTTTTGAGAAAACAACATACACATTAAAATAATAGGCTTAGTTAAGCTTATTTAAAATTGTACAGTTTCACCATATTTACTGTGTGCAATTCAAATGTAGACGCACCTAAAATATCTTAAAATTACATGTATGTCTTCAAGTTCACGCATTCAAAAGACCAAAATTTGGAGAAATGTTAGATTCGTCACGAAAGAGGTGCCCACCTTAACATGCTTAAGACGCACGGCCATAGTGTTTTCTAAATCGAGCATATGTTGCTGCAATTTAGATCTAATAAATAGTATATTTATTACAAACAAGAGGTCGGTTACCTATTTTGAGGACTGTATCGTGTTGTCATCATCATCGATACGCGTTCCGTCCTAATTGGACATTGCGTGCCCCACCAACTCAATCCACACCTCCCTATCACTAGCCAACTTAATCATATTGCATAAATTAAAATCAGTGTTCATAATGGGATTGTCTTTTAACATGTTTAAGTCTTTCTTAATTATTGACCACCAAGAGGTCGGAGGTCGTCCTGGGTCTTTAAGTGCTGTATTTAGATATTCTGATAAAGCTTTGCGAGCTGGAGTGTCAGCATTCTGAATTGACAGCATCCTGAATTGGCAGCACCCTAGTTGATGCGATCTGATTCTGATGATTCGCCAGTTGCAGCAAAATTACAGCGCTTTGATCAATTTGGAAAGGCGCTATATAAATCCCGATTATTATTACTATTATTATTATTATTATTATTATTATTATTATTATTATTATAATAATAATAATAATAATAATAATAATAATAATAATTATTATTATTATTATTATTATCCATTCTTAGCAGATGACCTAGAAATCGCAGTCTACGTGGTTTTATGATTTTACTCCAGGGCTGTATATCAGTGTAAAGCTCATTATTTCGTTTTGCAATGATCATGTTGATGCCACATTGGCATCAGCATTCACCTGTTTCAGTGCTCAATCACCTGCCTGAGGAGATGATATGTCATGAATGTGGGGAGGTCTTAATTTCAATGTGATAAATTCAACTTTATTTGTGTGCTTTTCCGCATAGAACTATATGCTTTTTACCGGGGCTAGAAGTAAAAGTGGTGAGTAATAATGAGACCTTCCCATGTGCCAGTACGGCCGATACTGGAACATTGACTTTGAACCAATATCGGACGATACTGGGTGTTTCAGTATCGGACGATACTAGTACAATCCAGAATCTTGGACCTAAATTACACTTTTTCCGTATATTTACCTGTCAATTTCATTTCAGGTTACGGGCACTCATCATATCTTTACCATGGCATCTATCACCGTGATTGCAATAATGCTTGTCTTCAGTCTCTCGTCATCTTTGGTTATATCGTGTCCATCTGAATGCTATTGTTCATCATCAACTAATGAGGTGAATTGTATCAACAAACAACTTACATCAGTACCAGGAGGCATCCCACATAATACCATAAGGCTGTACATGTATGAAAACGATATATCGTATATCGCAAATGGATCTTTCGATGGACTTACGAATCTGAGAGACCTTCGTTTGAATAGAAATGATATTACCATGATAGAAAACGGCCTCTTCAGTGACCTTCAGAGCTTGGAGACCCTGTTCTTATATTTAAACCATATATCATACATCGCAAATGGATCTTTTTCGGGACTTGCCAATCTGAAAGTACTTTTGCTACATGGAAATATCATTGCGACGATAAACCCAAATCTCTTCAGCGATCTACGAAGCTTAGAACACCTGGGCTTGGATGGCAACAATATATCGTTCATCGAAAATGGAACTTTTGCGGGACTTACCAATCTCAAAAAACTTGATTTATCTGAGAATGTCATTACTATGATACACCCAAATCTCTTCAGTGACCTTTACAACATGACCTCTCTGTACTTAAATGACAACGATATATCATACATCGCAATTGAAACCTTTTTGGGACTGACACATTTACTACGTCTACAATTGAATGGGAATAAGTTAACTTCTCTTCCAGAGGGTGTGTTCCGAGCAGTGCCCCAAGGAATTTCTATCTTTTTCAATGACAACCCATGGCAATGTGACTGCAATATCCGATGGCTACGTAACTTACTCACCACAGATTTAATAATAACGGAAGTTGAGTATAGTTATGACATACAATACTATGAGATTATTTGCGTGACGCCACCAGCTCACGCTTCACAGCTATTACTTGATATCCAGCCACAAGATCTTGTATGTCCTCCAGAAATCCAAACCGACGATGTAGATACATACTTAGAGGTTACCCCAGGGGAGTCGGTTGAAATGGTTTGTTCAGCCATTGGTGATCCTTTTCCAAATATTACCTGGTCATATACTGATCATCGTGGTGCCCATCAGCAAAAAGCCATTTCATCAATCTATGAACAGCATTCAAACGGATCTATAACAAAGATTGTTACAAAATCCGATTCTGGTAACTATACGTGCATGGCAACTAATATAGCTGGGTCGGACGAACAGCTGTATCATCTGAGAATCGTTCATGACGCAACAACTCCAAGTCCTACTTTTCCTGCCCAATCGACGACCTCTTTACCCGGGGTAACCACTGGCGATAATTTACCCGTGGATACTAGTGCAACCCCTAGTCTTAACTCTAATTCTATAAACCTTGTTTTACCGATATCTATGGCGTTATTAGGCCTAGTATTAGTAATCATATTGTTCATATTTGTGTTTATTGTAATAATACTGTTAAGACGAAAAGCAAAACGTAAACTCCGTGACCCTGGGATCATTCATGGTTGTGATAATGCCATCACAATGGAACCGCAAATACAGCAGACAGAAAGTACTGATAACCAAGAGGAGTGAATAATCCCATAATTTTCATAAAACAATCAACGAAGATGGTGGCAGATCAGATTACATGATCAATATGAGACTATTGCTAGAACAAAGATTAACACTTTCCACGCGGCTATTACTTTTTTCCCCATTAATTCATGATATTAATTAACATTTAATATTTTGTGTGATACTTTATACAAAATTATACTTATTATAAATCTAGTATTGCTGTTGCTTTTTGTTATTAATAGTATATTTGTCGAGATGACTGTACGTAAAATATTGTTATTATTCTTCTAGAGCTCCTCCTATTATTCATTATCCATTTTTCTTCACGTCGATTATATCTACGAATTATAATACACTTATAGCTCCTTCCGTTGTCCATTATTCATTGTTCTTCACGTCGATTATATCTACAATTTTGTTTATTGTTTTGATTTTTTGAAAGGTTTAGATAGTTCTCGAATTGTATTATAGATAATTCATTCGGTATCAGTGCATTCGTGCTTAATAATATTATTTTGTGTGATAGCTTTGGATATTATTATTAATTGAGTGAAAAGTTGTAAATACTTATTATAAATCTAGTATTGTTGCTGCTTTATGTTATTGATATTTGTAAAATTTGTATAATTATAAGTATGACTTATAGCACGAGGCAGCGTTGCTGCCGAGTGCTATAAGTAATTAATAGCACTCATCGACAGTATTAGTATTAGTGATGATTTATGTGGCAGAACTCTGCTGTACAAACCCCTGCACAGTAGGACACTGATAGAACTTAGAAGTTTTGATTCAAGCAACACTGATCAAGATAAACAATCATCTACTAAACACACACACGCCAAGTTGGGATATAATTAATCAGGTTAATTACGATGTCAAATTTATAGCACTCTGAAGCTGTACGATAAGTGAAATTTGTGGAACTCTGGACTGGCTGTGTATGTGCTATTATACACTTTAGAGCTCCTTCTATTATCTATTATCCTTTGTGCTTCCCGTCGATTATATCTACGATTTTTGTAATGTTATGATTTTTGAAAAGTTTTATATAGATGCTTCTCGAAGGGTATGGTAGATAAATCATTCGCTATCAGTGCATTCGCGCTTAATTATATTATTGTGCGTGATAAATGTGGTTATTAATATTTCTAGTATTGCTGCTGCTTTATGATATGGGTAGTTTGTTGGGACGACTGTATGTAAATGTATATTTTATCATACTCTTAGAGCTCCTCCTATTATCCATAATCCATTGTTCTTCACTTCGATTATATCTACCAATTATTTAATAATCTTAGAGCTCCTCCTATTGTCCATTAGCAATTGTTCTTCAAACAAAACTATAAACTACATGTTTGGACGTAAATACAATGATTTATTCTAAGGGCTCTTGCCCTAACACAAAGTAGAGGAAAGCTCGAGGAAATAGCGGGGATAGCGGGGATAGCGCGATCCTTGTTCTACATTGTTAGAAGGAGTGACAAAGGATCGGTGATTAACACCTCACTGAATGTGTACGTCAAAAAAGCAGACGGTTCAGGAACTGGCCCTCGTGTTTCCCACGGGCCGTTTGACAGGGAGCTTAATGCACCCGCCAGTGCTATTAAAGCGTGATCATGATTACAACGAATGATTGACGACATGTAATTGGGCACTTTAATCACCTAAAATTAGTTCCTTTGTGTTGTGTTTGCCGATACCGCCGCACAAACAAAATCATTTTCTTTGTGCGGATTACACTACCCAGCGGTGTGGCTTATACGAAGAGGGCTGAATATTACGAAGATGAATTTGCGGACCCACGGCTTTATACACCGCGCGGCGCGCGGCTTATAGCACGGAAATTCAACCAGTGGCCATAATGATATGAGCATCATGTGGTGGGCGAACATGACCGAGGGCGAATTCTCCCCGCTCTTTGATTGAAAATTGACCCAAACATTTACCCAAATCATTTCCCCAAAAATGTTCTGTGAAATACATCAAAATTAAGAATTTACCAAAAAGGGATCGTTCATTTTCCAGATGGTGGAAAGGTTAATGGGACTGTAAGTACCACCCCGGTGTTTTATCGTCATAATATTGCCAAACATTTTGTTTATTGTTTTATGAGAACTAACATTACATAGTAAAATGTATTTAAATCTTTATTTGAATTGCATTTTCCGATGATACATTTCATGATAAATCCTTGTATTTCTATTTCTTATAGTCGTCGTTGTCTAATGTATGCTTTCCGGCTATGTTGCCATTGAGCTCGCATCTATTGCTGTCCAGGTCTTGACCTGTATACGTGCAAGTTTCTAAAGGCATAATATGCGATCTTTTCCATGGGACGCCCTCTACCCTTGATTTATTTCATTTTATCTGATCATAAATCATAAATACATTCTGAGTCACAGGTTTTTTTAATAGATTCCTAATTACTTCAAAATCATTGTTTTAGAGTGAATTTAGAATGAAATTAAACTGTCAGAATAATCTTTAAACCGTGATTTTGAAGTAATTTGGAATCGCATCGCTCTGTAACTCCGACTATATTTCTGATTTATGATCAGAAATGTAAATCTGCTAGAAAATCTGCTTTCAATTCTTTTTCAAGGCTAGAGGGCGTCCCATGGAAAAGATCACATAATATGCCTTTAAGGGATGTTGATATTGTACTATCTTGTGTGTAGTGTAATGTGTATAAACACTTGTATATGAATTGTATTTCTATTTCCTAATTGGACTTATATGTTAACAATCTATTAACGGGATTTAAAGTTAGAGCTAAAGTTCTAGAATTATTATCATATTTATGAACTGATTAAGATACATTATAAATAAAGAGATCCGAATGAAATACTGCGTTGTTTAGTTATCATCCTCCATTTAGTTATCAGTTTCCATCTCCAATCATTATGGCCATACAAACACAAAATCCAAAGAAAACTGCAAATTATTTATTTTCTCAAACCAAGACCAAAGGTTACGAAATAATACATACTATTCCCGTGTTCGCAATGTTTACGAGTCAATGTCAAATTTATACACGTAATTAATGTCAAATAAAATCCACTGGGCTCTTGATGTGTTGCTATAACGCATCGCATAGTACACTAAATAACGCCCGATTGTCAAGTTGAGCGCCTTCAGAGATTGATACGGTTTATAAGTCAAGAATATTGTTGGAAGTCTGACCCAACCCAAAAAGTAAAAATACCTTGATGATCCAATTCACATTTCCCCATCAAGATCGAGATTTTGTTACGAGAATTTTGAAGTAGTGTTGAAGACCTTTTTTTTTCCTCCAGAGAAAAAAAATTAATAACGATTTAAAAAAACCCACCTTCCTAGGGAATTGTATTAGGAATATAATAAAACTAGTATGACAAAATGTGACAAAATATATTTTGAGTTATCTTTGCAGAACCTAAAATGGGTCAAAAAACGTGTTTTTGGTCAATTTCATGATCATGGTTGGATTCATTGAACACTTTTCTGCAAAAAAGAAAGAAAAGAATACTAAAGGAGTTACAGCAGTTTTACGGAGGCTATGCTGAGGGTCCACACCCCCTTAACTGAAACCATTAAGTATGTACAAAACGTGATTGGTAAATTTCTTCGTAAATACATGAAATAGTTGATCACATAATGTACCGTAAACTAAATTCAGCGGTGAAATACTGCGCACTGGCTTTGTTGAATTGATTGTGGAAAATCACCCCGTACCAAGTATTTAACCTCATTCATCATCAAATATTTGTGTATATAATTAGATACAAATTCTTCTTTTAGGAGATTCTCAGGAATATTTTTCAGATTTATTAATCAATTGATGTGCTCTCCACCTGTGGTGATAATGAATTAATCTAACCTTTCGATTTTCGTGAAATTCCCCAACCCCAAAATAAGGTTATATGAATATTAATGAGATGTGTCCCTTACGACGAATAATCAACCATATGACTGTTGTCAGGGGGAGAAGCCGTCATAAACATGGAAACAGATTCAGGAGCCGACGTGGGCTCGGCTTGATACTGCACTTTAATCAATGCCCTTTAAATGAACTTTCTTTGTCGGATAAAACCAGGAGCATGGGAAATCTTCAGTAAACATTTAGTCATTTTGGCACCGTAACATCACCATATAAATACAATACAAGGTACTGTAAATACGAGGGTCATTCAATAAGTTCTACCTCCTCCCACATAACATCGCTAATATGAATGTCAGCTTCGTTTTTGCCACGATTATAGCTCTGAATCATAAATACATATTGATAGTAATTTATTATTGATATCTGTTTAGCTTTGGCTCTGATGCTGTCAAAGCCAGAGAGAGATTTTGGACAACGCAAACGGAAAATTACCCTTAAAATAAATATTTTTCTTTTCTTCTCCGTATTATAAGGCCACGATTTTAATATTGAAAATGGAAAACAATGGATGGTATCTAAAAATAATACGGTACTATACGGTATGAATAAGATTGTAAGCAATATTAACTCTTTTGGGCTTGCAACTAGTATACTATCAACTCGAATGCATTGCTATGCCTTTAGCACACTGGAATACCGCTAATCAGTCAAATTCGTTGTTACAATTCATGCCACAGTTATGCCTCGGATGTTAAATCTTTAACACGATAGTCACTTTATGAGTGTTCTCTATGTGCAACCTTCAGAATAGTCAATCAAATAGTCAATAGTCGAAAACAAAATTTTGGAGAGACTTGGAATCCCTCCATTTAGTCGGCTTTTGGCTAACGAGACTGCATATTTTTCAGATAAAATCAGTCATTGTTATTGTTTGTGGTCTGTGTAAAGAGATATATGGAATTATTAACGGTTAGGCCAAACAAAATGTAATGTTGTCCTCGACCGCCCGCTCGTCCGATGTTTTTCTTCAATTTTTCAGTTTTTATTTTTATTTTCCCGATTTTTATTTTTAATATGGCATTGAATATTAAGTTAAGTGTTTATAACATATATGTGCGACTCTTAGAGTGATTTCAACTTCTTATTGGCTGAACTTTGAGCTTCCGCTGGTATAAGAAAATTAAAAAAGAAAAGAAAATCCGCCCGCCTGCCCGCCCCTCCTCTCTGAAAGCTGTGGAGGACAACATTACTTTTTTTTGCCTTATGCTTTACCGATAGGTACGTTTTGTCTCTTAAAATTGGCAAAATGATAAGAAGTATTTTTGAGATATTTTGCTGCTTGTCATCCGTTTCCGTCACACTAAATGGACATTCGGTTTTCACTATATCAAGGCCTGGAACTTCACATTTTTTGGTACCAGCCAGTCGGCAGGTAGCTTCTAAAAGGTACCAGCCCAATACAATATTTATTTGCCAAAATTTGTTTCCCAACTCACAAGTACTCACAGAGTTACTTGCCAGTTGGGCAGGTACTTTTGCACTTTTGCTCGACACCAATTTTCCCCCCATGGGCACGCGGGCGGGTGTTTATTTCAAGCCCTGATTTTATCTCCAAAAAAGTGCAGCCTACTCATACCAATTTACTATGACTTGGTAGCTGAGATCCAAAGCTGCAATTGTGGCAGGCTTATTTAACAGCAAAGTTATGAGACAGGAAGTAAAGTGCTCAACAAAAGAAAGTCATACACTTTGTATAGGTCCTTTAGAGTAACTTTCGATTATTTTTTGACCAAACAGACTAGATAGACATTTGGATGAATCTTTCCGGCACAATATATACCAGAGTTGCCACCTAACAACAAAGATAAACCATGATTAGCACCATTTAAAGAAAATTAGTCACTTTTCAAAAGTCACATTTTCAACGCACGCTAGCCGCGAGAAAATGCTGTGCGTGTCACTTGAATGGCCGGGAATGAAAGGGATATTGATCACACAGTGCAACTGCGTTGGGTCACGGTGCATAGCGGGCTATTTGATTATGAACAGGTAACGTGTGGTCTTTTTCCCCGCGTAGTGTATTGAAAATGTGACTTTTGAAAAGTGAGTAATTTTCTTTAAATGGTACTAATCATGGTTTATCTTTGTTGTTAAGTGACAACTGTGGTATCAAATTGTGCCGGAAAGATTCATCCAAATGTCTATCTAATCTGTTTGGTCAAAAAACAATCGGAAGTTACTCTAAAGGACCTGAACAAAGTGTATGACTTTCTTTTGTTGAGCACTTTATAACTTATTGAATGACCCTCGTAGGTCTATCAGGGATTCTATTAATTTTGGGATAGGAAAGTCCTATACTGACGTACGTAGCGAAAACGGTCCCGTTTTACGCGTTTGACGTCATTTTTGGTCAGCATATAATTGGTGGTGCTGTTCTCGCGGTAGATTTACAGAGACGACGTTGGCCACGCGAAACCTAAATTTTGAATTCGTATTGGAATACCACGTAATCGCGAATGTTAATCTTATCATTTTGACAAATTCATCATAATTAGAAGAATTTTCATCGTTAACCGGGCGATGACTGTAAAATATTTCAAAATGGTGCACTCCCGTTGCCATATTGGGTCGTCTGAGAGACGCGCGGCCAGCGTCGCGTCGTCTGCTACAATCACTAATGATGTGATTGGATGTCCGCGATGTCTGATGCGCTTTGATGTACGCTTGTGACAAATAAGGTTGTGTTTCAAATACCTGCGATCGCGCAGTAGCCCAGCTAACAAATTTAGCTGGTACCTGCACACCCACCACTAATTGCAACATAATCGTTTCCACTGCACTGCATTTCAGTAAGGTCCCCTAATCACCATACTAGGAAGCATAATGTAATATTTCTTTTGTTACACCCTATATATTTCCTAAGTCATCCTGTATACTGGAACAAACATTTGATATTTACAATCCTCAATATCTGAGCTTTCTAACAATGTATACGAATGCACACTTAAGTTATAATCTTGCGCATTGAGAATTAGATTTATGGACTTGAACCTGACCTAGCTATAAACACCAGATCAAAAGGTTATGTGAAACATGCTGTCTTTAACTGAGTTACATGAAACCAATAAAGTGAGGGTGTAATTGCTAAACACTTTTATAACCACGTTTTAAATCAATACTGTCGTTGTGGAATGTTAAGTTTACGTCTTTTCCAGGGATGTTTGGGTTTAAATAACGATTACAAAGTCCCATTGGCTATGTAAAAAACACCCCCACCCACAAACAAATAATCAAATCGTCCCACCAATATTCTCCGTGTGTTTGTCACTTTACGTTAAGACTCTTGAACAGTAACGCCTCAGACGATGAGCAAACTGCAAGGTGATGTGTAGATATGTTATTTCTAAGAAGGTAAGTTAAATATATTATTTTAACACAGATAAAGGAAAAGTATGATAATAATATAACAACAAGCATCATGCAATGGCCTGTTTAGGTTCTCATTTGATAATTTTAAATGTGAGCTTTATATTTCATTCGGCCGAGTGCACCAAACTAGCGTAACTTAGTAAGGAGGTAAGCTACTTCCCTAGTAGTTATGCTCTAACTGTAGCGTAACTTACTAACGATGTAATTCTTAGAGTATAACTGGCGAGTTCCAGCATAGTAACTAGCGAGGTAAATATTTGTCGCATACGTCAAATATGTGTACATGTATCAAACAGCAATCATATTGACACGAATGGTGTTCCGTAGAATTATAAAAATGTGTCGTCAGTCGCTACGTCAAGCGTTGGTATAAATAACATGAATAATGCAACACGACACACCACGTCCAGTAGAGCAATGAAATCTGTGAATATGACGCCATTTTTTGTGTTCGAAAATTTCAAAGTTTATTACCATTTTTTCAAAAATAAGGACCATAATTACATTATAAACACATTTTGTGCGAGAGTAACATACAAAATGGTATAAAATGGCAGAAATTTCACGATCAAAATCCGTTCGTTTTAATAAATGGATCAATGGTTAAATAATAAAAGTATCACAATTCTAGCGTCAAATCTCTGTGGTGTGCTACTGTGATCTTGGCTTTTATAAAACGTAAATCACGTAAATCGTCCATCGAGCAAATAAGAAATTGTTGTTTAGTTACAGCATAAAAAGTTGTTATGCTCCAACTTACTCTTGGGTCCAGTGAGGTATAATATTTAGCGTAAATTACCCGCCAGTTACTAGCCTAGTAGCTTACCGGTTTGGTGCTCTCAACATTTTGGGTTACGCCTCAGTTACTAGCGAGGTAGCGCTATTATTTGGTGCACTCGGCAGATTATGTTGTTTTGATAATCCCTTCAGAAGTGCAACTAGGCATAACGAAGCCATTTTCGTTGTGACGTTGTGTTCCCTAAACCGGCGCGAAAAATCGATCTCGATAACCGACAGCGCCAACGGACAGTAACATCGGATGTGCAAATACTTTATTGGTTGGTTAGGGAGCACATCAACACTCGACCGCCCGGCAACCGCCGGTTCCGTGCGGTTGCAGCCGGTTTCTATTGTTCTAAACAATGATATGCGGTCCAACCGGCCGGGCGGAACCGGCGGTTGCCGCGCGGTCGAGTTTTGATGTGCTCCCTTAGTCGTTGTATACCACTTCCTTATTTTCAGACAAACTAGCCCCCCCTGCGATTTTTTTACACGGTTTCGCACGTTTTTACGGGCGCCAAAACGGGGGTCGCCCCTGCGATTTTTTTACACGGTTTCGCACGTTTTTACACGCTTTTTTACACGTTTTCGCCCCCCACCACCCCTAAATCCGCCACTGACACTAAAAAAGGGTTACGAAGAGATGTGTTGGAGGCTGCGCCCTCAATTATGGTAAAAAGTTTTAAAAAAAATGGGATTTGTATATTTTTACAATTAAGAAAAATCAGCCCTCTTCGTACAACAAAACGTAGATTCAATAAAAAATTCCATTGAAATGGAATGGGGGCGATCCAAAAGAAAGAAGCATGTTTGTAACCATTTTCTGAAGCATCTGTTGCAAACCAAAATAGCAGGGAAATGGTGTATGTATTTTCCATAATTCAAACCAAAAAACAAATCAAAAATAGTACAGGAAACCAATAAAGTTGATTTGTGTGCACGAAAGGGGGTGGGGGGAGATACCGTCTGAAGAACAATCTAGGTATATAATGACATTGTACTTGGTCTAAAACGTTGGTCCAGGAATTTCTATACTAATTAAAAATGGCATTCCGCGATCATGGTTATCCATATTGACATTTCATTAAATCAACCCAGGAATTAGTATTATATATAACCCGAAACTCAAACATCCACAACTAACCACTTATTAGACAACCCCACAACAATTGGGAGATTTCTCCTAGTAGTCAAACAAGATAAGCTATTATGTCTCTCTGTAGGGAGTCTAATAAACATCAACCGTCTATGCATCAACTAAACAGATATAGCTTTGACTCCATCACAGACTGCAGGACTGTTAAACAAAACTGCATAAGTACATATAATTTACAAAGACTACAAACATGGCTGCCCCCACTTATGTCTAGAAAGACCTAAATGTGTAAGTTTTTGCAATCACATGCTAATAGGGTGGCTTCGTCCCCCCCCCAAATGCCGGTAGAGCCGTAACCAGCCTTTTACGTATGGTTAGGGTTGGTATTCCAACATATTTAAACATTGTTTCAATCAAGTTTTGCTGTGTTTTTGTGGGTAGAAACAACAATAATGGCAATTTTTAATGTTCATCTTGAATTCTTAAGTAAATTAATTTAAAAAAAATCAACACGAAAGTGTCTCTTTAAGCTTGAATAATAAAAGATTCAAAGTAGTTCGGGCGTAGCGCAAAAATTATTTTAAAGCTAAAATGGTCCTGAAAAACGTTCCTGCACACAGAAAAATGTTTACATAATTATGTTAAATATAGAACTCCATAATTATTATGTAAACCTTTCACACAGTATTTGTGTTTAAAATACACAAGTTATGTAAAAATAACTTGTATATTTTATACACAAATAAGTTGTGTACAAAATACACAAGTTATGTAAAAATAACTTGTGTATTTTATACACAAATACTGTGTGAAAGGTTTACATAATAATTATGGAGTTCTATATTTAACATAATTATGTAAACATTTTTCTGTGTGTGAAGCCACCTTGTTAAGCTGAAATTGATTTGGGCGTAGCGAGCAAAAATTGGTTATTTTAAAACTAAAATGGTCCTGAAAACGTTCATGAAGCCATCTTGTTCCAAACGCGCAAAAATGTCTAGTTTTCTAACTATGATGATGGTCCAGAAAACAAAACATTACTGAAATATGCTGTTATAAACATTGAAACCAATTAGCTCGAAGCGCGAACAAAACCGGCTATTTTAACACTAAAAAGCTCCAGAAAAACGTTCCTGAGCCATCATGTTTTAAGCTTGAATAATTTACGCGTACAAACTGTCAGTTTTTTAAACTAAAATGGCAAAATGTGTATTTTTTTTCACATGGTCTAGAAAACGTCCCTGAAACCATTATACAAACATTGAAACTAATTTCGCGGAAAAAATGACTTCTTTTGAGGGGGGCATCGTCCCCACTGTGAAGATTATGGGGCGTTACCACCTCACCTACCCGCTTGCACTGTCTATGCTCGTTACCTCTTTTGTCAAGGGGGCGGGGGGGGGGGGGGAGGCTGCTGGGCCCCCTGATTACGCTTGGTGGGGGAATGTCGTTGGCGGGGATTCAGAGGGCCGAGCTGTTGGGTTTTAACTTACCTGGGTGGCTTGAAACTCTCCTTGCTATCAATATTTACATTTGTTATAAAACACGGAGACGTAGAGATAAAGTGAGAGAGCTTTATTATAAGTTTATCAGCCGATTTACCGCTACTGTGCATCCCAGACTGAGGACTGAAAATTAGGTGATGGAATTAATACTACCCAATTCAGCGGCTTTTACTGAAAAATGTAATCGGCAAACTTGCCTTGATATTCAGATACCGTATGTTATAAATTCTCATGAAAATTCACAGAAGGATTTTTGAAATAGAGCGGTTTTAATAGGCCGACATTTGTGTGTAAAGCCTATGGGGAGCGTATTAGTTGCGTGCTCCCTTGAAACGCTCATCCAGGCTAGTCGTCCCTAATTCTTGGTGTTGTATGGTTACGTTCAGTGTCTGTTTCTGAATCACGCGCACATTGTTGCGCGTACCAGCGGCGCTCGCAGGCTGTAGTGATGTTCGGTATACATGCTTGTTATATAACGATACGGCATGGATTTTAAACACAAATAATAAACATGCAAAACAAACCGACCAGGCTGCGAAATTTGAATCAGAAATAGGCCTAGGGATGTTCAAGTGTAATTTTATGAAACTAATGACATACATTTCCATTTGTACAATGTTATAAGAAAAAATGTATATATTATATGTGAGTCATGGGTTTTAATGAGATTCTGGGTCCAAGGTTAAAAAGTTCGAAATCGGTAAACGTTTTTGTAATCCTATAGTGACATTATTTGAAATACGGGATGGGGGAGGGGGACGTATCCTTGGTATGCCTTCCGGCGCAGACAACGGGAGTTTCTTTAACTTTTCAAATTTTAAATGTCTGATCATCATGGTATGCAACAAATCTAGTAAATGTCAGATGATGATGTCCGCAACCGTTTGATGACTACTCGAAAGATGACGGACGCGGAATGTCTATAATTTTCTAGATTTGATGAATTGCATTATGTCCAGAGAATGTCATTAAACACTTCAAAATGCTTATCCTTCGGGCAAAATGGGTTTGTATTCTTATATTGTTCATTTTTTTCCCACGTGGAGAGTTTAAAAAAACAACACGCAAAATACAAATTTACGTATTGCGATACGCTTTTTAAAATTACTACATCTCCAAAACAGAATTTCAGAATTCTGTAAGATTTTGCATTTATACTTAGAAATTTAACACGGAAAACAATGGTATATTAATAACAAGATGCCACTTCTAGCGTCCAATCTCTTGGCGTGCTACTGTGATCCTGTCTTTTATAAACGGATACACTGGTTCGATTCCCGAAAGTCCCTTATGTTTTATTTTTTTAAACATGATGGTGACTTAATGAAATCATTCAATATAATGGCCCAGGTATTGACATACTTCAATATTTATTTAGTATTAAGCAATTGATTTATTAAATGTGTATGTATTATATAGGTTTTCCCGATCATTTTAAAAATTGAAGCATTCTATTTAGTATTTCCGTAGTTTCAATTCGCGCTAAATTGATTAAACGTTTTAGAATGAATGTCAATTTCTAAATAGAAGCATTCTATTTAGTAATATCCGCATTCAACCAAGACATGCGCTCACGTCAGTTCGCAATATAAGCAATCAACATGATCAATGTAATGTTTTTGTCACGCTTTTAAATATTACTGCAATCAAATTCGCAAGCGATCGCGGCACGTGTCATCTCGTGCATTCGAATTCATTTATACGCAAACAATTACCCGATTAATGCATTCGATTTAGCAATACCAAATGATCTATTTTATGCCTTATTATTCGAATTCATTATTCGTCAAACGAAAACAAAAAAGCGCAAACACAATGAGGAAAATCCCTAAAGACCTTATCAAACATATCCACAAATTAATGATATGTAATAAATATACAATTATATATAAAAAATGTATGTGAGAAAAGAGAAGAGAAAGATGAAAGATAGGCATAAATGTTTACATTGGTGTAACCAATAATGGCTACACTTAAATCAGCATAGCAAAATATGGAAATATGGAAATGATATAAAGAGCATTTTCATAGACATGCTATAACATGTATAATGCAGACAGCGGAACCTGGTGGAGGAGGGGGGGGGGGGGGGTGGGAAGGGGACGTGTCCATTGACTGTTGGGCAATATGAACTAGTGGAAAATGGGTTATATGAAAACCATGTGACATGTTCTTATAATTGTATGTGCCTATTCACTTTTAAAGACATGTTTGTATGCGTCTTACATCCAGTCGATTCCTCCCCGGATACCTCCTGCTGAGAGGAAAACACTCGGACCCCCTTCTATCTGGATCCTACCCCTGCAAGAAGTCAGCCTTATACGTCTCAATCATCCATTTTACCATTTTTACAATGAATCAAAATGTTCCTGAACCCTTCCTCATCTCTTGGCCTCTTTTCTGTGAAAGCCTAAGACAAATGCGGTTTGATTGAACCAGGGACAGTCGACTGTCCCTGATTGAACATATCGGTTGTTAATAGAATCTACAAAATATTAAATTTAATGCGTATTAATGAAAATGAAAATGTAATTATGACCATTAAACCTTGTGCACGTACACATCAGCGAATTTGAATGCATTGTTTATAATGGGATGATTCAATACGTAAATAGAATGCGTCAAAATGAAATGAAATACTTGAAAATGAAATTGGTCGATGTTAAAATGAAATAGAATTAACGTAAATGAAATTGAATGCTGTTATAAGGAAATAGAAATATACGTTTAGATAAAGGTGCGTTCATACTCGCGTCGTTGCGTATCGGTCGACGTCGACGGACAAAAGTTGACATTGCTTCAACACGCGCACCGATATCCGTCGACGTCGGGCGATGCTCAACGACGGGAGTATGAACGCACCTTAATCATTCAATTTAGCGCGAATTTGAATACTGGAAGGCTAATTTGGTTGATAAGATTTTCAAATTGGCCGGGAAAACCTATATTATTATTTTTTATACATCTTTTGTATTTACTTTTAATGTATTTATTAATTTATTTTCAATTTTTAATTATTCATTCATTCATTTATATAACTAGGCATATGTGTTTATTCATTTATTTAATTATGTATTCGTTTATTTCAATAGTATATGATTTCATGTTAAATAGTTAATTAATTAATTAATTTGATCGATTGGTTGGTTGATTGATTGTTTGAAATTATTTCTACAATTTTGCATGCATCATTGTAGATTTAAAATATTTTATAATAAAGTTGTCATAAATGTATCATTGAGTAAATAATGCATAAATTGATAATGAATTGTATGATAGAAATCTCCCATTTATCATCATATCTATGTAATCGTCCATCGGGCAAATCAGAAATGATCATTTAGTTACAGCATAAACTGTTATGCTCAGGTATAAGATTTAGCGTAAATTACTCGCAAGTAGCCTAGTAGCTTACCTCGGTTTGGGGCTCTCAAAATCTTGGGTTACGCCTCATAGTTACTAGCGAGGTAGCGCTATTCTTCAGCTACCCGCCATTGGTGCACTCGGCCGTATATGCTTTTGTTACATTGATAATTAGGAGAGTTATTACATCACGATTACCTGTCACTTTCATTTCAGGTAACGAACACTCATCATATCTTTACCATGGCATCTACCACCGTGATTGCAATACTGCTTGTCTTAAGTCTCTCGTCATCTTTGGTTATATCCATGTGTCCATCTAATTGCTCTTGTCGTGCAACTAATGTGGTGAGTTGTTACAAGAGACAACTTACATCAGTACCAAGACACATCCCACAGAATACCATGAACCTGTACCTGCATTCCAACGATATATCGTACATCGCAAATGGAACCTTTGCTGGACTTACAAATCTGAAACAACTTTATTTATCTGGGAATATCATTACGATGATCAACCCGAATCTCTTCAGCGATCTTCGAAGCTTAGAATACCTGAGTTTGTCTGACAACAGCATATTGTTTATCGAAAATGGAACTTTTGCGGGACTTACCAGTCTCAAAAAACTTTATTTATTAGGGAATGTCATTACGATGATCAACCCAAATCTATTCAGCGATCTTCGAAGCTTAGAATACCTGCGCTTGTCTGGCAACAATATATTGTTCATCGAAAATGGAACTTTTGCGGGACTTACCAGTCTCAAAGACCTTGATTTATCTGGTAATGTCATTACGATGATCAAGTCAAATCTATTCAGCGATCTTCAAAGCTTAGAATACCTGCGCTTGTCTAGCAACAATATATTGTTTATCGAAAATGGAGCTTTTGCGGGACTTACCGATCTAATCGAGCTTGCTTTATCTGAGAATGTCATTACGATGATCAACCCAAATCTATTCAGTGATCTTCGAAGCTTAGAAACCCTGAACTTGCGTGACAACAATATATCGTTCATCGAAAATGGAACTTTTGCGGGACTTACCAGTCTCAAAGACCTTGATTTATCTGGTAATGTCATTACGATGATCAAGTCAAATCTATTCAGCGATCTTCAAAGCTTAGAATACCTGCGCTTGTCTAGCAACAATATATTGTTTATCGAAAATGGAGCTTTTGCGGGACTTACCGATCTAATCGAGCTTGCTTTATCTGAGAATGTCATTACGATGATATACCCAAATATATTTAGTGATCTTCGAAACTTACGAAATCTGTACTTGAATGACAACAATATATCTTTCATCGAAAATGGAACTTTTACGGGACTCACCAATCTCACAGAACTTGATTTATCTGGGAATGTCATTACGATGACAAATCTCTTTAGCGATCTTCGGAGCTTGGTACATCTGTTCTTGAATGACAACAATATATCGTTCATCGAAAATGAAACCTTTGTGGGACTTACACATTTACAGCGTCTAGAATTAAATGGGAATAACCTAACTTCTCTACCAGAGGGTGTGTTCCGATCAGTGATCGAAACAGTTTCTTCTATTAGCTTTGCTGACAACCCATGGCGATGTGACTGCAATATCCGATGGCTACGTAACATAGAAGAAAATCTCATTATTTGCGCGACGCCACCAGCTCACGCTTCATATCGATTACTTGCTATCCAACCACAGGATCTAGTATGTCCTCCAGTAATCCAAACCAACCGTGTAGATACATACTTAGAGGTCACGTCAGGGGTGTCGGTTGAAATGATTTGTCCTGCCATTGGAGATCCTTCTCCAAACATTTCCTGGTCATATACTGATTATCTTGGTACCCAACAGAACGCCATATCATCAATCTATGAGCAACATTCAAACGGATCTATAACATTTAAGAATGTTATCAAATCAGATTCTGGTAACTATACGTGCACAGCAACTAATACAGGTGGGTCGGACGAACAGCTGTATCATCTGAGAATCGTTCATGACCCAACAACTCCAAGCCTTACTTTTCCTGCCCAGCCTACAGCTTCTTTACCCGGGGAAACCACTGGTGATAATTTACCCGTGGGTAGTACTCCAGTAATCCAAACCGACGATGTAGATACATACTTACAAGTCATACCAGGAGTGTCGGTTGAAATGGTTTGTTCAGCCATTGGAGATCCTTATCCAAATATTTCCTGGTCATATACTGATCATCTTGGTACCCAACAGAACGCCATTTCATCAATATATGTACAGCATTCAAACGGATCTCTAACATTAAGGAATGTTACAAAATCCGATTCTGGTAACTATACGTGCACAGCAACTAATACAGGTGGGTCGGACGAACAGCTGTATTATCTGAGAATCGTTCATGACGCAACAAATCCAAGCCTTACGTTTCCAGCCCAATCGACGACCTCTTTACCCGGGGAAACCACTGGTGATAATTTACTCGTGGATAGTACTGCAACCCCTAGTCTTAACTCTAATTCTATAAACCTTGTTTTACCGATATCTATGGCGTTATTAGGCCTAATATTACTAACCATAATGTGCATATTTGTGTTTATTGCAATAACACTGTTAAGACAAAAAGCAAAACGTAAACGCCATGACTCTGGGATCATTCATGGTTGTGACAATGTCATCACAATGGAACCGCAAAGACAACATACAGAAAGTACTGATAACCAAGTGGAATGAATAATCCCATAATTTTCATGAAACAATCAATGAAGATGGTGGCAGATCAGATTACAGGATCAATATGAGACTATTGCTATAACAAAGATTAACACTTTCCACGCGGCTATTACTTTTTTGTTCATTAATTCATAATAGTTTTACTATACAAACTAGATCGTTCAGAAACCTTCCCAACTTGGAAAGTGTTATCTTTTGAATTAATGATAAAATACTAGACATGTTTGTACTTAATTTAATGCATTTCTCATGTGTGCTTGTATTGTAGAGAGCGCTATATAAGAACGGTAATATTATTATTATCATTATTATTATAAATGAATCAATAAATAAATAAAGATAAACCATGATTAGCACCATTTAAAGAAAATTAGTCACTTTTCAAAAGTCACATTTTCAATACACATACGCGGGAAGAAAAGACCACATGTTACCTGTTCATAATCAAATAGCCCGCTCGCTCAGGCACAACCCAACGCAGTTGCACTGTTTTCATTCATTCCCGGCCATTCAAAGTGCCACGCACAGCATTTTCTCGCGGCTTGCGTGCGTTGAAAATGTGACTTTTGAAAAGTGACCAATTTTCTTTAAATGGTGCTAATCATTGTTTATCTTTGTTGTTAGGGGGAAAATTTAGTATCAAATTATGCCTAAAAGATTCATCTAAATGCCTATCTAGTCTGTTTGGTCCAAACAAAATTGAATGTTACTCAAAATGACATAAACAAAGTGGTATACTTTCTTTTGTTGAACCCTTTACAATTAGTTCCTTTGTGTAGTGTTTGCCGATACCGGCGCACTAACAAAATCATTTTCTTTGTGCGGATTACACTACCACCCAGCGGTGTGGGTTATATGACGAGGGCTGAATTATTACTTTGATGAATTTGCGGACCCGCGGCTTATACACCGTGCGGCTTATATAGCACGGAAATTCAACTAGTGGCCATAATGAAGAGAATCACGTGGTGGCCGAACCTGCCCGATATTTACGATTAATGATCAGAATGTAAATCTGCAAGAAAATCTGCTTTCAATTTTTTTCAAGGCTAGAGGGCGTCCCATGGAAAAGATCGCAACATATGCATTTAAGGTAGGGGGTTGGGGTACCGTGCCATTTTGTCCCGAAAATGGTTATGACGTCATGTTTTGGTCAATTTCTGAACTTTGTATTGGATTTACGTGCAAAATATATGCCCTTGGCATCATACTTTCCCAGATGTGTAGATCATTTTAAATTGCAGATGTTTTAAAATGGATGGATTTATAACCAATTCGATAAAGACGATCTACACACCTCAGAATTGCAAAAAATATGCTTTAAACAAGTCCCCTTTTTGGGCCTTTGAACAGAGTGTCTGTAGGGAATGTAGAATTACACAGCGCATTGACCCATGACCCAGTGCATGCTCGCTGTGTTGTCGTACTGACAAGGAGTATAATAGGAGGGGACACTTAGTTCATTTGCATATTTGTTCATTAATATGATTAACCCCGCGAACCCTGTCAAAGGTCGCAGAAAACGCCCTCTGGAGAACAGGGCTATCTGAAATGGCTGCCATTTGTTAGATTGTGTTTTCACAAGGGCACATTATTAAAGCGCCCTTAATAATATAACATGTGACAGCTATAATAGATAGTCCTTTGTTGCACTAAACTCTCGTATTGTTCTCTAACGACAGCGTTGGGACAGCGCATGAAGCTTCATGTACAGAGTTGGTGATGAGCGATTGAGAAGTATAACAAAAGCATACATAAACAGATCGTAACATGAATAATGCAACACGTCACGCCGTCACACAACGTTCAGTCGAGCAATGAATTGAATGATTGTGGACCGTATAAATGACGCCATTTTTTTGTGTTCGCAAAATGTCAAAGTTTTTACCGTTCTTTCCAAAATAAGGAGTATCATCATTACAAACACATTTGTGCGAGAGTAACATAAATAAAATGGTATAAAATGGCACGATAAAAAGCCGTTCGTTATAAATAAATGGTTAAATAATAAAACTATCACAATTACACTCGTCGATCTCTGTGGCGTGCATACGTTGGCCATGTCGTTGGTAATCGGCAATCACGGGTTCGATCCCCATGTATTCCTTGTTATTCTTTTATTTTTCTATTTTTTAAACTTGATGGTGGATTAATGTAACATCATTTTTATGTCAATTTTTATAAATTATAAAGGCCGCCCATGCGTTTATAGTTTTCTTTCTGCTTCTTTATCTATCATTTATCTCTTGATTTATTTAACTTAATATCTAAACAATTAAAATGCGTAAACAGTTATATATATATTATTGCTCGATAAATAAGTGATTTAACTTGAGATCAGTTTGATAATGATAGCAAAACTTGTTGTATAACCATTTTACCAGTGTGGCCAACAATCTCTCCTTTGCACACTTTGTTTATACATTAAGAGATGTCACTTTTAGCCTGTTATAGCTAGGCTAATATACAATTATAAGCAACGATACATTCAACGATACGTATCACGTGATAACCACGATCGTTTTCGCAAAATATCGCAAAATGGCGCGGTACCCCCAGCCCCAACAGCCCCCTACCTTTAAGGGATGTTGATATTGTACTATATTGTGTGTAGTGTAATGTGTATAGCACTTGTATATGAATTGTATTTCTATTTCTTAATCGGGCCTATATGTTAACAATCTATTAACGGGATTTAACGTTAGAGCTATAGTTTTAGAATTATTATCATAATTATGATTAAAATACATTATCAATAAAGAGATCCGAATGAAAGACCGCGTTGTTTAAAGTTATCGTCCTCCATTTAATTATCAGTTTCCATCTCCAATCATATGGTCATAAAAACACAAAATCCAATGAAAAGGCAAATGATCTATTTTCTCAAACCAAGACCAAAGGTTACTAAATAATATATACATACGTTTCCCGTGTTTGCAATGTTTACAAGTCAATGTCAAATTTATACACGTAATTAATGTCAAATAAAAATCCCCTGGGCTGTTGATGTGTTGCTATAACGCACCGCATCGTACAATAAATAACGCCCGATATCATAAATTGATAGGGTTTAGAAGTCAAGAATCCTTAATAAGTGGAAGTCTCACCCGACCCAAATAGAAAAATACCTTGTTTGCCTGCCCTATGATCCAATTCACCTTTCACCATTAAAATTGAGATTTTGTTACGAGAAGACAGGTGATTTGACCTGTTTTGTGACTGCAAGTAGTGTTAAAGAATTGCACGAAATCCACTTACTATTCGCTATGTTCGAAAGAGTCAATTAGGTAGTCAATGATTATTATCTCTTTGAGAAATTTGTAATCACTCCTAGTGGCGGATACAGTGGGCGGACAATATACCTTTTTGTGTACCACTGTACCTTTTTCAGAGGCATAGGTAGGTTCGTCGGTACATTAATTTGAAAGTTCCACAATGCGATTTGTTTTGCCGGTTTGGAACGACCACATCGCACAATACCGGACCAAAACATGCACAATACCGAACAGCAAAATTGTCTAGAATGTGCCATCAGATTCAAAAATCACATCTAAATATTCATCAGATGGCTTGTTATGTACATAATGGCCAAAGAAAACCTCTGCATTTTCATATCTGCCAAATCTTCTGGCCACATGAGGGTCAGAACCAGAAGCAATTGCTGCAGCTGATGGTCGGAAAGACTTTGTCGTAAAACCTTGACCAGCCAAGTTTTAAGATAGCCTTAGTTAACTGGTTTGCAATATTATTGAAGAGGAAATAGCCTTGTAAGGGGCAGTGAGAGAGATAAACATAGGTTTACCTGGTACACAAAGTCTTTGTACTTGAATTCATTCAATATAGGCCTAGACCTGATAACAATCTACCACACTTATGGCAGAATTAGTCACTGGGGGTAATTGAACCACAAACCCTTTCCTACTGGAAATCATTGATTTGTGTGTGATTTACCATAGACGGTAAAAATCAATGTTTTACCTGTCTATGGATTTACGCACTGAAAAACTCACAGCTTATCAGCTAAGACTTGTATTCTTCACAGCCAGATACACCCTTTGTCCCGCACATTGCGGTTATCACTAAAGACCCATTCATCTGTCACGTTCAGATAGCACACAGTTATCACACACAAATCAATGATTCCTATACCTAGTGCCACTTTTCTGTTGCATGAACGGTCATTGAAATCGACATAACTTTAAAAGTATCCATTCGATTTTGTTGAACGATGTATCAAACTGCGGAGAAGAAATTTGCTCATTTAATGTATATCTCAGATTTTTGGTACCGATTATATATTTTGAATTAGTCAACCTCAAAGCACCTGAGCAGGGACTTTATGTGCTAGGTGTAGTTCATATTGTAGGATAATGAAATCCACCCAGGCCTATATATAATAACGTGATATAACTTTGCGTGTTTTGTTTTTGTTTTTGTATTTTGTGTATAAAAAGCGCAAACGTGAACAGTTATAGCCAAACAGACATCTACGAGGTTAATGAACTGAGTGATTATAGAAATCAATCTGGTAACCCAACAAAGAGTCTGATGGGCCAATCTATTCTATGGTTCAAGTGCATGCAACTGTAGAAAACATGCAAAATAAAATATACAAGAAACACAAATAATAGGCATGAGTTAAAAGTGACAATGAAAACATAAGAATAAGATGAAAAAACTGACATAGAGAACAATATCCATCTAAATAAAAGAAGAATACATTGCTGGAGGTCAATGAACAACGGACTCGAGATGGGGGTAATGTCATGAAGGCCTTATTGAGCGAATTTGCTTAAACTACGCCATAACACTGTCGTTATGATGATAATGTACGGTACCAAGTTTTACAGGTAGGTATATTATAAGTTTTAAGAAATTCTTGTGGCAAATATCAATGAATAGACAAATATAAATGCGGCCATTTATTGTGTGATATTGTTGAGGCCTACATTTAGGAAGATTAGCCGAACTTCTAATAATTTACAGATTTCCTTATTTTGTACTTTTTAAGGGTAGGGATTACATTGCTTTCCTCATCAGATAGCTTTTTTGATGTGCATATAAAGAGCAAATGTGAACAATAGCCTAACAAACGAACAACGAGCTGAGTGATTACAAATCAACTGGGTAACTCTCTACAGAGAGCTCTGGTAGGCCAATCGATTGGTTCATTGCAACTTAGAAAATAATCAAAATACAAGTTTTAAAACACAATTGGGCTGGTAAAAAACCCCAATGCAAGTGGCGTGTGACAGTGCTGGCAAATTAAAGGGCATGAACTGGCATTGCAACACTGTAAGCATGGTAAGGAGCAACGCTGCTAAATCTTATGGAGAGTGGTTGGTATGCATTGATATTGATAGATTTATATTACATGGCTTTCTTGGGCAGATAGCACCCATAAATTACATTGCTTTTTCAGCAGATAGCGGCCTATTACATTGCTTTCTTCAGTAGATAGCACCCATATACTATACAGGGTGAGTCAAAAAACATTGTGCACGATTTGAAACGGCCATTTGACCTTGATGCGTGCATTGAACCATTATTTTTTGTTGTCAGTGTAAAGCGGTGTTAATCTAATTTATCCTCCCCAAAAAAGAAAGTAATCGACAGAAGAATACGCAAACGGTGGCAAGTTTTGTAAATTGACCGCGTTTTTCGCCATTCCTATGGGATTTACACACAGTAAAATTGGTTTTGCTAAATGGTCATTATCACTCACATTAATCATATTAGTTGTCAAAATGTTCCTGAAAAAATCATTCTTCACTCTGTGATAAGTAGTGAATCGTCTGATACCGAGTTGTCTAATAAAAAGTCAAATCTGAATACAAGCATCACCTGTTACAGAGCACTTAGGATGCCACATCCTCCTTTGTTTAGGATGATGGCGGTTTCTCAATCTCACTTCATACCATCATGCTGCAGTAATATTCATGTCTTTATGTGTAAATCCCATAGGAATGGCGAAAACACGGTCACTTTACAAAACTTGACACAGTTTGCTTATTCTTCAGTCGATTACTTTTGTTTTTTGGGAGGATAAACTAGATTAACACCGCTTTATATACACTGACAAAATAATGGTTTCGAATCGTGGACAATTTTTGACTCACTCTGTATACATTGCTTTCTTCAGTAGATAGCACCCATATACTATATACATTGCTTTCTTCAGTAGATAGCACCCATATATTACTATTGTCATCAGATAATTATTTACCGTTATTTAACTTTACAGAAAATTAAAATGTTTTATTTACCACACATAACGTTTCCTGAAACTGCGATGTGAAAAAAATATGTTTATATTTATTTAGCAGTTGTGATTTAGCACTAGGGACTCAGCCACATCAAGTAATTGTATTGACGTTGACTTTTTTCTTTTAATTATCTTGAAGACAAGTTAACCTCTTTAACAAATTGTCAGTCGCGACATTATATTTGGTCTTAAAACAGCATTTAAGATTTTTGTCTAGGATTTTCAACTGAAAAACACACACATAAAAACACATCACAACAAACAAACTAATATAATGTGGCTAAGATTGCTACAAATATGGATAGGTGGCATACACGAAACAAATTATTTTTAAATATCCAAACGATGTCCGTCGTATCTACGAATAATGTATAAACAATATAAATACACACATTTCAAATTTTAAAACAAAGTTGATAAATATAATGATGTGTTAGGTCAATTAAAATTAATTTTGAGTTCAGACCTATAGACATACGTACTGTTTCCCACCCGCTTTCATTTGCATTATTACTTTGATTCTAACAGATGATTATAAACAAACAAAGAATACGATTGTATTATTTCCCGGGATTAGTACTTAGATATGACAATAATATGTTATAAAATAATTAAATGCACAATCCTCGATATGCATTGATAATGGTTGCGACCACTTGTTTTGAAATAAAGGCAATAAAAGATAATTAAACAATTAACTTGTTAACTAATTCAATGTCACTCCGTCCGTTTTTCAAACTTGAAACAGTATTTCAACTGGCCTTGATCAGGCTTCTAAAATTATTCAGACAAATGACAGTCCGATCTCGTCCATAACTAGCTGGCGTACATTTCATCAGAGACTCCAGTCCCTCCGTGCCACACTTCGGCACACATAGTTGAATACCGTGCTATGACTAATGACTTTGGATTTACGAGCGAATAGCTGCATTCCGGAGTAAATTCCTAAAACGGACTCGCGTCTATTTCCTCCAAAAATAGTCATGATCAATGGGAATCGAACTCGAGGTGGCAACTCAATTCAATAACGACACAAAGACACGCGTTAATGGATTCGCCATGAATTCAATAGAGAAGTGTTGCTATAATAGTACATACTGCACTCAATTTAGGTATTTGCACGTTATTTTGCTTAATTAAAGCTAATTAGCACACGATTTTAATATGCCAACAGCGATATTCTTATCGAGGAGACAATACCCCACATGTCTATACCATTCGCATGCTCCAACACGATGGGTATCACGAAATGTCTTACGGGAAGCACTTTTCTCGGGTTTTACACTGTACCATATGATATGAGGGCCCCATCGCACGCGTCTATACCACCTGGTCTATGCACTTAAATAACAATGCATTCTCTTTTCCTGCTAAGTACCGGGCTGATATAGCTAGTTCCATGTTGTTTCTGTACACAAACGCCCATATTGATTTTACGAGTTGAGTCAGTGCCGGTGTTGGGCCCCCTAGGTGGTTCAAATATGCTATCGTTGCCTACATTGTCCGACACTGTTTGCACCGAGGTTTTTGACGACATTGTCCCGAAACGCCTGAAGCGCCATATAAACCGCGAGAAGTTCCCTGTGGTTCGACGATTGTACGCTTACCGATTTGTCCCAGAAGCCGGCTGCCTTTTGATCCAGCATCCACGCACCCCAACCTGTGGCTGATGCATCTGTCGTGATCTGCACATCTAGTTGTTGTGGCTTGATTGGTTTTCCATTCCAACCATCTAGGGCAAGCATGTGCAACCTTTTCTACCACACGGGCCGCATTGTGATTTTGAGATCTATTCACGGGCCGCAGCGATTGTCAAACATTCCAAAACACGTCCGGAGGAGGAGTAATAGGGAGAGGCGAAGTCCATTGCTCATGGAATACCCGCTTCTCTTCGTGTAATTATCTCTTTTTACTCACTGTTGGTGCTGCAAGCGCCATTTTAACCAGGGATTTTATAACGCAATCACGCCTTGGGTTATATTTACCTAATGCAGAGCGTCACCCTACTAATTATAAGGGAGCACACCACCAAATCATTCCGCCATTTGTGTAAAACTAGGGAGCTCCGTTTAAAACGGGCCGCATCAGAGGGAATTTTAGGATTGCTTCGCGGGCCGCAGATTAGAGGTCGGCGGGCCGCATGTGGCCCGCGGGCCGCAGGTTGCACATGCTTGATCTAGGGCCAGCAACCACCATAGTAGATCTTTGGCCGCCCCTTGCGTGAGTTTTACTGTGTCCTGGCAAGACCGATTTTGGTTTAACACCCGATACACATCGCGTAAAAGCAATTTTACTGATCTGCCATTGCCACACATTGTCCGGCAATTCTGGCTATAATGCGGGCCGTGGCCTGAACCTGATGAGAACACGTTCTATGAACACGTTCTATCTTTCTTTATTTACGAGCGACCGCCGTAACGGTTCGGCCAAAAAGGATTTGCTAAAGGACGTGTTGTTGGACTCACTTTTCCTGTCCAATGTTAATAGATCACTGTCAAGAGCACGTGGCGTTTAACAATTTAGCTTATTTAGCCTAGCACTATCCAGTTATACAATAAATTATTACCAATCAAGTGATTCACAATATCTCAAAAAGGTGTAATATAATATAAATCAATTTATTCTGTGCAGTTTTCTTGTCGTTATCACACATAACATAATATTCCACATTTACAATATGGTAGAAAAGAGAAAATAATATTACAAAGTTTCTCTATGCTGATTTTCCTTGAATCTCGATGTGTCTGAATTGTTATACAAAAGGTTGGTACATACCAGAGAGGTTGTCAAACAATTGTGTTACATCTACCTGTGGATGATTTCTTACTTTCCACAATATTTTATAAGAGTCAAAGCAATTGTGTTTTTAACACAAAGGGTAAATGTTAATACTGTCTATACAAGCGACTCTTTCATTTTTGTATCCCTGGCTTCATCAGCGTCTCTCGTCATGGTTCGTCCGACATCGAGTGTGGCGAATTATGGCACTCGTCTTTTCGGTCCTTGTATCCGCTCTCTCGTCAAAACCCAAAGAAAAAGGTGACACTGCATTAAATAGAAATGAGTGACCCAAAACATTACAGAATTTTGAATCTTAATATCATGACTATTGAAATTTCTTCATAAAGTGTCAGATTCCAAGATATATCCCCTTTTTGTATTTGCATGTTTTTCTTACAATAATAACTCGAGGGAAGCAGGTTTTCATCACCCAACATTTGTGTACAAAATTACATTACTTTTGATAGTGTCACAAACATGAACCTTAATACAAAATTAATCAACATTTACATAGACACTGTCTTGTTTGAAAATGATACCTTTTCAATGTTTCAAATCGTTAAAATACTCAAATCCATAGTGTTGATGAATCAATTTAAACTAGTGGAAGTTTTGATCTTCAAAACTTTATCAAACTTTTATGGTATACATCAAAGCAAAACATTTTTGATTATGAAATTAGTCTGTATGTAACTGGTATTTTTCAATTAGAAAACTTGGGTGAAATGTCCATACATTTGTATAAACAAAGCTTATCTCCAACTATACATTTTCTCTCAATGAAAATTCCAAAAGTAATTCCAAATAGATACATTTTTGTTGTTGTGAGAATACCATCCAAATGTTCTGGTGAACTTGTCCAAAATTTGCACAAAATGGTAGTTTAAAATACACATTTAAAACACAAATTATTCTTGTACTTACAATAGTTACTTCTCTTGCCAACTAACCAACATCGTCATTACAGCTGCAGTGTCGTGGATCAAAGCGGTTCACGCCTGCAATTTGCTGCCCTCGTCAAAATCTTGGTAAGCTTTTAAACTTCCACAGACATGCCGTTTCCTGGATCAGTATAACTTCACACACAATATGTCTAGCCAAATTGTCCTTATTCTATTGAATAAATATTCTGGCACCCGGCTTATATGGGCTTCTCTCAAGAATTCAACCCACGCCTTGCGAAACTTGTGAAGAAAATAAGGGACGAAACCCCTTTGGTTGTGCAGAGCAAAAATAATATGACTTGTTGTCCGCCCAGTGCTGGAATCAAAAGTGACTAAAAAACCACATGGACTGATGGAAAAAACCCAGCCTGCTGGAATTTTAATTTATGCATTTATTCATAAAGTGGACCCAGGTGCAATCTCTCAATAGACTTTCTAGGATGTTTCTAAACATTGGAATGTTGCTAATACAGGTGTTCTCCAGCTGGTGACCTAGATTATTGAACCCTGGATGTGTTGCCTAGTTGAATTACACTATACAATGGAACAAAAAAGTGGGTTCCCACTTTATCATACTGCATAATAAGAAATAATGCTCCCATTTTACATCCTAATGTGACAATCACCGCATAAGGGATTGCAATCTTTCAAAGTATGCATTTAAAATTTAAAATTAAAAATCATTAAATCTTTGCATGTACTGATAGCTAGCACTCTAACATTTTGAAAATAAAAATAGAAGGTGAAGTTCAAGAAATTTGCGAAATTGTGACTTAACACATTACGGTTCCATTGCCTGTATATTTCTAGCTTACTTTAACCACGGATAATGCCTGGAATCCGGAGTATTATACCTTAACTTTCTTTGGCCGATTTATTTGATTTATTGCACAACGTCTGTGTATTTCCTAGCGCGGCTGCTAGGATTGCTGACCAAGCACTGCTCAAGGCCCTGCCGCTCCAGGGTGGTATCCTGGTTTGGTATATGGTAGGAAGAACTTGGTACTAGCATGGTACTATTATAGTGGGGACGGTGTTATTACAGTTTTTGCTGATTTGCATGTGTTATTGTTCATAAATGAATAATGTTCATATTGTTTACTGGTCGAACGAGTGAAATCCATTGGATATTAACGAAATTAGCTAAAAGTATTCTGACAACAAATGTTAAAAGTTTATCCATACACAGCTTGAGTTAGATTCAATTAAATTGAATAATTTTCTGGGTGGAACTAAGCCCAAAGTCTTACTTTTGAAAGTTGTTGTGTTGAGAAATTCACTCTTTAACTTAAATTTGTCATAAAAATTAGTACTATTTCAGATTTAGTAAAATCAAAAGTTCAAAATTCGAAGAAAAAAAATCACAATATATTATCCCTGGATCAGCTTTTAGTGTTAAAACTAGACCAATGTGGCTGAAAGCATTAATGCTCTCCAGTAGTTATGCTGTAAGTCTCCCCGTGTTCCAATTCATGTGGCTAGATTGTAGACTGCCTCAAGGTTTCCCCAGCATGCGGTCAATGGTGTTGAATTGAACAATTCTTGGGAAGAACTTTTAGAACCCAACACGCGACTTTTCAAAGTTCTTGTGTTAAGAAACTCATTGTTTGAACTTTAAATTGTTTACAAACTAGTGCGATTTCAGATTTTGTCAAATATAAAGTTCAAATTTTAGTTTAAAATGTAGCCAAATGAGGCTAAAGATCGACATATGATGCCAATAAGGCACACATTCCAGGAGTGTTGCAGCATGGTTGTAGCAACTGCTTTTTGGGTCGTCTAGACAGTTGGTCCATGGTGGTTTACACCATTCACACCATGTTCACACGTAGAAGGTGCGGGATTGGCTTTTTAGCGCTTTAGCGCGGGGAGTTAGCATCTGTGTTAATTAGCGAAATTAGCATCGGTGGTGCTAAAAACGCTATTATCGCTAATTTTGCAAGTAAGTGCTAAAAACGCTATTATACGATATCAAATAAGTTTTCAAAAAAATGAGGTACGCCATCGCGCAATTAGCGCTAATAGCGCTAATTGCATCATGAACGCTAATAGCGCTAATAGCATCGGTGATGCTAAAAACGCTATTATCGCTAATTTTGCAAGTAAGTGCTAAAAACGCTATTATGCATTATTTTTTCACTAAAGCAAATCATAATTATACAGGGTGTCTCTAAAAAGGTTGTGTTAACGGAGCATGTTTATATAGAGCCCCGCAGGGTTCCGGAGGACACACGAATCACACCAGAGTGCTAATCAAGTGCAATTAGCGTTATTAGCGCAAGACCGCTAATCAAGTGCAATTAGCGCTATTAGCGCTATTAGCGCTAATTGCGCGACTCCTAGACTTGGTTCATCTTCAGAAATTGCACTTTAGCGATTACAACGCTAATCAAGTGCAATTAGCGCTATTAGCGCTATTAGCGCTAATTGCGCGACTCCTAGACTTGGTTCATCTTCAGAAATTGCACTTTAGCGATTACAACGCTAGGAACACGGGATATCGCGCTAATTGCGCTAATTGCGGCAGAGTGCTAACCAAGTGCAATTAGCGTTATTAGCGCAAGACCGCTAATCAAGTGCAATTAGCGCTATTAACGCTATTAGCGCTAATTGCGCGACTCCTAGACTTGGTTCATCTTCAGAAATTGCACTTTAGCGATTACAACGCTAATCAAGTGCAATTAGCGCTATTAGCGCTAATTGCGCGACTCCTAGACTTGGTTCATCTTCAGAAATTGCACTTTAGCGATTACAACGCTAGGAACACGGGACATCGCGCTAATTGCGCTAATTGCGGCAGAGTGCTAACCAAGTGCAATTAGCGTTATTAGCGCAAGACCGCTAATCAAGTGCAATTAGCGCTAATTGCGCGACTCCTAGACTTGGTTCATCTTCAGAAATTGCACTTTAGCGATTACAACGCTAATCAAGTGCAATTAGCGCTATTAGCGCTAATTGCGCGACTCCTAGACTTGGTTCATCTTCAGAAATTGCACTTTAGCGATTACAACGCTAGGAACACGGGATATCGCGCTAATTGCGCTAAAAACTAATGTGTTTTTAGCGCATTAGCGCACATTTGTACTAGCACTGCAATTAGCGCTAATTTACATTGATCTTACACGCTAATTTGGTGCAATTAGCGACATTTGCAAAATTGCGCTAATGCGCTAATAAGCCAATATCGCACCTTCCTCGTTCACACGCAAATACTAGCATGATGGCCAATTCAACATGTCAGCCCCTGTCAGACCATGGTAAGACAATATCTCAAACTTGGGCTCAAACTATACAGGACGATGGAACGTATGCTTAAGTAATCAGCGGAATTTATTTTCTTCATTTTTGGACACCCTTTTAGGGCAATTGAAATGACTTGTTCCTTTCTAACAGTAAGATATGTTCATACACTTCATTTTTAGTATTTCCTTTGAACAAATACAACACGTTACATTGTTATCAATCATACTGTAAGCGGAATACATAGTTATTTTATGTTAATAAATTGACACATTTTGATTACCCTGTATTTATGTTTTACAATTAATTAACTACTATGAATTATATATGACTGGACTGGCCTTATATTTTGCGTCTCAAATCTGGAGTTCAATTCTAATTAAATACCCCACGTATATAGGAAGCATATGTAATATTTCTTTTCTTACACCTATTATATTTCCTAAGTCACGCTGTAACCTAGGTACACACATTTGATTACAATCCTCGATATTTTAGCTTTCTAAGTTATAATCCTGCATTAAGAAATAGATTTATGGACTTGAACCTGACCTAGCTAGAAACACCAGATCAAAAGGTTATGTGAAACATGCCGTCATCAATTGAGCTACATGAAACCAATGAAATAAGTGAGGGTGTAACTACTAAACACTTTTAAATCAATACTGTCGGTGTGGAATGTTAAGGTCACGTCTTTTCCAGGGATGTTTTGGATTTAAATAACGATTACAAAGTCTCATCGGCTATGCATATATAAAAACACCCCACCCACCAACAAATAATCAGTCATCCCACTAATATTCTCCATGCGTGTTGCACTTTATATTACGTTAATACTCTTGGACAGTTACGCATCAGGCGATGAGCAAACTGCAAGGCGATGTGTAGTTTTGTTATTTTTTAAGAAGGTAAGTTGAATATTTTATTACTCACATAAAGGAAAAGTTATAAAGCATGATAATATAACAACAAGCAGCATACAGCTTCTCTCAGTGCAACCATGTAAGGGCCTGTTTATTTCTCATTTTAATTTTAAATGCGAGCTTTATTATATTTTATTACGCTGTTTTTGATAATCGCTTCAAAAGTGAAACTAGGCGTAACGAAACCATTTTCGTTGAGACGTTGTGTTCCCTAAACCGGCGGGAAAAATCAAGCTCGATAAGCGACAGAGCCAACGGCCGGTTAGTCGTCGCATATACCACTTTCTAATTTTCAGAAAAATCTATGATTATAGATAATTTATAAATAGCAGTTTACACTATTTGTTAATTTCGGTAGCAAATACTAAAACAGCCCATGCACCTTTTGAAAATGTTCTTCAACAATAACGATCAGCAACAACAAAAATGTGCCGAATGTTTAGAAATCATTCTCCTTTTTTGGTACATGTAGGTTACCGACACCGACAGTAATACAAGTAAACATTCTAAACCAAGGGCATAATCTTCCTCATGATCTTGTAGGGTATGTATATAAGCTCTGGGCGCAGTGCTCGACGCACAACACTAGTCTACTTTATGCACAGTATATTTGATATGTTACGCTTGACTCACAGATCACGCAACCGTTAGTTTTACGCGCGCATATCAATTGAAATATTGAAGATTTTGTCAAAATGATCAGCCGAGCAGCGGGGTTATACATAGAGACAGCGTGTACTGTGCGATGAATGAAATGTTGTGGTTTTTTAAAACCATGGGATATAGCTTGGGATAATGACGGGAAGCATTCAATTTAGGTAACAATATAGGCCTTCATTATATTTACTCATAAACCATCTCCCGTAGCACAGTGTTCTCCATTATTTTCCCACCCGCGTGTGTGGGGTGCGCGTTAAAACGTTAAAACGCTATCTAAACGAGGTCCTCGTATCACCTCTACCCTTAGGCCTCAGTTAGATAGTACACAGTCTAATTGGCGGTTTGACCCCGTGTAAGCCGCCATTTTGGTCCTCGGTGTGTCGGTGTGTGTCCAGGTTGGTGGGTCCTCGTTTGGATAGTACCAAAACTGGGTCCTCGTTTGCAGGTCATTACAAACAAGGGTGTGGGAACAGTGCGTGTGCGTACCAGGTCAGCGTACCCATTTTCAGCGTTTATTTTTGCATGGCGCACTACGACGTTTTATGTGTTACTCTCCTACTGCATGGTTGTAGTACGCATACAGATAAACAAACACGGCACGTAGCAACAGTATGAAAAGCCTTGGATTCTCATGTTTCTTGTTTGTTCATATCTTGGGCAATTATGTACGTTTGCTGGCTATTAATATCCTACAACATTCGCAGCTTTTAGACGAAAAAAGAGGGAGCCTGCAGTGGTAGGAAAGTTACGTATACACATATACTTTATGTTCATAATTTGCATTAAATTTGCATACATTTTGGTCCGAGCCCAGAATTTATCATTGTTGTTATAAAATGAAACGTTGAATAGGTACTAAGTGCCAGATTTGGGCAAATGTTAATTAGTAAAAGGCCAGAAAAACAAGTTTGTTTCCAGTAGCAAGCCTGAAAAGTAATGCTTGCGAGGCAGACATATAAACATATATGCCATACACATTAAAACAATAGGCTTAGTTAAGCTTAAATAAAATTTTACAGTTTCACCATATTTCGTTTCGCTCAAAACAATAATATACCCATGCTGGAAACAACATGTGCATGTTATGCATATAAGATTGTTCTGCTTCAATTGTGAACATTCGAAATCCATGGATCAGTATTATAGTTATGTAGTGATTAGTAATTATAATTTGATTAGGCCAAAAATAGAATACAAGTATTTTCCCAGTAGCGTGCGCATTTAATATTGATGCTTGATTCGTGCGCATTTAATTTGTAATAGAATAAACGGAGACAATCACCATCTTTTATCGAATCGTGTCCAACCTGTTTCAGGATGATGAACGGCAAACGCGGAAGTGAAAATCCGCGGCGAAAATCACATTTTAGCGAGCATAATAGAAACGCAAATGCACAGATTTGATTTAATAAACCCATTTCAAGTGAATCTCCACTATAAATTTGCAATTTAGCTGACACGTTTTCTTTTAGTAAGCTTATTATTATTATCTCGGGTTTCGGGATGGTGAATTTTGTTCCCGGGACTCAATTAGTTTACCACCCTTGATACCCCATTCACAATTAGCAGGAAATAAAATGTATTTTTCCTAATTTCTAGTCAAGAGGAGAAGAAGCAAAAAAACAACAACCGCATTTCGCATTACTTTTCAGGCTTGCTACTGGAAACAAACTTGTTTTTCTGGCCTTTTACTAATACCAGTCTTTTCAACAAGTCGCGCTGTGGATCAAAAATGCGAAAAATCATTTCGGGTTTCTTGATCACTTGGCTAATTACCTTGTTGAAAAACTATAACAATATTCTTGTATTTTGAAAAATAAAAATGATGGATTTTAACATTTATATAGGCCTATAGCTTAAAAACTATATTTAATGGAGCATGACTGGGGGACATTGCAAATTCAATATGTCATTAGAATTAATTCATCATAATTCACTTACAATATTACACATAATAATTTGACCTTGTGATATAGTTTGCATTATATATACCGCATACATAGATTCCTGTCATTTGATTGGTTAAAAGGGAAAGAATAATCAAGCTATGCCTTAAATTTCAATATGACGTCATGAAAAACAACTATGCCTGGGCATAGTCGCGACTATCATTTGACTATGCCCGGGCATAGTCTTTTTTGATGACGTCACATCCCAAGACGAAGAACAATTTCGTTTTAAACACCCTGTATATATTTAACAACTGAACTTTGACTTTTCGCATTTATTCGTCTGCTGCGTAAAGTTTTGTGTACAATTTTACATGATCAGTTTCGTGTTGTTGTACCGTTTTAAGAAATGACTAAAAAGCAATGACGCTCCCCTGGACAAGTCAGTTTTGTACATGCTTTCTGTAATGAACCATATCTGAAGAACCAAACAAGCTAAACGTGCCATTTTGTCAGTATAATTTCAAAACTGACTGCTGATCAAGATTGAGAATGTGGTTGAAAAACTACTTTGAACTTGGGTCAATTTTTTTTGAACCACCAGGTACAGTGACAAACCTCCCAAATTCGGCAATCGATATTTTTGCCCGATTCTACATTTTCCTGAGGCAACAGAACAGTGAAGGTTTGGTCTCGTGTACCTTCATTTCATGAAAATTTGGTTGGCCTAAGGTGAATAGGAAATGTTCTTTTAACCAATCAAATGACAACAATCTCTATATTTGGTATATAAATCAAATATTGACTGCTTTCATTCAGGTAACCATGCCCCTCATTGCAGTAACTATTTGTATACTATCACACGCGAGGGCATTATACATATTTGTATTCCAGTTATAAGTGGGTGACAAATTTCCATATACGAATGTTATAAATTTCACATAATATTAGTCGCGCATCCGATATCAATACTTGGAAATCTTTTTTTTGACAAATTTGTAAATAACATATCATGTCAAACAAAACCGTTCCAATTGAGTCTAAATTAGTTTTTAAAACATATTTAATTAGCCATTACATACGCAAATCATCATCTTTGAAAAGATTTACACTTTTTATTTTTGATAAGGGGCCATATCCAAACTCTGAAGTGATTTTATAGCGTTTTTATACCGATTTTACCCCGGTATTAAAACGGTATTTTTTCTATTGTTAAAAGTATCGGAAAAAGATCGGTGATTAACTAGAGCACTGGTCAGCTTAATAACACAACCTTCCTCGCGCTTTCATCTGTCTGCTTCACTAATTGTGCCATCGAGAGTACTACAATAGTTCTATTGTTAACGCCAGATAAGTAGAGAGGGGGAGAGAGGCGGCTCTAGTTAATCACCGATCTTTTTTCCGATGCTTTTAACAATAGAAAAAAATACCGTTTTAATACCGGGGTAAAATCGGTATAAAAACGCTATAAAATCACTTGAGAGTTTGGATATGGCCCCTAACGTCTTGATTATAAGACGCTAAAGAGACTTAGAGATTTATCACATCATAATTATATACCTGTCACTTTCATTCCAGGTTACGAGCACTTATCATATCTTTACCATGGCATCTACCACCGTGATTGCAATAATGCTTGTCTTCAGTCTCTCGTCATATTTGGTTATATCGTGTCCATCTGAATGCTCTTGTTCATCATCAACTAATGAGGTGTATTGTGGCAATAGACACCTTACATCAGTACCAGGAGGCATCCCACATAATGCCATGGAGCTGTTCATGAATGACAACGAAATATCGTACATCGCAAATGGAACCTTTGCTGGACTTACAAATCTGAAACACCTTGTTTTATCTGGGAATATCATTACGATGATCAACCCGAATCTCTTCAGCGATCTTCGAAGCTTAGAATACCTGAGTTTGTCTGACAACAGCATATTGTTCATCGAAAATGGAACTTTTGCGGGACTTACCAGTCTCAAAAAACTTTATTTATATGAAAATATCATTACGATGATCAACCCGAATCTATTCAGCGATCTTCGAAGCTTAGAATTCCTGAGTTTGTCTGACAACAGCATATTGTTCATCGAAAATGGAACTTTTGCGGGACTTACCAGTTTCAAAAACCTTTATTTATCTGGAAATAACATTACGATGATCAACCCGAATCTCTTCAGCGATCTTCGAAGCTTAGAATACCTGAGTTTGTCTGACAACAGCATATTGTTCATCGAAAATGGAACTTTTGCGGGACTTACCAGTCTAAAAAAACTTTATTTATCTGGAAATAACATTACGATGATCAACCCGAATCTCTTCAGCGATCTTCGAAGCTTAGAATACCTGAGTTTGTCTGACAACAGCATATTGTTCATCGAAAATGGAACTTTTGCGGGACTTACCAGTCTCACAAGACTTTATTTATCTGGAAATATCATTACGATGATCAACCCAAACCTATTCAGCGATCTTCGAAGCTTAGAATACCTGGGTTTGTTTGACAACAATATATCGTTCATCGAAAATGGAACTTTTGCGGGACTTACCAGTCTCAAATACCTCGATTTATCTGATAATGTCATTACGATGATCAACCCAAATCTATTCAGCGATCTTCAAAGCTTACAATACCTGTACTTGTATGACAACAATATATCGTTCATCGAAAATGGAACTTTTGCGGGACTTACACATTTACAGAGTCTAGAATTAGATGGGAATAACCTAACCTCTCTACCAGAGGATGTGTTCCGAGCAGTGACCGAAACAGTTTCAATCAGAATTGATGACAACCCATGGCGATGTGACTGCAATATCCGATGGCTACGTAACATAAACATAGATCTCATTTGCGCGACACCGCCAGCTCACGCTTCACAACGATTACTTGATATCCAGCCACAGGATCTAGTTTGTCCTCCAGTAATCCAAACCGACGATGTAGATACATACTTAGAGGTTACCCAAGGGGAGTCGGTTGAAATGGTTTGTTCAGCCATTGGTGATCCTTTTCCAAATATTACCTGGTCATATACTGATCATCGTGGTGCCCAGCAAAAAGCCATTTCATCAATCTATGAACAGCATTCAAACGGATCTATAACAAAGATTGTTACAAAATCCGATTCTGGTAACTATACGTGCATGGCAACAAATACAGGTGGGTCGGACGAACAGCTGTATCATCTGAGAATCGTTCATGACGCAGCAACTCCAAGTCTTACTTTTCCTGCCCAACCTACGAATTCTTTACCCGGGAAAACCACTGGCGATAATGTACCCGTGGACACTAGTACAACCCCTAGTCTTAACTCTAATTCTATAAACCTTGTTTTACCGATATCTATGGCGTTATTAGGCCTAATATTACTAATCATAATGTGCATATTTGTGTTTATTGTAATAATAATGTTAAGACGAAAAGCAAAACGTAAACGCCGTGACCCTGGGATCATTCATGGTTGTGATAATGCCATCACAATGGAACCGCAAAGACAGCAGACAGAAAGTACTGATAACCAAGAAGAATGAATAATCCAATAATTTTCATAAAACAATCAAAGAAGATGGTGGCAGATCATATTACAGGATCAACCTGAAACTATTGCTAGAACAAAGATAAACACTTTCCACGCGGCTATTACTTTTTGGTTCATTAATTCATAATATCTTTACTATACAAACTAGATTATTCAGAAATCTTCCCAACTTGGAAAGTGTTTATCTTTTGAATTAAGGATTAAATACTAGACATGTTTGTACTTAATTTAATGTATTTCTCATGTGTGTTCCAATATGGTAATGAAAATAATTTTGATATTTTTGAAACATTTTGTGCACTTTTGGAATGTCGACTGGAGACGCCTGCCGCGTGTAAAGTGTTAACAATCAGGCATTATTGCGTTTCACCATCTGAGAGCGATGCCGTATAAGACACTCTTCTGTTTCTCTCAATTTACGCTAGCATTGTTTAAAATGACCACCACAGACTCTAGAAAAGAAAATTCGACGACTGTATCTAAACGTATATTGTATTATACTCTTCTAGAGCTCCTCCTATTGTCCATTAGCCATTTTCTCTTCACGTCAGTTATATCTACCAATTATATAACACACTTAGAGCTCCCCCATTGTATATTAGCCATTGTTCTTCCCGTCGATTATTTCTACGATTTTTTTAATGTCATGAATTTTGATAAGGTTTAGATACTTCTCGAAGGGTATGGTAGATAATTCATTCGCTATCAGTGCATTCGTCCTTAATAACATTACTTTGTGTGATACTTTTATACAAAATTATACTTATTATAAATCAAGTATTGCTGTTGCTTTTCATTATTAATAGTATATTTGTCGGGATGACTGTACGTAAAATATTGTTATTATTCTTCTAGAGCTCCTCCTATTATTCATTATCCATTTTGTCTTCACGTCAATTATATCTACGAATTATAATACACTTATAGCTCCTTCCGTTGTCCATTATTCATTGTTCTTCACGTCGATTATATCTACAATTTTGTTTAATGTGTTGATTTTTTGAAAGGTTTAGATAGTTCTCGAATTGTATTATAGATAATTCGGTATCAGTGCATTCGTGCTTAATAATATTATTTTGTGTGATAGCTTTGGATATTATTATTAATTGAGTGAAAAGTTGTAAATACTTATTATAAATCTAGTATTGTTGCTGCTTTATGTTATTGATATTTGTAAAATTTGTATAATTATAATACACTTTAGAGCTCCTTCTATTTTCTATTATCCTTTGTGCTTCCCGTCGATTATATCTACGATTTTTGTAATGTTATGATTTTTGAAAAGTTTTATATATAAAGATGCTTCTCGAAGGGTATGGTAGATAAATCATTCGCTATCAGTGCATTCGCGCTTAATTATATTATTGTGCGTGATAAATGTGGTTATTAATATTTCTAGTATTGCTGCTGCTTTATGATATGGATAGTTTGTTGGGACGACTGTATGTAAACGTATATTTTATCATACTCTTAGAGCTCCTCCTATTATCCATAATCCATTGTTCTTCACTTCGATTATATCTACCAAATATTTAATAAACTTAGAGCTCCTCCTATTGTCCATTAGCAATTGTTCTTCAAACAAAACTATAAACTACATGTTTGGACGTAAATACAATGAGTTATTCTAAAGGCTCTTGCCCTAAAACAAAGTAGAGGAAAGCTCGAGGAAATAGCGGGGATAGCGGGGATAGCGCGATCCTTTTTCTGCATTGTTAGAAGGAGTGACAAAGGATCGGTGATTAACACCTCACTGAATGTGTACTTCAAGTCAGGAACTGGCCCTCGTGTTTCCCACGGGCCGTTTGACAGGGAGCTTAATGCACCCGCCAGTGCTATTAAAGCGTGATCATGATTATAACGAATGATTGACGACTTGTAATTGGGCACTTGAATCACCTAAAATTAGTTCCTTTGTGTTGTGTTTGCCGATACCGCCGCACAAACAAAATCATTTTCTTTGTGCGGATTACACTACCCAGCGGTGTGGCTTATACGACGAGGGTTGAATATTACGTAGATGAATTTGCGGACCGCGGCTTATACACCGCGCGGCTTATAGCACGGAAATTCAACCAGTGGCCATAATGATATGAGCATCACGTGGTGGGCGATCCTGCCCGAGGGCGTATTCCCCCGCTCTCCCCTCCTCTTGTTTTATCCGGGGGAGGGAGGCGGTACTCAGATATATTTTATTTGGTAGGGTTGTGCTGCCAGCAAATTGAAAATTGACCCAAACATTTACCCAAATCATTTACCATATGTTTACTGGAGACCCATCATTTGTCTATTATATTTGACAGATTTTGCTGAAATGTTTTGTGAAAAACATCAAAATTAAGAATACCAAAAAGGGATCGTTCATTTTCTAGATGGTGGAAAATGGGACCTTATTAATGGGACCCTATCCACTAAGTACCACCCCGGTGTTTTATCGTCATAATATTGCCAAACATTTTGTTTATTGTTTTATGAGAACTAACATTACATAGCAAAATGTATAATCTTTATTTGAATTGCATTTTCCGATGATACATTTCATGATAAATACTTGTATTTCTATTTCTTATAGTCGTCGTCGTCGTCGTCTGATGTACGCTTTCCGGCTATGTTGCCATTGACCTCGCATCTATTGCTGTCCAGGTCTTGACCTGTATACGCGCAAGTTTCTAAAGGCATAATATGCGATCTTTTCCATGGGACGCCCTCTACCCTTGATTTATTTTATTTTATCTGAGCATAAATCATAAATACATTCTGAGTCACTGGGTTTTAAGCTTCCTAATTACTTCAAAATCATGGTTTTAGTGTGAATTTAGGGACCGTTCATAAATACTTTGGGGGGCGGGGGGGGGGGGGGTTGGATAATTTTATTTTTGGTATATCAAAACTTTGTTGACCCCCCTCTCGCCATGCCTTAAACTTTTTTGACCCCCCTCCCTTCTCGCCATGCCATAAACTTTTTTGACCTCCCCTGTATTAGGCCCTACTTTACTGCCTGCACCTGAAACTTTCTTGCCCCCCCACCCGTTCATTGTTATCAAGTTCAGAGATGAAATCTTTTATGGGATTTTTTACAGAATTTGACCATGTATCGTATTCTATTTTGATGAACGCATTACATCTAGGAGGGCAGGTTGTACATGTAGAATCTAGAGTGAATCAGAACTCCCACTTCGATTGCAGGTATCTTTGGTTTAGTGCGCCATGGTCTTTAATCCCTGAATAACTTCACATATTTATGCACAGATCTCTGTTCTTGAAACCAATTAGGATGCATAACATAACATCCTGGCTTTAATACAATATGCGCACAATTGTTGTTTGACATGAATTTGGCCTTCATTCTTTTTTAGCTGGGCTAGTACATAAAAATAGGTCCGTTGACTTAAATCTGCGCGCATAGCGTGCCAAAATATTAACTATTTTTACGTTGATATATGAACTTTCCATAATGTCCATATAGGTAAAACAGGGGTTTAGGGGAAGCCCCCAGAACATTTTGGAAACTAATAAGTGTTTTAAACTTTTTTGACCATCCCCCTCTGTTGGGGTTTTCCAAAACTTTTTTGACCCCCCCCCTTTGCAGAGTATCAAAACTTTTTGGACCCACCCCATAATTATCCACCCCACCCCACCAAAGTATTCATGAACACTCCCTTAGAATGAAAATAAACTGTCCTGGGGCAGAACAATCTTTAAACCGTGATTTTGAAGTAATTTGGAATCGCATCGCTCTGTAACTCCGACTATATTTATGATCAGTAATGTAAATCTGCAAGAAAATCTGCTTTCAATTTTTTTCAAGGCTAGAGGGCGTCCCATGGAAAAGATCACATAACATGCCTTTAAGGGATGTTGATATTGTACTATCTTGTGTGTAGTGTAATGTGTATAAACACTTGTATATGAATTCTATTTCTATTTCTTAATTGGGCCTATAGGCCTATGTACCTAAAATCTGGAACTCGCTTGACTCTACTCTAACTAGTTGTACACAAATAAACCGCTTCAAAAATAGTTATAATTGATCTCTGAGTATCTCTGAGTTTGTTTGTATCATATTAAATTGTTCATATTTTGTTATGTCGTTACCTACATTGCCGGCCCACTGTCATTGTACTCTTTTCACTTCATTAAACCATCTCCCTACTTATCATAACAACCTCCTATAGTAGTAGTATATACGTTGTTTTTTAATTCTTGATATTTACAGCGGTGGAGCCAAACTTAAAGCCTTCCAGGCTTAATGGCTTCTCCGCACACCTTCCAACATCACCTTTCTGGACCTCTCTCATCGCCTGATATTTTACATATATTATTAGCTTATCTTTTGTATCATTCTTTTCACTATATATCGTCTAGATTGATCTCTTTCATGATATCATACCATTCCTGATTATAAATTGTTTTCTTGATGTTATAATTTGTTATATTGTTATATCTGTATGTTGTTGGATTGTGTAAATAAATCTTATGAATGAATGAATGAATGAATATGTTAACAATCTATTAACGGGATTTAACGTTAGAGCTAAAGTTCTAGAATTATAATCATATTTATGAACTGATTAAGATACATTATAAATAAAGAGATCCGAATGAAATACTGCGTTGTTTAGTTATCATCCTCCATTTAGTAATCAGTTTCCATCTCCAATCATTATGGCCATACAAACACAAAATCCAAAGAAAACTGCAAACGATCTATTTTCTCAACCCAAGACCAAAGGTTACGAAATAATACATATTATTCCCGTGTTCGCAATGTTTACGAGTCAATGTCAAATGTATACACGTAATTAATGTCAAATAAAATCCACTGGGCTGTTGATGTGTTGCTATAACCCATCACATAGTACAATAAATAACGCCCGATTGTTAAAGGCATATTATGTGATCTTTTCCAGAGAGCGCCCTCTATTCATGATTTTTTTTTAGAAAGTAGATTTTCTTGCAGATTTACATTCTGATCATAAATCATAAATATATTCCAAGTTACAGAGCGATACGATTCCTAATTACCTCAAAATCATGGTTTTATAGGGAATTTAGACTAGAGTAAAATAAGTTGTCGGACGAAAATCGACATCCGACAGTTTATTTTCACTCTAAAACCATGATTTTGAAGTAATTAAGAATCGTATCGCCCTGTAACTTGGAATGTATGTCCAATTTATGATCAGAAATGTAAATCTGCAAGAAAATCTGCTTTCATTTTTTTTTTCGATGTTGAGGGCGTTCCTTGGAAAGATCACATAATATACCTTTAAGTTGAGCGCCTTCAGAGATTGATAGGGTTTAGAGGTCGAGAATATTGTTGGAAGTCTGACCCAACCCAAAAAGTTAAAATACCTTGATTGTCCTATGATCCAATTCACATTTCCCCATCAAAATTGAGATTTTGTTACGAGAAGTTTGAAGTAGTGTTGAAGACCTTTTTGTTTCTTCCAGAGAAAAAAATAATAAAGATTTAAAAAAAAAAAAACCTTCCTAGGGAATTGTATTAGGAATATAATAAAACTAGTATCTTTTTAAAAATCTTTTATTGTTTATCACTATCATAATTTTCACATTTCACATAGTTTCATCATGTTTTACATTGCATTATCGATACATGTATAATACATTTTCATATGCTTTTCAGCATGTTTACATTGCATATCATACACATGTTTAGCACATTTTCATATACTTTTCAGCATTTTTACATTTTCATATGCTTTTCACATAACTTTCACATTTCATGTTTACATTTCATATCAAATGTGTAAAACATTCACAAAACATATCTGGAGTTATCTTTGCAGAACCTAAAATGGGTCGAAAAACGTGTTTTGGTCAATTTCATGATCATGGTTGGATTCATTGAACCCTTTTCTGCAAAAAAGAAAGAAAAGAATACTAAAGGAGTTACAGCAGTTTTACGGAGGCTATGCTGAGGGTCCACACCCCCTTAACTGAAACCAATAAGGCTGTACAAAACGTGGTTGTTAAATTTCTCCGTAAATACATGAAATAGTTGATCACATAACGTACCGTAAACTAAATTCAGCAGTGAAATACTGCGCACTGGCTTTGTTGAATTGATTGTGGAAAATCAAAACAAATGATTTAGGCTCAAGGAATTTTACGGGCCTCGAACCAGTTGTTTTGATTTTCCACAATAAACAAAAAATCACCCCGTACAAAGTATTTAACCTCATTCATCATCAAATATTTTTGTATATAATTATATAGATCTAAATTCTTCTTTTAGGAGATTCTGAGGAATATTTTTCAGATTTATTAATCAATTGATGTGCTCTCCACCTGTGGTGATAATGAATTAATCCAACCTTTCGATTTTATTTTCGTGAAATTCCCAGCCCCAAAATAAGGTTATATGAATATTAATGAGATGTGTCCCTTACGACGAATAATCAACCATCTGCAGGCGCGTAGCCAGCATTGTCATTCCGGGGGGGGGGGGGGGGGGGGGGGCAAACATCAATATCAATAAGGTTGCCCCAATTTGTTTCTAGTCACTTACCTCGTGAATTTCACGTAAGTGTGTGGGGGGGGGGGGGGGGGGGGGGGTGGTCAAAAAAAATCGCAAAGTAAAAAAACATGAACAATTTCTCGTCCCCATTTATCTTCTCTTTCCCCTCTCCTTCCCCTTTCCCTTCTCTTTCTCCCTCTCCTTCCCCTTTCCCTTCTCTTTCTCCCTCTCCCCCCTTTTTCTTCTCTTTCTCCCTCTTCTTCCCCCTTCTTTCTCTCTTTTCTCCCCTTCTTCTCGTCCCCATTTTTCCGCTTCGCCGTCCCCATTTTAGGTGTCCGGGGGACTGCCCCCTGCCCCCCACTGGCTACGCTACTGACCATCTGACTGTTGTCAGGGGGAGAAGCCGTCATAAACATGGAAACAGATTCAGGAGCCGACGTGGGCTCGGCTTGATACTGAACTTTAATCAATGCCCTTTAAATGAACTTTCTTTGTCGGATAAAACCAGGAGCATGGGAAATCTTCAGTAAACATTTAGTCATTTTGGCACCGTAACATCACCATATAAATACAATACAAGGTACTGTAAATACGAGGGTCATTCAATAAGTTCTACCTCCTCCCACATAACATCGCTAATATGAATGTCAGCTTCATTTTTGCCACGATTATAGCTCTGAGTCATAAATACATATTGATAGTAATTTATTATTGATATCTGTTTAGCTTTGGCTCAGATGCTGTCAAAGCCAGAGAGAGATTTTGGACAACGCAAACGGAAAATTACCCTTAAAATAAATATTTTTCTTTTTTTCTCCGTATTATAAGGCCACGATTTTAATATTGAAAATGGAAAACAATGGATGGTATCTAAAAATAATACGGTACTATACGGTATGAATAAGATTGTAAGCAATATTAATTCTTTTGGGCTTGCAATTAGTAAACTATCAACTCGAATGCATTGCTATGCCTTTAGCACACTGGAATACCGCTAATCAGTCAAATTCGTTGTTTCGTTGTTACAATTCATGCCACAGTTATGCCTCGGGTGTTAAATCTTTAACACGATAGTCACTTTATGAGTGTTCTCTATGTGCAACCTTCAGAATAGTCAATTAAATAGTCAATAGTCGAAAATAAAATTTTGGAGAGACTTGGAATCCCTCCATTTAGTCGGCTTTTGGCTAACGAGACTGCATAATTTTCAGATAAAATCAGTCATTGTTATTGTTTGTGGTCTGTGTAAAGAGATATATGGAATTATTAACGGTTAGGCCAAACAAAATGTAATGTTGTCCTCGACCGCCCGCTCGTCCGATTTTTTCTTCTTCAATTTTTCAGTTTTTATTTTTATTTTCCCGATTTTTTGTAAACAGTTAATATGGCATTGAATATTAAGTTAAGTGTTTATAACATATATGTGCGACTCTTAGAGTGATTTCAACTTCTTATTGGCTGAACTTTGAGCTTCCGCTGGTATAAGAAAATTAAAAAAAGAAAAAAAGAAAAGAAAATCCGCCCGCCTGCCCGCCCCTCCTCTCTGAAAGCTGTGGAGGACAACATTACTTTTTTTTGCCTTATGCTTTACCGATAGGTACGTTTTGTCTCTTAAAATTGGCAAAATGATAAGAAGTATTTTTGAGATATTTTGCTGCTTGTCATCCGTTTCCGTCACACTAAATGGACATTCGGTTTTCACTATATCAAGGCCTGGAACTTCACATTTTTTGGTACCAGCCAGTCGGCAGGTAGCTTCTAAAAGGTACCAGCCCAATACAATATTTATTTGCCAAAATTTGTTTCCCAACTCACAAGTACTCACAGAGTTACTTGCAAGTTGGGAAGGTACTTTTGCACTTTTGCTCGTCACCAATTTTCCCCCCATGGGCACGCGGGCGGGTGTTTATTTCAAGCCCTGATTTTATCTCCAAAAAAGTGCAGCCTACTCATACCAATTTACTATGACTTGGTAGCTGAGATCCAAAGCTGCAATTGTGGCAGGCTTATTTAACAGCAAAGTTATGAGACAGGAAGTAAAGTGCTCAACAAAAGAAAGTCATACACTTTGTATAGGTCCTTTAGAGTAACTTTCGATTATTTTTTGACCAAACAGACTAGATAGACATTTGGACGAATCTTTCCGTCACAATTTGATACCAGAGTTGCCACCCAACAACAAAGATAAACCATGATTAGCACCATTTAAAGAAAATTAGTCACTTTTTAAAAGTCACATTTTCAACGCACGCAAGCCGCGAGAAAATGCTGTGCGTGGCACTTGAATGGCCGGGAATGAAAGGGATATTGATCACACAGTGCAACTGCGTTGGGTCACGGTGCCTAGCGGGCTATTTGATTATGAACAGGTAACATGTGGTCTTTTCTTCCCGCGTAGTGTATTGAGAATGTGACTTTTGAAAAGTGACTAATTTTCTTTAAATGGTACTAATCATGGTTTATCTTTGTTGTTAAGTGACAACTGTGGTATCAAATTGTGCCGGAAAGATTCATCCAAATGTCTATCTAATCTGTTTGGTCAAAAAACAATCGGAAGTTACTCTAAAGGACCTGAACAAAGTGTATGACTTTCTTTTGTTGAGCACTTTATAACTTATTGAATGACCCTCGTAGGTCTATCAGGGATTCTATTAATTTTGGGATAGGAAAGTCCTATACTGACGTACGTCGCGAAAACGGTCCTGTTTTACGCGTTTGACGTCATTTTTGGTCAGCATAGAATTGGTGGCGCTGTTCTCGCGGTAGATTTACAGAGACGACGTTGGCCACGCGAAACCTAAATTTTGAATTCGTATTGGAATACCACGTAATCGCGAATGTTAATCTTATCATTTTGACAAATTCATCATAATTAGAAGAATTTTCATCGTTAACCTGGCGATGACTGTTAAAATATTTCAAAATGGTGCACTCCCGTTGGCGATTTTTTTATTAGTAACCAAGCCCAGTATCAATAACATCATCCCCACGCCACAGTTCGATTTGTATTATACTTAACCGATCTTTGACGATGGTTACGAGAAGGGTGACGGTGTGAGCTGTGTGTTGACGACGGGAAGTAGCGCGACTTATCAAAATTACACCGATGACCGGCGATTTCAATAAGAAGCTACAGACTACACTAGTCTACACAGTACAGATACCAATATAAAAGTTACGGCTGCTGTTCTGATTGACGAAGAAGTGAGACAACTCAAGTGTAGGCCTACTGCTGTAAACTGTTGAATACTTTTTCTGGTGAGTTTCTTTTAAATTTATGGCCATAATATCACGATGATCAGTTACTGAGTTTATTAGGTCCAACAACTTCAATCAATTATCAATGTTACAACTTAAACTTAAGCTTACTTTATAATTGGAAGTTGTACAGTCATTTACTCATTAGTCATGACTTATCTTATCACTTATTATATGTACTGTATCGTGAGTCATAACACCCTCCATTGACTTGTCTATAAATAGACTAATAGAGTGAGGTTTGGCTTTATAAACTATTAATTTAATATTAAGGCATTACTAAATTAGCCTTTTAAGTTTTAGGCAACAGACATTCTCTACTAAAATCAAAACAAAGAATTCTCGATCAAAACGCTTATTCCAGTCATGCCAGCGTTCATCCAAACCAAATATTGAATGCACCGTGAACCATGCCACAACGCGATCGTACATGACATGAATAAACATGAACTTGCATAATTGTCCAATCACGCAGCGTGGGGTCTTGTTGATTAGGGCTGCGATTGATCAATCTGAGACGAATTCGTCTCAGGATCAATTACCTATTACGTCACATCTTCCGGTTTTACTGCGCCTTGCCATCGCGATTGACGCTGTCACGCACAATACGCTCCAGGCGCAAGGACACTGGAATCGTATACGATTTGATCGAGAATTCTTTGTTTTTTGATTATACTGGTAGTGGTATAAAACATATAAAGAATTTGAATATGGTACAATGTTTTCATCGTAATATCATCATCATATTAGTCAGAATTATTCGCCACTTTTTAAAACCGCCAAAACACACACGTCTAGTTTCTGAGCGTGTGGGCGGGTACATTCATGGGGGTGGGTTCGTTATTCCGAAGGGTCGTTATTCCGAAGGGTCGTTATTCCGAAGCGAAGGGTCATTATTCCGAAGGGTCGTTATTCCGAAATAACTATAAGGGTCACTATTCCGAAGGGTCATTATTCCGAAAATGTAATAGGGGTCGTTATTCCGAATATACAATAAGGGTCGTTATTCCGAAGGGTCATTATTCCGAAATAACTGTAAGGGTCATTATTCCGAAGGGTCGTTATTCCGAAAATACAATAAGGGTCGTTATTCCGAAGGGTCATTATTCCGAAATAACTGCAAGGGTCGTTATTCCGAAGGGTCGTAATTCCGAAAATAACATAAGGGTCGTAATTCCGAAGATACAATGAGGGTCGTTATTCCGAAGGGTCATTATTCCGAAATAATTGCAAGGGTCGTTATTCCGAAATAAGCAAGAGGGTCGTTATTCCGAAGGGTCGTTATTCCGAAATAAGCAAGAGGGTCGTTATTCCGAAGGGTCGTTATTCCGAAAATACAATAAGGGTCGTTATTCCGAAGGGTCGTTATTCCGAAAATACAATAAGGGTCGTTATTCCGAAGGGTCGTTATTCCGAAAATACAATAAGGGTCGTTATTCCGAAGGGTCGTTATTCCGAAAATACAATAAGGGTCGTTATTCCGAAGGGTCGTTATTCCGAAATAAGCAAGAGGGTCGTTATTCCGAAGGGTCGTTATTCCGAAAATACAATAAGGGTCGTTATTCCGAAGGGTCGTTATTCCGAAAATACAATAAGGGTCGTTATTCCGAAGGGTCGTTATTCCGAAAATACAATAAGGGTCGTTATTCCGAAGGGTCGTTATTCCGAAAATACAATAAGGGTCGTTATTCCGAAGGGTCGTTATTCCGAAAATACAATAAGGGTCGTTATTCCGAAGGGTCGTTATTCCGAAAATACAATAAGGGTCGTTATTCCGAAGGGTCGTTATTCCGAATATAAAATAAGGGTCGTTATTCCGAATATAAAATAAGGGTCTTTATTCCGAAAATAAAATAAGGGTCGTTATTTACAGATAACAGACACAGGAGAAACAAAAATGGAGGTATTGCTCATCGGCTACAACGATTTATTAAACCTTTGCTGAGCACCAAAAATGGCACTCTTATTCATTTTCAACTATGTGGAATCACTATAATTTATACTGGTAATTTCAATTACATCATTCATTTGTAGAATTAAATTTAAACATAGTTTTAATTTATTCACGATATGTCACTACATAGGCCTATAGTAGTACCTTAATAATACATTGGATAGTAAATGTATCATACATTTATCATACATACATACAATGTATAGTTAGATTGATCTGACCGTCCATTTGACGATGCTTATTTGTATAATAAAATAATATTAAATAAGTCATGGAAATATAAAATAAGGGTCGTAATTCCGAAAATATAATAAGGGTCGTAATTCCGAAAATAAAATAACGGTCGTTATTCCCCTGAAACTGAAAATTACATGACCCTCCCCCTGCTAACCAGTATCTTTTTACACCCCCCCCCCCCCCCCACTTCCGAAAAAAAAATCAAATTACCATTATTTGACAAGTTGTTTTTTTCCTTTGGAATTTTGTTGGCAAATTGTGTTTATGCCATGTCTGAACAGCCAATTTTATGTGTGAATAATTGCAAAATAATTGTCATATTTATACATTTTGGGTGATTTTTTTGTCTTTATATTTAGTCTTTATATTTATAACCCGAACAAGTTAGAACATCCTGGGCAGAAACGTGTGTTATAGTGATGAAACATCCTACTTTTGTGAGCATTGGTGCAAAGCTGACACGAGGTGAATCAAAAGCAAATTACAATTTTTAATCACAACATTGAATTTGTTAATATAGGCTAAGTGTTTGGGGACCCCAAGTGTTTTGGCCCGCCCAGAAGAGATTTGTTCTCCGGGGAGTCGTCTCATAGCAAATGTTTATCGAGGGTTTAATGCAACAAAAGGCTATCTGCATTTTTAGCCAACATGAGATTTTGGTAATAAAATTATCCGCACAAGATCGGGAACCTAATCATAAGACAATAGTAAATTTACTTAATTAAAAAGGTTTGAATATAATTTCTTTTAATTTGTCGAAACCAATAGGTGACAATGATGGGTACAAATCTTTAATTAACTTTTTCTCTCAAAATGACCGAAATGCAGATAGCCCTTTGTTGCACTAACCCCTTGTATGTTGCAAGAAAAACTTGCACTAAATAGGGATATGGCCCCTTATCCATAGATAAGGCGCGTTATTCGGGGTTTACGTCCCTTATCTGTTGTAAACGCGCCTTAATCCCAGGAGCGTTAACTAGGGATAAGGCGCCTTAAACCCAGATAAGGAGTGTTAACCAGTAGCGTATGTGGGGTATTTTTCAAGGGGGAAGGGTTTTTCCCCGGGGAACACCCGTTCGACCTATTGCGCAGCTGGGTTGTTTATTCCAGCGAATGACGTTGCATTCTAAAGTTGATGCTCGCGTATAGCGCGAAATTTTTCTTTCAAACGGGCTTCTATAATGATATTCCTGGACAAAACAAAAAGTTGCCATTTTTATACAAAATCCCTTAGATTTTCTCTTTCCTTTCCCTTTTATCTCCTCTTCTCCCTTTCCTTTCCTTTCTTTCCCTTTCCTTCGATTTTTTTAGCCCGGTGGTTTGAGCTGGCCTTTCCGGTCAAAGCCTTCTGGGGCACTCTGCCCCCATGACCCCCCGGACGATACGCTACTGGCGTTAACCCCAGATAGAGCCGTCTATCAGCACTCACAATACCCATGAACAAACAAACCAAAAACAAACCCCGTAAAAAACTCAAAAGAGACAATTTTAAATAATCATTTACCTGCAGACATGTATAACATTGCATATACACCAACAATACTATAACAATAAAAATGGATTTATAGAGTGATACAAAATGTAAACCACTAAAAGACCAATATACATACACAATAATTTGGTAACAAATCAGGCTGAATTATTCCACGGGGAACAGATTAGAGTTAAAAAGCTTTTTAAAGCGTAGCCAGCTTTCCCGGTCAGGAGATGGGGGGGGGGGGGGGGGGGGGGGGGGGGGGGGGGGGGAGGGAGAATACAATTTTCGTCCCGGTGTTGGTAACTGTGGGAAGTCGGGTAGTCTCAGCATGTATTGTTTCTTCTTCGTTGTTCGTTGTGGAAGAGTCAGATGGATATATAACCATCAACGGCGGAACCAGCATTCTTTTTCATTCGAACATTTTTGGGAGCAGAACATTTCGGCTTTTTAAAGCCGAAATGTTCTAATGTCAAAATTGCATGAAATTAACTGCATGGAATTAGATATTTCAGATGGCAACATAGGTATCTTGCCAAGTCGACATATTATCAACATTATGTCGACGTGGTCATATATTTTGTCTCGCTTTCTTGACTTAATAAGGTGTTTAGGTTATCATGCGGAGATAAATTATCTTACCAAGTTTACTTCACAAAAAGTAGATGTCATCATGGTGAAATAGATCATCTTGCCAAGTTGACTTCACAAAAAGTAGATGTCATCATGGCGAGATAGAGTATCCTCCCAAGTTGACTTCACCTAACGTAGATGTTGTCATGGTAACTGGGACATGACATAAGTTGCCCTATAAATGCTATTAATCTGGTGAATCTATTGTAAGTGGTTATACAGGCTGTCCCAAAATGATTAGTACCCATCGATGCCCAAAGTTCAATCATTTTTGTCATCATCAAAATCAATAGGATTAGGATCGCTTTTTTACATCATCTTTGTCATACTGTACTATTTTATTAGAATTTTAGATCATGAATATCGGATTTATCAAACTCAAGATACACTCCATTATGTAAAACATGGTGATTTTACCTTTTTGACAAAGTGCTAAAAAAATGTGTGTGCTATTACAGCTTGTTTGAAAGAAACTTGTGTATTCTCATAATCTCTTGTTACTCGATATAATCTTGTGTGTCTTTCTGTTGTAACTGTTATTAGTTATGGGTGTTCAAATCATTAATAATTATATTCCTTAATTCAATTTAACGGGTAAAAGAAGTTTGTCACACGTGAGTGACCCCGTGCATTGTTTTATTTGACAAGTGTTTAGCGACTTCTAAATGAAGTGGTATTTGGTGAATCACCAGATATCATTTTAACGTTGTATAATGGATTTCGTGAGATTAAACACTAAGGGACTATTATCATTTTCAGCAAGTTTGTAGGAAATTGCATCCCCAATATGAAAAAGAAGTCTAAGCCACTGCTAATTACCCATGACCACGTATATATTTACCTGTTTAAATGTCCCTCAAGTTTAGCCTCAGAACTTGCTCATTATAGAAACAAAGCTTGGGGTCGCTCATGCGTGACGATCCAATTTTACTCTTCAAATTGAATCAAAATGAAGAAGTATTAATGGTTTGTACAACAATATGATACAACAGCAGTTTAAAATAGAAAGGAACCAAAGCTATTAGCAGACAAGCGATTGAGAGAATGTATTAGTTTCTTTCAAACAGGCTGTTTAAATCACATTTTTTTGCACTTTGCCAAAAAGGTGAAATAACCATGTCTTACACAATGGAGTGTAACTTCAATAAAATAAGTCCGATATTCATAATCTAAAATTCTAATAAAAGGGTGGAGTATAGCAAATATGATAGAAAATTAACGAATCTAATTTCATTGATTTTGATGATGAACAAATTTATTGAACTTTGGGCATCGATGGGTACTAATCATTTTGGGACAACCTGTATACTAGGCGTGTTTAGGCGTGCATTGCTCTATGCATGCTTTAAACATGTTAAATATAAGCATGAACTAATATATGGCACATAATTTTAAATTCGGGCAATGTTTACTGTTGTAAAGCGCATGGATGAGTTTTCAATTTTTCATTATTGAAATGCAATGATTCAAACTGCTTTCAATTATGATACCAAGTTTCCAAGCGGAATAAAGCTGTGCTATTGGGTTGTTAAGTCAAGTTAAATTCACTGAATAGTATCAATTCGTTATTGGCATTACCTTATCACAGTATCGCCCGGTATTGGAACATAAACATGTTCCAGTATCGCTCAATACTGACACATGACATAAATTGCCCGCTTACAAATCTATTGTAAATAGTTACTAGGCGTGTTTAGGCGTGCATTGCCCTATGCATGTTTAAGGGGAAGTAGGGGTTAAGAGGTTTTATAATATGGATTTTCTGTGGTTTGCAATTGCAGCCCAGAGAATTAGCTTTCTTTTGCTTCAAAAATGAACACAATCGGATATTCCTCTGCAACGTTATGATACATTTTGCGCGTCCAAGTCTGTCGCGAAGTCGAAAATTTCGTTTATTAACGCATGTATTTAGTTCTTATGTATTCTAATGTTTTAAGTATCTCATTTCTGGTCAAAAATGTCATATTTTATTTGATTGACCCAATAAGTGATGCATTTAGTGTTCTAAGTTGCCTAAAAAATAAGTGAAAACTTCATTTTTAAATTCAAATACTTTCCCTAGTTAATAGTGTCCAATTGCTTAGATCCTAGTTCATTACAGCCTTATCAATCAGTTGTCATTTGATTTTTGTCCCAATACTCTACGATAAATAGTTTTTAGATAACTTGCGCGCAAGGTGTAGTAAAGGATGATCCAAGATGGCGGTTCAATGACAACGGGTCACATGACCGACCAAGTAGCGATATTTTTTGAACCTACAACACATACCCAATTATATAACAATAACAGTACCTTAACAATAACAGAAAAATTAGTTTTAGTAAAATGTGCTCTGAACCCATACTTCCCCCTTAATGTTTATAAGCATGAATTTACATGGCACATCATTATATATTCGGGGCATGTTTACTGCTACTGTTTGTAAAGCGCTTGGATGAGTTTTCAATTTTTCATTATTGAAATGCAATGATTCAAACTGCCTTTCATTTATAATACCAATAAATAAATAAAGCTGTGCTATTGGGTTGCTTAAAAGTCAAGTCAAAATTCACTCAATAGTATCAATTCACTATCATCATTGTCTTTATCTTTCCTTGTCATCAAAAGTTAACACACATTGCTTCCGGGCATTTCGTCTTCACAGAGTAGTGTTTGATTTTGTAAGAAATTGACAATGGATGTTCGAACTTAATGAGGCGGGGAGGGGGTATTTAATTTAGCAAATTACCGGGTGTCCCTAAAAAAGTGTGCACATGTTTGCGCAACCTGTTGACCATGAAGTCCTACAGTTTAGTGCAATATATTTATACACCCGGAAAGGAAAAACACTCAACTTTCAGATGCCGTTTATTTTATTTCATTTGGATTTGTCAATCTAGAGATATACCAGTTTATTAAAGCTACCTAAAATCTACGTTGTGCCACTTTACAGTTGCAAAGGTTTAATCCTAAGAATAAGATACAACTCTTTGCCCTTCACCAGTGTTATGCAAAATAACATTTTGTATTGAGATTGAATAGGTTTAAATAATATAATGAGTGCCTGTGTATCCAAGCAGAACTGAATATAAAGATGTTTGTTACATGATTCGAACCAGTCCTTTTGACGAGGTTTCACAAAATGTTTATTGGGCTTACATTTTCAAAACAAGACAGAAGTCCATATGGCTGGGTGAGGCCTCGATTTCCATTAGAAAAGGGTGTTCAAGGTCTTAAAATATCATGAAACGAGATGTCCAGCAGAAGTCACTATAGAGTTTGCCATTCATTTCCTAAACACTCACGTACCATTAAGAAACCTGCAATTTAACCTTTTCAAATTGGGAAATACGGTGAGGGCCTATTCAAAGACAACACATTTAACGAAAAGGGCAATTATGTATTCATTTTATTACTTCAGAAAAACAAGAAGAAAGGGGTTTAATTTATTGCTTTATATATACACATGGAAAAAAGTATCGCACCACTTGTTGAAAAGTGCAAATGTGGCCTCGAATTTTGCCACCATGGTGTGATATTAAGGATCATTTGTTTGCGTAAGCTGTCCAACAAAATGTTATGCAATAAAAGGGCCACATTTTAGTTTGTGATGTAATCGATGTAATGATTTTCAAGGCCAAAGTGAAAATGCATAAAACAAGTTTGGGTAAAACGCGATATTGAGAGGCCCAATGATTAATCTCTATAGTTGCAATCCTTGGTAACACATTCAAGTCTTCCAAGGTCAAAGGTCATCTGGGGTCAAATTTCAAAAGTTGCCCGATTGTTCTCAAACGTGAAAAAACTCCCTTTTTCGTACGCCCAATGGTTATGGGGTCGAAGGTCAAAATAGGTCAAATTTTAAATAAGTTCAAATGACAAAAGCAATATTGCGGAAGTGTTGACCTAGGTCAAATAAATTTAAAAAAATCAACGGTGACATCATCGTATGTTTTGGCATGTTTGGACTCATTCACTGTATTGTAGCCTATAACGTCTAAATGAAACATTTCTTGCGCCAAATACAGAACTAATATAATAACTATTTTAAGTTGTTGAAGTCTATTCAATATCGAGTTATACCCAAACTTGTTTCATGCATGTTTTTTGGACAAAAGCATGCATTTCCCCTTGGCCTTGAAAAACATCACATCGATTACGTCACAAACTAAAATGTAGCCCTTTTATTGCATAGTATTTTGTTGGACAGCTTACGCAAACAAATGATCCTTAATATCACACCATGGTGGCAAAATTCGAGGCCACATTTGCACTTTTCAACAACAAAAAAGTGGTGCGATACTTTTTTCCATGTGTATATAAATATCAAATATTTTAGAATCTGCGACAATTTCTCCGATTTCGAGCATAATTGAAAATAGTTGTTGCAATAAAATAAGTTTATTATTTACACATACAGATTAAAACAGCGTTCTTTGCAAAGATGTAATTATTGTAGAAATAAGTGAAGAAAGAAAATCCAAATGTAGGCCTAAGACAGAGATTTTAGATGAACTTAGGCCGTGTTCCCACATAAGTAGAAGTTGTCCCGATCTGGACTAGTCCGGACCAAGACCCACTTGTTCCCACATAAGTGGTGGTCGTCGCAACGGTGTCTATACACATGGGTGCTTTATTCCTAAATTGGAAAAAGTGGGTTCTGAACACGCTCTATTTACACATTTGACATCAGATGGATCGCACTATTTCACCAGTTAAGGTCAGATTGATTTGGCTTTTTATCATGTATATCTTAAGTTATACGCTCTCAAGTGTTTGAACACAGTTTTGGGGACACGCTGTATATTAAAATTCTTTTAAAGATCCGAAAAATAATCCTGAAACGCTTTACATGTTTTAAATGTCGATTTTGCGAAATTTATCAAATCAAGTACATTCATCTATACGGCACGCTGTGCCAAAATGAATATAAAGGACATTCTGGAAGAAAAAACATATTGACATAGGTTATGAAATAAAGCACTTACCATCGAGAAATTTTTGAATCTTTTAATCGTAGGCTATTTTATTTTAAACATAGACATAAGAAACCATTTCTTATAGGTACTTATGATGATACCCTTTTTGCTTCAAACGTTTGACAACGTTTCATATAGGCCTATCCTATGCTCGTTTTGATAAATACGCGCAACTATGTGATTGGTGCGCAGAAGGATGTGCCGATTTGTGCTTACTCGATATCCATGAGGCTGGAGGCGAGGCTTGAAAGCACACAAAATGCCGATAGTTCGGTCCCGGTCCGATAAAACTGGAGTTATTCGCATTCAACGTCAAAGGTCACATGTGTTTCAACGGGACCTTAAAAATGAATCTTAAAAAAGGTTATTGACCCAAAGAGTATCATGTTGTTGGACTAAGTGTTTCGAACAAAAAGGTTATTACAAATTTGTATCGTTAATCAACGTTTATTTTTTAATGTAGGCAAATAGAGTTCAAATTGCAAAAATACTCAGATACTGCGCTGTACATATCAGATTGTTCCTAGATCTGCTTAAAAGCAGCAAACAATTTAACAGTTAAAGCAGCAAACATCTAAACAGTTAAAGCACCAGATAATAAGTTTTCGTCTAATGGCAGGATAGGTCAGAGGTCACATTTATTCCTCAAATACGTTACAATACAGAGCTTAAATTCTGAAATGGTCCCTGATTTAAATGAACATGGCTTCAAACTAGTCGTCGGATTGATAACAATATGCTCAAAACCATGACGTCTCTAACGACGGTAGACTTTATTGTGATGTGTGTATCATTTACTATAAAAAGAAACATGAAACAAAGAATTCACTATCCACGTTATTTTGACTTATTCTAAATCGGCGCAGGCTCAGAGCAATTATTTCTCGTCAAAAACATTACAATATTCTTCTTTTTCTGAACTGTGAACTTGTAAATAGTTTGTTCAAGTTAATTTCAAGAATATATAGTAAAGTCAAATAATGAACAGTTTAGAAGTATGAAGATATTTTTTTTAATATTTAGTACGGCAAAATTCTCCATATAATAGCCAACAGCATGATAGCTCACTTAAATTCCTATTCGGCGTAACGTAAATGCGCTAAAAGTGAGAATTACGTCAATAGAAATATTTATTAATGCTGAAACACTAAAGGTGTTATTGCAGACTACGCCTTATCCGCTGTATTTTTTACATGTATACATCATGTTTGTTTCGTGGATAGCGTTCATAACTCGCCATTTACGTGAATTTATGTTAATTTAACAGTTAAAATGATTTCTTTCATATTTGTTGTTATTTTAATTTGTAGTCCTAAAAAGTTGATATTTAGATATGTTGACGTTTATGAACACATAAGAGAATTGAAGACGAAAAGAAGAAAACAGTCAAATGCAATCTCATTTGAATACTAGTGGTGGCCCTTGATTTTTTTTACTTAAAAAAAGATTGCATATGCATACACTATGAATGTCAGGATGGCATATTGTAGTCAATTAAGGAGGAAGACAATGTTTCTTGATACTTACAATTTTAAGAGGAGTATAGATATCTCATTACCTTAGATGTTGTCAGGGTCATCCTTTGGTTCGTGTGGTTACGACAATTCTATTTTTATTTTATTTGAAAGAACTTGGATTTTGGGGTTCAAACACATGACACGAACGGTCACAGGTGCCGCCAAAAACATATAATTTTGTTTTTGCAATAGTACAATTTAGATGGGCTTCTTTTCAATAAAATACGCCTTTAAGGGTGATTAAAAAAGTGTACTGAACTTAAAGAAATTTAAAGAATTTTAGCTGATTTGGTACACCGAACACTCTTTGCAAATATTTTCTCTATAAGATGTATTGAATTCTACTATTTAAAACAGTCCAGTACGAGCTTTTAGTCAGAATACCACAAATCCATATTGTTTACTTCTGTTGCTGAAACCGTGTAACAATTTCTTTTTAATGATTACTTTCATTATTTCGTATTTAATGTGCGAAAATACCACTGAGAATATTGTCTTTGTCTGTATTAGTTAGGTCTTATGTACCTTATACATGATCCACTTGTTCATTAATAACAAGTACTATTGAATAAAATATTCAATATTGTGTTACGTTTCAAAACGCAGTAACTTTACCAAAACCTTAATTTACTTTAAGTACACTTGTTTTCAATCACCCTGTTGTTAACATCGTTTAATACTAATGATAAAAGGCATTCCTCCGGTACAACTTTTGTTACTAGCGTTTTTCACTGTAAATATGTTTTACGATTGTTAATGTAAAGATTACAACGAAATATGATTATGGTTCACATATAAACATGTTTCCATTTAAGAGAATTCTGTAACTTTGATTGTATATAGAAGTTTTTCATCTGCCTAGCGCCTATACGATATTTCAGTGTAAGGCGTTTTGAGACATTTCTAAATGGTTTGTGTATTGATCATTTATGTGACTTACGGTATATTATCTGACGCCCTCAATCCTCGAAAAATAATTTGAAAACAGATGTTCTTGCAGATTCACATTTCTGATCATGAATCGTAGGCATACATACATTCCAAGATACAGGACGACACGATTCTTTCAAAATCATGTTTTAGAGTGAAAATAAACTGTCGGAGTCTGCGTCGACAACTTATTTTTACTCTAAATTCACTCTGAACCATGCTGAACCAAAAAATCACCGCGTTGCTAATACGAGGGGGTATCAAAAGGGTTTTTGAAATCACCCATCCAGAAGTGAAGGAGCTATATCGATGAAATCTTGCCAGTGTAATCACTGGTCCTTACAAACATTATGGTGCAAAAATGGTCTCACAAGTTTGTTTACTTTTTATACAGGTGGCGCTAGATGCCAAGGCCATGTGAATCAATGACGTCTCCCAACGATGCTGTGTACATGGTAAATGATAATGGTCCAAAAACTGATCCTTGTGGGTAGCCTTCCAGAGGAGTACGAGGCTTAAAATTGTCATTTACAGAAATGAATTGAGACCTACGAGTGACAAATGACAACATTTAAAAACAAATCTGAGCCTAATATTCTTCTGGAAGGCGTCCCACAAGAATCAGTTATTGGACCATTATAATTGTCCATGTACACATCACCGTTGGAAGACGTCATTGATTTACATGGCTTTGGCATCTAGCGCCACATGTATAAAAAGTGAACATAGGCCTACTTATGATACCATTATTGCACCATAATGTTTTAAGGACCAGTGATTACACTGACAAAATTTCATCGATATAGCTCCTTCACTTCTGGGTGATTTCAAACACTTTTTGATACCCCCTCCTATAACTTTTCTTTATCATCTTCATCTGTATATATAATTTCTATGCTCTGAGGTCTCTAGGCTGCGGACCAGACTCTGGCGGGTTAAACCGGTTTTGTGAGCGCTAAGCCGTCCCCTTCCCTCATGGCATATTGTTGGAAGTGGAATTAACTCCGCTTGTCTGAAAGCCTTGGTGCTTCGGCAAAGCCATGTAGCGGGTTTTGGCTGCTGTGTCTAATATTGGTTTTTTCCTAGTTAGGTCAGGCATTTACTGATCGTGGTATTATAAATCCCCCTGCTTCCCGGGAAGTTTACAGACCATCCGTTATTTTCACATTCTGCTACAAGGTCTTGGTATTTATATGTACATTTCTTCCTGGCGAATTCATTTGCAAGGTTTTCCTCTGCGGGGACTGTCAATTCAATGATGATGACATTTTTAAATATGCAATCATGGCAATACAATATGCTTCCAATTTATTTTCGAGGATTGAGGGCATCCCCTGGAAAAGATCACATAATAAACCTTTAATCCTGGAAAATAAATTGAAACCTTTATCGCTAAAGGAGCCAGAAAACTGTGATATGTGATCCTTCAGACATCTTTACAAAGTCACTGTGCAAAATCACACATGCCTTTCACTATTACCTGTCCACAGCTCAGACCGCCATTGTAGAGATCCTCAGGTTGACCGTCATTGATTGAGGCTCAGATTGCCTCAGATTGCGATATTACCAAAACAGCAATACAGGGTGTATCAAAAAAATTAGGACACTTTTTCATGACAGTGTAATACTTGTTATAATCATTGGACCATGACCAATTTAGTCTCAATGTAAAGCCCAATTAATTATTATGATATCCTGAAGATATGAGATCAATCCGATGAAAAATAAGAACACTAGCATAATTTGCGTAAACCATGTCATTTACTGGTTTGTACAATGGGATTTACATGTATAGACCAGTAAATAACATGGTTTACGTTTCAATACGTTTCAATATTTATAAACATAGAAAATAATCTATCAGTCAATAGCAAAGATTAGTTTGGTAATCCATTATTCTGGCACAAATCAATACTGGCTAAATAGGCCTAATCCACAAATCAGATGCATGCATATTCTGTGCAAATTAAAAAAGTTCTCGAACCCACTGTAGATGGTTCTTTACCATGATAAGAAGTAGAATTGGCATTAATAGTGTGCACGTTCATGTAACTCGACTGTTACTGTGTGAATGACCATTGTACATACTACAAAATAGATTGCCTTGCCTAATAGGTCACAATTTCCTTAATTAATAATGGATTTTTCTCATCTTTTCAGGATTTTATCTTTATCAGTTGTTCTTTACATTAAAATAAAAATTGGTCATGCTTCAGTGATTTAATTAGGGGTTCAATAAGGTTTCGGAGTTGTTTATCTTGAATCGACAACGGTAAAGCTGCCGAGCAAAATAAACCCGTCTTACCGTTGTCGATTCAAGATAAACAATGACGAAGACCTTGTTGAACCCCGTTCAACAACGACCAAACATATTTACATCATTCAAATGTGAATATCGTTTTGGGTAATTAATGAAAACAAGTACAAAACTTGTTTTAATAGGCTTAATTTGACATTAAAAAAATAGCTGCTCTTTAAAAATCGAGAAAAAAAAGTTTACGTTTATTATAATAAGCCCTTATTTGGACATCGTCCGTTCCCCGTAAATGGGCGATCGAACTTCAGAATGGGCTGGGTTACAAAAGGTAAACATGAGAGAAGACAAATTATTTCGCAAGTAATTGTGAAATTAAAAATATTTTGTAAATAGCATTTTATTCACACACCACCTTTAACATTCGGAGAAAAATTAAATCAAGAATGCGTTTAATTTACACAACACATTTTGATACATGTTTATAGAATATTTGTATAAAATCAAAATACACCCCTCCGTTTCAATAGTGGTACGGTCCTGGAGATCAAAGCGAACACGTTTCGCCGCGATGATGCAAACATTGCGATTCTCTTGCGCTCAGGTAGCGACGGTTCGGCTAAAATTGTGGCTTTAGAAGTGAACCTTTACATATGGCCCTCGCCAAGAATATTTTCCTCGGGGGTATAGCTACATTTCGGTATATAAAGCTATTTGCTAACTTTAAGGATTTCATGGCGAAATGCATTTATACGCCGAAAAAATGAACAAATTTGTGCGAACATTTTTGTTTGTTTACAATTTTGCGGTTTCCAAATAAGGTTCGCTATCCTAGTAATTTGCATATGAACAGTGGGTTTATCTCAAATCAACAACGCTTTGTTACTGTACTAAGGTATGGGGGAGTTGTTGAACAAGGATTTAAACCATCATCAAAAAGTGTCCTAATTTTTTTGATACACCCTGTAAACAGTTAAGTTTTTTTTAATAAAAAGGGGGTCAAAGGTCATTATAATTTATAAACAAGCTTGGTGACAATCATCTTATGGGTAACATCGGGTGTACACATATTGACCTCTAATAAATGACCCCTACATGACCTTTAACCCCTTTGTCAAAACTTTAATTTATTGCTGTTTTGGAAATAACGCAATCTGAGGAAATCTGCAATCAATGGCGGTCAATCTGAGGATCTCTATAGGCTAATATAATGAAAGTTCCAGTTTCCCGTTTCTCTACCAAAACTTTCATTATTTTCTGACAAACTTGAATAAAAATCAAAACTTTTAGATGCTCAAAATACCAGACATATCTTCCTGTTTAAAGGATTTTAATGGCAGTGGTGTCATGGCATATATGGTTATTAATAATAATAATGATATTGTTTGCATTACCTACTCAGATTTCAGACAGATTTGTTAACATTTTCAATAACACATCTACAAATGGTTCCTTAATTGTTTTTCAAAGTGTTAAAGTGTTAATTAAGGTGTATATAATATACGAATCAATAGTTATTAGTTAACACCCCTTAATACAGATGCAATAATAAATTGAGTGAAATAAAGAATAATGAATAATGAAATAGACACCTACCCACTCCTTTAAAAATATGAAATACTTGGTATCATATTATTTCATATGGCCCAATGGCGGTCTGTGGACTTTGTAAAGATGTCTGATGGATCACATCAAAATAAAAAATTGTGGCTCCTTCATTTCTGGATTATTTATACAACCTGTTGATACTCCCTCGCATTGACTCCTTTCTTGTATTTGAATTTGAGTAAGCATAGATCCTTGAGAGGATCTATGAGTAAATGTAATTGACATTGTATGGCATGCAATGACTGCGTGATTTGACAATAGTTTAAACTTTTTTCATCATCTTGCAGTTCCATAATCATATAGTTTCCTTGACACAGTTTCTTAACAGGAAACATCTTAGAAACTTATGGAAATAAACAGCATCTCACTTTTTCCTTTTAATTAGCGACGTGAGTAACCATATTTATTTATATGTTGTATGCCATGTTTATATTGTTAGGTTTTAAAATAGTTTTGCACTTTTTCAGTCATTAAGGGATATATTTATGTTATTCCTTCAACCACGTTGTGCATGACATGCATGATTTGTGTTGATATTCGCTCGTTGCATGGATTCACCAATTGCGAGAAAAGCCGAACTGGAATCAGATTGGCGTGATGCAACTCACAAACTCACTGCATGACCAATCATTTTCTTCTGAGGAAGGCGAACTATACATGTACAGTCATCACAAATAAATAACTGACCAGGTAATAAATGGGCTGATAACTCTAATAGTATAACTCCTACATAAACACATTAAATTATAAACATGTTGAGCAATTTCTCCTCTTGAATTTGAGATATTACACGCTAAGAATAGCTGATTATTAAAGATGTTACAATCCCAAGTACTGTTAAGTCTGATTTTCATTTTCACATTTTACAATTTCAACACGGGAACTCAGACCCGCAAATTATTGATTACTGGTAGTGGTAGCTTCCAATTCAGCCGTCGATGCCCTGGTTGTTGGATAGTCGGCCGGTGGCATTGTTACGGTTGATCAATACGGCACACACGCTTTACCTGTCGTACTCTCCCCGTGTTGAAAAGAAAAATTTTAAATTGAAAATCAGACTTAACCGTCACGTTTGGGATTGTAACTACCTCATTAATCAACCATTCTTAGCGTGTACTATCTCAAATTCAAGAAGATACATTTGTAAACAACCTTATATTTAAATATGTTTATGTATTAGAGTTATACTTTTAGAGTTATCAGCATATGTATTACCTGGTCAGTTACTTATTGTGATGACTGTATACGTATACCGGGGTATACATAATGTTATGAAATAGTCCCATTCAATTAGTACCAGTTCCAGCTCTCCTCTCCTCGTAAACTGTTAATCCGTGCAAAGAGCCAAAAAACAGTTCGTGACTGTTGTTTGATAACTGTATGTTGGTATTATTGTATTGCAATTTACAATTTGTATCCATAAAGAACGTGTATTTCATGTTCAAAATGTATAACACGTAATTGCTGTTGCTAACATTAGCATTGTTCAGGTGCCTTGTGTGTAGTTTGACCCTTGAGGAATAATATAATTTATTCACATACACCCAGTCTATTCATATTGAACAGTCCGGGCCGATTTCCCGTTCAGGTTGCCTGAGTGAAAGTAATATCCTTAATCCCGTGCTAATGTATGGCAAAGTATTTGTAGTGGTTATAGGCTACCAATTTATACATTTCAACCAAAAATAATGGATCTACGAACCAATGACCGTTGGATTTTACATTGCATGAGGCGCGACCGAGTGTAATGGAACTGATACAGTTTTACTATTACAAAAAAACCGTTCAGTATTTGTTTTATATCATGATACCACATCATACTTTTCCAGCCATAAGGATATTGACTGCAATGAGTGGCATGGTACAAATTATATTCCCAAGGTGATCTGGTCTGGAGATCACCGCGGGCCTATCATTTGTACCATGTTTGTACCGAATGAAAGCAATCAATATTTGATTTATATACCAACAATTATATAGATTGTTGTCTTTGATTGGTTCAAAGAACATTTCCTATAGACTTATTCACCTTAGGCCAACCAAAGTTCCATGAAATTAATATACACTAGACCAAATTAATTGTTCTGTCGCCTAAGAAAAAAGCAGAATCGGACAAAAATATCGATTTCTGAATGTGGAAGGTTTGTAATTGTATATTATTACTGCTAAACTGCTAGAGGTAGCGATTCTAGGTGTATTTCACTGAACACTTTGCATTTAGGCTAACTGAATCCATGATATCTTCGATACCTTCTTCGTCAACAAGCGCAGAGCTATTTGCTTTTAGTCATTTCTTAAAACGGTAAAACAACACGAAACGCGCATAGTCGCGACTAAGCTCGGGCATAGTTGTTTTCATGGCGTCATCTTGAAATTGAAGACATAGTTTGACCGGGAACAATCCCCCACTTTTAACCAATCAAACAACAGGAATTATATGTATGCGGTATATAATAAAAACTATAACATGGTTGAAATCAAGCCTAGCGTGATATAACACTAAGCGGCGACCATGGGATTATCTTCCTTCCAGTCCATCCAGTGAACACTAATCGGTCAATCATAGGTCTGATATGTTTCTGTGCAAGCATATAATAAAAGCGTGTTTACCGGAAAACACGTGCCTTTGATCATTTCGCATGTTTGTAATGTCATAAGAAATGGGTCGAAAAAGCCAAATGCAATTGATGAAACTACGAACATCAAACGACAAACTTATTACAGTTTGAGACAAAGCCTTTTCTCATCTTAATTGTAAAGTGTTCAACAAAAGAAAGTCGAACACTTTAATTTTACCCTGTGCTTTTTAATGCTGAACCAAAAAGGTTAAACATTTGGTTAAATCTGTATGATACGATTTGGGAACCAAATCTGCCCTCAAAACAAATAATAAGCCATGATAGTAGTACGGACAATCTGTGCAGTTCCAAATTCTCATGTTTCTATAAACTACGATTGAAGAAAAGATCAACGCAGTTACTCTGTGATTTACCGCAGATTTTGACGAAAATGTGGATTTTGTAATGTCACGGATTATCATTAAAGGGCGCTAATAATGGGCTGATGTTATTTGTTGGTAGCAAAATGGTTACGAAATGTGCCATTTTTTAAAGATCCAAATGTCTATCTAGCCTGTAAGTCGGAAAGCACGCGATCGATAGAGATAGGAGTCTGGAAGCCCTATTTCGTGATTTGATGGGAGTGGGAAGGGTATTTCCTTCAATTCATTTTTCCTTGGAGCCCAAGGATCTGATATAGGCCTACAACAAGCAACAAGCAAGCGTATTTTTATACACAGAAACCTCGTTGCAATGGTTGTAAGGTTATAAATTGTGGTATTGAAACATGAAAAAGTCACACAATTATTTTACCTTTAAGGTGGGTTAGGATCAGCCCATATATTTGAACAGTTATTTATTGATTGAGAGTTATGTACTCTATGTTGAGTTTTCTATTTACACTGAACGTACAGGTACGTGCATGAACCATTACTAAGTATCATGATTATGATCGCTGAAAAAGAAATATGTTTATATTCAATAAAAAACCAATTAGCTGTTGACAAACAATTGTTTTAATCGTCTCATTGCATTTAGGTCTATTGCCAGTTGGCCTAAACCACTTGGCCTAGGTCCAGTTGTTCTATCCAAAATTGGTTGAAATATATAGTCTGACCCATTTTGTCTATAATACCCATTAAACATCCAAGTGAGCTAACATCCAAATGGTCTAATAACACTCGTGAGAGTGTGAGTGTATTGGAGAAAAGAACATTCTCGGAGAGACTTTCTTTAACTAAACTAACGTGCGTGACTGGTCAGTGACGGATCCATGTGGTAGAAAAATAAACAAGAAGAGTCTTAAAAAAGACAAACAGTGCTCAGAAGGTGTAAATTTGAATTAAGAGGAACTTAACAGGGGTGAAAGAGGTTATCAGTCACACCCAGGATATTGTCACATAGGATAATTATGTGAGTATTGCTTCAATGGCCCATACCTAAAGAAAAATGATTCATTCTGCATTAGCAGGTTGTTAAGGGAACACAATGTGAATACGCACTGAAAAAACTCACAGCTAATCAGCTAAGACTTGTATTCTTCACAGCCAGATACACCCTTTGTCCCGCACATTGCGGTTATCACTCCAGACCCATTCATGTGTCTCGTTCAGATAGCACACATAACAGTTATGACAGTAATCACACACAAATCAATGATTCCTATACCTAGTGCAACTTTTCTGTTGCATGCGCGGTCATTGAAATCGCCATAACTTTAAAAGTATCCATTCGATTTTGTTGAATGAGGTATCAAACAGAAAAAGAAATTTGCTCATTTAATGTATATCTCAGATTTTTTGTACCGATTATATATTTTGAATTAGCGAACCTCAAAGCCCTTGGTCAGGGACTTTATGTGCTAGGTGTATATAAGGAATAAGAAAAATCAGCCCTCTTTGAACAGCAAAACGTCGATTTGTTTTATTTTATTTTGATAGAGCCGTAACCAGCATTTTACCGTAGATAGTGTCCCCCTGCAGCACGCGGGCTAAAATCAATCCAATCACCACCATCTTTTCGTTTAAACACGTGTACATTTGTTTAAAAGAAAAGATGGTGGTGATTGGATTGATTTTAGAGACTATTTTGGAGTGTAAATGGCATTTTTTTCTGCGCTTCGCGCATATTTTCGAAAAACCTATCGACTTAAGAAACTTTTACTTTGAGACGACTTCTGGACAGCAAATCGACGATATGGTGGAAAAAACATCTATATAATCATCAACGGTCGAGACATTGGAACCACAGGGTGTATAATGTTACAAAATCCAATATCATGATTTAAAAATGTTACACTGTAAAAGATTGCCGTTTTTTAACGGTAAAATACCGTAAATTTTACGTTGAAATGGCTGCGACATGAACAATTTACGGTTCACCGTAATATTTACGTCGGACAGTCACATGTTTCACGCCAGTCATCTCCATTTTACGGTCATTTACCGTATTTTGGATTTTGCTGACATCGAGTAGATTATAGATTGTATCCACTTAATGTTCTGAGCCTATGTGATCACTCTTTTCTTTGCTTAAACAATATTGCTTTTATTTTCAGAGCTAAACATACTTAGTCAAACTAATTTTGTTAATGTTTGAAATATATAACAAGTCATTGTGATTAGATTATTTGAATATGATTTGAATTACCAAAATAAAACAGCAGTGAAACGAATACGATCTAGTATCAGCAGAGCAGTCAAGAAGTTTTAGATAGCGGAGTTTTATAAAGTCCCGTGATTTTACACTGGTTTATGGTAAGAGCTACTATTTTTCATTGTATTTCTACATTTTGAAGTATGTAATTGGTTTTGTAAATGATTAAGAGCAAGGTTTGCTTGTTTTACTTACAAACTAGGCCTATATGTGTCGTCCTTCTTGCCCGAGACCATGCCAGTTCTTGCAGGTGGACAAATTTGCCCACCGACTTAGTGGCCAAATTCTCCCACCAAGACAAAATGCGTAATAAATTCGCTATTTTTCATGTTTGAAACACAAAATAATTGTTCCAACGGAGTAAAAATCTGCTGGGGAAAGGTTTAAGTGTCATTTTCTGTTTGAATTAAGCTAATTCTGATACTTGTTTAATTAAGAGATAAAGAACATTTTGTGATTTTTGGTTTGAGACTGAGAGGCTTGATATCTCCCAGCACTATATCTGTGATGGCGTGGATGCATGGGGTGGGAAGGGTTGGCCTAGGGGTAGGGTGTTTGTGGTGGGGTGGGGGAGTTTTGTGATGGGGGAGGGGTTTTGTGGTAGGTGAGGGGTTTGTGGTGTGGTTGGGAAGGGGAGGGGGATTTAGGGTGGGGATGGGAAGGCGAGGGAGTTTGTGGTGGGGATTGTTGATGGTAAAGGGGTTGTGGTGGCATGGGGTGGTGGGGAGGGGAGGTTGTTGGGGTGGTTAAGATGTGGAGGGGGCATTGTGGGAAGGTGGAGTAGGCTTGTGGTTGGGGTTGAGTGGGGTTGGGAGGGTTTGTGGTGGGGTGGTGGGGGAGGGGATTTGTGTGTGTACACCAATAAGTACACAATAAGGCCAATAAAAAGTTGACTGGGTCGGACGGTTTGAATTTTTTTTTTTTTTTTTTTTTTTAATTTTGAAAAATTTAAAACAGGGATACTACTGTACACAAAAACACGTTTAACCCTAACACTTCCCCCCACTTTTTTCAGAATTTTTTCTTCAACGCGGAAAATCGACCAAAATATCCCCCCGATCCCCCCCGGGATTTGATCCAGGGACCTCTCGCACCACAAGCGAGGGATTCCACACTTCACCACGGCTCTGGCACACAGTTCTGGGCAGTGTATAGCCCAGACTGTATGTATTGGGTCCATTTTTTCATCAAAAAACTTGCACGCCGGGTGGTACCAACGTGCCCAGTCGTGGTATTTTGAGGTATATGGTAGTGTTAGGTTTATAGAAGAAAAAAAATTTGATTTTTTTTATTTATTTGATTTGATTTTTAAACGAGCAGATACTACTCAAAAACACTTTTTCATTTTCCTTATTGTTATGTGCTTCTTTCATTTAAAAAAAAAAAAAAAAAATAGCGACCCTAGATTCCCAAAAATGTGGGTCGGTCGGTCGAAAAGAGCAAGTCAACTCATTTTTTTTCTTCGGCCTAAGAGTAGAGGATTCCCTGTTTTTAATGTAGTGCACTTTCAATGAAAGCTTGAAAATGAAATTTCAAAAATTTAGTTTTTGCCAAAAATGACTGAAATTTAATCATTTTTCTGGCAAAACGCAACCAAGAATTGTTTTGAAGCGACACAAAATATTTAGGTATTGAGTTAAACAATTGATATATGAAGGGTAGAATATGCCATTTTTTGTGTGGAAGCGCTACTTTTGGATTAACTGTAATACTGGCAAATATGCCCACTTAGCGGGCATATTTGCCAGTGCACTGGCAAATTTGCCAGGGCTGGACAATTCGGACACCTGCACGGAATGATGCGATCTTGCATTTATCATGTTTATATACTGACTGCATTTTGCACCAAGAGGCCTAAAAAAAAAGAGGTTTGTTTGCCCAAACAAGAGTTGAAAAAAGTGGGTCGGTAGGTCGATTACCTGATTTTTTGTGTGTTTTTTGGCTATGGACACTTTTAGAGAAGAAAAAGACTATACAATTTGATGTTAATACAATTGAATGTTCTTTAAAACCCTAACCTTCCTACACTACGATTCACTAAAGCAAAAAACCAATGTCCACACGCATTCTATAGCATATGATTCGGTGACGTCATCAACCAAGCTGATGTGTGTACAAAATCGCTGCTCAGGTGAGCGTTGGCAGGTTAGCCGAGTGGTTAGGGACGCGGCGCGGTGATCAGAGGTTCCGGTGGTCAATTCCAAGGAGTTTCACAGCGATTATTTGGTTTAAAAAATCATACTTTGTCCCCCTCCCCAGGTTTCCACACCGTACGAACATAGCCTGGCTGGTTAGGGCTAATACATGTATTTTGTTTTTAATACATAGTGCAGCTGGCAGCCTGTAGTACAAACCTTCAGACCATGCTGGATGGTCTGACATGTTCTGTTTTTCACTAGATAGTGGTTGGATCTTGGATTTGCATCTCCTTAGTGTTTTTTAAGGGTGGATATGTGGGAATAAGTAAATTACAGGGCAGTTTAGTTGATTAGTTTGGCAAATTAAGATGAAAATATCATACATATATTTCAACATAAAACATTATTTAAAATTAAAAAAAATCTAAAAAAAAATCTTAAAAAAAGGCATGGGGTTTTGAGATTTTATGGGTCGGTCGTGTTTGGGCAAACAAACTTTTTTTTTTTAGGCCATATTACTATTAGGCTGGGAGCCCAGAAGGTTTAATCAGCTGAGAAGGTACAAAAGGTTTGATGATCTGATTAGTTTAGTTGGGTGCCAAGAGTCAATATTTTATATTGCTGCCGTGACGGGTGGCCGCTATAGAAGGTCAAAGGTCATATAGGGGTCAAAATGTAAAAATGGTCCGATTGTAATGAAATGCATATCAAACTCTTCCTGAGACCATAAGGAGCAAAAAAGGAAATAGTTGTATTTCCACCCGATGCCTAGTTTTCCAGATGCAGGGCAAAATAGGTCAAAGGTCAAATGTTGCCTCAAATTCATTGTACAGGGGTCATATTCTCAAAATGCTCCGATCTTAATGAACATGGACTCAAATCGTTGAGATGGATGCTACGAGCCATAAAAAGAATAGTTTGCCATATCTACAAGTTATGCTTCTATAGTTTTATTAGGTCAATGGTCAGGAGGCTATGCCGCTAATTTTTGAAATTCAGGGCCCTGTTTTAAATGTTAGTGCCTGAACTTTTAAAAGTTAGTGCAAAACACTGATCACTCATTAAATGACCTATTTTTCTACAAACTGATTTGGGATTTCCTTCGTGGCTTAGTGGTTGGGACGTTGGGCTTGAGAACGGAGGGTCCCTGAATCTAATCCCGGCAGGTTCCCGGATATTTAGTACACGTTGCTTCCTCAAAAATCGTGATCCCGGTCAAAGAGCCTAAACCTGGGTTAGGGTTAATTATCCATTCATTTCAGGGGGGATGGCAATTCAGGGGAAATCACAGGTACCCATACTTATATTTATTTTGAGTCCTGACTTGCATGCATGTAGATCATAAGATGCAAAATGTTGGCTCTACAAATCACAACTACTTTCAAGTGTACTGTATAGCAGGATATTTTTGCGGTTGGTAATTTTTCTTGATTTGTGCCATTCTCAACAGTTCGCCTGTGTTATTTTCCCGATCAAATATATTTTTGCATGGTTTTAAATTCGCGGTTTTAAATTTGCTGTTATGAAGCTAAACGCTAAAATTAAACCCTGTGAAAGGAAATGAAAGGAACAGAAAAGAAGATGAAATACTGAATACAAAGGCCACTCCAAGCAAATCAAGTTAACAATTTTGCTGTCAGCCTTTGGGTTCAAAAGAAAAGGAAAAGGACACAAATTTTACAGCATATTAATGTGTGTTTTCATTTGATTTGAACAGGTGACAACTACGCAAGCAGAAGCAGAGAAGCTAGACAACATTCCAGAGACACCTTGTGTGGTAGCTTGTGGTAAGTACTATTAAAGTATTCATACACTCCGTGTATCAGCCAACCAATTAGAGAGCAAGAATTAGCAGGACCCCTAGATATGTGCTTGCCCGAGAGGGTTGCATCAACCGATCCATATTTATGCTGGCTAATTACTTGAACTTTTCAAGTTTAATGGCAGTTCAAAAATCTATTATTTATCACAAATATGACCAAACAGTTTAGTTTTTCTGTCGTGTATGAATTATATTTATTTTTGCTTGAGAAATGCGACAAATCAATGCACTTGCACTGGATTTTGATGCTTGTCCTATGCATTGGACAAATCAAAATCCAGTGCGCTTGCATTGATTTTGTCTCATTTCACTAGCTAAACTAAATATGTGTTTAGTAAATAACTATGTTTTACCCGTTGACTACTTCCTGCATCCTGGGTTGATTTATGAAATAGTAATGTAATGTGGCGTACCGCAATGTATGACTTATTTCTGTGTGTGCTGGGTATCTTAGGTACACAAATATCCCTAAGCTCAAGTAACTGGTTAATTTGTGTATCTGGTTAATTTGTGTACTTGGCCTTAATTATAACAAGCCTTTCCATCTTTATAAGCTAATAAAATGGATTTTGTTATGACAAATCTTCTGCATCAGCAGTTTGCACATCATATAATACTTACTCTTATGCCCATACCTTTTGACTGACCATGTGGGTTTAGTGTAAAATACATGCCTTTTAAAAATTGCATTTTGTGGGACATAATTATGATAAACTTTGGAACAAAGTTTTTAATTTATTTTATTTGTATGCCTTCTTACTCGTAGATCAGGACTTGCTGGCTGCCAACCGGTTTTTCATTTTGGTGGATGGGACTGCAGTTATGGAAACAAGTTCATTTGTGTCAGCGCTAACAATGGTCATGAGCTGTTATTATGTACTAGGAATCCAATATAATCAGCAAACGCCATGCTCGTTAGAATTCATCCAAAGGTAAGAATGATGAAAAGAGTTTACAAAAAGTAACCATTGAAACAGTCAGTTACTATACTAATCAATGGTACACGTCACTGACAAAAAAAGCGGTCAGATTCCCCTTTCTAACAGATAAAGTAGTGTTCTAAAAATAAACCTTGTACCAAAACACCCTGATTAAATGAAGAAGCTATTCATATAGCTGGTGTTTACATGTTATCGCAACTGTTCACAAAATGAATATTAATTTTGTACTTCATCCTGCTTATTTACACATCAAAACAGTCTATATCCTGTACCACCTTAACGGAAGGGTCCCGCAAACACAACATTGAGCATTATTCAATGCAATCACTCAACATGCAATTTTTAACATTTGCGGCGATCAAAAGTCCTGGTGTCGATGACGTCATGGGTATCGGTGCTCAAATTTGCAGATGTGCTTTGTATGACTTCATCGACACCGGGACTTTCGATCGCCGTGAATTTTAAAAAGTGCATGTTGAGAGATTGCGGTTTTTATTTGTTTTTGTCATAAGTGTGGTGTTTTGTTCTATAAAATTACAAAAATTGGTCTCGATAATTATGTTTCTAACATATAATGCACAATGTTATGCTTGCGGGACACCTCCTTTAAAAGTACAGAAACCTAAAGGGCCGTTCATACTTGCATAATTGCGTTGCTTTGCCGACTCATCAATTACTTTTTGACTGCAACTCACCACAGTGAGTTGCATTTTGAATTTAACTTTTTGCAGAGCTGCACCCCTGCACTGCACGATTTTTAATTTTATAGGCGCACCGCAATCGCTGTTCAGTTTGTGCAGAGCGGCAAGGCAATGCTAGTATGAACAAACCTTTATTTCTGGTTCTTTCAAGTGCAAATCAAATGGGGTGGGGGGAGGGTTCTTTATTAGAGAGGGGATTTCTATTACAAGCAATGCTGTAAAACAATTTTAAGGATGATTTAGTAATGGCAATTGTTCCACAACATCATCAGAGGTTGATTGCTAAAATCATGAAATTCACCTTTAACTTAGGCTAACACCATGATATAGCTCTGTTAATTGTTGTCTTTATTCTGTTCAATTCAAATGCATGCAGGTGCTTTCTGAAGATAAACCCGGATGGAGGTTCCAGGAAAAGGAAGAAAACGGGAGTTGACCCAAAAATCTACCAACTGATCAACCAGCTGGCAGCCCACGACTATTTGTAAAGTATTAGTACGTTTTGCTGCGGGAGTTGACCCAAAGATCTTCCAACTGATCTGGCAGCCCACGACTATTTGTAAAGTATTAGTACATTTTGCTGCGGGAGTTGACCCAAAAATCTACCAACTGATCAACCAGCTGGCAGCCCACGACTATTTGTAAAGTATTAGTACGTTTTGCTGCGGGAGTTGACTCAAAAATCTTCCAACTGATCTGGCAGCCCACGACTATTTGTGAAGTATTATTACGTTTTGCTGCAGGAGTTGACCCAAAAATCTACCAACTGATTTACCAGCTGGCAGCCCACAACTATTTGTAAAGTATTAGTACGTTTTGCTGCTGTGTCAATGACAGAAAATGCATACCCTGTCATTTAGTCACCAGAACAATTTTTAAAATCCTACCAATTGTTCTTGTTTAAATATGTCTGGTCATGTCAGAGTTTAATAGAGGCAAGATGGTGGTTGGAGAACTGCCTTGTATATAATGCTAGCTATTGTATAATGTTGACTTTGAAGCTTGCTATTATATTGTTGACTTGTTTTGAAAATTATCAATTCATTAAAGGTCATGGATGCATGTATTTCCATTACAAATCATCTCTTTTAGGCCAAAAAAGAAAATGTTGTGTTGCCCTCAAGTGGATTTTTTTTTTTTTTTTTTTTGTATAACATTTTGGTGCATTTTCAACTTTTTTTCTCAAAATAACACCAAATCTGACAAATCCGACCAAAAATGTATTAGTATTATTTTTAAAGAAGGGTTGGTCGCTTAGGGCGACACAAGCAGATGTTGCTTATCTTGAAGGCCTTCTGTAGTTCATGGTCTAAGCACAACTGCGTCTACACAGTACCCTCAAAGGGGTTTAAAGTGAGCAACATTTTTCTGTCATGGTTATTAAAATGATCATTTATAAAATGTTATTTAGGATGGAATGAAAATACATGTTGTAATGTTACGTAAGTGCTTTTAACAATGCGTTTTAAAAACACCAACAGTGTTCGACATGCTTATACCTAGCAAAACAGCTTGCACCACCTGAATTTTGTGAACTTTTGCACACTTAGCAATAGCATACATCTTTGGCATAAAACTGCTACACATTTCACAAATTGTGTAGCAAATTGTCAAAATTGAGTAGCATTTTGCTTTGCGATACCAGCTATGTCGAACCTTGAACACCGAGTATGATCTCAAGACTCAACTCAACACATTGTAAGTTTTATTACATGGTGCAGCAGTGCTCAGCACTTTTGGAAGCTTGTATACCCTAGGTACACTTTTTTCAGGCAATTTTTTCATTATTGAAGCAGCCAGGACAAGATCCATATTTTGGAAAAGTAAATTGTATGGCCTATTTCCAAGTATTCATCATACACTATACAGCATTATATGTTTTGAGGTGTCCAAGTGTGGATAATATTGGATCCAAAACATAATACTGATAAAATTGGATGATTTACGCCCAATATGTATTTGTCTCGCTATGAATGTTAAAATATATTGGGCTCGACTGCGTCTCGTCCAATATTTTTTAAAACTCATAGCTTGGGCTTAATCTATCCAATTTTATACCAAAATCGTACTAGTTACCATGTCTGAATGATGTATTTTTGCAACTTTGATCACTACAAAACCAACTAAATCTTAAAAAATGCAAGGAACGGAAAGTAATCTGAAGAGGATATTTCATTAAATAATGATTGTTTTCAGGAAATGTGGGTGTAAAATTCAAATGCAGTCGGGTGACGAATAACTGGGAATCAAGTTTCAGGGGCCACCTTATAGATTTCAATCAATGTCCTCAACATAGAGTGTGTTTCTGCTGGGGCACTGCAAAAAGTAAACGCTAAGTTTCAATCAGTCAGTTTCTAATCCCCCTGTTTCTACTCGCGAAAAGTTACCGCTAAGTTTATCGATCCAAGTCGATGGGCCACGACATTTGACCTTTTGTAATACCAAACAATGCCACCGCACCTGAATAAGATTGCTTCACAATAATGTGTATAACCCAGCGTGACACGATTCACGGCGCAAACTGCTGAGAATCGCCTTTCTGTTTCTATGGGGTTTATTGACGGTTCCAAACCTGGTTTGTGAAGGTTTTTTGGATTACCGAAAATACCAATTATTGCCGGGTTCTGCCTGTTTCTACTGGGCATTTATTCGCGTTTATTAGCGGTTTCTTCCCCAGCAAAAACCAGCTCATAGTGTCTTTTAAAGGAGGGGTCCCGCAAACTCAACATTGAACATAATTTGTTAGAAAATAATTATTGAGCCCAAATTGCATAATTAAATAGAACAAAACATCATACTTATCACAAAAACGAATAAAACTGCCATCCCTCAACATGAAATATTTAACTTTTGCGGCAATCGAATGACCCGGTGTGAATGATGTCATGGTTATCGATGCTCAAATGCGGTGTGAATGATGTCATGGTTATCGATGCTCAAATTTGTGCATGTGTATTCTATAACTATGACTTCATCGACACCAGGAATATTGATTTTCACGAATCTTAAAAATTGCATGTTGAGAGATGGCAGTATGGCGTTTTGTTCTATATGATTACGCAATTTGGGTTCAATAATAAGGCTCTATAGTTCTTTTTCTAACATATAGTGCACACTGTTGTGCTTGCAGGACCCCTCCTTTAATGACATTCTTGTATTTGTTTTGTATTTTTTAGAGTTAAAACACTCTGAGGGATTGTGATACACAGTGAGCTATTATATGAAACTGTTGTATCATTATTATTATTATGTTTAAATTTGTGCTATAGTGACAATGTATTACGGTGATCACTCGGAGACCAGACTATTTGTTACAATTTTGAGGCGTAAAAAATAGATTTAGATAAGTACTGTACAGTAGTGAAAATAAGTTACAATTTGCAAAAGAGAAAAGATGGAGCTGTTTTGAGCAAAATTACTTTCTTTGGCCCACTCGGTTAACTGGCATGAGATTTGTCAGCTGGAATCAGCGGATTTGGCAGCTCAAATTTACAGATTTTCCGCCCAATTAAAGGTTGTTTTAGCCGAGTAGCCAAGTTTTTTCAGCCGATTCTTCTTTTTCAAATTTCCTATCTAATGCCTGAATTTTAGAGGGGAGTGAATGATGTATCGTTATTCTACCATATAAGCTATTGACAAGTCATTTCAAAAGAGGGTGTATATCATCCAGTTGCACATGCGCATGCCCAGAGCAATTAAAATAACAAAAGTGAGCAGAGATGTTAGACTTTTAAATTTATTCGGAATTACTAATGTGTAAAAGAATTCCAAATTTTCTGGCTTTCCAAAATTTATATAAAATAAACATAATTTGTTTCTTCAAATAATTTTAAAAAGTACTAAAAGTGCAGGAAAGGTGCATTTTTAACTCATTAAAAGTCGAAACAATTCTTGAAGACGGCGCTTCCCCCCTCAAACCCAACAGGGAAAGCCCCTGGACCCCGGAACGCCTCATCGGCTCGGTTCATGTTTCAATGGCCCACTGGCATCTTTGAGCGAGGCATATGAGAATTGAAAGCAGCATAGATTTATATTTAAACAAACATCCTCTTTCACATGATTGTGCCAATAGTGAATAAATTATTGTACATAACATGTAGATGTTTAGGTGTTAATAATGGTTATGCATGGATGAGAATGTTGAGTTTGATACATTAATAAATGTCACAAAATTACACATCTTCTGTTTGTTCTTTCTATAGCGGTGAATCCCTAAAAAAAAGAGGTAAATACCAAATTATGTGAAAGGAGGCAGCTGAAATGAGTAAGAAATATGCTGTGCAGGGAAACAGAACTAGTTGCATCCATGGGAAGTGTGCACAAACGTAGACACATTCAGCCAAATACCTGATTTGTAAATGTAATTTGTATTTTAACTTCACTGTATACTGTACTGTGTGCTGCAGCATTGCTAACTTGTGCATGTACAGAAGGCGCTTTAATGTTAATGTAAGAGTTGGCAATGCTATAAGGCAGCACACTGCATGTAAACAGAACTTCAAAGTTAGTGGTGCTACTTTGTGTGTGTTTGTAAGATTCCCAAAAGGCATGCAGGGACATAGTGGGATAGTATTTTCAGCTGTGATTGTGCACAACATGTGCACTCTGTTATGGTTAGCCTCAGAAATAACTATGGTAAAACATTGACAAATTACTGGTTAGGTACCGTAATTTTTACGGTAAGCGTACAAATTACTGGCAATTAAACGTAAAATTTACGGTCAATTAGCCGTAAAAACAGTGTACCGTATATTTTACGGTAAAATACCTGGCAGCCAGGTTGCCAACATATTACCGTTGATTTTACGGTCAACCACCGTTAATTTTACGGTTAACCGTTAATTTTACGGTCAACCGTTAATTTTACGGTCAATCGTTAATTTTACGGTCAACCGTTAATTTAATTTTACGGTCAACCGTTAATTTAATTTTACGGTCAACCGTTAATTTTACGGTCAACTGTTAATTTTACGGTCAACCGTTAATTTTACGGTCAACCGTTAATTTTACGGCCAACCGTTAATTTTACGGTCAACCGTTAATTTAATTTTACGGTCAACCGTTAATTTTACGGTCAACCGTAAAAAAACGGTTGACCGTAAAATTAACGGTAATATGTTGGCAACCTGGCTGCCAGGTATTTTACCGTAAAATTTACGGTCAATCTTTTACAGTGTATTTATTGCATACTTTTCACCTCATCTCTGCTTTGCCCCAATTGCTCACAAAAGTAGAACGTTTCACTGGATTATACGTTTCTGCTCAGAATGTTCTAACTTGTTCGGGTTATAAAGACTCACAAAACCATCCAAAATGTATAAATATGAAGGAGCATCATAACAATATTGGCCGTTCGTTCAGATAGGGCACAAACAACATTTTCCAACGTATCCATGAACAAAATTCCAAAGGTAAAGACAGCCACTTAGTATGAGAAAAAGGCTACTGGTTAGCAGGGGGGTCATGTACTTTTCAGTTTCAGCCGTAGGGGGGGGGGGAGGGGGGGGGGGGGGTGGGGGGGGGGGTAGGTAATATTTAACATACGAGTCTCAAATCCCCCCCCCCCCCACCATAAACTGATTGACCAATAGGTACGTTTCATCTCTTAACATAGGCCAAATCAATAATACTTCGGCGATATTTTGCTTTTTTCATACGTTTCCGTCACAATAAATGATGTTCGGTTTTCAATGCATCTCCAGAATAGTACAACCATTACTCGGATCAATTTACAATAAATCTGTAGCTGAGATTCCAAGATACAATTGTGTAATATTTCATAAAACTGGCTTATATGATAACAAAGTTATAAGGTAGGAGGTAGAACTTATTGAATGACCCTCATATTTCGGAATTACGACCCTTATTTTATATTCGGAATAACGACCCTTATTTTATATTCGGAATTACGACCCTTATTTTATATTCGGAATAACGACCCTTATTTTATATTCGGAATTACGACCCTTATTTTATATTCGGAATAACGACCCTTATTTTATATTCGGAATAATGACCCTTATTTTATATTCGGAATAACGACCCTTCGGAATAACGACCCTTATTGTATTTTCGGAATAACGACCCTTCGGAATAACGACCCTTATTGTATTTTCGGAATAACGACCCTTCGGAATAACGACCCTTATTGTATTTTCGGAATAACGACCCTTCGGAATAACGACCCTTATTGTATTTTCGGAATAACGACCCTTCGGAATAACGACCCTTATTGTATTTTCGGAATAACGACCCTTCGGAATAACGACCCTTATTGTATTTTCGGAATAACGACCCTTCGGAATAACGACCCTTATTGTATTTTCGGAATAACGACCCTTCGGAATAACGACCCTTATTGTATTTTCGGAATAACGACCCTTCGGAATAACGACCCTCTTGCTTATTTCGGAATAACGACCCTTGCAGTTAATTCGGAATAATGACCCTTCGGAATAACGACCCTCATTGTATTTTCGGAATAACGACCCTTATTGCCAATTCGGAATTATGACCCTTCGGAATAATGACCCTTACAGTTATTTCGGAATAATGACCCTTCGGAATAACGACCCTTATTGTATTTTCGGAATAACGACCCTTCGGAATAACGATCCTCCTGCTTATTTCGGAATAACGACCCTTATTTTATATTCGGAATTATGACCCTTATTTTATATTCGGAATAACGACCCTCATTGTATTTTCGGAATAACGACCCTTATTGCCAATTCGGAATTACGACCCTTCGGAATAATGACCCTAACAGTTATTTCGGAATAATGACCCTTCGGAATAACGACCCTTCGGAATAATGACCCTTCGGAATAACGACCCTTCGGAATAACGAGTAGTCCCCCATTCATGACCCATAAATACGATAGCAGCCAATCGGACTACAAATACCGCTGTGCATTGACTCCTCAAAGATAATGCTGGTGTGACGCTGTTCTACAATGCACTTCCGTGTTTACGCTGTTCACAGTTGTCACATAAAATAGTGCCAAACTTCTCTGACACCGACTATAGTCTATTATTCTGACGCCGACTAATAGTCTACGGTATTAGTCGATTCGATGGTATTCGAAAGGTCACGGATTCGAATCCCGCTCCGGCTCATGTCCTTGCTTTTTAAGTTGAGATATGAGTCGAGGCTTATTATGTTTGTTTGAGGTGTGGAACTTTGCGGTAGTTATCTGCCTCACTCTTATTTATAGTCTATTAGAATTATTCTAATATGACTAATGTAAAGTTAATGATATTATTACGATGAAAAAATACCGTTAGAATACAGGCAATCCTTTTTAGGGGGATGAATTAATACCAAATGTTAATATATGAATGATATGGTTGCCTGTGGAAATAATAAATTAATTCAGGGAAGGGAATCAAGATTAACGATACTGTCCATACTACTATTACTAGAATTGAATCAGTGGCGTAATTAAGCTGTAACCAGAGAGTGAGGGGGGGGGGGGGGGGGGGGGGGGATCACTCGCCTCCAATATTGACTGTCGTGTCGGTTGAGACTGGCACTGTTGGTTCATTTGACAAGAGGAATCATGGAATTACAAAAAAAATAAAGCTGCGTCTTGTGCATGTGTCCAAAAAATGAATATTTGTTAGAAGCTTGTTTAAAAGCAAAAATGTACCTCAATCATAGCCAAAATAATGTAAAGTCGACACATTTTTCGTCGCTAAATGTTGTCGGTTCACTTTCATTTCCTGCCCCCGCCCCAATATGAAAACCCTTACGCCACTGGCACTGAGTGTATCATGATCATGGTCTTATATGGCCATGCGTTTAGAACTGGCACCAATTGTTTTTTTCACCGCTCAGGTGCAATGCAATATCACCTTATACCCTCTATCCCTATCTTCAATTTCTCATCAGATTTGAATTCACTATTGAAAGTGCCCTTCAGGAAATGTATTCTTTTGTAGGGTTTGAACTTACTGTACATTTTTGTATTGTACAATATATAGTCAAGTCAAATTTTGGATGATAATAGCACAAAGATTTTGAACTTGCGATTCGCTAGGTTCTCCTGACCTCATTCATACTTTCTTATTTGTTTTAAGTATAAATTAGGCCTAAGTTAAATTGTTGTATTCTTGTTAATAAGAAACTTAAAATATACCACCCAAAGTACCTGTATGTTGTATACATAAATACACTTAACTTTCATACTAAATTTATTATGTTGAACTCATCTGTATACAATTCAACGCCCTTTTTAATTAAGTATTCAGTAAAAGAAGACAAGAGTTTCCAAGCTGTTCAAATTAGCAATGTCTAGATTAGTATTGAATCATTGAACTAACACTTACATACTTTAGGAGCCTATTGGGACTAGTCCATTGGAAAACACCTTAAAATTTCAAAGTTTTATCTAAAATATAAAGTTAAGTTCTTTCATTGATCAAATCATGCGATATCTTAATAGATATTAAGTTTTATTCTATTGTTGAACACAGAACAGAAAATAAATTACACTATTTAACATACAATTTTGGACAGAAAACAATCTGGCCTTACTCTCTAATCAATTATCTATTGTGCTTGATTATAGTTTAGATTTTTTTATTTTTTTTTATTTACTTCAGAATTCAAGATGAACATTAAAAACTGCCATTTTGTTTCTACTAACAAAAAAAACACAGCAAAACTTGATTAAAACAATACCTATCGCTATTTATTGAAAAACGCCCTCTATGCAAATATGGTTCACGTTATTTATCACGCGTACTGCAGATTTAAAATGCTGATCTGACGATTTTTTTTATCTGCCGATTTTTCCTCTAACAAGAATGGCTGAATGTGGAACCATTTAATACAATGTTTTTCATTAATTATGAAGCAAAAATATAAACTGAACCTTCATAAGTTGATTTTTAACTAAGACAGATACCTGGAAGTTTAAAGTTTAAAATAATACCAAAATAATATGTATGCGAAGGCAGCCTGGTCAGAAATTCATCAAAGATTGCGAGAATCCATTTAGATTCTTGCAAAGGATTTTTGAGTATCTATGGATTCTCCTCCATTCAAATAGTGTGGTAGACAGATTATTACTATAGAATCAACTTGGATTCTCGCAACTTTACCAGCAGGAATCTTTGCGAGAATGGATACTCAGATTCTCATCAAATTTCTGACCCTGCCAAGGTACATGTATGCTAAAGATAGACTAATGTGATGCAGTACAGTACATGCTCGCCTCTCCATAGACTTTGTACAGTGCACCTATGCCACCACCATTTCTGGTCCGCCACCTATCGGCAAAAATTTCAACTATATAGCATAGGCCAACAAAGCCAACATCTTTAATGATTTGTTACATGTTTTTCATATTGTTTAATGACTTATGTTTTTTGTTTGCTTTTACAGATTTACACAGCCATGGATTCAGACGAAACGGAATCAGGCCTAGATTCTGCTTACGATGTGTGTGACACGGACGTGCGGCCAAAACTGTGCGCTTGGATTACTTTTGCGCGCGGAGAGATAAAAACTGAATATTTCTCGCCAATTTGGAACTGATTGAACTAGCTATAGTCATTGTCAGAGAACTTCAGCACTTTTCTAATCATGCCAACGCGGGTGTACTATAGTCCAATTAATAATTGAACAACAACAGCCACGCAGCACAAAGATGATCATGCCTGAAATTATCATGCTTATGGTTGTGCACGCTTCACGCAATGTACGCAATGTGTTCGTTCAATTATAAATCTGACTAGAGTCGGGTGCATGTGTGGGCGGGGGAGATTCATGATCAATCGGCCAATTGGATTGTTGATTGGGATCGCATTGATCCGTTCTACAACGCATTAAGGTTCCGTGTTTACGCTGTACGCGATTGACACTCAAAACAAAGTGCTGAAGTTCTCTGACAAGGGAAGCACACCGTCTGACCTGCCTCTTCAAAATGATTAATGGACAACTTGATATTGAGTTTATTGACTACCAGTCCTACACCAACCATAAGCCAGACAAAAGTAGACGAGGATACTCAATTTGAAATCCGCCACACAAAATCAAGACGTTTACGCCAACCAAAGACTGTGAGTGTGATGACATGGAACACCCATCCCTGCAACAAACGACCGTCAACCAAAAGCAACCCACATTCTTTTAAAACTGCAGTCATCAATGATCAAAGAACTATAACACTACTAAACAGTGAATAATTACACACAGCCTAGTCCTTTGCAGTACCCAAATCATCATAGAGTTGGTATCTATCGAGACTACACTACTAGTACTACATGTAGTACTACGTCCACTGTACTGTACTGTAGTCTGTACTGTAGCGTATGTACTATGTAGTCAACAGCCACGGTACACCACAGTCCACACAATGAATTGCATAATTTATTTTTGTAAATATCATGTGCGTAAGTAATTTGCTGTGAACTTTCCCATCTAAATATCGACCAAATTACCATTATTTCTTGTTTTAACTTCATCTTCAACTGATTATAATCATCTAGATGGGCGTTATAGTGGAGCAAAATTGACCATAAATTGTGACCCCTAGTGGTCAAATTTTAAAACATCATCTCGATGGTTTTATATGATAGTATATACCTTGTAACACAAGAAAAGTAATGATGCCAAACATGTAGGCGTTGGCGACCTGAGAAATTAGCATATCAAAATGGCGTCTATTTTATTATAAAAACCGTCCTGATGCTTTGATATAATGCAATCAAACATGTGCAATCCTAGAATATATTAATATCATTGATACATAAGATGTTGCTAACATTCAATTCCGCAATTTCTATTTCCAAATTCCAATATGGCTGACATTTCAAATAATGAATTAAGGCAACGCACTAAATAACGTTTTCAGGCGTATATAAGAAATTGGTATTTAAAACCAGTGAAAGTTGGCAACTTCATTTGATTATAGTCGTTACCACAAATTCATTATGCAAATTCGTTCAAAAAACTTGTTATTTGGACTTAATTTAAGAGGCAACATCAGTCTTTAGAAGACGTATGCGTATGACACACAGCTTACCATAAGTGTTCCAATTTTTAGATATTTAAAAATATGTATATTATTGACATAATCATCGTGGCATTATTTGGAATCTTCTTGAGGTGCCATGTTTTAAAATGAAATGTTGTGTTCATCCTCGTCCAACAACTAGTTAATGATCATTTAAACTAATAACACTGTCACAGTATGGCAATTTCTGTATGCCACTCTTTCAGTTCTTTGCAATCTCCATGTTGACCAAAGGCGTTGGAATACTGTTCAATCTCTGGCTTCACGTGCTATCCTGAAATTAAACTGGACATCTTCACTCTGCCACTCTTTCAGATGAAGGTTTCATATTAATACCCTTTGGCATAATATCAAGTTAAGTTTAATTTTCAGAATCTGAGTTAGATTCTGGGTCCGTATCATATGCAGCGTCTGTGAGCGGGTTGCCACATGATTCAATGTTGATAGTTATGGACATATAGCCACATGCGGTGGTGCAAGGCTGGTTGTGTCTTTAACATGTGCAGTCTACACGGCATTCACTTGGTGTGCACATACATATGAGATCATTATTTAACAATTCTGGCGCAGCAGAGGGTTGTGACATTAGTTGTGGTTGTGGTTGTGGTTGTATTGTGTTTGTTTGTTTTGAACCCAAAATCTAAGGGATCAGGTAGCTCATGCCATGGAATAAGAGCTTTACGCCAAACCAGGAGTTGGAAGACAGCGAAGTACATGGAGTTTGAAACTATCCCCCGTTGGAGGTAGCTTCCGTGGTGTAGTCCTTCCTCTTGCTTTCTCACACCGAAGGGAATTCAATGAGATGCAGTTAGATTTTCCATATAAGGTTCCCACAAACAGTATTGCAGCTGAGTATTCTTCTTGTCATCACGGCGTTTGCTCGTAATGTAGACAGTGCTGCGTGTACTCCTGCGTTCTTCATCATTATACGATACGCGGTTTTCTTGCCATGCCCGAAGAATCCACTTACATCCACTTACAGTGTCACACCCATGCAGTAAACAGGAAGGATAATGTTATGTTGCTCACGTGAAAGTTTGTTATATACGGTATCTGGTGGACAGGTATAAAGCGGGCAAGATCGGTATGTTTCCTGCCCCGTCCAGTGAAGAAGAAACCCTCACTCGACGAAATACTTGGTCGATGATGAACAAGGAGATCTAACACATCTGTATCTGGACTGCTGATAAGAACATGATGTGCACATGCATTTGCAGCGGTTGCAGCTTGACGAATGATGCGTGTGTCCGCTTCCTGTTGGTTTGATGCAAGGCGATCTACTGAGTGCACAGATCCTTGTCTTATGATGAAGGTCTTGCCATCCGGATGACCACCACTGATATAAATGCACTGTCCATCTTGAAGCGTAGACCCCTCTGTATCAAGCATGTACTGGATGTAGTATTCTGCTATGCGAGCCTTGTTCTGCCCCACTGATAAGAAGTGTTTCCAGTTGGAGGGCACTTGGATGTCACCACGTACGTCATATGTGCGGAAGGTTGAGCCTGAAGACCGTTTCTCTCGGGTCGAACCTTTAATACGATATGTATCTGTTGCACATTACTTTTGTTGTTGACCATGCTGCTATTCTTTAAGATGTAACCTACAAACGCCTCTGCTAAAGTCTGATAGTTAACTCGTTCGTGCAAGTCTGGAAGATCATCAATGCAGCGAGAACCTGTATCACTGCGTGGCCATCATACGTTACAGCATCAACCAAGGGAAGCGATGTAATCTTGTCGTCAGGAACTCGTTTCGCTAGATCAAATGGATTGAGGTATGTTTCATCGAACATTTTTGTCATCTTTGCAACTTCTGATGTGTAGCGTTTCTGTGCTGCTTCACCAGCTTCATGGTGACCAAGTTTTGAGCCAGACGAAGTGTTCAAGGTTTCTTCAAATATTGACGCATACATGCATACTGAGAGGTAATAGGACGAGCCATACAAGTGCCGGACCCTTCATAATCAGCCCTATAATTCCGCCACGACCTTTCAGCTCTTTGTTTTCGGTTGTTTCAAGAATGTAGTCAGGCCATTAAGCATTGCATGGACCGTCGGTAAGTTTTGCAACGAATCCTCCGTGTGAGTAGTCGTTTAAGACATCGGATGATAAGCGTTTCATCAAAAGCAATATCACCGACATATATCTGGCGTAAATACTCCGGTTAGAACTAAACAGTAACGGTAGTAGTTCTGCTTGGGCCGATAGGTGCACAATCCAATATCCACTCCTCGTACTGCCGATGAACATCTTCAGCGCCGGGTTGCATCACTCTGGTCAAGAAATCATCCCATAGTTTGAATGTTGGAGATGATGCACAGCCTTCCTTGCGGAATTGTTTCACCATGGGTAGCAACTCTTCTAGGATTACTGACTGAATCGTTTTGGGGATTCGAGTGACATTTCTTGAGGCGAGTAGTAGGCCTATTCGTCATTTAATTTAGTTGTGCATGCAATTCTTCTTCGTAGTATACCTACTGCTACATGAAGAATGTTGCCGTCTGTACCTCTTTCTAGATTGATTTTATAGGGTTGTTTTGGGTATATCATGCTAGTTTAAATGAAAATAGACTCACCGAATATGGCTCGTTTCTAAAGTGATCAACAACAGCATGCCAAGAGAAAGCACGTCTTCATAAACCCTTTGGCCTTTGTAGCCCAACAGCGCCCTCATAGACAATATCCCAATTACGGAGTCCAATTAGGGTCCAACTATATAGTGCAGTATGATGTTATAACTATTATCAAACTTCACGCAAATGTGGTCTTACGTTTACGATAATTTACTGACAAATTTTAAATAATTATCGTCATCCGTCAATATTAGTAATACAATTAGAAAGCTCTAAAATCCAAATCATTTGCAACATACCCTTTTAATTCAACATACATTTTGATACGGAATACTTGCCTCTAAATCATACAGTATAACAACAACAAAATCTTTCAAATCAAGGTCAAAATTGAAATTATGTATGCTAAAACTGATTAAAATATTGAGAAAAAAAATTAAAATCAAGATAAATGGCGGCCATTTTGAATGAAAGAAACAGTATTTTTGTGTATATAGGTACTGTATGCACCATGAATTCCATTAGTATCAAAAAAAGATAAGTTGATGTGTTAGTAAGAGACATGTAACAAGCGGCTAGCAATTACTTAACTATTAACATAGTAGCCATTTTGATATGCTAATTTCTCAGCTCGCCCACGCATACATTTTTGGCATCATCACTTTTCTTGAAGGAAAAGGGTAACACTATAATATAAAACCAATTTGGTGATGTTTTAAAATTTGATCGGTATATCGAAAACTAGAGGACTTTTATGGCCAATTTTGCTCTACTATTACACGACCGCTCTATTTGATGACAATAACAAAATCAAATTGACAGCTCGTCGCCCATCTCATAGCAAGAGTCAAAGATCGCGAAAGTATTCATTAATCGAACAGTGGCGTGAGGGATGATGATGTTGATGCCAGGCTTGGTTATTAAAAAAAAAAATCGCCTCCCGTTGCCATATTGGGTCGTCTGAGAGACGCGCGGCCAGCGTCGCGTCGTCTGCTACAATCACGCCTTATCGGTATAGCGCCACCAAGGCTATGCTGACCAACTTTTAATTTAAAAGTGGCTTCCGATCGGCAAGCTGAGTGGCATACCCCTGGGTCTATGCTGTTTCTGTCATGGATGATTACTATCCGTTTAGCTATTGTAACCGGATTTTATCGCCAATTTAAAATCTGCACAGAAAAAGTAGAAATTGTAGTTGCAAAATACACAGGTATGCAGACTAATGATGTGATCGGTTGCCGCGATGTCTGATGCGCTTTGATGTACGCTTGTGACAAATAAGGTTGTGTTTCAAATACCTGCGATCGCGCAGTAGCCCAGCTAACAAATTTAGCTGGTACCTGCACCCACCACTAATTGCAACATAATTGTTTCCACTGCACTGCATTTCAGTAAGGTTCCCTAATCACCATACTAGGAAGCATAATGTAATATTTCTTTTGTTACACCCTATATATTTCCTAAGTCATCCTGTATACTGGAACAAACATTTGATATTTACAATCCTCAATATCTGAGCTTTCTAACAATGTATACGAATGCACACTTAAGTTATAATCTTGCGCATTGAGAATTAGATTTATGGACTTGAACCTGACCTAGCTATAAACACCAGACAAAAGGTTATGTGAAACATGCTGTCTTTAACTGAGTTACATGAAACCAATAAAGTGAGGGTGTAATTGCTAAACACTTTTATAACCACGTTTTAAATCAATACTGTCGTTGTGGAATGTTAAGTTTACGTCTTTTCCAGGGATGTTTGGGTTTAAATAACGATTACAAAGTCCCATTGGCTATGTAAAAAACACCCCCACCCACAAACAAATAATCAAATCGTCCCACCAATATTCTCCGTGTGTTTGTCACTTTACGTTAAGACTCTTGACCAGTAACGCCTCAGACGATGAGCAAACTGCAAGGTGATGTGTAGATATGTTATTTCTAAGAAGGTAAGTTAAATATATTATTTTAACACAGATAAAGGAAAAGTATGATAATAATATAACAACAAGCATCATGCAATGGCCTGTTGAGTTTCTCATTTGATAATTTTAAATGTGAGCTTTATATTTCATTCGGCCGAGTGCACCAAACTAGCGTAACTTAATAAGGAGGTAAGCTACTTCCCTAGTAGTTATGCTCTAACTGTAGCGTAACTTACTAACGATGTAATTCTTAGAGCATAACTGGCGAGTTACACTAGCATAGTAACTAGGGTAAATATTTGTCGCATACGTCAAATATGTGTACATGTATCAAACAGCAATCATATTGACACGAATGGTGTTCCGTAGAATTATCAAAATGTGTCGTCAGTCGCTACGTCAAGCGTTGGTATAAATAACATGAATAATGCAACACGACACACCACGTCCAGTAGAGCAATGAAATCTGTGAATATGACGCCATTTTTTGTGTTCGAAAATTTCAAAGTTTATTACCATTTTTTCAAAAATAAGGACCATAATTACATTATAAACACATTTTGTGCGAGAGTAACATACAAAATGGTATAAAATGGCAGAAATTTCACGATCAAAATCCGTTCGTTTTAATAAATGGATCAATGGTTAAATAATAAAAGTATCACAATTCTAGCGTCAAATCTCGGTGGTGTGCTACTGTGATCTTGGCTTTTATAAAACGTAAATCACGTAAATCGTCCATCGAGCAAATAAGAAATTGTTGTTTAGTTACAGCATAAACAGTTGTTATGCTCCAACTTACTCTTGGGTCCAGTGAGGTATAATATTTAGCGTAAATTACCCGCCAGTTACTAGCCTAGTAGCTTACCGGTTTGGTGCTCTCAACATTTTGGGTTACGCCTCAGTTACTAGCGAGGTAGCGCTATTCTTCAGCTACTCACCATTGGTGCACTCGGCAGATTATGTTGTTTTGATAATCCCTTCAGAAGTGCAACTAGGCATAACGAAGCCATTTTCGTTGTGACGTTGTGTTCCCTAAACCGGCGCGAAAAATCGATCTCGATAACCGACAGCGCCAACGGACAGTAACATCGGATGTGCAAATACTTTATTGGTTGGTTAGGGAGCACATCAACACTCGACCGCCCGGCAACCGCCGGTTCCGTGCGGTTGCAGCCGGTTTCTATTGTTCTAAACAATGATATGCGGTCCAACCGGGCGGAACCGGCGGTTGCCGCGCGGTCGAGTTTTGATGTGCTCCCTTAGTCGTTGTATAACCACTTCCTTATTTCCAGACAAACTAGCCCCCCCTACGATTTTTTTACACGGTTTCGCACGTTTTTACGGGCGCCAAAACGGGGGTCGCCCCTGCGATTTTTTTACACGGTTTCGCACGTTTTTTTTACACGTTTTCGCCCGTCAAAAAGGCGCCCTGTCAAAAATAGCGGGGGTGGGGGGACGCCCTTTTAAAAATAAGGGGGCTCAGGCGCCCTGTTAAAAATGCGCCGTGTCAAAAATAAGGGGGGGGGGCGCCCCCACCCCTAAATCCGCCACTGACACTAGAATGGTCCTGAAAAACATTCCTGAAGCCACCATGTTAAGCTTGAGCAATAAAGCATTACAAATTTGCCAATTGTTACACTAAAATAGCTCCAGAAAAACGTTCCTGAAGCCATCTTGGTAAAGGGTTACGAAGAGATGTGTTGGAGGCTGCGCCCTCAATTATGGTAAAAAGTTTTAAAAAAAAGGGGATTTGTATATTTTTACACTTAAGAAAAATCAGCCCTCTTCGTACAACAAAACGTAGATTCAATAAAAATTCCATTGAAATGGAATGGGGGCGATCCAAAAGAAAGAAGCATGTTTTGTAACCATTTTCTGAAGCATCTGTTGCAAACCAAAATAGCAGGGAAATGGTGTATGTATTTTCCATAATTCAAACCAAAAAACAAATCAAATAGTACAGGAAACCAATAAAGTTGGGGGGGGGGGGGGGGGGTACCGTCTGAAGAACAATCTAGGTATATAATGACATTGTACTTGGTCTAAAACGTTGGTCCAGGAATTTCTATACTAATTAAAAATGGCATTCCGCGATCATGGTTATCCATATTGACATTTCATTAAATCAACCCAGGAATTAGTATTATATATAACCCGAAACTCAAACATCCACAAATAACCACTTATTAGACAACCCCCCCAACAATTGGGAGATTTCTCCTAGTAGTCAAACAAGATAAGCTATTATGTCTCTCTGTAGGGAGTGTAATAAACATCTCTCTGAATGAATCATCAACCGGCTATGCATCAACTAAACATATATAGCTTTGACTCCATCACAGACTGCAGGACTGTTAAACAAAACTGCATAAGTACATATAATTTACAAAGACTACAAACATGGCTGCCCCCACTTATGTCTAGAAAGACCTAAATGTGTAAGTTTTTGCAATCACATGCTAATAGGGTGGCTTCGCCCCCCCCAAATGCCGGTAGAGCCGTAACCAGCCTTTTACGTATGGTTAGGGTTGTATTCCAACATATTTAAACATTGTTTCAATCAAGTTTTGCTGTGTTTTTGTGGGTAGAAACAACAATAATGGCAATTTTTAATGTTCATCTTGAATTCTTAAGTAAATTAATTTAAAAAAAATCAACACGAAAGTGTCTCTTTAAGCTTGAATAATAAAAGATTCAAAGTAGTTCGGGCGTAGCGCGCAAAAATTATTTTAACGCTAAAATGGTCCTGAAAAACGTTCCTGAAGACACCTTGTTAAGCTGAAATTGATTTGGGCGTAGCGAGCAAAAATTGGTTATTTTAAAACTAAAATGGTCCTGAAAACGTTCATGAAGCCATCTTGTTCCAAACGCGCAAAAATGTCTAGTTTTCTAACTATGATGATGGTCCAGAAAACATTACTGAAATATGCTGTTATAAAGCTTGAATTATAAACATTGAAACCAATTAGCCCGAAGCGCGAACAGAACCGGCTATTTTAACACTAAAAAGCTCCAGAAAAACGTTCCTGAGCCATCATGTTTTAAGCTTGAATAATTTACGCGTACAAACTGTCAGTTTTTTAAACTAAAATGGCAAAATGTCTAGTTTTTCACTTAAATGGTCTAGAAAACGTCCCTGAAACCATTATACAAAGATTGAAACTAATTTCGCGCAAAAAATGGCTTCTTTTGAGGGGGCATCGTCCCCACTGTGAACATTATGGGGGCGTTACCACCTCACCCACCCCGCTTGCACTGTCTATGCTCGTTACCTCTTTTGTCAAGGGGGCGGGGAGGCTGCTGGGCTCCATGATTAGGCTTGGTGGGGGAATGTCGTTGGCGGGGATTCAGAGGGCCGAGCGGTTGGGTTTTAACTTGCCTGGGTGACTTGAAACTCTCCTTGCTATCAATATTTACATTTGTTATAAAACACGGAGACGTAGAGATAAAGTGACAGAGCTTTATCATAAGTTTATCAGCCGATTTACTGCTACTGTGCATCCCAGACTGAGGACTGAAAATTAGGTGATGGAATTAATACTTCCCAATTCAGCGGCTTTTACTGAAAAATGTAATCGGCAAACTTGCCTTGGTATTCAGATATGTTATAAATATGCGTTGATGGCATCATATTGCAAATTCTCATGAAAATTCACCGAAGGATTTTTGAAATAGAGCGGTTTTAATAGGCCGACATTTGTGTGTAAAGCCTATGGGGAGCGTATTAGTTGTGTGCTCCCTTGAAACGCTCATCCCTAGTCGTCCCTAATTCTTGGTGTTGTATGGTTACGTTCAGTGTCTGTTTCTGAATCACGCGCACATTGTTGCGCGTACCAGCGGCGCTCGCAGGCGGTAGTGATGTTCGGTATGCTTGTTATATTACGATACGGCACACACAGAAAAATGTTTACATAATTATGTTAAATATAGAACTCCATAATTATTATGTAAACCTTTCACACAGTATTTGTGTATAAAATACACAAGTTATGTAAAAATAACTTGTGTATTTTATAAACAATTAAGTTGTGTACAAAATACACAAGTTATTTTTACATAACTTGTGTATTTTATACACAAATACTGTGTGAAAGGTTTACATAATAATTATGGAGTTCTATATTTAACATAATTATGTAAACATTTTTCTGTGTGCATGGATTTTAAACAGGGTTGGAACTTCAGATTTTTTTCAACTATATAGCCAGTCGGGCAGGTAACTCACAGAATTTACCTGCCCGACATAAATTCCACCAGCCCAAGGTTTTTTGTAGCTTCCTCTTTTCGCATACATTTCAGATGTGCCTGCGACTCCTCATGGTCCTTGATGGCCTCAATTTTGAGGTTTTTAATCCCCACCACGAAATTACATTTCTTCTGTTCAGGGTATTTCTTGCAGATAGAACAAGATAATAGGTCGTCGTTGTAAACTAACCACTCCCTTACTTTCCCCGTCTCTGCACTTGTCCTCCAGCTATCGTTCCACTTTCTCTTCCTTTTCTCGTCGTACTCCTTCATCCTCTTCTTCTTCTTCCCAGCACTACTGTCCGCCACCTTACCATGCTTACGTTTACTGGGATCTCTCATCCCCTCAAGAAAGTTCCACATTGTAGTATTATAGAATAGTATAAATCCAATCCAGAAAACTATTATCCACTGGCGTATGCGCGATGTTACGTTACCGGTAGCTGCTCGGCACGGTTTGCATTACAATACAATGTGATTACGTCATCAGTGAAAAGTACAACGCTGGCTGCTTTCGCTGGTACCATGCATCGAAGTGTACGCTCTACTCATTGATCGTGGTTATTAAATTATAATTGGATCGAGAGACGTATGGGGGACCCGATTCGGTCCGAAGGGATGTTCTGAGCGCTCATGTTAATCGAAATTCGGAATGGATCGATGGATTGCACGGAACTGGGAGTTTCCCAATATTATCATAATTATTATGTGTAGTATCTTGTAATTGCATGATGAATGATTGATCGGATCGCTCAAGTTTTTCAAGTAATAAGTTGTCATCTGATCTGATGATGAAATTTGAAAATACCCTGAACTTTATACTGTTACTTAGGGACCGTTCATTATTTATGGTGGAGGGGGGGGGGGGGGGGGGGGGGGGGGGGACAATTTCAAGACTCGTATGTTAAAATTACCCAACCCCCCTACAGCTGAAACTGAAAATTACATGACCCCCCTGCTAACCAGTAGCTTTTTACACACTCCCCCTCCCTATAAAAAATCAACTTGTCACATACTTATGGGGGCTGTCTTTACCTTTGGAATTCATGGATATGTTGGCAAATTCTGTTTGTGCCCTATCTGAACCGTTAATAATTTTCAATGATGATGGTCCTTTTTTATTGTGTGAAATTAGTAATGGCGAGCGTAGCGAGCGGAAATTGTGTCATATTTATACATTTTGGGTGGTTTTGTGAGTCTTTATAACTCGAACAAGTTAGCCTACATTCTGAGCAGAAACGTATAATCCAATAAAACGTTCTACTTTTGTGAGCATGGTGCAAAGCTGAGACGAGGTGAAAAGCATGCAATAAATCACATTTGTTTAAATCATAAAATTGGATTTTGTTACATTATACACTCTGAGTGGCTCTAATTTCTCGACCGTTGATGATTATATAGATGTTTTTTCACCATATCGTCTGATGCACAGAAAAGATATGCTGTCCAGAAGTTGTCTCATAGTAAAAGTTTTTGAAGTCGATAGGTTTTAAGAAAAAAATTGCATTTGCACTCCAAATTAACCTCTTAAATCACCCCCATCTTTATAGTTTAACAAATGTTACACAACCCCCCCTGTTTAAGAATAAAAAGTTACATAACCCCCCCTATTTCAACATATGAAAGTTACATGACCCCCCCCCCCCCTATAGTTTACCCAACCCCCCCTCCAGCATAAATAATGAACGGTCCCTACTTACACTTTGAGCTTCAAAAATGTTACCCGCCAGTCGGACGGGTACTTTTGCATCTTCACCCGCCCGACACGAAAGTTACCCGCTATGGGCGGGCGGGCGGGTCTTATTTCCATCCCTGATTTTAAACACAAATAATAAACATGCAAAACAAACCGGTCAGGCTGCGAAATTTGAATCAGAAATAGGCCCTAGTGATGTTGTAATTTTATGAAACTAATGACATACATTTCCATTTGTACAATGTTATGAGAAAAAAAGGTATAATATTATATGTGAGTCATGGGTTTTAACAGGGGAATATCCGGGGGGGGGGGGGCAGCAGGCCATGCCCCCCCCCCCCCCCCATTGAAAAAAGAGTAAACAAAAAAAGGAGGAAGAGGAGAAGGAGGAAGAAGAGAAGAAGGAGGAAGAGGAGAAGAAGAAGGAAGAGAAGGAGGTAGGGGAGGAGGAAGGGTAGGGACATATGCGGCGCAAATGGGTGGGTGGGGGGGGGGGGGGGGGTGGGGGGTACGGGGTCCCGTCCCCATAATTTTAATGTGGGGGACGTTAAAAACGTTATACTAGACCTTTTTAGTGTTAAAAAGGCCAATTTTTGCGCGCTTTGCACGTAATTAGTTTCAATGTTTCATTATCCAAGCTTAACAAGAGGGCAGGAACGTTTTTTTCTGGACCATTTTAGTTCAAAACTGGGTTTTTTTGGCTCGATTCGCGCTCACTTTTTCAACAGGTTTCAACATTAGAATGGGTCTCAAAACACACCAAATATTCGAAATATTATGTGGGGACGTTAAAAACGTCATACTGGACCATTTAAGTGTTAGAAATGTCAATTTGTGCGTACATCGCGCGCATTAGTTAGGACAGACAGGACAGTTTTCCATGACCATTTTAGTTCAAAAAGACAAAAGTTTTGCGCGGTCCGTGCGAATATTTTCTGCAGGTTTTAACATTATATTGGCCGTCAGACCACCAAATATTCTAAATATGTGGGGGACATTAAAACATCATACTGGACCAAAGTTTCAATGCTAAAACCATACCAAAAATTCTAAATATTATCATTAGTGTTAGAAATGCAATTTTTTCTGCGCTCCGCGCGCGTATTAATTTTGATATTACATTATTTAAGCTTAACAAGGTGGCTTCAGGACAGTTTTCAATTACCATTTTAGTTAGAACTCAACAATTTTGCGCACTCCGCGCGCATATTTTCTACAGGTTTTAACATTATTATGGCCCTAAAACCATACCAAATATTCTAAATATTATATGGGGGACATTAAAAACATCATACCGGACCATTTAAGTGTTAGAAATGCCAATTTTTGCGCGCTTCGCGCGTATAAATTTAAATATTTCATTATTTAATCTTAACCCTTTCCACGCGGCTATATGTTTTACTTAGAGAATAATGACTGCGTAACAACTGTTTTCGTGAATTTGTTTTAAAATCAGAGGTTTTTGTTCCGAATGACCAGAACAAAACCCGAGGATTTCAAAACAAATTCACGAAAACAGTTGTTAAGCAGTCATTATTCTCATTCATTACTGAAAAAGATGCATATTTTATCCAAATCGTTGATTTGTACCGATATAATCTTGCTAATAATTAATAAGTTTTCTGTTTATTTTGTCCACCCCTTCTTAGTTATTGAAACAGTCCAAGTCGGGTCATCCCCTCATTAACATTTTTATCATTCAACCAATCAGAAATAAGCTTTGATCTTGTTTCCTCATAACTCATTGAATATTCAGTTTAGGGGCGTGAGGCGTTAATTTGATTGGTCGGTCAGTGAGCAAAACAATGGAACACTTTGGCGCAGTACTTTCGGGCAATTAATAGTAACCCGCGCTCGGCGTGCGCGTTCTCATCTAACGATTAATTTGATTGGAACGCACTTGGTACGCAGCTATCGCGATTATTCATGAAGTAATGAATATTATACAAAACACATTTTTCAGAAACCTTTCTCAACTTTCAAAGTCTATCTCTAGGATTGCTGAACCAATATTAGGCATGTTTGTACTTATTTTAATGCATTTCTCATGGTGATTTCAAATATGGTAATTAAATTCAATTAATAATGTTGACATTTTTGAGTCATTTTATAACATTTTCGAATGTCGTCTGCAGACGCCTGCCGCATGGAAAGAGTTAACAAGATGGCGTCAGGGCAGTTTTTCATGACCATTTTAGTTCAAAAACTCACGTTTCCTAGAGGTTTTAATATTATAATGGCCTTCAAACCACACCAAATACTCTAAATATTATGTGGGGGACGTTAAAAACGTCACACTGTACCTTTTTTTGGGGCGAAGCCACCCTTATAGCATCAGATTGCAAAAAATTACACATTTAGGTCTTTCTAGACATAAGTGGGGGCAGCCATGTTTGTAAATTACATACCTATGCAGTTTATTTTAACAGTCCTGCAGTCTGTGATGGAGTCAAAGCTATATTTGTTTAGTTGATGCATAGACTGTTGATGATTGATTCAGAGAGATGTTTATAGACTCCCCACAGAGAGACATAATAGCTTATCTTGTTTGACTAATAGGAGAAACCTCCCAATTACTGTGGGTTTGTCTAATAAGTGGTTAGACTGTGGTGTTTTGATTTGTTTTTTGGTTTGAATTATGGAAAATACATACACCATTTCCCTGGTATTTTGGTTTGCAACAGATGCTTCAGAAAATGGTTACAAAACATGCTTCTTTCTTTTGGATCGCCCCCATTTCATTTCAATGGAATTTTTATTAGTGTTAAAATCACAATTTGTGCGCGCGTCGGGCGTATTAGGTTCAACGTTTCAATATTTAAGATCAACAAGATGGCTTCAGGTTTTTTTGCCCCCCCCCACCCCCACCCCCATGCAAACAGTCCTGGATACGCCATTGGGTTTCAATGAGATTCTGGGTCCAAGGTTAAAAAGTTTGAAAACGGTAAACGTTTTCGTAATCATATGTTGATGTCCGCAACCGTTTGATGACTATTCAAAGGATGACGGACGCGGAATGTCTAACATTTTCTAGATTTGATGAATTGCATTATGTCCAGAGAATGTCATTAAACACTTAAGACTGTGTATTTTTAAAACCCAGTCGCATCTCGGGGATGAAGGTTGGAGAAATCATTTCATACTTGGTCCACACATCAGTTATGATGAACCATCTCATATTATGGTGATAAATCTTTCATCGCGAGTCCCAGTGTTTCTAGATCAAAACACCCTAAATTTGCCAATTTCGACCATTTTAGCCTATATTCAGAAACGGGTAGTATTAGTTTAAACCCTCCAACTGCAATACGATTTTGCACAAGACACTTACACTGCAGTATCATCTTAAGATACCTATAGAGTATATAACATGTGCATTACATTTTGTTTAGCTTCTGTAACTTTTGTTTTATAACGGGATCAAACTTGTGCTTTTCATGAAAAATAGCTCAAATTATGTGTCAAATTAAAAACGGGAATTATTTTACGTCAAGTAACCAATTTTAAAAATTCATATATTAATGCAATCTATACATATTAGTCTTCAACATATAAAAAATCACCGTTGGCTTTTTATTCCCACAAGTCGCTGTGTGACGTCAAAGTTACGCGTGTATATTACTCTACATGAAATGTTGGAAAATGAATGACGCATAGTGTATCAACCATCTCCGTCATATGAGGGATGAAATGTTGTGTTTACGACGTGCATCTAAATAAATAATATATCCCATCTTGATAACAATCTTCAAATCCAAGATGGCCTCCAAATTGGCCGCCATAATCACCAAAATACATAAAGAAAGCGTGTATTAAATTCCATTCACTAAATTATGCAGTTTCAATGCCTGCTCGAAATGACTGAAAGAAGACACACATTTGAGACATTCTTGAGGATTCTTTAGCTTCCATAATGGCCGCCGATATGTCAAATTGGACATTAAATGGCTGAAACAAAGCTTCTTTATTTGTCATACCTATCTTCTGTTAGACGAGGTTTTTAAAAAAAAAGATTATATAATATCGTTATTACAGTATAATATTTAGGCACCATACATAACTAATCATGGGTATCTTGAAATAACTATGTTGACCACCAAATGCTGAATGTGGCCATGAAATGCTTGAAAATGTCTTTGGTGACATGTTAATGACATACCGGTATAGTATCCATTGCTTTTAGCATGTTTAGTGTAAACTGTCCATTGTCCATTGGAAAACAAAATATTGGTTTATGATATGAATTGGGAGAGATATTGTGATTCAAGCATGGCAAGTGATTAATGACCACAGAATAGTCAAACGTTTCTGCTTGCCATTAAAACGGGCATTACAATCAGGACCCAAACGTGTGTCCGTGCGGACCCACCGTGTATAACAAACAAACAAAACAAAATGGCCAATACATTGCTAGCAGTTACATAATGTGTGTATGGTAAGGATCATTGAAGGCAGCGTTTAAAATGTGACCAGCAAATGGTTGAATGTCCAAATAGTGAACGGTACCCCCAAAACGAATTTATGCATGGCATACGAACAACAGAAAGTATATAGGCCTACATTGCTATAAAGATACATTGGAAAATTAAATATGTCTAGCAAAAAAAATTGAGAAATGAAAATTAAGTATATCAATCGGTGATTCCAATTCAGCCACATGTGTCTGTATGGTACCATGGTTTTTTAGGACTTACATACAACGACATGTAGGAATAAAAAGCTAATAATGATTATGTTTATTTTAAAGGTTAATATGTATAACAGCATTGATTTGTACAATATTAAAATTGGTTAATTGACGTAAACCAATTCCCGTTTTTAATTTGATACATAATAACGATATCGTATACGTTTTGTTAAACCCTAGTCTTAAAGAAGATAGCTATAACAAATAAAGAATCATTGTTCCATCCATTTAATGTCCATTTTGACATTATCGCCGGCCATCATGGAAGGTAAAGAATCCTCAAGGCATTTCGATCATAGGCATTGAAACTGCATAATTTAGTGTATGGAATTCAATATGAGCATTCTATATGTATTTTGGCAATTATGACGGCCATTTTGGAGGCCATCTTGGATTTGAAGATTGTTATCAAGATGGGATATATTAAATATTTAGATGCACGTCGTAAACACAACATTTCATCCCTCATATGACCGAGATGGTTGATATACTATGCGTCATTCATTTTCCAACATTTCATACAGAGTGATATACACACGTAACTTTGACGTCACACAGCGACTTGTAGGAATAAAAAGCCAACGGTGATTTTTTATATGTTGAAGATTAATATGTATAGATTGCATTAATATATGAATTTTTAAAATTGGTTACTTGACGTAAAATAATTCCCGTTTTTAATTTGACACATAATTTGAGCTATTTTTTATGAAAAACACAAGTTTGATCCCATTATAAAACAAAAGTTACAGAAGCTAAACTAAATGTAATGCACATGTTATATACTCTATAGGTATCTTAAGATGATACTGCAGTGTAAGTGTCTTGTGCAAAATCGTTTTGCAGTTGGAGGGTTTAAACTAATACTACCCGTTTCTGAATATAGGCTAAAATGGTCGAAATTGGCAAATTTAGGGTGTTTTGATCTAGAAACACTGGGACTCGCGATGAAAGATTTATCACCATAATATGAGATGGTTCATCATAACTGATGTGTGGACCAAGTATGAAATGATTTCTCCAACCTTCATCCCCGAGATGCGACTGGGTTTTAAAAATACACAGTCTTAAAATGCTTATCCTTCGGGCAAAATGGGTTTATATTCTTATATTGTTCATTTTTTTAACTGTTTCAATAACGTGACATTCATACAGTAATAATCACAAAAACTTGCCAATGGACTGGCATTCTATCTACTGAAGAGGGTACTTCATAATGCACATTTTCCACGCGCCGCGTGGAGAGTTTAAAAAAAACACGCGCAAAATACAAATTTACGTATTGCGATACGCTTTTTAAAATTACTACATCTCCAAAACGGAATTTCAGAATTCTATAAGATTTTGCATTTAAACTTAAAAATTTAACACTGAAAACAATGGTATAAGATTTATATGATTTTGAACCAACACGTGTTCTTAAAGGGCGCACACAATTAATTCAGTCTAGAAATCCACTTCCGGCAAGAAAATTGAGTACAGCAATAGTTCCTATCAAGCACAAAAGTGTGCGAGATCGATACATTAGCCGATGTTGTCCTCTCGAATGTTGCATTTATGTGTTAATTGTGTGGAATATGTACGTGGAGTTTGTAAACAAAACGGGATGATTTGAGCATAACTGGCGAGTAACACCAGTATAGTAACTAGCGAGGTAAATATCCACATAAATCAGCATCGTCCCCTTACAAAATTAATTGTCGCATATGCCAAGTGTTCACCTATACTTTACTGTAAAATTCTGACGTGAATGGTCCTTTTAAGGACCGGTCCTTTTAAGATTAAAATCGTTCGTAATATTAAAAATGTGTCGTCACTCGCTAGGTCATAGATGAGTGTAATAATAATAATAATAATAATAATAATGCATTTATAATGCGCCATCAAGAATAAATAAAGAATCACGTTGAATCGGCTATCGGTCGGACAAAATGACGCCATTTTTGTGGCCAAAAATTTCGAAGTTGTTTACCGCTTTTTAAAAAATAAGGACTATCATGTCATTACAAATATATTTTGGGTGAGTGGCGAATATGTGTATCGTGTGCAATACTTCTTGTTAGATGATAATATGCTGATTAAATAAAATAAAACCGTTTTTGTAATTGAATAGTTCGATGGTGTATTAATAACATGATGTCACTTCTAGCGTCCAATCTCTGTGGCGTGCTACTGTGATCCTGTCTTTTATAAACGCATGCACGGGTTCGATTCCCGAAATTCCCTTATGTTTTATTTTTTTAAACATGATGGTGACTTAATGAAATCATTCAATATAATGGCCCAGGTATTGACATACTTTAATATTTATTTAGTATTAATCAATTGATTTATTAAATGTGTTTGTATTATTATTTTGTATACATCTTTTGTATTTATTAATCTATTTTTAATTTTTAATTATTCATTCATTCATTTATATAACTAGGCATATGTGTTTATTCATTTGTTTAATTATGTTTTCGTTTATTTCAATAGTATATGATTTCATGTTAAATAATTAATTTGATTGATTGGTTGGTTGACTGATTGTTTGAAATTATTTTTACAATTTTGCATGCATCATTGTGGATAGATTTAAAATAGTTTATGATAAATTTGTCATAAATGTATCATAGAGTAAATAATGCATAAATTGATAATGAATTGTATGATAGAAATCTCCCATTTATCATCATATCTATGTAATCGTCCATCGGGCAAATCAGAAATTATCATTTAGTTACCGCATAATATAAGATTTAGCGTAAATTACTCGCAAGTTACTAGCCTAGTAGCTTACCCCGGTTTGGTGCTCTCAAAATTTTGGGTTACGCCTCAGTTACTAGCCATTAGTGCACTCGGCCGTATATGCTTTTGTTACATTGATAATTAGGAGAGTTATCACATCACGATTACCTGTCACTTTCATTCCAGGTTACGGGCACTCATCATATCTTTACCATGGCATCTATTACCGTGATTACAATACTGCTTGTCTTCAGTCTCTCGTCATCTTTGGTGATATCCATGTGTCCATCTAATTGCTCTTGTCGTTCAATTTCATCAAATAATGTGGTGAGTTGTTCCTTGAGACAACTTACATCAGTACCAAGACACATCCCACAGAATACCATGAACCTGTACCTGCAAGGCAACGATATATCGTACATCGCAAATGGAACCTTTGCTGGACTTACAAATCTGAAAAACCTTATTTTATCTAGGAATATCATTACGATAATCAACCCGAATCTCTTCAGCGATCTTCGAAGCTTAGAATACCTGAGTTTGTCTGACAACAACATATTGTTCATCGAAAATGGAACTTTTGCGGGACTTACCAATCTCACAAACCTTTATTTATTAGGGAATGTCATTACGACGATCAACCCAAATCTATTCAGCGATCTTCGAAGCTTAGAATACCTGCGCTTGTCTGGCAACAATATATTGTTCATCGAAAATGGAACTTTTGCGGGACTTACCGATCTAATCGAGCTTGCTTTATCTGAGAATGTCATTACGATGATCAACCCAAACCTATTCAGTGATCTTCGAAGCTTAGAAACCCTGAACTTGCGTGACAACAATATATCGTTCATCGAAAATGGAACTTTTGCGGGACTTACCAGTCTCAAAGACCTTGATTTATCTGATAATGTCATTACGATGATCAAGTCAAATCTATTCAGCGATCTTCAAAGCTTAGAATACCTGCGCTTGTCTGGCAACAATATATGGTTTATCGAAAATGGGGCTTTTGCGGGACTTACCGATCTAATCGAGCTTGCTTTATCTGAGAATGTCATTACGATGATATACCCAAATATATTTAGTGATCTTCGAAGCTTACGAAATCTGTACTTGAATGACAACAATATATCTTTCACCGAAAATGGAACTTTTACGGGACTCACCGATCTCACAGAACTTGATTTATCTGGGAATGTCATTACGATGACAAATCTCTTTAGCGATCTTCGAAGCTTGGTACATCTGTTCTTGAATGACAACAATATATCGTTTATCGAAAATGAAACCTTTGTGGGACTTACACATTTACAGCGTCTAGAATTAAATGGGAATAACCTAACTTCTCTATCAGAGGGTGTGTTCCGATCAGTGACCGAAACAGTTTCTTGTATCAGCTTTGCTGACAACCCATGGCGATGTGACTGCAATATCCGATGGCTACGTAACATAGAAGAAAATCTCATTATTTGCGCGACGCCACCAGCTCACGCTTCATATCGATTACATGCTATCCAACCACAGGATCTAGTATGTCCTCCAGTAATCCAAACCAACGGTGTAGATACATACTTAGAGGTCACGTCAGGGGTGTCGGTTGAAATGATTTGTCCTGCCATTGGAGATCCTTCTCCAAATATTTCCTGGTCATATACTGATTATCTTGGTACCCAGCAGAACGCCATATCATCAATCTATGAGCAACATTCAAACGGATCTATAACATTTAAGAATGTTATCAAATCCGATTCTGGTAACTATACGTGCACAGCAACTAATACAGGTGGGTCGGACGAACAGATGTATCATCTGAGAATCGTTCATGACCCAACAACTCCAAGCCTTACTTTTCCTGCCCAACCTACAGCTTCTTTACCCGGGGAAACCACTGGTGATAATTTACCCGTGGGTAGTACTCCAGTAATCCAAACCGACGATGTAGATACATACTTACAAGTCATACCAGGAGTGTCGGTTGAAATGGTTTGTTCAGCCATTGGAGATCCTTATCCAAATATTTCCTGGTCATATACTGATCATCTTGGTACCCAACAGAACGCCATTTCATCAATATATGTACAGCATTCAAACGGATCTCTAACTTTAAGGAATGTTACAAAATCCGATTCTGGTAACTATACGTGCACAGCAACTAATACAGGTGGGTCGGACGAACAGCTGTATTATCTGAGAATCGTTCATGACGCAACAAATCCAAGCCTTACATTTCCAGTCCAATCGACGACCTCTTTACCCGGGGAAACCACTGGTGATACTTTACTCGTGGATAGTACTGCAACCCCTAGTCTTAACTCTAATTCTATAAACCTTGTTTTACCGATATCTATGGCGTTATTAGGCCTAATAGTACTAATCACAATGTGCATATTTGTGTTTATTGCAATAACACTGTTAAGACAAAAAGCAAAACGTAAACGCCGTGACTCTCGGATCATTCATGGTTGTGACAATGTCATCACAATGGAACCGCAAAGACAACATACAGAAAGTACTGATAACCAAGAGGAATGAATAATCCCATCATTTTCATAAAACAATCAATGAATATGGTGGCAGATCAGATTACAGGATCAATATGAGACTATTGCTAGAACAAAGATTAACACTTTTCACGTGGCTATTACGTTTTTGTTCATTAATTCATAATATTTTTACTATACAAACTAGATCGTTCAGAAACCTTCCCAACTTGGAAAGTGTTATCTTTTGAATTAATGATCAAATACTAGACATGTTTGTACTTAATTTAATGCATTTCTCATGTGTGCTTGTATTGTAGAGAGCGCTATATAAGAACAGTAATACTATTATTATTATTATTATTATTATTATTATTATTATAAATGAATCAATAAATCAATAAGCTAATATGCAAATAAACAGATAAGGCCATGTGTTTTGAACTCGCTACCCTTACCGGTGCATGTCCAGATTTTTACGTTTTACACCATCTGAGATTCAAAATAGCATATCGCAATAACTACTCGTTCTACCCCATAAAAAAGTATGTATTTTCTGAACGGTAATCTCACAAGGAATCTAAATATGCTATTGGAATTTGCATAGAACCTAATGGTAACATGTTGTGATTAAGAATGTTCAAAGAATATCGATTTTTTTCATATTTTGATTAAACCTCAATATTTTTTTATTCCTATCCCAATCATCATTTTACCGGACATATTAGTTCCTCATGCAATTTACCCATCAGAACATAATGGTTGTCAAGGGTAAATTGTTGAAATATGTTATATCGTGAAGTGAATGAGCACAAACGTTTACATTTCATATTTATTAGAGTTTACACACATATTTTTTTGGCTATTCACCCTATCCTGATTTAAACGGCATATTTGTATTCCCCTATTTGAGAGTTTTCCAAAAATGTATAACTTGGCTATCATCGTATGAATACTTTTTTTGCTATAGTCATGTATGTAAAACCGATAAATAAGAACAAGTTCACTGTGTAGCGAATAGGGAAAAAGCCAAGGACAATGCAATCGATTCATGATTACAATTGTTACATAATAGTTGTCACGTTTGTTGAAACAGAATATTATAGAATATAAAATAATCTATAAAATGAGAGCAAAATCATGTTTCTACAATACAGGAATGAGGAGTTATTGTAAATTGAACGTAGAATTGGTAACTGTTTCTATATTCCCCATAGAGATTGTACACAACGCCACCGCCACCGCCGCCACCGCCGCCACCGCCGCCACCGCCACCGCCACCACCCCTGACTTTCACAATATAATCAATCATATCTCAGCCAAACAGTTATAAAAATACCTGATTTATTTACACAATGTAGCTAGATAAATAGGCTTTCAAATGACACCTCAACCACTGCTCTACCACATTTAGTTGTTGAGTTAAAAGAGAGAGATGGATGATTCGTCACCAAAAATGCAACGCCACCACCCTTTTTGGGTGGTGAGTTCAAAACACATGGCCATAAAGAAATGAATGTGTGGGGTCAATGTGGCCAATCATCCCAGTCACCAATTTCTTTATGAGTGCCCCCCCCCCCGCCCCCCCCCCCCCCCGTACCAATTTCAACATACTACCCGACATTGGTCAGGAGGAGAAAAAAATGAACAAAGGCACAAATACACGGGGACCGTTTCTATTTGTATAGTAAGATTAATCAATTTATTCATTTCACCAAATTACTGAGATTTCTTTTATTGATATTTAATTATGTAATTGATTTATTTACTTAACCCCTGCTTCTGACGCAGTACATTATAATAGTAAACGTAGGGTATGGCCACCCTCTGCACAACATTTCTGAGCTCATTGCACCGGAATGGGTGACGGGCCATAATTTTGTCCGCGTAAGTATTGAGCATAGAATTAACTTGATTTATTTATCTGTCAAAATATGACAAAATTGTATGCATAGAGGTTACATTAGTCATTATTTCAACCAATTTCACTGTTTTGGACTCGTTTCGACCCATTTGGATTCATTTCGACCCATTTCATAAAATACAGTCACCCATTGTCCATTAGCCATTGTTCTTCAAACAAAACTATCAACTACATGTTTGGACGTAAATACAATGATTTATTCTAACATATAATCATGATTGCGGGAGTGACATTGTCAAACGGTTCAGGAACTGGCCCTCGTGTTTCCCACGGGCCGTTTGACACGGAGTTATTCGCCAGCCAGTGCTCTAAGCGTGATCATGATTATAACGAATGGTTGACGACGTGTAATTGGGCACCTGAAGCATCTAAAGGATTCAACAAAAGAAAGTATACCACTTTGTTTATGTCATTTTGAGTAACATTACATTTTGTTTGGACCAAACAGGCTAGATAGGCATTTAGATGAATCTTTTAGGCATAATTTGATACCAAATTTGCCCCCTAACTTACCGTCTTACCGCTCCCATAACCCTCCAGGGTCGTAGGGGCACTGCATGACGGATTTCTTCACCACCTCCCTCCATCTGACTCCGTCATGTGCTAATGCTTGGGTTTCTGCGAAGGTTTTCCCAGTCCATTCTGTGATGTTGTCTCTCCAACTTTTCCTCTGGCGACCTCTTCTTCGCTTGCCCTCTACGGTGCCCTGCAGGATGGTCTTGGAGAGGCCACTTGATCTGGTCACATGGCCATACCATTTTAGTTTCCGCTTTTTCACGGTGGCCAGCAGGTTTGTATAGTTCTTCATGTGCTGTGCCACTCTTCGACGCACTTCCTCGTTTGTGATGTGGTCAGTATATGAAATGCCAAGGAGGCGTCTAAGACTTCTCATCTCTACCGCTTCGATCTTTCTCTGTAGTTCTGCCGTCAGAGTCCATGACTCGCATGCATACAAGAAGATGGAGAGCACAAGGGCATGCAGAAGCCTTAGTTTGGTGCCGAGAGTGATATTTTTATCTCTCCAAATGGGTTGTAACTTCGCCAAGGCAGCTGTTGTAAGTGCGATTCTTGAAAGGATTTCTGCCCCCTAACAACAAAGATAAACCATGATTAGCACCATTTAAAGAAAATTAGTCACTTTTCAAAAGTCACATTTTCAATACACATACGCGGGAAGAAAAGACCGCTCGCTCAGGCACAACCCAACGCAGTTGCACTGTTTGCATTCATTCCCGGCCATTCAAAGTGCCACGCACAGCATTTTCTCGCGGCTTGCGTGCGTTGAAAATGTGACTTTTGAAAAGTGACCAATTTTCTTTAAATGGTGCTAATCATGGTTTATCTTTGTTGTTAGGGGGCAAATTTGGTATCAAATTATGCCTAAAAAATTCATCTAAATGCCTATCTAGCCTGTTTGGTCCAAACAAAATTGAATGTTACTCAAAATGACATAAACAAAGTGGTATACTTTCTTTTGTTGAACCCTTTACAATTAGTTCCTTTGTGTAGTGTTTGCCGATACCGGCGCACTAACGGATATTTTGATAGCTTACTTATTGAAATTGATTCAATAAATCGTCTTATATCAATACACCCGTAAGTCCCAAAATATAAATAATTTAGTTGTCCTCGGTCAGTCCTTATATTTGGTCATCTCTAAAACATATTTAGGGAGTTAATAAGTTAGTGAATATAGAAACAAACCAAAACAACAACAAAAGAATTTCAACACATTCCCAATCGACACTCTGCCCATCAACGGCTAATAATTGGCGTTTGAACTCACGTCAACTTAGCATAATCACGCTACTTCACATGAATGCATTCATTGCACACTGGTCTATCTGTAGTCAAATCCGGCGCCACTGCACTGATATAATACAGATATATGTTCATCGGTTAAGCATTAGCGGGTAATTTGACTATGAATAAGGTTGCGAGGTTTTAGAACTGACGAAAAATAAGATAGGGAGGTTGAGGACAACCAAACAATATTTTATTATTGGCGTACTGGTATTGGGCAAATTCAGTCATGGATGATTAGTTCAATAGTTAAATACTGTCACTTGGAGGCGCTGTTGTTAATGTCCCTAGTCTACCACTTGTGTAGAGAATTTGAATGTAAATTTGAGTAAAATAAACATATATAGATTCAAAACGACACTGGGTGGAAAATTCATAACACTGGCAAACTTTGGGTACAGCCATATATTCAACGTGGCCGCCAGCGGCCATTTTGGAAAATATATAATGTTCTATGGCTGGCACTTGATAAGCTAGAATGATGAATGAGGTGTCATTATTTCACGATCTAGAAAAATATAACATGATTTGAAGATTTTATAGGGTGCATCAATGGAAACTGCATTAAAATGTACTTAACCCTATACTCATGAAAAGAGTTAATAAAACAGTAAATCTAAATTGTACCACTTTCTCTCCATGAAAAGTTTCTGGAGTTTCTGTTACTGCAGTTGCTCTTCGATTTGGAGTTACAAGGATGGTTGCACGGAAATGGAGAGACAGGTGTTGGCTTACAACCATCATGGATGCCCGGGGGGGGGGGGGGGGGGGGGGGGGACGTCAGTGAACATACCAAGCGCGTCCAACCACCTCTGAAATGGACCCTAAATGGCGTAAACCATAACACTATTTGATAACCCTAAATGGCGTAACACATACAAACGTTACCAACACTCAATAATGCACCCCTAAATTCAATTTGAAATTTGGATTAAGACATTGTCTAAAGTATTTTAAGAAAAAAACCCATTTGTAAACATTTTCATTGGACATTTTTTTCTCTTTTCTACTTGAAAAGTTCTTTATTCTACCACCCTGTACAACAAGACATAATTTTATCACCCTGTTTAACTAGACACTGTAAAAAAGTCCACTGGAAATTACTATACTACATTAATTCCAATGATAAATGAGAAGTCTTCAAAACACATTTCTTTCCCTTTCTTACTTGAAAAGGTCTTTATTCTACCACCCTGTATAACAAGACATTGTTTTATCACCTGTATAGACGCTGTAAACAATTTCACTGGAATCGATTATCGATTATCGATTGATAGTTTAATATCGACTGAATCGGCACAACTTTGCTCTCCACCCTTCATTATTTTCTCAGAAATCAACCCCTGCATGTCAGAAATCAACCCCGTCCCGTCAATGAAACAACTACCTGCTTCATATGCATTTTTATGGTAATGAAGTGAATGTGTGAGTAAATCTCATTATGACTAGCCCGAGTGAACGTGTGAAGCTGATCTTTGTCATACAAAACACCCACTTTCGCGCCATACAAGCCGCCCAATTTCCCTATATGAACATGAACTTTATAATCATGACTTTATTAGTTTATTGCCCTAGACAGCTTCACCTTTTTCAGGTATCGTATACATTTTACTTATTTTTATTCCATTTAAACAAATCATAAGTATGTTTTTGGCAGTTTAAATCTATTGTTGTCAATGTAGCACGCACAATATACCGCCCAAATGCGCCTTCCTGACAACGCAAATTCGAATATAGACCGCCTTCGGCGGAAAAATAAACCATAGGAACATGGATCCATGTGATTAAGGACCGGTGTAGTATAGAGGAAGTGAAAGCAAGAAATGGCGTATGCCAAGAAATGGCGGATCTCAAACAAACTCTTAGGACCCGAACTACATCTGACCGTAGAAATAGTAGATACACCTAACACAAACAGTCCCTGACCAGGCGCATTGATGTTGGCTAATCCAAATCAATACTCGGTACCAAAAATCTGAGATATACGAGGGGCATTCAATAAATACATGCACCATTGAAAATCTCTGAACCGTGACACGTGTCAATAAAATAAACTTATGATACTTAAACTGTAAGTCTTACCCCTTTCTCACGGAAAATCTCAAACATGTGGGTCATTTTTATCATATGATTTCAGAACTATAAACATCATAATCTCTGGGCACTGAAAATTGACAAGAATCAGCATTATAAATCAAGCGCCAATATTAACACTGTTAATGCATGTATCTTAATGCATACCATAAACTTGTCTTTCAAATTTTCCGCCATTGTAATATTTAATTCCCTAACCAGTGCCCTGAGATCACGGTATTCACAGTGCTGTAATGTAATGATAAAAAAATAACGTATTTTTGAAATTTTCTGTGAGAAAGGAGTAAGACTTACAGTTTAAGTATCATTATTTTACTAACACGTGTCACTGTTCAGAGATTTTTAATGGTTGAAGGTATTTATTGAATGCCCCTCGTATATTAAATGAGCAAATTTCTTCTCCGTATTTTGATACCTCATTCATACAATGAAATATGATATCTGTAATAACCACGACTAACGACAACGCAGTTGCACTAGAATTGGTTTCCTATGGGATATCGTTGATTTGTATAACACTAAGCAATGATATCCCTAATAGAATTGTAGATCCGTTTCGCATTTTTGTAGTTTGCGCAACGAATTTTAATTAGCGAACGGAATTCATAAGTGGATTTTGATTTTGCGTGATTGTTATTCTAATGTAATAACATATAGGGTCACGCGTTATGAACTCGCCTCCCAATAGGGTGGTGCCGTTACATTTTTTAGCTTCATGCTGTCTCAACAAATTTGGTATAATTTTAAAGCCCTAATAACAAGCTATCTGCCTGCCAAATGGCATTGGTATAGCTAATATAGAAAGGGAGATACAGCTGTTTGATGTTTGGGGACCAGGGGTGGTGCTGGAAGGGGTGCCGCCGGAAGGGGTGCCGCCTGTACAAACTCAATGGGGATAATCCCATGCTTTGTTCTTTTTACAAACACTAGTCATCCCCTAATGTTACAAACACCATTTTGGTCCCATTTCAAAGGATATTTAGTAGTCTTTTAGTATGTGGTTCAACAGACTTGTCAACTATTTGTAACAACTAATTAATTATGGATAAGACAATGATCATCAGCTTTCTTCCTATTCGCTACACAGTCAACATGAATAATCAGCCTCAATTTACCGGATTTATAAAAATGACTCTAACAGAAAAAGTTTTCAGCCTATGATAGCAAAAGTATACATTTTTGGAAAGCTTGTAACTAGGGGAATTCAGAAATGCAGTTTATATCAGGGACATGGAAGGGTTTATCCTTAAACAAATATTTCTGAAAATTCTAAAAATATATAAAATAAAAATTGGAGATATTCACTAGCCGGTATCATTACCATACCGACGTACATGTAGTAACTTTGACAATTATATATCATATAATGGGTAATTTCATGAGGAATTCAAATATGTAAAAAGAATAATGATAGGGGTAGGTATAAAAAATATATGGATCTCAAATTAAAATTAAAAAAACTCTGATATTTTTCCGAACATTTCCGATCATACCATTTTAGTTCTTGGTCGTACTATAATTTTAAGGGCATATTTGGTTTTCTCATGCAATTTCCCTTCAGAAAATGTATACTTTTACGACAGCAGGAGGTATACAAGCAAATATAAATGTGTAAAGTTAAAATCATGTCGCGAAAGCCAAAATCCGTGTGTAAGCAACGCGAAAGGAGGCGAGCTTAAAATACATGATCATAGGCATAACCGTCGAAGCGCGGCTTCATAGAAGATGTTATTGGTGAGTTGTAGATACGTCTCGCATTTTTGTAGTTTGCGCAACGGATTTTAATTAGCAAAAGGGGTTCATGAGTGGATTTTGGTTGTGCGTGATTGTTATTCTAATGAAATAAACATAACCGTCAAAAGCGGCTTCGAAGAGGATTTTATTGGTGAGTTGTAGATCCGATTCGCATTTTTGTATTTTGTGCAACGGATTTTAATTTGAGAACGGAATTCAGGAATGGATTTAAATTTTGCATGAGTGTTATTCTAATGAAATAAACATATCACCGTCAAAAGAGGATTTTATTGGTGAGTTGTAGATAATAATAATAATAATAATAAAAATACAATAATACAAAATACATTATGAGAGACATACAGGAACTGCGTATCAAAAGTACAGAGGGCCTGCACAATAGTTTGACAAAAAACAATATACTAATCAATAAGACACAATGTGTGAACTTAAAGATATGAGTCTTGAGACACTTCTTAAATTGGCCAAGAGATGACAATGAGCGAATATATGATGGTAAACTGTTCCAAATCTTTGGTGCTATGATCGCAAAAGTTCTGTTATTGTAAAAGTTTGTGTTTCCTGTAGCCGGGATGCGAAGAAGATTTTGAGAAGAAGATAGATGAGTTCTCCCGGGAGTGTATTTAGTTACGAGTTCTGTGATTTATGCTGGTGCCATATTGTTCAATGCCTTGAATGTGAGCAGATCTATCTTGTATTGTAAGCGTTGCTGAACAGGGAGCCAGTGTAGTTTTCAAAGATCCGATTCGCATTTTTGTATTTTGCGCAACTGATTTTAATTAGCGAACAGAATTCACGAATGGATTTTGATTTTGGACGAGTGTTATTTTAACCAAATAAACATATAACCGTCGAAGGGCGGCTTCATAGAGGATTTTATTGGTGAGTTATAGATCCGTTTCGCAGTTTTATATGAAGACAACAGATTTGTTGACGAAACCCGTATGGAAAATAAAGTAATTTTCTTACTTGGAATTTTCTAACGAAAATTCATTTAAGGTATTCAGGAATGTTTTGTTCGATGGGCGTGACTGTTATTCTAATGGAATAAACATGACCTCGTAAGGGCGGCTTTGTAAAAAATGTAACACAAAATATAAACATTTACCATACCACTCCTTTAATATACTAATTCGTTTCGTTTCGTTTCATTGCGCAACATACAGTAAGCCCTCATGACTCATTACACGCACGTGAACTATTGAATAGCTATAGCTACTCACAATATTTCTCAGTTTGGAATAAACAACCCGGAATGCAATGACCCGAATCGCGTTCGGTATAGTGAACTGTCTGCATCTGACTTAAGGCCAACATTTTGTGTTGTTGTGTTGCCCTTAAGTGCCAACAATCTTGAAGTCAGGTCGGTCGGTCTTTTCTTTTTTTTGCTGACAAATATTACTGACAAGACGAAATTGGTAAATGTCAATTTGACCAATGTTTCTAGTGTGATACTAGTTTAAAAGCAATCTATTCAAGCAAACCTATTCATTTCAAGCAGAAAATAGTAATATTTTGAGAAATTGGGTAACATTTGCATCTTAATTTGTGTGTGTGGAGATTTTAGGATCGGTCGCTGAGGGCAAAACAACAGCAACATATTTTTGGCCTAAGCTATACGCTCAAGTTCAATATCACACAACAGGAAGTAGCAGGCAGAGCACCATTAAAGCAACTCAACAATACTATAGCATCCGTTTTTTCTCCTTCGCAAAACTCCTAAACAGGTACGTAACGTGTCGGATTATCATCTATTGTTGTTCTCAGAAAGAAGAAAAAACATGTTAGGTGTTTAATGTCAAAACACCTAATTTTACAGAGTACAGTTCAGTCGAGTAATTCTGTTCTGTTACTCTCATGTTAATTGCTTTGTAATTAGGTATATTTAATGCACTTTTCCCTACCAGAGAATTGAAGCGACAGTGTTTCGATAGTAGGCGCGGGTCAAACTCGCTAGTCATAAGAGTCGCTAGTCATAAGGGTCGCTAGTCATAAATCCCAACCCTAACCCTAATCCTACCTTAACCCTAACCCTAACCATACCCTAACCGTACCCCGAACCTTAACCCTAAACCTACCCTAACTCTACCCTAAACCTAACCCTAACCCTAAGATACTTTTATGACTAGTGCACTCGTGGTATAGGAAAATACACGTTATGACTAGCGACCCTCATGACTAGCGGGTAGACCCCGTAGGCGCGCCCCGCTATAACCGGATAGCATACCGTTTTCACCTGTTCTTACCAGGTGAATTCGTTTACTCTATCCAGATTTTATTTTCAAGACTAATTTTATTGCAGTAATAATATTGGCCCTATTTACAGTGCTCCTGCCTGTTTCACTTTTGGGCCTGCACTTCCGTGCAAGTTTTGCAATGTGTGAGTTGCCCCGCTGTATTATTGGGCAATACGTGTAGTTTTAATTGCTTCCTTGATGCCTTGATCCATTCCATATTGGGTAGCGTCGAAACAGTATAGTATCACGCAATATTGATGTCATGAATAAACTTAAATTCTGCATCCCAGACCGTATTATACCACATACATACATACAGTCATCAAAAAAGTAACTATACAGGTAATAAATGTACTTTTAACTCTAAAAATATATATCCTACCTAAAAATTTTAAATCATAAAGTTGTTGAGAAATTTATCTTCTTTAATATGAAATATTGCACGCTAGGATCGGTTGAATTAAAGAAGCGACAATCCAAAATGTAACGTAAAGTCACAATTTTAGATTCACATTTTACATTTCAACACGGGGGAGAGAATGACAGGTAGCGTGTGTGTGTGGCGTATTGATCCATCGGAACAATGTGGTCGACTGTCCAACCTGCGCATGCATCCCCCAATTGCACTACCGGTAATCGATAAGGTACCCATAGATTGGTCCGCGTGTAGAAAATAAAAATGTGATAATGAAAATCGGACTTCTCCTTACATTTTTGAGTGCCACTTCCTCAATAATCACCTGATCCTAGCGTGCATTATCTCATATTAAAGAAGACAAATGTCTCAACAACTTTTTAATTTAATATTTTTAGGTAGGATATATATTTTAAGAGTTAGAAGCCCATTTATTACCTGTATAGTTATTTTTTTGATGACTGTACATACTATGTATTGTTCTTTAACCTTACCCCTACCTTTAGCTATGGAATGCTCATATGGGGAAACATGTGTAAATCGTATCTAGACAAATTAGTTAAATTACAAAAATTGGGCAGTGAGAACTGTTTCTAAGAGTCATTACCGAAGTCATACCGGACCTTTATTTGCCAAAATTTATGTTTTACTGTTACTAATATGCACACACTAGAGCTTGTGGGGCCTTCATGTACACATTTTCAATAAATGAACTCCCCACGGCATTTAAAGATTCCTTAAAAAAACCGCTCTGATGTTCACGACTAACCATTTTAATTTGACAGATAATAAAAAGTCATTTTCCGACCATGCTATTCAACAAGTGGTCCCATTCTTTAGAATTCACTTCTAAAAACACTAAAAGAATCAACATCTGTGAACTATTTCCGAAACCAACTTAAGAAAAACCTCATCCAGAAATACGAATACTTCGTTTTTTGATCTCGTCATTGTCTTACCCTTTGAACCCTGAGTTATTATAAGGGTTCGGTACACCCACCCTGACTTCTCCGGGGGTAAAATGCTAAATATAGTACATGCTATTATAATTTGTTGTTTCAGTTTATTACTGTCCTGATTTGTATTTATCTGTGTGTAAATGTATTTATATTGAATAAAGACATGATAATAAAACAAAACAACTGTGTTTTTTGCTCACCTTATACCAGTATGACACCTTTGAACCCGAAAGTATTGGTAGGGTCGGTAAGCGAATTCCGAGTTTATTTCCAGATATTCCTACACCCCTGCCCACACCCTCTGACTGAAAGTTTCTGCCCTCTATCATCGGTAATATATGTTATCGATGATAACTTCCCTTTTTATAATATTTGCTGATGACACAAACATTCTCTTTTCTCACAGTGATCCTGATCAACTTGAAAATCTAATCAACAATGAACTTAATAACATCTCAAATTGGTTTAAACTTAATAAACTATCCCTTAATATCGATAAAACTAACTTCATGATATTTAAAAATAAGCATAGTAATAAACCTGATCTAAACTTTAAAATTGTAATCGATAATAATAATATTAATAAAGTTGATATACCTAAATTTCTTGGCATTCTAATTGACAATAATCTCTCATGGAAAGCTCACACATCCCACATAACGAAAATAGTTTCAAAATATAATGGCATCTTCCGCAAAATAAGAGCCTATCTAACCAACGATTCGCTGCATACACTGTATAACACCCTTGTTGTACCATATTTATCTTACTGTACCATTATATGGGGTGATAGAAATAATGCAAACTTAGATTCCTTATTCATTCTCCAGAAGAAAATCATTAGAACTTGTACCAATTCCCTATGGCTTGAGCACACCACACCTCTCTTCATATCCCTGAACAAGCTTAAAATCCGTGATATCTATACTTATCAACTTGCTATTTACCACCATAAATTATTACCCCTTGACTTCCCTGCCACCCTTTTTATCAATCACTCTGATATCCATAATCACAATACGCGTCATGCCACTGATATTCTCATTGCTCCTACTCATACAAAACTGGCCGAGAATACTTTCAGATCCCATGGTCCACTTATTTGGAATAACATGAGCAACACTCTCAAAATCTGCAAGTCACTTGCTATATTTAAAATTCACCTAAAAAAATACATCCTTCTCCAATATCGCTCTGAAATGTTTAACAACGAGTACGCTTCAATTAAATAATTTATCAATATAATGTAAATGTCTGTCTAATGTTTTTGTCCTGCACCCTCATTTTTTGTATGTATTCACACATTCAGTGTATAGCTTATAAGTATAGTAATCTCATTGTATAAACACCCTATACACTGTATCTACGATCCGTATAAATTAATCTGTTACTGTAACCTACATCTTTGTATTACTCCCTTTTATTGATATTATGTATTATACTATTATTTATTCAAATGTAATTATTTTATCATTGGGTGCCATCTTCCTCACGCTCTGCGTTTTAGACGGGCATCCACATCTCCTGTATATTTGTATTTATAAATAACTGTTACTGTATATGTTTACCGAGATGAAAACAAATAAAACTGAAACTGAAACTAAAGGGCAGTGTGCCAATGATACTACACGTATAACGTTATATATTTATATCATAAAAACGTCCGTTTTTATCGAATAATCAGGCTTAAACAATGCATCTGAGAATCATCTGCGCAATATTTGGTTGCATATTCGTCCAATTTCATGCTATTTTTGACAGTTTTCTTCAGCCAAATGACATCAAACCACAACGTGAACCTTGCGAAACAATGTATTTCACATCAGGTGAACATCATATGACTTTCAAGACACATGACCGTGATCATTGTGTCACCTGTTCGCTCAGGTCGATTTTTCGACCTATCGGGTTATACGACGTTCTCCGATAGGTCGAATATAGTGCTCTAAGAAATTTCCAATCTCTGATATTTGCTCTCATACTCTACTTTTTGTACGTACTATAGCTGCGTGGAGAGTGTTATTTACCTCTCTACACTCGCAATCCAAGTTTTTATTATCATCTCTTTGTTATATCTCTATAGGTGAACAACAACCTATTCTGATGACGACCACCGTCATCAATGTTCCTCAGCAGGGGGCAGGACAACAACCCATTGTTCTCCAGCAGCCAGGAGGTCAGCAGCCTATTGTCTTGCCACCTGGAGTCTTACAGCAGCAAGTAAACAATGCACAGACCACACAGGGTACACCTGCGTCCAATTCAAGGTATTTACAATGGGCTGTTTCGTTTTAAATCCATACAACCCCTATCGAAGACATGACGTTAATCTTCCACACAGGGAGTGTGAATTTCAAATACGGTTACCTACATGGATTACATCATTTGAAATATACACCCTGTGTCGAATATTATTGTTATGTCTTCCATAGGGGCTGTATGGATTTTAAATGGAAAAGACCAATGCATACATACATATTGGGTAGACTTAACAAGTAAATATGTGTCGAGCAAAATAAAATCATGCAAAAGTAAAACCGTAAGCCCAGAACTTTCTTAAATAATTATGATGTATGAATTTTTATATGATCTGATGAGCAATTAGTTTGAGGGGTCGGTATATCATTTACTTAATGTGCCTTTTTTACTTCCTGACCTTCTTTAAATTATCTGACTGATATGCTTATTTTATTTGACATCATCCTCGAGTATGTCACAGGGTATGTTGAGACTTGCAATTTTGCTTTAATTGATATGCTTATCTCAGTTTCGCTAATCTACTTATCGAGATGAAACGGTTTTAACCCAGGTTTTCGGTTCAGTGATTCATCCACATACCCTGAAATATTTCCGTTCAAGCATACATATAAACGTGTTAAGCAAAAAAGAAAAGAAAAATAGAAATGATTCAGATCACGATTAAACGTTTCCTGAATCTGTTATGCTCATGATGTTAGTGAGTAAATGGATTTTTCCGTAGCCCAAGAACTTACGTAAAAGCTTATACCTTTAATTAAAAAACAAAACAACAAGTGACATTCAAATAAAGGGACGGCTTAGCCGATTGTTGTCAACGTCGTGAGGACGTTGACGTTTGAATTCAGATACAGGCTTTGTGGTGGAGTCTATGAATTACTTTCATGCTGTCAAATCGTTATTATACCCAGATGTCTTTAAAATGTATATGAGACATATATCTTGTTGCAATTGTGAAGAAATAATTAAAATATATTAAAAAATTGCACATTGTTACTACGAAATGACAAGATTTGGCCAACTCTACTAATACTTTATGCAGAAGGGACCACATGGACCACCCATTTCAATCAGCCTTACATAGCCAAAGGCATGTATTTTTGCATTGCTACTATTACAGTGCAAAAACTCGTGTAGGCATTACTTCCTTGAGATTAGACTTAGAGTTACAACTGATTCAACCTAATTGCTAATTGGGAGAAATTAAGACAAGGGATAATTATTAATGTTGATACTGTTTATTGTAATAACTTAGAATAGATAATATTATAATGTTTAGCAAGTAAACCCCCACTTCATTTGTTCCATATTAACCCTCACAATATTCAATTACTACAGTATCTATGGGCATAACCTCACCTATTAACCTAGTGACCTTTTGTCTTACATTGTTTTTTCAAACGGGCTTCTATGATATTCATGGACAAATGTGCGCGTAGCGCTAGGAAATTTGCCATTTTTATACTAAATTGCCCATCATTAAACCAGGCAAGGGGCAAAGTTGTCATTTACATGTGAATTAAGTAAATCCCGTAGATTCTCTCATTCCTTTTCCCTTTTATCTTACTCTTCTCCCTTTCCTTTCTTTTCCTTTCCACTTTCCTTCTCTCTTTCTCTTCCTCTCTTTCTTTCTTCCCTTTCCTTCCCCTTTTCCCTTTCCTTTCCCCCTTTCCCTTCCTCTCTTTCCTCTCTTCTTCCCTCCTCTTCGATTTTTTAGCCTGGTAGTTTGAGCTGGCCTTCCCGGTTAAACCACCCTGACCCGGGAGATACGCTATCTGTTATCAATCTGAAAAGATACAGTCATTGTTCCGAGTGCTCGTGGTTTCGAGTTAAGGTGTAATAAAACACCAAGCGAAACAATTGCATACAATACTTTTTAAACTCAACGGTATAAACGGGGAGTTATTGTCGTGGCCTTTTATTGATTTATAGTACCATTCACTGTTTTTTTACTACAGGTATAATTCCGAAGCGGGAAAAGTCACAGGCATTTTACAGTTGATTGCTGCAGCCGTTACTATTATATGCACGTCTATCGCTCTTGCAGTTGGAACTGACTACCAATGGGGATGGGGGATCTGGGCTGGCATTGGCGTAAGTTGACGATTATTATTGTACTATAAATATTTAAACAGGTTCGCCGTCGTAAATAGAAAAGAGACAATATGGGAAAACGATCTCGACCGAGAATCGAACCAGGACCTATTGCTTACAGGACAAGCGCTTTATCTATCCGGGCACAAGACCTAGCCTGGTAAAGCACCTGAAATTCAACACCTTGCGGTCACGTAGCCCAGGCTCCTTGCCACATGTATTACCCATAGTAGCTAGGGCCTATACATGTAATAATTGCCGCCTTCCATGTACTAGAGGATTGTTATTGTCTTCCTGGATGGGGGGGGGGGGGGGGGGGGGGGGGGGGGGGGGGGATATGTAATAATAATCCATCTGAGTGGTCACTCCGATATGGTCATGTGCCTAGAGTTGGGACCCCTTTGTGTGACATGTGCGAAAAATGGAAAAATCACGTGGGTTTTGCTTAAAACATAAAACCATGAAAACTATACATAGGAGTAAAGGGAAGTATACATTTCCTGAAAGCCTACACATTTCCGAATCTCACAATGTTAATATCAAGGTTATTATATAGGGTGTGTAGAAAATATGTAGGGTGCAAAATGAAGGAATGTAAAAAGAATACACCATTTTCACTTGCCATTTTCATACATTGAAGATAACAATTAAATTTTATTAAGTTGTATAATTCAAAATAATAATATTATCACAGACAAATGTTGCAACCTTTGTCTTTAGTTATAAATGGTACCTTATACAGGGTTGTCAATATTTGTGACAACATGATTATGTGAAAACTTATTTGCTAAACAAAGTTAACCATTATCATAATTTGGTGTTATAGTAAGATTTAAATTGACATTTTGTAATAAAATTGCATTAAACACGCTATAATAAAAACATATGCCCTATAAGCACCATAATATAATAGTGGAGCGGAGATCGGATATATGAAAAAGATGTTCACTTCTGGCAGGAAGCATAAATATTGGCACATAGGGTTGTTTTGATGCACTGATTTCAAAATGCCAAGAACCCACATTTTTCCAGCAATGGTGCGGCGGCCATCTTGGATTTCAAAATGGCCTCAATTCAAATTTAGGAGATTTAGTAAAATTGCTCTAAATCAACAATTTTTGAGATTTATAATTCGCGATTTAACCAATATGTTCTCTTTAACATGGTGCATACATTTAGATGCATTCGCTGTGCAAATTGTACTTTAATTATTACTGGTTACCATGGAAACCATTAAAAATATATTTTTTGGGCAAAAATACCTCTAAAATTACACTTATTTGGAGGTTTTGGTGAACTATTCATCATAATATTGCTTTTAGTATCATCTGCAATCGTATATAATCTTGACGAGAAATTTGCATTTCAAATTTGAGTGGTTTCCATGTGGAAACATTTTAAATGGCGGTTTGATGAACATATATATCAAATTCACTACTTTTTCAACAATTTTCACACATTTTCACCAATCTATTGCTTGTAATACACTATTTGAGGTGTAAAGATGTTCACTTCTGGCAGGAAGAATGAAAATAGATTAGCTTTTAGAGGTGTTTTTAAGCGCTGATTTCAAAAATCAAGAAACCCACATTTTTGGAGCTATGGATTGGCGGCTCTTGGGTTTCAAAATGGCTGCCATTCAAACATGGAAGATTTAGTAAAATGGCTCCAAATCAACACATTTTGAGATTTATACCCTGAAATTTCACCAGTTTGTTTTTCAGATTGGTTGTGATAATCATATTTTGATTATTACTGGTTGCCATGGAAACCATAAAAAAGACATTTTTTGGAGAAATACATCTAAAATCACTCTAATTTGAAGGTCTTCGTCAACTAGTCATTATGATATATTTTAGTATCATCAGCAATGTACATACTTTACACATGTACGTAATAAACTGGCATTTCAATTGAGTGGTTTCCATAGATATTTCAGTGTGGTACAAAATGCATGACATTTTATGCAAAGCTACATGTAGTATAAGGCACAATTTTTAATGGAGATGACTAAAGGCTTTCAGTCTAGGCACCCTAATTACTCAAGTTAAGTTCAGGCACCATTTTGAAATTCAGTTTATAGGCACCCTCTCGCATAGGGTGTGACTGACAACCATTTTAGGCGCCATTATTTAATGGAGACGACTTCAGAGCGTGTTTCTACAGAGTTTCCGCTATTTAACGGCGAAAAGATATCCGGCTAGAAAAGCAGATGCACTTGAGCTGTACTGTTTATACGAACACTCAAAAGACGGCTAAAATAATTCTACATAGAGTATATAAACTTAAAAATAATCTCTATTTAACTCCTTCATAATATTTATTATCATAATTCAAATTTGATCATTCATCCATGGAGTCATAATTGATTATCTCAAATTAGAAATAAATATTGTTTGAGAAAAAAATAGCAGTGGAAAAACCGAATTGAAGAAATCTGACAGAAATTACTACTCATTTTCAATTGAAATATTTCTTAAGGGCAGGTATAGCCGCCGTAAAACTGCCGTAACTTCTTCATTATTCATTTAATCTATTTAAAAGTCTACATTTTCTTGACGATCAATGAATCCAACCATGAACATTGAATTGACCATTTTGGAAAAAAATATAAAAAAGCCCGTTTTTGACCCATTTTAGGTTTTGTCAAGATAACTAAAAATATATTTTTGTCAAATTTTGTCGTTCTAGTTTTATTGTAATCCTAATAAAATTCTCTAGGAGTTTTCTTTTTAATATCTGATATATTTTTTGAAATATCGACCAAAAAGTGCCAACAAAAATGTGATTTTATACCTCCCAAATTATGAAAATCACATTTTTGGGACTTTTTGGTCAATAATTCAAAACATAAATCAGATATTCAAAAACAAAAACAATACCTCCTCGAGAATTTTATTAAGATGAATTTGGTGCAATTTCAGCGTTTTTTACCAAAACCTGAATTTGCTACGAATGCAGCAAATTATGAGCCCGGGCCAAAAAAATTAAAAATCAGCGTTTTTGGTAAAAACTTGATACCACAAATGGATTCTCCGACTCATTTCCAAAAATGTATACTTTTATATACATCATATTAATAGTACAAAAGTTACAGCGCTTGATAAATTTCATGTTGTGAGGGTTAACAGCCCCCTTAAAGCACATGTCCTTGTATGTATTAGTGTTATTAGCGTGAGTCATCATGTGACGTCAGTTAAATTGTAACACTACTTGAATAGGAACCATAGGAACCAACAAACCATTTACTAAAATCACCAGAGTGGAAACATTCACATGCCAAATTGAATACAGTGGAATTTCAAAATAGTCTAACAATACTAACAACAAAACAGTTAGGAGAATGGTCCATCAATCTCATGTCATTAACTAAAGTACAAAGCACTGTCTGGTACTTGCATTGCATTATACACTCAAGACATTTTTCTTTTACCCAATGACAATATTATTATTAGTCATGTAAAATAATATAATTGATATACTGATAACTGAACGTTTAGTCCCACCACCAGGAGGTAATTTGTAGTATGCTATTAAACTATAATATTATATATTATTTAAGTGGAACCAACACCAATACAAATATTCATACAGCTTAATCATGTTTAAGATATCCGGCTAGACATGCTAGAGAAGCATGCAATTGAGCTGTACTGTTTCTTCAAACACCGAAAAGACAAGGTCAATGGTTGTGATTGCAATGCATTGTGTGCACATTTTAGAATCGAAAATGGAGTACAACAGATCAAGATTCAGTGATGGCTAAGACAACTTAATATTTTACTAGTTACCGTTATGCCTGTTGTCATTGTCCACTATTTTGTGTTGTAAGGTAAAAGTAGTTGATCCTGTAATCCCTAGAGCGGAGTGCCCATCTCTCTTTCAAAGCGATAGGGCCAGACTCACTCCGTTAATGTTGCTGTGCGAGGCTCGCTATACCTCCTCCACAGCGAGTCTGTTACCTGTTTAAATTATTCAAAACCAAGTGTCCCATATTTTCATTTTATGGTGGGTTTTCGTTAATCTCTTTACTCTACAAAATCAAAGGAAGCAAGTCCTAATCACATGATTTTCATACTTTTGGAGGGGTTTCTGGTTCCACAGTGTTTTTAACATGATTATTATGTCTTCTGAAGCGAAACCATCTAAAAAGTATATTTTGATGAAGGTGTTCTATACTTCCTTCTATCATACATGTCGTGCAAGCCTACCTTCGGCCATATGTTGGTATGTAGGTGGCATACATTCTGGCAGGCTCTTCATCAGGGAGACGGAGCTGACATTTATGTTCAAGGTATCTCAGCTGGCGGCTCTTTACACGGTAGATGAGAGGCTCGGTCTTGGTCATGTCATAAATGAGATAGCAGAGGCATGAATTTCGCACTCCATATATTGAGATTCACCTTTCACTTTTGTTGTGATAGCTATTTGAGGGCTCCTCCACTGGCGTTCTAACTTCCCGAAAACATACCAGGCTATGTCTTGCGTCTTAAAAGGTCACTTGCGCCCGATGCCATATAGACCTAAGATACCTGAAATCTGTGCAATAATAGACCCAAGAAACCTGAAATCTGTGCAATAATAGACCCAAGAAACCTGAAATCTGTGCAATAATAGACCCAAGATACCTGAAATCTGTGCAATAATAGACCCAAGATACCTGAAATCCGTTACATGGCTGATAGCATCCCAATAGATCTGGAGTGTTAGGTGAGGACTGCAGCAGTTGGCAATCATCTACTCTGTTTTGGATACGCTAATGATGAGGCCAAGGTCTTTTGCTGCTGTAGCAGTTTTGTCAGTTGAATCTGAGCTCACGGAATTGTGGTCTCGAGTAAGGCGAAGTCATCAGCAAAATGTAGGTCGCTTAGAACAACGGTAGGATGACGTCTAGAGCAAAGTTGATGTGTCACAACTCAAAGACCATATGTAGCCTTCTTCAATTAGTCTGCATATATCTCAACGAGGAATGGAGTCAGAACGGTACGTCACCCTGTTGCACTCCAGTAGAGACAGCAAAAGGATCAGAGATACTGCCATCACCCATCACAGCACTTCTCAAATGTTGGTACTGACACAGCTTCTGCCAGTCAAAAAAGTGAAAGTCAGTCTGGTTGTTCATCAACATTGGGTCAATATGATTTCTAATTCTGTTGAGCAGGATCTTGTTGTACATTTCGGTTGCAATTAACAGAAGAGATATTCCGCTATTGATAATAAGAGTGAGGTCCCCTTTATTTAGTAGAGGAACAATAACACTTTGGTCCATTGGGCGGGTGGTTTGCTACATTATGATACATGTGTCTTGAACTGGACCTAAAACACACTATGCTGTATATTTTTCCCCTTTATTTTTTTCTCAACAAATTGCAATTGCCTCACCTACATGGTGGGTGTATTCAGCAACTTTCTTTTTTGTTGTGGTCGAATAGACAATTTACCTATGACAAACAATACTCAATTTGTTTTCATTTGCATTCTTCGTTAAAACACAGACCCGCATTTACTGGGGTAATGGGTAACTTTGGCCCATGTTAAAGTATATGAGACAAATTCAAAACAATATTTTCTTTAAAATTTACAGCCTTATTTAATTGTATTGCTCGTAAAAAGTCAAAATAAACAATTTCACCACAAATTAAATGATGTACCATGTTTATCTGGAACATTTACCTCTTCAATATTTGACAGTTTGTTCCGTTTTGGTAATTTTGGTGTATATTGCATTCTAATCTGTACAATTTTCATAGAAATATTGTTGTTGCTTTTTAAAAACACTTCAATGAACCTTAAAAAACTTCAATTTAAAAACAGTTTGAAATATCTTATTATCCAAGTAGGGTGGAATGAGTTGTTCGCATGTGGGCCAAAGTTACCCCACATACAGGGTCAATTTAGCCCACTCAAAGATGAATGATAAAGTATCTAGAAACACTTTAATTATCAATACAATGTAAAAGCTGAATGCAAACTGCTTATCCACAAAAATAGCCTGTGTAAGTAAATGTAATAAATATAAGAGGACCTGACGTTTCGATTCTAACATAATCTTTATCGATAAAGATTCTGTTAGAATCGAAACGTCAGGTCCTTTAATTATCAAAACAATAAAATTATGTGTGAGGCAAGTTATATTCGATCAACTCGTCTAGTTTACCAACCAAAAGTATCTTCCATGTAATCAATAAAAATCAAAATCTGATGTATAACCTAATATTGAAATATTTTATTTTCTTAATTATTTTTACCAAATCCCAAAGCCAAACATTGATCAGATTAGATAATTGATAATAATAGATCAAACGTATTTGGTGTACAAAAAGCTAATAGAAACGTGTTTAACAGTGTCGTACACATCATAATACGCCACTTTGTAAAATACCACTGACGATATGTTTTCCAAGATGTTGGTTTATTTGTTCTCACGTTGTTACCCGTTCTAATAAGATTCTAACATCGCAGCCACAATGCATTGCGCTAACTCAAGATTTTCCCCACACTGCATTTGGATTTCCCCTCATCTATACTCGTATCATTGCGATCGATATATCAGCGACCTTTGTACCCCGAGATATCGATATCGTTGCTTTTGGTCACGCGTCACACATATCGGGAAATCGATGGTTTCCCTGAATTTTGGTTTTCCAATAACTGTGAGTAAGTTGTTTACTAGTCGAGCTCTTAGGTTCAGGGGTGGAAATAAGACCCGCCCGTCCGCCCATAGCGGGTAACTTTTGTGTCGGGCGGGTGAAGATGCAAAGGTACCCGTCCGACTGGCGGGTAACATTTTTGAAGCTTAAAGTGTAAGTAGGGCTATAAAATGGGGCTGGTCTATGACTGTTTAGGAAAACTATTGAAGTTATTGAACACAAGATGTTTTAATAAGGGATTGGGGACTGAGCACTAAGCAGCATGAATGATGATAGAGGAGATCAGGTTGATAGGAGATTAAAGAGAGTATTGGATTGATGAACATGATGAATACGAGGACCTGTTACGAGCTAGGGTTACAGTGGAACATATCGTACAATAAAGACAAAAACATGTAATTGTAACATCATTGAAAAGTAGTCTTACTCTTAATTGTTTGCTGCAAAATATTATGAAAAAACCTTGGGCTGGTGGCATTTTTGTCGGGCAGGTCAATTCTGTGAGTTACCTGCCCGACTGGCTAGTTGAAAAAAATATGAAGTTCCACCACTGCTTAGGTTTTAGAACCAAGAAAAAGGAACACTGAGAACTAATTTATTTATTGATGTAAACAATAATCTATGAGCTCGTACGATGATGGTGCTATGACGCCATGGTTTTGTGCTAATGTCTATGTGAACCAAGATGAATCGGGGACCAGATTTACGGCGTTTTGCAAAATTGTAATGCATTGTGGTGCTGTCTTTAAAATCTTCTTTGTTACCTATTATTCTCATACGATAGCTCTACGGCACTGGTGGAGTTCTTGGCATAATATCATCAGGTCGAAGTCATGGAGTGGTAAGTTCTATTACATAAGGCCAAGTAAAATGAATAACATGTTTATCGTCCCCACCCTCACCGATTTTGTTTCATAACTTTTTAACATTTTAATTCATATAATGTTCAGTATTATTTATTATTTATAAGAAATCAAACATTGCACGCTACTTTTCCAGACTAGGGTAGGGAAATAAAACAAAAAAATACGGAGCCTATACATTTTTTACAATATGAGGACATAGCTTCAGGAATTGGAATTTCACACAGAAATGAATAGTAACAGAAATAACAAATAACAAATAATAAGTGCCTGCCTCACCGATTTTTCAGAAACTTCGGACGATAAACATGTTATTTATTTATAATAAATCCATTGCGTTTAAAAGGAGATTCTTTAGGTGGTTTTTTTCAAATCTAGATATCGAGGATGAAAAATAAAATAAAATGAATAAATACATAAAACTATATTTAAATTAAGTTGTTCTTTATAGTTTTCAGTGTACGTGAATCAAACATCCCGTCCTTTAATTTAGCAGGCATATCGTTTGTTTTAAAGCACAACTCCAACGTTAACCCTCGTCTACCAAGGTTATGTTTTGAAACACGAGTTTTCTGGGTGGGTGGCGGAGGTTGGTTTGTGGGGTGGGGAGGGATTGTGATGGGGTGGGGTGGGGGAAGGTTAGGTGTTGGAATAGGGTGGTGGGAAGGGGGTGTGATGGGGTGGATGGGGAGGGGGTGGGTGTGGGAGAGGAATCGGGGGATGCACTTGAGTTTTTTAATTGTACGCCTTATGTATTTGGTGCCACTGTATAAAGCTATTAATCTCTGATTTCCAATGATTCCACATAACTGTAGGCCTACATCATCTTTCCAACGAAGTTCAATTGTCTGCCATGATTCCGGTAAACTACTTCATTCATATGAAGGGCCTCTATTAAAGGTCTATGGTGTAATCGTTGATCGATGTGATCACGACGGTGGCCAACATGAAAATGATGTCACCTGGGCCCCAACACTGAGATTCCCGTCGTATCATATCCTTGATTTCACCGGCATTGACTCGATCACTAATATAGTATGGTTGCAATGCATTATTGGATTTTTTTCTCGAGCTGCTGTTATTTGCACTTAAATGTTTCAAAAATCTCCAGTCTTTTGGAATGGAAGTTATTCTAGTATGCATATCCAACATGATACTGGCTTTCTAATTTGGTTATTGAAATATTGTATTAATATTTTTAACCCATTATACAATGAATATACAATGAATATAGTGTTACACAATTGAGTGTTACATAACCATTTCGTATTCAGTCTTTGAAATCCAATTGTTTTTCATGATATTTTATATTTTCAGTATTCCAGATAATTTCCCGATCTGAATCTCCTAGATCCTCTATCGCTCGTTTTTGTTTTACTATTCAACGACAATACAACAGTTTGCGTACATTGTACTGCTCTCTTCTCGATAATAAAGAAGACATTTCATTGACTATAATGAGTCTATAAAAGAGCACAATGATTGACCATAATATTTGAGTCAGAACCGGTTTGATTAAACCGGCTTTTTCCATTTCAGATAACCGCTTATCTGGTATTTTCAATCCTGTCATCGCTATCAGCCCCGATGCAGATGATATATGACTCTGTTGCAGCCTCGCAAGGCGGTCGTTATGGTTATAATATTTTTTGTGACACTTTTGGCACTTTCTACTCCGACCCAAATTGCATAGAAAAGGTGAGTTTATAAGCGCTTACGATTTCCTTAATTTCAAATTATTAGTAATAAATATAAGAGGACCTATTTGCAGGTACATGGCACAGCTATCTCTACTTTGTCTATGTCATCCTTTTGTTATATTATCCACTCAATCAATCAGCGGTCAATTTTGATATACCTTCCCCTGTTCATCCATCTGTCCTTTTGTCCCCCCATTGTGTTACATTATCCCTTGTCATTTCCTGCCCATTGTTCCCCTGTCTATATATATGTTGTGCATGTTGTATTCTGTCATTTTACCTTCGATAAAGATTCTGTTAGAATCGAAACGTCAGGTCCTCTTATATTTATTACATTTACTTACACAGGCTATTTTTGTGGATAAGCAGTTTGCATTCAGCTTTTACATCAAATTATTAGTGTTGAAATTGTGCTTTTTCACCGACTAACACATCGATTACCATCCGAAATATTCGTAGCAGGACTATTATGTTTCCCTGCAAGTATAATATAAAATACAGGAATTGTTGTTCAATGCACTGCTTTTGATAATAGGCCTACTAAACATTTGGCCAAATCATTTTAATAATCTGTTATTGATAAGAAAACACTTGTTAACATATTGCGCTCGTTTTTGGTGATATCAAGCAGTTAATCTAAAAAATGAAATTAAAATTTCAGTTTATAGATTTGTTGTGTGTCAATTTTAAGTTCAGGAAATTGAATTGTTGTTGAAAAGTGGTATTTTTATTTTCTTGAAAATTAGTAGGCCTACTAAGGAAAGAGCTGAGGCATACTGTCACATTGTGCTTCTAAATTTATCTCTTGGTTTGGGAAAGCCTGGGAGTGATATTAATGTTAGTGATGGCTATACAAATCATGTAGATATGGCTTTTTATGTACAGAAACGTTAGAATCCATGAGTGTGTCAGTTCTCGAAATCCCCGTTTTGACAGATGCCGATCGGTGTTACAAGGAGTAATAGTTTTCAATTCGAGAAATTCCCGAATTTCCAAACTTGAAAACAAATTTGGATTTCCGGTTAAAATTGATCCAAAATAAATCTGGATTTCCGGACCCCTCTTTATAGGAGATCGTCTAATATAAGATGCAGATTATGTGGAAATCTCTTCGAAATAGGGCAAATTTCGGATTTCCAATAAAAGTCTGGATTCCAACGCTTCGGGAGGGAAACAAGTTCGGATTTCCGATTAACACTTGAAGCTAAAAAGTCCGGAAATCCAAACCCTTCTATAGGGGCTGTGCACCTTTTTTCTAGAATAGCCATTGGTCTATCGGCATAGAGCGTCTAAGACGGTCTCACTAAAGCCATTCCGTATAATACAGACATAACAGCCTGATTTCCATAACAGGAGTCAACATGTTTGAGAACTAGATTATTGCCCCAATGCTTTGCTGGGATTGTGGAATAATCCGTTACGTAGCAGATGGATTCGAGAGTGGTGATGAATTTCTTACTTATTTTGTGGTCACAGAGAAAAACTGGGTTCGAAAAACTAGCCCTCTATCGCTTTTCAACAACACTGGCAACAACATGAGAGAGCCCTCTATCAGAATTCTACTGTAAAGTGTTAATATTTTTGCCATTCTCTTATCACAGGACTTTACCCTTGAAGTCGTGCACGCCATTTCAGCGGTAGCGATGTTCTGCGAAATGATAATCGCGATAGTTGCGTCATGCTATTGTTGCTGCGGAGGCAGCGCATGCGGAAACGGAGGAGCACGATCACACACGCAAACAGTTGTCGTAAGTTTACTGCTGTCAAATTTAGTGTATTTCATTTATTTTTCATCGTATCACTTTCCACGCAGCAAGTCGACTGCATGCGACAGTTCCAAAATTATAAGTATGATTGAATTCCATCACTATAAAATTATTTGGAATAAACATGAGAAATGCATTAAAATAAGTACAAACATTCAAACCTCTAATTTCGATCTGAATTCAGGTCGATATTAGCCCAGCATGTAAGTCAACCATGATATAGGATGCTACTCTCAAACATGTCCATAACTAAAGTCATTCATATTGAAGATAACTAAATTGCACTAACAAATCAAAATGAGTATCATCTCAGTTGTGGCCGATCATGAAGCTATCTTCGGGCCGATTAAACAAAAATCACGAAAACCCCACTACTGTATAATTGTAGTGACGCTATACTCCATTCTCCTTACGTTGTACGGGGCAGGGCGTGTAAAAAAGTTTCCCAGGTGAAACATATTTTTTCCCGGCCATGAATAATATTAATATTAGATGTGAAATAGTACAGATTAATACGTTCAGCAATCTTTAATTAATCAGAAGCATTTTTCATCCATTTTGGACTTTTCGTTATCAAATTATGGCAAATCTAATCTGGCGCGCCGTTCAATGTGAGTACCACGCGCTTTGTTTTGATTCGTTGTTCAGGCATCGCGGGTTCGCCGATTCCGCTGGTGTTAGCTGAGACTAATATACCTTAGGTACATTAGTCTCATGTGTTAGTGTAGCAAACTTGTTAACATGTTTTTATTCGTTATTACATAGATCAACATTATGCTAAAGTTGTAAATTTTACTTTGTTTAGTGTCGTTGATATGCTCACAATATCACTCCCCCTGCGGAGTCTTGCCATTGGTCATACATCAACATCAGCGCCCGTGCATTGATTTGTCTAATTTATCTCGAAACAAGACATAAGCGTTATTGTCCTATAATCAATAAAACCAATAATGATCTATGTATTGAATGTTGATTATACCTTCGATATTAGCCCAGCATGTAAGTCAACCATGCTGAATTATATAATGTTATTATTGCACAAAACAATAGACATTCAATATTAATCGCATGGTTGAAATCAGACCTAACATGATATAAATGACTAATAGGGCTTACCAACAGCAGATTTAACAAAAAACAAACAAACATGGGGATTATACAAATAGTGTGCCCTATTGCCCCGATCATACCATGTAGTATTTGTTTTATTACACCTCACTGAGACTCTGGGGATGAGGTTGTAGGGAAATAGTCAAAACTATTTCCCTAGGGAAATAGTACTTGTGATATGAATTGGCCAATGAATTGCCATGATTAGTTCATGAATATTTATGAGGTGTAATAATATTAATTATTTATGTCCCCTATGGGACATCATTTGAAACGCCTTGTAAATTTGCAAATCAACACTGAATACATTCATATTGTTTGTTATTTACATTTAAACATCAGGTGAGCCAATACCCACAACAAGTAGTTGGCACGGTGGTCACCACACAACATCAGCAGGTACCCTACCAACAGCCTCAATATCAGCAACCTCCTTACCAACAACCGTATCAACAGCCTGCTCCGTACCAACCGTCCGCCCCGTATCAACAGCCACCAGCGTACGAATCGTCGGATACTGCTCAGCTGGTTCCGTACAAACCATTGCATTTGTAACCAATCAGCAGGGGCTAGCCCATCAGCTCCAGCCGACCCGCACCAAGGTGAGATATTGTTACCGTTGTATAAGCATTGATATCTATCACGCTAAGATTATTGATTGGCCAAGGTGGATATACTAAATCAATACACTAGGTTCCAGAGTGAAAGCGACTTGTACGATAGCTTTTTACTATGACGTTTAAACACTTCCTTGCGGCAGTCGTCTGTAGACGACAGTTTCAAAATGTCACAAAATGTTTCAAAAAATTGTTAAATTATTGATTTTCATCACCATACGGTATGGAATCAGCATTAGAAATGCATTAACGCTTTCCACGCGGCAGGCGGCTGCAGACGACATTCCAAATTTTCACAAAATGTTTCAAAAATGTCATAATTATTGAATTTCATTACCATATTTGGAATCACCATGAGAAATACATTGAAATAAGTACAAACATGCCCAGCATTGGTTCAGTAATCCTTGAGATAGACCTTGAAATTTGGGAACAGTTTCTGAAAAATCGGTTTTGTATAGGGTAAAACCAATAGCCGCGTGGAAAGTGTTAAGATAAGTGTAAACATTGTCTAGTAATTGGCTCAGTAATTCTTGAGATAAGACTTTGAAAGTTGGGAAAGATATCTGAAGTGTCTTCTTGTGACGAAAATCGTAATTCCACACAGAGGTCACCAGGGTCATTAACCAATTCAGAGGTAGCATTTAGGACAAGCGCCGGCTTTAACTGGAATTATTGCAGCCTGTGATATTTCCTTTGATGAGACAAGAAAACAAGTCAATTATGATCTTTGGGTGAACGGTAGAACGAGGGAGGGACAAAATGTAGATTTTCACTTAAAAATGTCCGAGAGAAAATGGCTGACGGTTATCAAAATCGGTCGAACTATGCCTTAGGAGCAGTTGCTCTTGTATAAATTCCAAAGTCCACATAGGGGTCACTAGGGGTCATTAACCATTGAATGGGTAAACATGTAGCACAAGCTCCTATAAAATGCTTATCCTAAGATGCTAACGACGACCAAAATATTTCAAAAGAACCAGTGATCTAATCTTCATATCAGGTTTTCTTTGTTTGGATCAGATATGAGTCATTAAAATACTACGGGTATAATGTGTTGTCCATTTTTTTCCCAATTAAAAGTTAAATTTATTCATTTTATGTTGCAGCGTACGAGTCCAGTATCAATCCAAATACTTGTCCATCCGAGAATCCAGAGAATGAATATATGGAAGTGATACAGTTGGATGAAAGCCACAAGAACATTACAGTTTTTCACTACATTACAGTTTGATCAGTACCAAACCAAGTGGGACATTGACGATGTTAATTTATTTGGATATTTGCCTCGCTAGTCACTACTATTCCGTTCTTATTCTCCATTTTGCTCTCAAGATTACATCGCTAGTATAAATTTACGCTGTAGATAGGGCATAAGTACTAGCGAGGTAGCTTACATCGATCGTAAGTTACGCCAGTTTGGTGTACTTGGCCTTATATGAAACAAAACATAAGTTTTATCGTTTAAATGACAATGTAAAAATTGAAATCGTATACTGTTGAATCTATTTTTCTTTTATTTTCATACTGTGTTGAAAACACAATTTAAGTTTACAATATCTTATAATATAGTAACCAAGAAATAATTTGTACTCAGATAAAATGTAATGTACCTGTCATACGACGCTTTCCGAAGATGGCATTGATGTAAGGACAAGTTGAAAAGTATAAGTGAATTTTACAAAGCGATTGCCCCCTACAATCTTTTTTGAGTCGTGTCGGTCGAAATTGGCACCGTCGGTTTTCGCTCTCAAATGTTTAGGTGTAACCCAAACACAATAACCCACCCAATTATAAACTCTTTTTTTGGGGAAAATTCAACAAAAAGGGATTGTAACACGTGTTCGGGTATAGGTTTAAGGTTTAAGGACCATGTTGCTACTATTATTTGTTTTAAATGATATATAGACGCGGTCAAACTGGTGTGAATTAAACTTTTAAAAATACCTTAAATTAAAAAAAATATCAGCTAACTAGTGGGTTCCACTATATAAGAAAATTGAAATATCAAAATTGTTGTTTAATGGTATGGATGTAATGAATATTAGTTAAACCTCTATTATAAATGAGATGAGAGCCAAATGCCATTACCCTGCAATATAGCAGATCGATACAGATGAGTGAAAATTAACGTGTCGCAAAAAAATCAAAAATTAAACAAAAAAACAAAATGTTTGCAACTTTCATTTCAAGATTTCACTGTATTGTGTGCAGAAAAGAGAATGATTTCGTTTATAATACTTATTTATACATCAAGGAATATTTTGATAGCTTACTTATTGAAATTGATTCAATAAATCGTCTAATATCAATACACCAGTAAGTCCCAAAATATAAATAAGTTAGTTGTCCTCGGTCAGTCCTTATATATATTTTTTTTTTAATTTTTTTTTATATTAATTCTATATTCTATGATACACAATAAATTTATACAATAACATCAATATTTACAAAATAATATAATATAATAATAGCAAGTATGTACAATGTGGCAATCGATTAAAAAAAACCCGACATAATTGATATACATGATGACCTAGTAATTACAGAGAAATCAGTCTACGAAGACAGAGTTCTTTTTCAAATAGGAATAACAGATTTGGGTGGTTGCCGTATCTAAACTTGCTTATGCATAGTTTCCCAACGGCGATGATGAGGTTAATAAATTTTAAATCGTGATGGTCATAAGTATTATTGTGGTAGTTCAATATAACAATTTCAGTGGTCAATACAAAGCATGTTGATAATTTACGCGAGATAACTTGACTAGCGTAAGACCATAGCTGTTTAACTAGATTACATTAGAAATGGTCGATATAGTCAATCACGTTGCATGTGTGACAAATATTATTCTCTACCTTACCCATCTTACATAGAAGTACTTTGGTTGGATAAACATTGTGGAGGATTTTCCAATTTAATGAGATCAACTTCGCTTCATCGGTGCACTGTGGAGTGGCGAGCCAAATGTCGGTCCAATTGAATGAGTAATTGGGGAATCTAAGTGGCCAGAAATTTGTACACAGAGGAGGTACATACAAATTGTGAATCATGGCTTTCCTAAAACCTTTGTTTGTACAGGTATCAATAGGGACTGAATTAAAATAAACATTTTCTCCGTTGTTGTCGGGATTTGTGGCATTGTCACAAGGAGTCTTTGTTAATTTCCAATCAATGGGAAGCGCATTGCGGAGAGCGTAATATTGCAAAATTACGGCACCCTTATCCTTTAGACGATTACGGAAGTGGTTAATGGAATAGAAAGAACCATCATCGTCAAATAGGTCACCCACAAAAATAATTCCCGACTTAATCCAGTCTATGAAGAATAGTGTGTTATTTTTCAATTGGATAACATCATTATTCCATATAACTTGATTATGACATGATGCAATATCATCTTTGATTATAACTTGCTTAGTGTCGAACCAGATTTTAAATAGCTTATAGTAAAAAGAAGGTAATCTCTTTAACATAATATGACACATGTTGTTAATCTGCTTAAATGTACAGTTACAATTAAAAATATTCATACCAATACCCAACTTGTTTATATAGTACAATGGGATATTTTTCCAACATGCAATATCTGAGTTGTTAAGTTTCTTAATCCATGACAGCTTTAGTGAATCGAAAAATAGTTTGGTGTGAAACATGTGTATACCACCTTTATCGTAATCTGCAATCACTGTGTTACGTTTGACTGCTTCTTCTCTGCCCCAAATAAATTTGAAGAACATGTTATTGAGTTTCATAATAATGTTATCAGGGATATCCATGACAGAGGCAATGTATGACAATTGTGATGCTAACAGTGTTTTAACAATCAAATTTCTACCTGTCATTGAGAGGCCACGCATTTTCCAAGCACGTATAGAGCGTTCAATATTTTCCATCTTGCCAATCCAATTACATTCGAGATTATCAATGGAAGTGCTTGGTGAGAAGGTGACACCTAGGATTTTTATTGTGTTGTTTGGAGCTAGTTTCCATTTGACATCACCAACACAGTAATCGTTATCTTTCAAAGACCTTATCGTTATCTTTCAAAGTCCTTATATTTGGTCATCTCTAAAACCATATTTAGTGAGTTTACACGTTCACCATAGGCCGGTGAACAATGATGTCAATAAAGAAACAAACCAATACAACAATTACAAACGATTTTCGACACATTTCCCAATCGACACTCTGCCCATCGACGGCTAATATTTGGCGTTTGAACTCACGTCAACTTACCATAATCACGCTACTACACATGGATGCCTTCATTGCACACTGGTCTATCTGTAGTCATATCCGGCGCCACTGCACTGATACAATACAGATGTTCATCGGTTAAGCATGAGCGGGTAATTTGACTATGAATAGGTTGCGAGGTTTTAGAACTGACGGAAAATAAGATAGGGAGGTTGAGGACAACCAAACAATATTATTATTGGCCTACTGGTATTTGGCATGTAGTTAATGTCCCTAGTCTACCACTTGTGTCAGAATTTGAATGTTAATTTGAGTAAAATAAACATATTATAGCTTCAAAACGGCACTGGGTGGAAAATTCATAACCCTGGCAAACTCTGGGTACAGCCATATATTCAACATGGCCGCCAGCGTTCTATGTCTGGCACTTGATAAGCTAGAATGATGAATAAGGTGTCATTATTTTACGATCTAGAAAAATATTACAGGATTTGAAGATGTTATAGGGTGCATCAATGGAAACTGCATTCAAATACACTTAACCCTATACTCATGAAAAGAGCGTTAACAAAACAGTAAATCTAAAGTGAACCACTTCTTTCTCTCCATGAAAAGTTTCTGGAGTTTCTGTAACTGCAGTTGCTCTTCGATTTGGAGTTACAAGGAAGGTTGCACGGAAATGGAGAGACAGGTGTTGGCTTACAGCCATCATGGATGCCTGGGTGGTGGGGGGGGGGGGGGGGGGGGGGGGTCAGTGAACATACCAAGCGGGTACATATGCGCGTCCAAGCACCTCTGAAGGAAAACATTTAGTTTGCCAGACGATCGCGTAAGCGAGAAACCTAAGGTAGCGAACTGCCAAATAATAAGTGTTTTATTTGATAATAAGCTCTACTTAACTTAGTATTGAGCACTATCTGACTAATAATTGATAATCACGTTTTACATGTGATATGGTATATATGTGAAAAGTTACACATACAACAATAAGTACCCCTAAACCTCGATGCTGTAATGGATACTCTAAAGTGCGATGCCCCCTGAAAAGTACCCCCCACCCCTTTTTCAGAAAGACGTTGACGACGTCGTGTGGTGAAATCTGGACCCTTTTCGAAGTTTATTTTGGACGCGGATGCGTACCCTCTTGGTATGTTCACTGACCCCCCGGGCATGGATGATACTGGTCATTGTAAAGGATAAGTCCCACACCAGTATATACAGGTGTTGGAAACAATTGATGATGTGAGATGTTCGGATTATGATTGTCTTTTCATGGAGAAAAAGAAAAGTAGAGGTACACTTTAGATTTACTGTTTTGTTAACGCGATTTGCATGGGTATAGAGTTATGTGCAACAATGGAAACTGCATCATTTGTTATTCAAATGGTCACTGCTTCATCAATATTGGTGTTATTGTGACAAATGAGATTTTAAAATGCGCGAGAGGAAATGCCTGTTCTTTCCCACTTGTTGAATTTATTTAGGGTCCTAATAATTAAACATAGGGCGCCTCGACAAAAAGTGGATACTTTCTTTTTGTGCAGTGTTTACTACAAAATGTGTTGACTTCACTAACTGGTTATATTTTCCTTAGTTACTGGGTCACCAGTATTAGGTTCGTTGAGCAGCTCATGCCGGAAAAAAGGCCCAACATACGCGCTCACCTATACTAATGTTACTATCATTGCACTATCAAGTGTGTTATGGTTGATCGAGAGAGAACTTTGTATTGGAAAGACGCGATTATGACAAAGCTGTTAATCCCTATATAAGTTTGTCGGGTTGGGACTTACTCAAAAAATGTCGGAAAAACATTTGAATCTCCCCTCTGTTACACGTCGCTGTTCATGCGTTAAGGTATGTCGAAGGTGAACTTTGGCTCTTAGTTTCGAGGTCATCATCAACAGGCATCAACCTTGAAGCTGAGAATTCGCGCAGACCCAATAACTCTAAAGACAGGGGGTGTAACCTATATTAATCCTGGTACCGGGCCCCGGATACACTTAGTATTACTTGCTCACGAATGCAATGGTTGTACGTTTACTTAGAGAGTAATACACCTATCAGTTGCTTTAGTCACAACAATCTTTTCGGTTCACTTTCATTTATTGCCCCACCCCCCCTAATTTCAAAACCTACCTACGCCACTGCACCACACTCTCCCGCCCCCTCTCTACCTCCCCCATCTCCCCCTCTCACCCCTCCTCATTTCTCGCTCTCATGCACGAACATGACACTACTCGCTTCCTTGGATTATCGTTTCTCAGCTGCTCAGTAAACCTCGATTCGCTTCACAAGGATTCATTAACCTCGAATCCCGCTGTTTGTAATGAGTAATATTACAGGTGTTTGCGGCTTGCAAATGACGGATGATCAAACTGTTTTCAGACCCTGGCGGGTCTATCTCTATTTCCGATGTTGGTTTCATTTCGACAGGAATGGTACAAGCTTGGTGAAGTTATAGCGTATCGCAGAAAAGATAAACGTGTGGCATATGATTTGTATGATTAACATGAACTTATAATAACGTACAGGGTTTATCAACCAAAAATAGGACTCTGTTTCATGACGGTTTTATACCTGTCAAAATTACTGAACCACGACCAATTGACGTTAAGAGCAGAGCAAAATTAATAATGATAATAATCTGAGATTATTCAAATGAAAAATAAGATCGCTAGCATAATTTGCATAAACCATGTCATTTACTAGTCCGTACAATGGGACATTACGTTACTCTACCTATATACATGTATGAATTACCATTGTACATACTACAAAATGGGTTGACTTGCCTAATTGATCAAACTTTCTAAAATGAAGATGGATTTTTCTTATCTTTTAAGGATTTTAAAATGAAATCAAATTAGTCATGGCTCAGTGGTTTTAATGAGGATTAAATCCATGCTGAAAGAGAGCACTATTTTTTGATACACCCTGTATATTTTACAACCAATGTTTAGCCTAGCCCAACCCGGGACAGATATTTGTTTCTGTTTGTATATTTATTTACACGTTTGGTCTGTGCGGACATACGCTTGGTCCTGATGGCACCAATCTCTAGCAAAATACTTGGGCCAGTCTTAAGATTAACTTAAATGTTAAATGAACGGTGAAATAAAGGTTGAAGAATTATATCAAATTGTGCTGTCCGATTTGAAGGACATTGCACAAAATAATACTTTTAAGAAACAGAAACCATTGCATTAAATGACCATTAAAATTTAGTTGTTCCTGGGCGGTTTCCTTTACACGGACATCCACACCCAAAGCCAAGGTCATCAAGGTCAATTGTTGTTATTTTTAGGTATATATATATACCTGTTTTGAACCCTGTTTGCACAAGCATCAATAATTCGAGTCATGAACTTAAAGCTCCAATGTCGTACACCACATTGATGGATAGCGTTAGATTTGATAGATCACCTACAGCCGTGGACAACTTGACAAAGATAAAAATCACCTGACAAATTGACGGATTTGGACATAGAACTACTTAATAATTATTAAAGAACTCATCGGAAGATACATGTTCTGCAATAGTCGATCTTCACGCTGTCGTGTCGTCTTTCGTGAGCTGTTCGTGCGATTATTATTTTCGCTTCAAGCTTTTTTTGGCGTTTGGCAAGTGCAGGGCATAGTGGATTGGTGTATATAATCTGATATAAATTCACCAGAATCTGTAAAAAAAAGGCATTTCAGATTTGATTTTGCGCGTTGTATGGCATGCACATATAAATCCGAGATCACAATTGGTATATAAATTTCGAATCCAATACAAACACCAGATTTCACCACGTTTGATTAAATATGGCGGGAAGCATCCAATTATCCGATTGCTCGAACCGAGCAAAAGGCTATCTCCATCTGTTATTCCTGAATGCCAAAGCTCTGATCACGCGTTTGTTGTTTGGCATCATCGGTATGATAACGATTTGGCGGGTGACGGATGTGTACGATGACGCCAAATTCTACCTACTGTGTCTGCCAGTTCTACTTCTTGTGGTCGAGTTCGTGGTCACCTCTCAATTCACAGAGAACGGCGAGTGGAAATGGTAAGATTTTATATTGATGCATATTTATTTTGAAAAAAATATAGATCCGTTGAACACATACATCATTATGAGATTTTTTAAAGCGCTCTTTCATTTAGTCAGTCTCCATGTGTTTCTTAAAATGTTGTAAGGATGCACAAACCCATGTTGAACAACTTGGAGGATTCGAAGTGATAATGAAGATCATACTTACAAGACTGCCCTCACGTACTCATCGGGGGGTCACATTGGGGGTTATTTGATCGTTTGATCGTTTTCTTCGTCAAATGGTTTGATCTTGTATAAACCCTTAATTGTATTTTGGGAAAAGTGTACTTAACACTTTCCATGCGGCAGGCGGCTGCAGACGACATTCCAAAATTTCACAAAATGTTTCAAAAATGTCAAAAATATTGATTTTCATCATATTTGGAATCACCTTGAGAAGTGCATTCAAATGAGTACAAACATTCCTAGTATTGATGCAGTAATCTTTGAGATAGACTTTGAAAGGTTTCTGAAAAATCTGTTTTGTGTATGGTAAAAACAATAGCCGCGGGTATACCAGTATCGTTCAATACTGGAATATAAAAATTGCCAGTATCGCTCGATACTGGCGCGCGTTTACTATTCCAGTATCGGTGGATACTTGATGTGTACCAGTTGTCTAAAACTGGAACACTGCCGTTGTACAAGTTTCGAGCGATACCGGGTGTTCCAGTAAGAATCTGGGACCTAATGTACACTTTTTTCAGTATTTTGTATTTTCCTAAAACTAATTTCGTCCTTATTTGTAGCCTAATGTAAGCGGCCTTTCAGTTTGGTGCCAAGTTAATTGTCAATAAATGAGTTCGTTGCCAACCTGTTGACGCGGCTATTAGTTTTACCATATCAGATTTTTCCGACACCTTTCCCAACTTTCAAAGTCTTATCTCATGAATTACTGAATCAATACTAGGTATGTGTGTACTTATTTTAATGCATTTCTCTTGGTGATTTCAAATATGGTAATGCAATTCAATAATTTTGATATTTGTTAAACATTTTTGTGAAATTTGGGAATGTCGCATGGACAGTGTAAGATACTTATTACCAACCTCAATTGCACTTTATGTAACCCTTAGGTTCTGTCCAAGTGTATGCCTCTGTGTGGCAGGTGTCGTACCTGGAATATGGCTGTTGCAGATGGCACTCTATATGGAACGGGAAAACTACCGTAAAGAGCGTGACTTGAAAGAATGTGGCGAACAGGGGGTCAACTATAACGCTACATCTTTACGGACAGTTAACGGGGTGAGTGGAATTCACTATGATGGTTAATCATCATCATCTGTCGTCCTTGGACGGAACAATGGAAGCAGCTTAGTTGCTTTCATCATTCTTTATTTGGCTATTTGCTTTTTACATTGGTGCGCCACGCCTAGTGGAGGTATGTAAAGGAATACATATTTTGTGTGTGTGTACAGATACAGACCCGGGATGATCCATGAATGGCATATGGAAGCTCCCCCCACTCATTATCTGTTTCACTTCCTCTGTGCAGTGGCGTACCGTGACATGCGCAACATTTTCTCACGCGTGAGTATCTCCCGCCATTCTACGCATGTGTCCATACGCTAACGCCCCGAGTACATGCAGTCGCACGAGGTTACATGACATAAATTGCCCGCTTAGGAGCGCTATTAATTCGGTCTAGTAAACCTATTGTTATCAATTACTACGAGAGGATTACCTGGTTGTATATTTAAATTCGAGCAGTACTTCTTGCTAATTGCATGGGTGAGTTTCCATTATGTTGCAAATTACATCCATGCTCAAGCGTTTAAACTACTCAATGGGCATTGCAATACAGCCGGTTGGTTGCACACGATAATTATGTCATTTATAGCAACCAGCTTTGATGGAAGCCGAATATTTAAATTTGTTGCCGGTTTTTGGGGCAACAATTTATAGCGCTGCTAAGCGGGCCTTGTAGTGTAATGTGCGCTAAAGTGGATGACGCGGTGACGTCACTGTCTCGTGAAAGTGAAATAAACTATAGTTACACATGGCTTTTACTTGTTCCATATCTTTAAATGCAATGGGTCATTCATATCACCTCAGTTGTCATTATTGTTTTATTCTAATTTTCTACGTATTTTTAAAACTTTTTCAGGTGAGTATTGACCTGGAGCTACCAGCAGACGAATGGGTCGTGGTGATAGAGCAGGTTTTTTACTTCGTGCTGATCATGGGAAGATGGCTCTTACCTAAAGGTCAACTGTCACGTGACCAATTGTCGCAGCTACTATTGGTCTATATTGGAATTGCCGCCGATAGTCTGGAGTTCTCTTTGGAGACGCTAAAGATCAAACAGGTTCTCTGCAATCTGCCGCTAATTATCATCGTGCTGCTCGTCTGGACATGGAGTCTGACACAATTTATGCTGGTTCTCACCTCAGTTTCGGCGCCGAAACGTATATCTATCGTGAAGACCACAATAGCGAAAACCTTATTCGGTGGATGTTGTCAGATCGAAATCTGGGCGATAATTATCACGATGTTGTTCCAAGACGCGCCCTTCCTTATCATGCGATTGTATCTTCTAATTGCCTACAGCGCAGTTAGCCCGCTCATTATCTTCTTTATTTTCAAGAATGCCATTGTTTTAATTCTGCAATGTTATCGGATTATTGTGGTGTGCACCTTCAAGAACAACGACGAACAGAACACGGTGGATAATGAAGCGGAAGCGATGGTTTCCAATCCTCTAAAAACGGAGGCTGCCATTGAGCTAGAGCCTTTGGAAGATTCAGCAACATTATAATAGCCCCAGTATGTCAATTATGGTCGCACCACGGTATTGTAGATCGAAATAAATATAAGATTATAATTAACGTGCACACGAACTGTTTACTAATACCATATTTATGTTGTTGTTGGGTAAATTTTTATTTTCCCTGATCAACCTGGGCAATCCTCAATTGTAGATGTATGATCTCCGATTCACTTATCCAAGTAAATCAGGAAGCGTATCATGAAGAGAATTGCGTCATGCCAAAAAGGGCACTCTCTTTCTTGTAGATGTATGATCTCCGATTTACTTATCCAAGTAAATCAGGAAGCGTATCATGAAGAGAATTGCGTCATGCCAAAAAGGGCACTCTCTTTCTTGAAATTAAGTGTTCAAGATTTGTTTTTCTAATATATAATAGAGTCATAGTTATATTGTACACGGTCTCAATTTGTAGCATATCAGTGGACATTTGAGCGGATGAACATAATTATGAAGCCACAATCATAGAAAAAAGGTGTTCGAACACTGACCCTAATTGCCATGCTTATTGGACCATAACAGGCACGCTTTTTGAGTCACGTGAAAATCAAAACTTGTTTCTAGTAGTTTGAAGTATCCCCTTACTCATATCCCTCCCCCTTCCCCACCGATCAATGTTGCGAGGCCCTATGCTGATGGTGGGAAAATTGTGGGATTCAACATTGATCAGGGGGAGAGGGGGAATACATTTTTTCTAACATTGCAGTTCTTAAAGGACCTCCATTGGCTTCCCGTGCCACAGCGGAGTGTGTACAATATTGCATTACTTACATATAAAGCACTTTACGGTTTGGCTCCTAGATATTATTAGTAAACTTATTGAGGCATGTAGTTTCATTAGTTCGCCTATGTACGTGGACCAAAGATGTGTAAGACCAAGTTTTATGGTGACATGTCTTTCACCGCAGCAGAACCAAAAGTGTGGAACATGTTGCCCTCCAAGATTCGTGCAACATCCAATATCAACTCAATATAAAAAGGACTCAAGACTAATTTGTTTAATGCATCTTGTTAGACATTCTTTCATCATCACAGTGTGCAATACACTTTCTGATTGTCTTTAATTTGTATTTCAATCTTCTTGAATGAAATTATGGCATGTGCATGTCCAATTTTTAAATGTTTAATTTTTGTATATAACTGGTTTAAAATATGTGTGTTTTATCTGAGTTTGCCACGTGGTTTTGTCGTCAAACTATGTGTAGTTTTTACTGATTGAATATATTTCGTGTTTCTGATCGTTTTTTAAATATTCTTTTATGTATTTTACTGACTTACGTAATTGTATTGGCTATCTTTGTTTATGTTTCTTTTTACATCGTAAGTACAGGTAAGGCGCTAAATAAGTCCAATGTATTATTATTAGTGTTATTAGTGATTTTCCATCACAATTTCATGCAAGGGCCTTTATTGTTCAGAAACATAATCTGTTGAAAATTGCATACGACCATTTTCTTTTCCATTGATATTATTAAATGAATATAAATTATATGGTAGAAAGTTAATCAGTTATTTTGGAACGACAATGCATGATTAGTACACACTAAAGAAAAATAATCTACAATATCAAATCTAAATATTAAACGTGTAGCGATCACGTACGACCCTGAAGGCGCGACCCACGTGATCAATAACAACCAATCGACGTTACGAAATTTGTTTATCAATTCGTTTGGAAACTGATATTTACCTGGAGACCAGATTTGGGCAGCTATATTTTAATCATTCGCTTGACATAATATTTTAAACATGTTTAAAGTTAAGAAACTATGAATATTAGGATACCGGGGATAAAATTGGTGCCCGATTCCTCAAAATTAAATAATTTACAGTGAATTTGGCTCTGGTTTCATCAAGGTTTTTCTTCTTCTTTCAGATTCGGGTCTGTGTAATGGCAATAATTTGCACCGAAAATTCAACATGTCATAAAGTTCAAAGATAATAATAGATATCTTCTTTGCATCACATTTATTTTATAATTTCATGGCAAATGTGATTGAATTGTGTGATTATAATCTTGAAAAGAGTTCATTACATCGTGCTATATCGAGGTCAACTGACTGAAAGGAACCAAAATATTGAAAACTGTATCGCCATTTGTATGCAAATTTAACATTGAAAAGTGTCTCCATAAATTTGCCGTATCTCGTTAAATATTGTCACAATCCTTCTGATAATTAAGTAATAAATAAAGTGGAGTCTTTGGAGCCATAAAATATCATATTTCGCAAGTCATATTGCTCTATAAAACGGTCAGATCCAGCCAAATAAGATGAACAGATGATTTTAGTTTGGCGACATTTCCCATGTTCTGTTATTCTCTCTGTAGGCAGCCGCGTTACCGATCGATGTATCTATTGTCCCGTCAAGGTAAAGTGAACCAGCTGTGCGTGTAGTGTCGTGGGAGACATGTGTATTTCAAATGGATATCATTAAGGCCCAAATCAGTTCCCTATTGCTTTGTGTGGTTAAGAGGTCAAATTTGTGTTAATTTTCTTCACTTTTAGAGCAAACTGGTTCATTCAAATCATTGTTTTTATTGAAGATCTAGATGTCTTCTGCTTCAAAACAATGGGTAACCAGCATTTTGGTTCATTCAAATAATTGTTTTTTTATTGAAGATCTACAATCAAGGAAAAAAAGGTTGGCACACTTTGTCTTAATTACGGAAAAAACCCCGCCCCTCTCCCCGGAGGCAATGTTGATCCGAGTCATGTTATCAGAAGCCATGGTAGGTCCCCCAACATTGATTGATGGGGGATGGGGAAGGATATAAGAAAGGGGGGAGACTTTTGCTTTCTATTAAACAGTGCTATGTCCCAAGTCTGATCTCAATTGCGAGCACAGGGATATTTGTAATAAGTTGCGTCAAGTGTGCCAACTATTATTTTCCTTGATTGTAGATGTCTTCTGCTTCAAAACAATCACTTTTGTGGGGGGTAACCAGCATTTTTTTTCGCTACGGGCCAATGGAATCTATCTTAGGAACGACAGACTGCCTTCATCCTAAGATCAGAGATTCTAGCTCTAAATTGGTGATTTTGGGCCTGATGTGGAGGAAATAACCTACATATGCAAAATTATGAAACATTTACAGCATTTACAGCATTTACTACATGTACCTTTTCTGGGATGTTAAATTTAGACTTATGGTCACTATTTCAAACACTGCCGTGTAATATCAGAATGCAAAATATGATTTGGTGGTGTGTACTTTTAAGGGCTCTTGCCCAAATACAACTAGAGGTAAGCTCGAGTTAAGAGCGGGGAAAGTGCGATCCCTTTTTTCTATATTATTAAAAAGAGTGACAAAGGATCGGTAATTAACACCTCACTGAATGGGTAAAGGGCACGAGCCCTAACATGTGCTTGGCTTATACAGAGAACATGGGGAACTACAGAAAAATTCCGATCTTACCACAAAAACTGTATTATATGGGAATATTATAAGCGGATAATCATGCTTTTAAAACACTTTTACTATATGAACTATCAATGCTGTATATTGAAGTCTATGTTGGCAAACAGTTAATCAAAATGTTGTAAACGGTCACGTTCAAGATTTTAGTCCCATATCACACAATTATGAACCTTTCACCACGATTATAATCATGAATTATACCATTTAAACAGTCATAAAGTGAAAATATGTATTTATTTTATAATATATAGTCATAGAGTAACACTATTTGAAGAAGATAATCATGCTTAACACTTTTACTATATGAACGATCAATGCTTTATATTAAAGTCTATGTTGACAAATTGTTATTACAGTGTTGTAAAAAGGGCACGTTCAGGGTTTTAATCGCATATCACACAAATATGAACATTTCACCACGATATTTAAATCAAGAATTATACCATTTAAACAGTCATTTAAACATAATTTGATATGAGGGGTTGCAGCAAATAAATCAAACAACTGTGAATGAATGAATGAAACATTCTTCCGCTTTTCTGTTAGGGAAATTTCGGAACTCTTCGGAGCTAGCTTGCATGAACCAGCAACATCCCACGAAAAGAAAATATAATATTTCAGTGCGCAGAGCGTGACCTGCTGGCTGGCTGCCTCGCTTTGAAATGTTTTTCTGTTGGGCGATACTGCTACAAACATTACTAATTTACATGTATATGGTAATTTATGTATTTTATTTAAAGTGGTATGTTCTGATCACTTTGTTGGCGATGATTTTTTCTTCTTTTCACATCCAGATATTTTGAAACAGAAGAATCCCCATATTCTTCTCATATGTCTGTAGAATCTTAGGGGCAAGAAATGTTCCATTTAGAAATTATAGGTTAGAACGTGGTGAATTACTGCCAAAGGTGGTTTACAACTCACCAGTTTGTGTACTACTCGATGGGCAAATTCATTGTGATCGTGTGCTCCTAAAATAAGAACCATTGGAGTTAGGGAGCACAACAAAACTCGACCGCCCGGCAACCCCCGGTTCCGTGGGGTTCCGTGCGGTTGCAGCCGGTTTCTATTGTTCTAAACAATGATATGCGGTCTAACCGGGCGGAACCGGCGGTTGCCGCGCGGTCGAGTTTTGATGTGCTCCCTTATACAACTCAAACTTTGGAAAGCGACAATTTTAAGGATGACCTTTCATGTAAACTAGAAAAAATAAAGTTGAAAATTGAGCCAGCCATCAGAACATCCAACTTTGACTGCTTGAGATGTGTACTCGCTTCGTTGTGCGTCCGTCGACATCGCAGGAAGAAGAATCTTGCCTGGTTTACAACCGGAACTACGTTACGGAGTAAAGCGCATCAATCTACGCAAATCTATCAAATCTTTTACACTAGGCAAGATTCGTCTTGGTGCGTCGACATCGGTGGATGACATTTGACAACTTGCGGCAGCTATTGCTATCCTTGTAGCACGTTTTGAAAATGAACTCTGCAATTTAGAAATAAAAAATTGAAACATATTCCAATTCACGAATTGTAGGTCGTTCGGGCTTGTAGATTTGTTTGGTTGTGTTTTCATCCTTAATCACGACTGAGCTGAACTAAAGACCTGTCCGGCATGCCACCACCCTGTTGTACGGGCAAACAAACCTCTCAGGTAGGGTCGGTCGGTCGGTCGGATTGTTTTTGAGAGATAGAACGAGGGAGGGTGGGGGGGGGGGGGGGGGGGGGCAGAGTCAAAACACTTGGGGGGGGGGGGGGGGGGCGTCCCCAGGACCCAAAGCCGGCGAAAAAACCCGAGTCGACAGTAGGGTAAATTGGAGTAATTGGAACGCGTTAAAGCATAAATGAATTCAAAACAAAGAGATGGCATGAAATTCAGAGAACTTTTGTGTTTAGAGTTCATGAAGAAATTTTTTAACTGTTGTGTAATTAAATAGTACATCTATATTAATTAAAGTATTTGTTAATTGAAGAGTGATCCATTTTGCCAAACCTACACCACTGTCGGGAACAATTGGTGACTTTTTACTTTTCGTAATTTCCCTCAAATTGGCAAATTCGAAAAAAAACCACACCAAACTGTAGGGATTGTAACACGTGTTTAGGTATAGGTTTAGGGTTAGAATTAATTTAATGTTGTGGCTTCTGTCAAAGAATCGGCCATTTTGGATTAATATTTAACAGTTGCAGATTTTAACGGGTTTTGTTTCATTTGACCAAAACAATCTTCATCACTCCCACGGGGTCATGTCGCTACTATTATTTGTTTTAAATGATATATAGACGCGGCCAAACTGGTGTTAATTTTAAATAAAACCTTAACTTAAACTGTCTCGAACCCGTGGAACAGAAAATATCAGCGGCAGCAATAAAACCAATACAATACTGATTTGTTCACATTTATATTTATATTTGAAATGTAATGATGTTTTCAAAATATTAGGTGTAAGCTTTTGTACACATTTTAAGGACATGGTTAACATATTCTAGGCCCCACTCTCTAGACCTGTATACAATTGCTGTTGTAGAGAATTTGAATCTTAATTTGAGTAAAATAAACATTATATAGCTTCAAAACGGACTGGGTAGAAAATGTATAACCCTGGCTAACTCTGGGTACAGCCATATATTCAACATGGCCGCCAGCGGCCATTTTAGAAAATATATAATGTTCTATATATGGCACTTGATAAGCTAGAATGATGAATGAGGTGTCATTATTTCACGATCTAGAAAAATATTACAGGATTTGAAGACGAGTGCAATATATTTTTTATATCTGCGCATACACGCTCTTTAGGGTTAAGTGCATTAATGGAAACTGCATAATTTTTTTATTCAAATGCACTTAACCCTATACCCATGAAAAGAGCGTTAACAAAACAGTAAATCTAAGGTGTATCACTTTTTTCTCTCCATTAAAGGTTCTGGAGTTTCTGTAACTGAACTTGCTCGTCGATTTGGAGTTACAAGGCAGGTTGCACGGAAATGGAGAGACAGGTGTGTTGGCTTGCAAACATCATGGATAGGATGAGTCTTACACCAGTAAATACAGGCGTTGGAAACAATTGATGATGTGAGATATTCGGATTTAATATGATTGTCTGTTCATGGAGAAAGAGAAAGGAGAGGTACACTTTAGATTTTCTGTTTTGTTAACACGGGTTAAGGGTTAAGTGCAACAATGGAAACTGCATCATTTGTTATTCAAATGACCACTGCTTTATTAATATTAGTACTACGGTAACAAATGAGGTGTCAAAATGCGCGGGAGGAGAATGCTTGTTCTTTCCTTACTTGTTGAATTTATTTAGGGTCCTAAGAATTAAACACAGGGCGGCTCGAAAAAAGTGGGATACTTTCTTTTTGTGCAAAGTTTACTATACAAAATGGGTTGACTTCTTTAATGGTTATATTTTTATTAATTGATGATGTTTTTTTCTCATCTTTTCAGGATTTTATCTTAGTTGGTTGTACTTTAAAAAAAAAAATCAAGTTTGTCATGGTTCAGTGATTCTCAACACAATCTCCCGCTCCCTCTCTATCTCCCCCATCTCCCGCTCCCTCTCTATCTCCCCATCTCACCCTCTCACCCCTCCCCATCTCTTCATCTGTCCCCCTCTCTCGCTCTCAAATGGGCGTATGCAGGAACTTAAAAATACTCGCTTCCTTGGATTATAGTTTCTCAGCTGCTCAGAAAACCTCGATTTTTGCTATTTGTAATAGTAATATTACAGGTTTGCGGCTTGCAAATGACGGATGATGAAACTGTTTTCAGACCTATATCCATTTCCGATGTTGGTGTCATTTCGACTGGAATGGTAGGCTTGGTGAGGTTAAAGCGTATCGCAGAAAAGATAAACGTGTTGCGTTTGATTAACATGAACTTATAACATGTACAGTGTGTATACAAAATAGGACTCTGTTTCATGACGGTTTTATACTTGTCAAAACCACTGGACCATGACCAATCTACGTTCATGGCAGAGCCAAATTAATAATAATACCACTGTGAAAATCTGAGATTATTCCGAAGAAAAATAAGACCGCTAGCATAATTTGCATAAACCATGTCATTTACTATACCGTACAATGGGACGTTACGTTACTTTACCTTTACATGTATGAATTATCATATTGTGCATACTACAAAATGGGTTGACTTGCCTAATTGATCATACTTTCCTTAATAGAAGATGGATTTTTCTTATCTTTTCAGAACTTTGAATTTGTTAGTTGTACTTTACAATGAAATCAAATTGGTCATGGCACAGTGGTTTAATCGAGGATGGATTAAATCCATGCTGAAAGAGAGCCTATTGTTTTTTGATACACCCTGTATATATTACAACCAATGTTTAGCCTAGCCCAACCCAGGACAGGGATTTGTTTCTGTTTGTATATTTACACGTTTGGTCTGTGCAGACACACGCTTGGTCCTGATGGGACCAGTCTATAGCAAAATACTTGGATCAGCCTGAAGATTAACTTAAATGTGAAATGAACGGTGAAACGAAGATGGAAGAATGATATAACACTGTGCTGACAGATTCGAAGGATACTGCACAACAAAACAGAAACCATTGCATCAAATGACGTATTTCCGTTAACATTTAGCTGTTCCTGTGCGGTCTCATCGAGGGTCTCATTTACACGGCCATTCACACAAAAAGCCAAGGTCAGACACATATTGTGGTTATTCTTAGGTATTATATATTATATACCTGTGTTGGATCCTGTTTCCACAAGCATCAATAATTCGAGTCAGATGTTCGCCATTGTCGATAGCCCTGTGCTTAAAGCTCCCAAGAGCAATGTCGTACACCACATTGATGGACAAGATAGCGTTAGATAGATAGATCGCCTCCAGCCGTGGACGACTTGACACAAATAATAATCACCTAACAAATTGATGGATTTGGTATAGATAAGCGCATTTGGTCATTTAGAACTACTTAATAATTATAAAAGGAATCATCGGAAGATACATGTTCTGAAATGGCCGAAGAATCTTCACGATGTCTTGTCGTCTTTCGTGGGCTGTTTGTAAGAGTATTATTTTCGCTGTGAGGAGCCTTAAGGAAGATCCCTATTATTGGATCTTGATGGTAGCACAACTAGCGATGGTAATTGAAGCCATTTTGACATTGACTTTGCGTAAGAAAGGCGAATGGGATTGGTAAGTTACTTAAACACGTACCAATGTTAAAAAACATCTGTTTCTTTTGAATGCAAAGTTAAATAAACATGAATTCTACACTATGAATTCTACACTATGAATTCTACACTATGAATTATACACTATGAATTATACACTATGAATTATATACTATGAATTCTACACTATAGTCATGATAGTTGTCAATTATAATGTAACACTTCATTGAACAGACGACAGAGCTGTACTTTGAGCTCAAAATAGTAATGAATTTGGTACATTTTAATTGTTACAAATGTGATATCGTTGAAAAGAAGACCATATCGGCTTTCCATTGGTATGTAAAACAAAATCAACACATCACAAAATATTCTTAATTTTTAGTGGAGTTTATAAATCATTGAACCGTACCGACTCGTCGCCATTGCGTCGTTCTCCTGGGCTATCTAATAAGGCAGCAATGGAAATACCCACATGAATTTCCCACCGGGGTAGACAGTCCCGGGGTAGACCAACCCCAAGTCGACCAACCCTGGACAGTCCCGGGGTTGTTTTTAGAATGATCCAGCCTTGTTTTTACCTCCCCGACCACCAATCCCCATGAGTGTTTTAACATATAATTTAATGAATATAGTTTCCAAGGTGTTTTTTAAACAGTATTATGCGGTTTATTCCATGAGGGCGCTATTGTAGTCCACCCAGGGTTGGTCCACTTAGGGTTGATCAACCCCGGGACTGTCTACCCCGGGACTGTCTACCCCGGGACTGTCTACCCGGGACTGTCTACCCCGGGACTGTCTACCCCGGGACTGTCTACCCCGGGACTGTCTACCCCGGGACTGTCTACCCCGGGACTGTCTACCCCGGGACTGTCTACCCCGGGACTGTCTACCCCGGGACTGTCTACCCCGGGACTGTCTACCCCGGGACTGTCTACCCCGGGACTGTCTACCCCGGGACTGTCTACCCCGGGACTGTCTACCCCGGGACTGTCTACCCCGGGACTGTCTACCCCGGGACTGTCTATCCCGGGACTGTCTACCCCGGGACTGTCTACCCCGGGACTGTCTACCCCGGGACTGTCTACCCCTGGTGAAAAGTCATGTGGGTATTTCCATCGCTGCATATAATAAGGGGGTCAATCTATCATAAATTTAGTATATAAAGAACTCTTTGCTATTTTCATTTTTAATCAGAATTATAATTACAACTTAAACACGCATACATAATGCTTTTTGATATCGGTTCACAATGTTAACTAAAAGTCGTGTGAGATCTTCAGACTTCATAACATAGCAGTTTCCTAACAAATGTGAGCGTTTAATGAGTACTTTCCACGCGGCAGTATTAATCATGCCTAGTATTAGTTCAGTAAATCTTGAGATAGTATTTGAAAGTTTTGAAAGGTTTCTCAAAAATCTGTTCGGTACGGTAAAACTTGTTGCCGCGTAGACATTGTTAAAAAGAAAATGCATCCCGACACGAGGCGTTACGTTACTAATTTGATCTGTGATTTTGCTCTAATCACAGGTTGAAAGTTTATCCATTCTAAGGCAATGTAAACGTAATGCCAATAGGTTGATAATTTTTGTTTTGCAGGTTCAGCCCGTGTATTACCATCTACTTAGTATCCGTCATCCCTTGCATCTGGCTACTTGAACTAGAATCGCTGAACATCCGAAGCCAAGTGTCCACCAAAACCAACATGATGCTAGACTTTTTGGAAATTAATCAAACGGGCGCATCTAGAAGTGTCGTCGTTCACATGAACAATGTGACGTGCGATTACGTGGTGACTAACATGACAGAGACCTTGTTGGGCACGGTACGTGGATAATACGAAGTTGCCCCAAATCGATAGCAATGTCCAAACGTCCTCGGGGTTTCTTAAAATTGTGTCCAAAGTACAATGCCATAAAACCTCCAAATGTGTGCTAATTTGTCGAAAAGGGCTTCGTTATCGGAAATGCCGAAATTATTTTAAGTTGCCGTGAAATGTTTCGAAAGAGACCGTGCTTTGCCATTACAATTATAATGAGCTTAATGAATTATTCATGAGTTATTTTTCAATGGGAAATTTGTATTGGGATTCAACATGGAATGGAATGAGCAGATGTTGCAGGAAACATGCATTTATTAATGAGATTTAGCAACACATTTGTTCAACTCATAGTGAAATATTACAGTCATGAAATATCTGGGATGATTTTGACGCCATAATCAAGTGCCCAATCGACTTTTAGTTGCTAGATAATACGCTAATAGCTGGAGAGCCTTTATTCCGATCTCTATATGTATGGCATGCTCTCTTTGCCTTTTTTCCCGGAGAAGGCTATAAATTGGAAAGTAAAATTATTTATTACATTTTCTTCAGATGGTTTTATACAGTATGCATCAAATTGTTTACATTATTTCTATTTTCTATCAGATCGAAATTAAGGCGGAAGAACTGAACGAATGGCAAGGGGCTTTACTTCAACAGTCGTTTTTGATACTGATCATTTTCGGTCGCTGGATTTTACCACGAGGGACGTTGGGTCACAAAGAAATATCAAATCTGTTGCTGGTCCACATCGGAATATCGGCAGACATTTTGGAATTTATTTCAGAAAGCATTGATAACATCAGATGCGACAAGAACATGATCCTTCTTATCCTAGCAGTCTGGACGTGGAGTTTATTTCAATTTCCATTTCACTGTTTCTCAAAAATCAGCGAAGACATAACACTAACAGTCTCACCAGAAATAAACGGTCAACCACAAAATAGGGCGTGGCTCTCCCGTTGCCTGAGAAACCCTGATGTGTGGGGCAGCTTGTGCACATGCGCAATGCAGGACGGGCCCTATCTTGTCGTGCGACTCTATCTGTTCTCGTCTGTTGGCTTCTCCAACCATTCCCAAGTGTTCTTTATTGCAAAAAACCTAATCGTGTTGTTGCTACAATTTTATCGACTTTGGGCGCTCGTAATGACCTGGGAGGACAGCGAGGGCAGAGTTGTCGAGAGAAAATTCAAATCTATTCGTAGGACGATAAACAGGTTGAGACCTAGAAGTTCACAAGGGCAATATGACCTGAATAGCGTCATAGTGCTCGGTTCAATCAGTCCATCTGAAAGAGAACATACCTTCAATACCTTCCAAATGGCCGATGCTGATTCGACAAAGATCCGATCCTCGCTACAAGTTCCTGAAATTGTACTGGGGACATAAAAATCGGGATACAAAATTAGCAAATTTGAAGAGTTTATTATATAAGATGTACCTATCTTACATGATAACACTTGCGAGGTATGAGCGTTCCAATTTTTGTTGTAATTTCATACAGCTCACTTGTTAAGGTCACTCCTGCAAATGTATCGCTGCCTTCAAAATAGGTCAAATTTGATAACGAGGTTATGATGAATAAACAGACACAAATAAAGAGCTTATAATATGCAAAACGTGCACCCACCATCAAAATTGAGATTTGCATTAACATGTGTAGAGGCCTTCTAGGACTATTTACCAGTATATTTTTTAATTGCAAAGTATGCTAAGTCCAGCACCCTTTTAATATATACTTGCAAACTGTGCTAATTCCTTGCTACATGTAGTTGTGAGTGGGAAAGATGATACAAACTAACACTAAAATCAGCATGTTCATAGTGTGAATGTTGTTTTTATTGTGTAGGGGGCTCAGGCATTTCATTCTGCACTATGAGAAAAAAATTGTTCTAGATTCTACCATGAAATAATTCACATGATGTTATTTGTGTGTACATGTACTTCAATTGCAAAGTCTATCGACATCATTAAATAATTTATAAAAAAATAAGAAAGACCTACTGATTTCAAACATTATTATGTTTTGAGGTGTTCAAGTGTGGTATAAAATTGGATCGATTGAGCCCATATGTATTGGTCAAGCTATGAGTTTTTAAAAATATTATAAAACTCATTGCGAGACCAATCCAATTTTATCATTATTATGTTTTGGATCCAATATTATACCACACTTGGACACCTCAAAACATAATAATTGATAATATTGGATCCAAAACATAATAATGATAAAATTGGATGATTACGCTCAATTGGGCGGGGCGTCTCGCCCAATATTTTTTCAGAACCCGTTTGTCCCGATTTTAGCAATTTACCACCCATCCGTTGCATCTGTGCGTTGTATGCGAGTTTTCCATGCATGCAGTTTATTCTCCGAAATAACTATGTTTGGTCTAACCATGTTTATTTATTAAAATCAATCTGTTTACATTTGGGTTTCTGTTTCTTAATTGAATATCCAACAATAAATTAAATTACATCATAGCAAAGAAAGTTCTGTTTTAAACTTCATTGTTAAAATTAGATTCCATTATTCATTTTTGTACTTTTTCTTGGTAAACGTGATGCTTTTCTTTGAACAACTGTATTTTTTTATGTATCCAATTTGAAAGAGTTGAATTTGCTATTAGGGATACTATTTTAAACCCTTGTAAATGACGATGAAAACATGGTAATTTTCGAGACATTTCAAGGAGGGCGAAAATTGAAAGTGAACCCCCAAGAATTACCAGAAAGTCAACCTTGGAAATTTGCCACCGAGTCAGAAATTTGAAACAATCTCAACAGACAGTTCATTTCAACCGACGGTACCCCAAGAAACCCATAAAGATGCAAATCTCAACCGACAGAGTGCCAATCTCAACCGACAGTGCCCAAGTTCGACCGACAAACCTGCCCCCCCCGAAATGCCCCCCGAAATCTGGCTACGCCACTGGCAAGGCCGCCCGCCAGTGGCGTAACCAAGGGGGGGGGGGGGGGGGGGGGGGGGTCGAGGGAGGCGATCTGAATTTTTGTTTAAAGCAGAAATATACCTCAAACATAGCAAATCTTGTCGGTTCACTTTCATTTCTTGCCCTCCCCATATGACAAACCTAGTTACGCCACTGCCCCCCCCCCCCTCAAAAAAAAAAAGATCACTTTTGTTTGCATGAACTAGCAATCTTCGGTTGAGATCCTTGAATTAAAATAAAACTGACATCATAAATATTCTTGTTTGTTTCTGTGGTACGTAGCCTATAATAGGAAACTAATCCACCTGAAAACGGAAGAATTATTGGCATTGTAATGACCGCATGGTATCAAAATGATACAGGGTGTCCCAGAAAACCCACACTTTTTTGAAGCGCTATAATCTTCAATAATTGTACAACATAGGCCTACACAATAGGCATGATCAAAAAGAGTTGAGTTACGAAACTATGATGCAGCAAAAATGCATCCCGGGGTTATCCACTCGGGCCTATCATGCAACGGAACCCCCCTCCCCCCACCCGTTTTTACTGGCCCGAAAGACCCATTTTTTGTTTTTGTTTAGAAGGTTGGGAGGGCCATATTTCCCTATACCAACTGGATCATGAATGGAACCAATGCAAGCGTGCTTCAGGAGGTTTTTTATTTATATCAATCAGGACAAACCTAATAGTTGATACGATGGTAAGATTAAAAGGGTTGATAAACTCCCAAACACTACCTCAAGTAAACTGCTATCAAGATTGTTTGACAGAAAAAAGTCTTAGAACACTTAATAGGCCTAATGTAAAGTCATCCCCATTTCTCCTGATCAATGTTGAGTCACCAAACGTGCTAACCATCAGCCCGTGGTCTAGCAACATTGATTGGTGGGGGAAGGGACGGGCATGTTGAAGAGGAACTTTCAGGCTATCAGATGCAAATTGGTATTTTCACATGACTCTAATAACGCGTACTATAATTAAACGGTGAAAACCAGGATCATTGTTCGAACACATTTTATCTATGATTGTAGCAACCAACCAACCATTTCATCGAAAAACGGAAATGAAGGCCTGAGCGGCCGACCCAATCTGAGAGGTTTGTCTACCCATAGAACAGTTTTGTTTATATGCCTTTATACAGGTCGTAAGGTCATCCTGAAGGCATTTGGTGCAGCTTATCACGTGAGCTTATAATGTAATACGGCAGTCACACCTACGGCGGTCAGGCCTTGCGCTTGCGCTGCGCTGAAAAAGCCAAGCGCTTTTAAAGGTGTCTTAGAACCAATTGGGGACGCAGTGGGAACTGGCTAGAGAGGGAGAAAACTGCTCAATGTTGTCGAAATGTTAAAACAAGGTAGCTCATAGTACGCCCCTATCCCGCCTATCACATTTTCACGGCGCTCTTAATACGACCCATTGTGATCCTACTTTAAAGTCTCACGGGCTCTCAATGCGCTTCCACTACGCTGTATACGTTCCTAGTGCGTCCAAATCGCTGTCTGCGGTACTAGTACGTTCTCAATACGTTTGCACAACGTTTTTTGCGTGTGCGCGGAGAGTACAGAGCGATTGCATGAAGGCTATTATATTCAAATAATCCCCCAAGTACGATACCAAACACCTGTTACACTTACTGATCCAAGTAATTGGACTCCATCCATGCATGTCTTCGTCTAAAGGATTATCAGCCGTAACTCGCATGTTATATAATAGTACAATGAAAATGACGTCATTTCCAGTCCCTTCAATCTATTGTCCCTGATTATAGTTGAGTCTTTTTTTAAATGCGTATTTATTTCGCAGAACAACCTTGATCCCCGGCCGTAGGCTAGATCAGTCAAGAAAGCAAGCCTGTGTTTGATGCTCTACCGCTTTTATCTTATGCGTTAAAAATTCTGGGGACTATCTGGATTTATTTGGGTTTTTTTCTTCAAATAATTGACGGGACTTATGAGTATAAGTATCTCTGCTCTAGCTTTAAAACATTTATAATTCAGCCAATGATCTTGGTACTCCCAATACTCTTTTTATAATTTGATCAGGTCAAAATTGGGGAAGCCTCCTTTACCATACAACAGCGAATTGATGCACTGCGCATCATATGCGTGACGCGTGTGCGTGCGACCAAAACCGCTTGCTTGTGGTCATAATCTATAGCGCGTACGCTTGGATTACTTTTGCGCTTGGAGATATCAAAACCGAACATTTCTCGCCAATTTGGAACTGATTAAACTATAGTTACTTATTTTAGTTGAGTGTTTATCTATCAAATGGTTAATCAGTAGAATGTTGGCTCATGAAATGGTAGGGTTTTATATGTCAAAATATCGTCAGCTTAACAAAATAATTGCCTAAGTCATTTTTACTACTTTTGAGATAAATAAAAAAAACCAATCTAGTTTTGTTACTTTGTTACTTTTATTAACCATTTAAAGCATAATAACATTATAAAATGTAAAAAGATGAATCCAACGGAACCAGGAACAAAACACACGAAGGATCAGAAAACTGATACAAGATAAGAGGATATCTCGAAAATATAAAAATGCTTAGAGTAAAAGCAAGATATATAAGCAGGGTGTGGGGAAACAGGTAATAACAAGGGCGAATAACACGATAAAACAGATAAATATCAAAATAACAATAACACACGGAAATGCACTTGGACAAGCAATGAAAATTGCTGTGCAATAAAACAACAAAGATATAGGCCTATGGTAACAATAAAGACCGACGTTTCAAATGGATATACCACCCTTCATCAGGGACAAAATATAAAAATCAAAAGTGTTAAGAACTATATATAAGATAATGAACTAGACAAGTCCACCACTGTAATTATAGCACAATGCCAGTAATAGATGTTGACTACTAGACACCCAAGTTAACACTCTTAGCATAATAACATGTTGATACAAGACAAACATTATGGCTATGTTGTTATGTCTCAATAGTATTACGTAATCAATTAAAATGACTTTAACTACATATACCATTGTGACTTAGGCTTAAGCATATTGTTTATTTTACTTGGCACTTTTACATCAACAAACTAACTTTAGGCAATTTGACTATGCTCATTCTAACGTTATAAAAGTTCTTAGAAATTCATTATAGTTACTCTACCTTTTTACATCCAGACTCTGGCACTACAATCCCCTTTCTAAACTTATAAAATACTTTCACTGTCTAAATAGTTAGTCTCAAAACTGCCCAAGTCACACTATTTGAATTAGGCAATGCAATGAATATGCCTTAGTCACACGCGTGACTTAGGCAATAATCCTTTTGACTTGGTAGCACGATTTAGAGTTGAATATTTACCTAGGCACTTAAACCATAGGTGCTTCCCATGGTAAAGAGCTGATTTAGGCAAAAATCTCAATTTGTTAAAAAAAGACTTAGGCAATTGTCATACTTAAACTATACAAATTACTTACTTAGCTTAAGGTACCACACTATTTCGACTACTTGTTTAGGGTATCAAAATATGTTCACTACTTGTTTAGGGTATTGGAAATACTGGTATTACTTGCTTATAGGGTATTGGAAATACTGGTATTACTTGCTTAAGGGTATGTAAATACTCTCCATACTTGTTTAGGTGTGCTTTTTTCACATTTAATTCAATAACTTATTTAGGGTGCTTTTTGAAAGTCCGCGGTTGCGCCTGATACCCCTCTTGTAATAACAACTGTGCGCCCATTTTAAAAGGTTTTTATTAGATTTGTACGTGGAAGTGAACATTTATGGCTATATTCATGGTATTTTCTATTGCCAAACTTACTTTGAACTGCCGCGGGGAACGTCCCTTAAATAACACAATTAATCTTAGTAATGCATTTGTGTCCTCGGCTTTTGGTGGAAATGAGACCACACAGGAACCATTATAAAGCTAACAGGAAATAACGTCATTTGTTAAATGACTGCGAAGAAGATAATTGTCTATGATGGTGTTTGTGATATGAATACAAGGTGTCCCGGCGTAGATACATCCTAGACTCGATCCTCCTGTCTTCCTAATTTTCCACACGGTCCCTGCGAGGGTGCTCAGATTGGTCCGCCATTTTAAAGATGGCGGCCATATAGAGGGACGCGGGGACCCAGTCTAGATTCATCCCGGAATCATGTTTGAGTTTATCCGAGTTTTCGTTTAGCTGCCATTTTGTTGGGAATAATAACTGTGTGTAATATTTTCAGACAGAAGACACACCTGTTTTATGATATTATGTAGGCTAATTGAGGCTAAACAAAGAAGATTGTCTGTCTCAGAAGCCCGCCCGCATTGGTATGTGGAATGAGCTACGGCGCGTAGGTCTACGCGCTGAGGCCTAATTTACAGACCTCCTTCTTTGTTTGGCCGTAGTAACATGCAATGAATTGGATGTCATGCACCGATTCACGTGAATGTTGCAAAATTAGTTTGATATAGAAATGTATAGGCACAATCATATGTTTCAAGGAAACAAATTCATTTTTTTCTGAAAAAGACCTACATCTCATTGTATACAGCTATTGAAGTTGTTGTTTTGTTGCAAAAGGGCTTGTATCCAGAATTAATTATTGCCACATAGGTGAAGCGAAGTGATTTTGACGATTTCCTAATGACCGCGTACTAATAATTGGCTATAGCGCCTCGAGTAAACAACCAAGATAGATGGCGCTTTCAAAAAATTCTATAATTATTTCTATTATTACGCAATATATTATTAAATGTAATTGATTTAACGTGAATGTGTTCTGTTTGGTATCATGTCCCAATTAGTACTTTTTAAATCAAGTTTAAACGTTCTCTTCGTGTCTCGTTTCCATCAAATCTGACAGCAACATTTGATCGTATTCGTCCATCTATTTCTCACAGTTCATTTAACATGTTTAATGATTTATAGGTTCATTTTTAGTTTGGCATAAGTATTCAATGAAACAAATGCCACACGTTAAACTTTTCTGAGATACACTATAACCCAGCTTATCATTCCTGTTGAAATGACACCAACATCGGAAATAGAGCCCTGGTCTCGGAACAGTGTGAATATCAATTACCCGTCATTTGCGCGGTGGAGATGCCAAGTTTACTAGCTGCAAACCGGTAATATTATTATTATTACAAATAGCGGGATTCAAGCGATATGAATTTCGTATGAATGAATCGTCGATTTCTGAGAAATTAGGCATACGAGGGAGAGAGTATAATGCAATTGTACCAGTTTTAGATAATTTTGCATATACAACATCAATTCGAGTCAGTTCGCCATTTCCCGAGGCAGAGTCCTGTGCGTAAATCTTCCGAAAGGCAGAGAGAGTCCTGTGTTACACCAAATTTATGGACAAGATAGTTGTAGATAGAAAAATCACACCAGCCGTGGATGACTGGACAAAAACAAACAAATCACCTAACAAATTGACGGATTGGTAATAAGCGCATTCGATCTTTTGGAAATAAAGACTTATTAGAAAAAGAATCATCGGAAGATACAATTGCATGTTCTAAAATGGCCGAGGAATCTTCACGATGCCTCGTCGTCTTTCGTGGCCTGATTGTACGAGCATTATTTTCGCTTCATGCTTTTTTCTGCGTTTGGCAAGTGAAGAGCATTAAGGAAAACCCCTATTATTGGATATTGATGGTAGCACAACTAGCGGTGGCAATTGAAGCCATTTTCACATTGACTTTGCGTAAGAAAGGCGAATGGGATTGGTAAGTTACATTAACACGTAACAATGTTAAAAATAGACTGTTTTTATGTTTTGACTGGAAATTTGTATTAAAAACCCCTCAAAATGTTCGGGAACATTTACAATCACATATTTCTTTGTCCGCGATATGTTTCACGTAGTGTTGCATAGCAACACAAAGGTAATGTGTTCATCGTTCCAATGACACCAAATGTGTAACAATCGCTTGTTTCTGAGAATATAGGGAGGTCTCAATCTAAATGTGCCAGCATCATCACTATTCTATGCCCCCAAAAAAGTAAATGGATCATCACTCTACAATATAAAGACATCAAAACAAGTAACTCGGCTGTTGTAAAAGCACCTATAATTTTAAAATTGTTACTCATATCCTAAAAATGAAAAAACTAGGAGACGGAAAATTTAATTACGGTGATTTTGACACCTTGTTTGTTAAAATCGATAAAGTATTGTTGTCTTCAAACTCCATAACATAGCAGTTTCAAAACAATGTGAGTGTTTAATGAGTATTTCAAACATTTTGAGCGTAAATGAGTTTTTAAACATAATATATTACGCATCGTGTCGAAGGAAGTTGTGAACACTATCTGTCATCAAAATTGTGGCTGTAAGGACAATAAGGACTATTTCAAAAGAAAATGCATCCCGACACGAGGTATTACGTTATTACTTTGATTTGTGATTTTGCTCTAATCACAGGTTGAATGTTTACCCATTCTAAGGCAATGTAAACGTAATGCCAGTAGGTTTATACTTTTTGTTTTGCAGGTTCAGCCCGTGTATCACCATCTATCTTCTATCCGTCATCCCTTGTATCTGGCTACTTGAACTAGAATTGCTGAACATCCGAAGCCAAGTGTCCACCCAAACCAACATGATGGTAGAAATTAATCAAACGGGCGCATCTACAAGCGTCTACTTTCACATGAACAATGTGACGTGCGATTACGTGGTGACCAACATGACAGAGACCTTGTTTGGCACGGTACGTAGATAATATGCAAAGCCCCATGTCACGACAGGGGGAAATAACTGAAGTTGCTCAAAATCGATACAAATGAGTTATCCCAAAATAGTATTCTAAAATTCTCCAAAGTTACAATGAGTAGTGCTAAAGTGCCATAAAATCTCCAAATTTGTTCTAATTTGCCGAAACGGCATACGGTAACATTATCTGAAAATGCCGACATTTTGCTGTGAAATGTGTCGAAAGTGACCGTGCTTTGCCATTAAAATGCGTTATATTTCCTGGTTTCTTTATGAAGTTTTAAGACATTTAATGCAAACGATATGTCCAGTAAGAGAAAGTATGGTTTTAAATGTATGCATCTTTTTCTACGCGCAGTCTCAGTACTGTATATTAAAGGGGCACTCATTTTTTTTAAAAATCAATTTTGATGCACCTACGCAATACATAGGCATATACCAACTACCATCTGAAACCGTTTATCTTAAGGGGGGACTTTTTTGATTTGATTTTTTGAATTTTGTGAGTGCTGTAATTATTGAACTATTAATCAAATGTATATAAAAGTATACATTTTTGGAAAGGAAATGGATCAGAGAATCCAAATTTGGCGTCAATTTTGACCAAAAAAGTAGATTTTTTGAGAAAATCACAAAATTCACTTTTATGACCCACATTTTTTTGAACAAAGCTAACAAAAAATAATTTTGAGTAGGACTTCATGGTCAACAAGTTGCGCAAACATGTGCACAATTTTGTTAGGGACACCCTGTAGTCGGCAAAACGAACCTTAAGAGCCTGATTCCTATATCTTTAGGTATGATAGTCCCAGACCAAAAAGGTGACTTTTTCCCCCGGAGTATATGTCAGTTGAAAAATAATGTGTCAAATCTTTCTCAGATGGTTTTATATTTATACATGCGATCAAATTGTTTACATTATTTCTATTTCTATCAGATCAAACTTGAGGCGGGAGTACTGAACGGATGGCGATCGGCTATGCTTCTGCAGTCGTTTTTGATACTGATCATTTTCGGTCGATGGATTTTACCGCGAGGGACGTTGCGTCACAGAGATTTATCTAATCTGCTGCTGGTCCACATCGGCATGGCGGCAGACATTTTGGAATTTATCTCAGAAAGCATCGCGATCGATTACGTCAAATGCGACAAGAACATGATCCTTGTAATCCTTGCAGTGTGGTCGTGGAGTTTATTTCAATTTCCATTTCACTGTTTCTCAAAGATCAGCGATGACATAATAGTCACACCGGAAACAGCCGGTCAACCACGAAAGAGGGCGTGGCTTTCCCGTTGCCTGAGAAACCCGGATGTATGGTGCAGCTTGTGCACATGCGCAATGCAGGACGGACCCTATCTTGTCGTACGGCTCTATCTGTGCTCGTTTTTTGGCTTCTCCAATCAATCCCAAGTGTTCTTTATTGCAAAAAACCTAATGGTGTTGATGTTACAATTTTATCGTCTTTGGGCGCTCGTAATGGCCTGGGAGGACAGCGAGGGCAGAGTTGTCGAGAGAAAATTCAAATCTATTCGTATGACGATGAACAGGTTGAGACCTAGAAGTTCACGAAGGCAATCAGATCTGAATAGCGTCAGAGTGCACGGTTCAACCAGTCCATCTGAGAGAGAACATACCTTCAATACTTTCCAAATGGCCGATGCTGAATCGACAAAGATCCGATCCTCGCTACAAGTTCCTGAAATTGTACTGGGGACATAAAAATCGGGATAAAACATTAGTACATTTGAAGAATTTATTATAAGGTGTACCTATTTTACATGAAAACACTTACGAGTTATGAGCATTCCAAATATTTGAAGTCTCATACGGGTCACTCCCCGAAACATATTGTTGCCTTCAACATGGTGACATTTGATAACTTTGTTGGTCCTAAAACGAGGTTCTGATGGAAAGAGAAACAAATACATTTCCCAAGAAGAAAACAAATTGGAATACCTTTAGTAAGATGAACAATTTGATATAATTTTTAATAATAATAATAATAATAAAATACATTTATTAAGCGCTTTACCATTTACGTAGAATAAATCCAAAAACATTATACATCAACAAGTACACATAAAACCAGGAAATACATAATATAAAAGACTTAAGATGATTTGAAAATTGGAACTCATTTGACCTTTGACCGAAATTAGCATATTATAGGCCTAAATATCTCCCAAACACAAAATATATAATAAATTACCTTTTTCTGAACCCATATTGTAAGATTATTAAGGAAATTGGGCCATTTTAAAAATATTCCCCAATGGACCCCTTACGTAGGCCTAACCATGGAACCCTCTATATTTTGGTAAAGGGGAAAATTAAAATAAGAAAGTCCAAAAAATATAGCCTTTATTGGAACACGTTATCATGAGGTCAACCAGGTATAATGGACTAGTGAACGATTTAAATGTAAGCCAACATTTAATTGCTACAAAATTGACAAGAATCCCACGGAAATGGAATCGAAACATTTTGCAGTTTATTGTTTCTGCAAACGGATCAGATGCACCCATCCCTATATTATCAGCCTGCTTCGATAATTGCCTAACTCATTTTTCTAGTTTTGAGAAAAAAACAAATATAGGAAAAGTGAGTTAGGCAGTTATCGAAGCAGGCTGACGATATGTTGAATAGCACCATGAATAGTATAGGTGAATTCCGACATGAGCAGTACCTTTTTTACCTGTACAGTACCTGTGGATAGAATTAGGTTGGGGATATACCTTTAAATGTAATGTGGCTTGTTATAGGCCTAATACGAGTTAATATGACCCATTTTAAACATTTTACATAATTATTACAATCTGCCTAACTCACAATGCTGACTTATAGCAGAATTGCAATTGTGCATTTATCAACACATTTGATTTGTCAATGACTTCAATTAAGTCATGATTTACTTATGCAAAAAAACTCAATTTCGCTGAAAAGTGAGTTAGGCAATTATCGAAGCAGGCTGCTGACGATATCGAATTGATCATCCTCGTCGCCCGTGGAATGAAAACGACCTTTGACATCTTGGGGTTGAAACCCTTAACACTTTCCACGCGGCTATTAGTTTTACCATTATACAAATCAGATTTTTCAGAAACCTCTTCCTAATTTTCAAAGTCTATCCCAAAATTACTGAACCAATACTAGGCATGTTTGTACTTATTTCAATGTATTCTTCATGGTAATTCCAAATATGTTGATGTAATCCAACAATTTTGACATTTTTGAAACATTTTGTAAAATTTTGGAACTATTGTTTGCAGACGACTGCCGCATGGAAAGTGTAAATGTCGTATCTGTCCTTGTTTGTTTCTGTGGTGAGGCTGTTCAATGGGAATACACAGGAACTAATTGAACGGAGAAAGGGAAGTGTGTTGGTATTATATAGACTAAAGGAGTACCAACTAAACAAATGTCACAACAAATCTGCCAGTCTAAACCTTCTAATGACCCATATAGATAACCGAAGCAAATATTATATAAAGGGTTAACAAAAGTAAGATCCCCCTAATGCATAACTCCACACATAATTAGACTTTTTGAAAAATGTAAACGTTTATAAAAAGGGAAGACGCTTGGCTACCCATAGCAAGGTTTTTCTTTTCAATATTATGTTCACTTTTTTCCACAACGATAACATTTCCCCAAAATTATGTTTTCAGTCAAAATCGTATGCAAGGAAGTTGCACAAATGTCTCTAGTGTTTTTTAAAATTATTTTCAATTGTCTTTACTTTCAATTAAAAAGTATTTTCTTTCTTTAGTTGGTCCTTATTTGAAGAAAAAAAAATGAATAAAAAAGGAAAAATATGATTTTTTTCATGCATGACTATAGCCAACAGTGTCCATTGTTCACGTCAATAACTTCCCTGTATCGTTGAAAAGCGCCGATTTTTGGAAAACATCATTTTGGGGAAATGTGACTGTTTTGGGAATAGTAAAGATCGTATTGAACAGGGGAAACTTTGTATTTTCCCTTTTGGTGGAGTGATTCAGTATCTCAAAGCGTCTAATTGTGTGTGTGGAGTTATGCAAACAAACTCCTATAGGATCTTGAAATGTGCCACTTTTTCTGAAAACATCATTTTGGGAAATGTGACTATTTTGAGAAAAGTAATAATGATATTGCCAAGTGTTTTTCCTTAATTTCACATAGATGTTTTAATCTCTTAAAACGTCTAATTGTGTGTAAAGTTATGTGAACAAACGTGATCTAATTTTAGTGGCGGGGGGGGGGGGGGGGGGGGGGGGGGGGGACTTGATTGTTTTAAACCCTTTATTATGCAGCAGTGGAAATACCCACATGACTGCCTACCCGGGGATATCTAGCTAGGAACTGCACACTTCTTACCCTAACTTTTACAACATTTTATAAATCAACTGAAAAAAGTAGTCCCATTAGGAATCGAACTATGGACCTCTGCATTGCAAGGCATCTTTCTCAACCACTAGACTATCAAGGGATGAACTGGCGAGGCCAGGACATGATCTTATCCGTTTATATAAAATGGAACCAATCAATACTATTATGGTCAGTTCACATACATATTATGAATAGAGCTGCGGTTCAAATTGACAGTCATGTGAGCTCATGTGGGTATTTCTATTACTTCATAAAGTAGAAGAAGAAGTAAGTCCCTGCCCCTAAAATTAGATCAAGTTTGTTTGCATGACCATTAGCAATCTTGGGTTGAGATCCTTGAATTGATATAAAACTGACACCACAAAATGTCTTGTTTGATTCAGTGGTACGTAGCCTATAGTAGGTATACACAGGAACTAATTCAACTGAAAACGGAAGAATTATTGGCATTGTCAGTCAATAGTTAGGTCACCCAAGCCCTATTATGAAAGCTATGAAGATTGTTAAACGGGGTCAGTCGTCACAAACATGCACAAACACAATAGTCAAACGACCTTGCTATTGTCATGCTATTGTCAACACTCCCTACACAGAGGTCTGCTGTGCAAACCTGTACGATGATATTCGCATGTAATGTCTTTGGCAGATTTCATTCCGTGGTATAAAGCTATGAGGCTTCCGTGGTCTTCGCTATCTCCAAGCAGATAGAGCAATACGTACACGGACTTTTTTGTAGATGAGGGTTCATTTCATGATTTGGTGAGGTTTAGAATGAGTTAGGATTCCTGTAATTTTGAAGACCACGGATTTTCAACATTGTCCAACATTTTACGACATAAATTTGGTCACTAAATGTATTTAAAACTATACATTTTACCATTCTGCAGATGTTATTGACCCTCCTCTATAATTCTACATGATTTTTAACACGTTTCTCAGTTTTTGAGAAGTCCAAATAGACCATTTTCCGAAGCAATTTCTAGCAAATATTGCAGTCACTGATACTCCATTGTTTTCTTGCGTATAACAAAATATGACATGCAGCGTGACCTCCCTACTGGCTGTTGTAATGACCGTATGGTATCAAAATGATACAGAGTGTCCCAGAAAACCCGCAATTTTTGAAGCGCTCTAATATTCAATTGTACATATTATATACAATGGCTTGCAATATTGTTGTCACATTCTGGAAACCTTGGAAGATACTATTAATTGTTTACCAATTATTAGATAATAACCAAGAGCATAAGATTTGTTTTGAAAAAGAGTTGAGCGTGCCAAAACTATGATGCAGCAACTATGCATCTCGGTTGCGATCGCATTCCGGTCGCGGTCAACCTCTCAATATAACCAGTCCAGGCAAATGACCCGATCTGGAAATCGGGTTTTATTTTCAGGTAGTTAATTTTGGGAATTACCAAAATTACCAAAATGCTTCAATTTAGTGAATCTTAATGTGGCGAATCGAAACCTTATAAATACACTGCCATTGTTTGCGGTAATTATTTTCGTGAATTTAAGCACTAGCTATTTTCGCGAAATTAAACATTTCATGAAATGAAGTAGGTTTTTCCTACCCCGGGACACATAATTTTAAGATAGGACAAACTCATTTTCAGTAAATCATGCTCTAAAGATATATTACTAAATAATGGCCGTTATTGATCGGGGCGATGGAAAAACAAAGGAATTAGCAATAAATGTGAATCTGGTTCCACCATCAAAAGCCCTCCAATGTCTTTCTTTTTATTACAGTCACAATTCTCGGATTGTTTTGAGGATGTGTGTGACTCTGGGGTTGTGTGCACGGGTGAAGATTTCTCTTCACGTTTTGTAGCCATTTCATCGACTACTTCAGACAAAAAAGCGAGTGCCTGTTTTTGCCTACAATTATTAGCAAAATGGCCTACCTTACCGCATATATAGCATGAGCGTGGCTTATACTGTGAACTCTGACTTGACTGACCTGATAGACCATGTCGGTGACTTTGGTTGTTGGACTCCTGTTTTGATGTGGTCTGATTTTTAGAGTTGTTCTGGTCGTTTGATTTACCATCAGGATGTTTATGGCTAGTCTTACCTTTTTCCTGCCTACTTTGACCTGGATACCAACCTCCTCGTGCGTCTACAAATTGATCAGCGAACTTGGCCATTTCCTCAATGTTAGTAGGCTTCCTTTCTTTCAAAAAGGTAGCATGATCTTTTGTACAACAATTTACAAACTGTTCTCTAAGCATTATATCTATAACATGTTCAAAATTGTCTACCTCCTCTAACTCTAACCACCTGTGTAAAAAGTTAGTCAACCTAGTTACAAACCTTGTTCCTGTCTCTCCTTGTGTCGGTCTGGTATCTCTGAATTTAAGCCTAAACCCATCGGCGGTCAGATGATATGCATTTAAAACTGCAGTCTTTACCTTATCATAATTTGACGCCTCTTCATATGATAGAGATGAGTACTCAAATAGGGCATCACCCTGTAACAGTGCACCTAAGTTAATGACCCACTCCGTATTCTTATCCCATCCCTGAGAAGCGGCATACCGTTCAAATCGATGCAGGTAAGCATCAATATCGTCACGTTCTTGGTTAAAGGGAGGTAACTTTGGAGCCCTACCCTTAAAGTGGTGGGTACCACCCCCACCCCCTGCTGCCTGTTCTAACTTTGCCTTTTCTATCTCCAGCTGCAATTCAAGTTGCCTAGCCTTTTCCTGTTCAAGCAAAGCCTGAGCCTCAATTAACTCCTTTTGAGCATTTAAGTCTAATTCCACCTGTTTTCCCTTTATCTCAAGTTGCCTTGTCTGTTCATCCTCATTCATTTGTGCGTCAATGGTCCTCTGTTTCAATCTTTGCTCCCTTTCTAGATCACGTTCATGTTTCAGTTTTTCTCTTTCATCATCTACAAATTCTTTAAGGTCCGTACCTTTTAAATCTAATTCTTTTCCAATAGCAATTAGTTTTTCTAACTCTATTTGGGAAGCCATGATGAGAGATATGTGAACAAAACTAGATAGCGTCTATGAGAAACACACCTTAATTTCTAAAAAAGTAAAAACCTTTCAAAAATCGTGGACCCCACCATTTCTGGAGAATAAGATCAATAAGCACAAAAACAACTTGGCAAGACTTTACGTGTGGAAAGTTAACTTACCGGACACATCCACGTTAGGGAAGTGCCCACATCTGATTTCTTCGGAGTGCAGTTGTTTCAGACCCAGCTCGGAATCACGACTACTGTCAGCTGCAACCACGATGTCGATCTGTGGTGGATAAAATATAGGTACAAAGCTTGAGTACATGCACTATGGAATTACAACCTGAAAATGTCAATTTACACAATAATACTACGGTACTTTTTAAATTTGGGTGAAATTCACTTGCACGCTGCACAATATGGTAATATTGGATAGATTTAATCTCCCGGACAAGCCCCCATTTAATTGTCAAGAGCACGTGGCGTTTAACAATTTAGCTTAGTTAGCCTAGTACTATCCAGATATACAATAAATTATTACCAATCAAGTGATTCACAATATCTCAAAAAGGTGTAATATAATATAAATCAATTCATTCTGTGCAGTTTTCTTGTCGTTATCACACATAACATAATATTCCACATTTACAATATGGTAGAAAAGAGAAAATAATATTACAAAGTTTCTCTATGCTGATTTTCCTTGAATCTCGATGTGCCTGGATTGTTACACAAAAGGTTGGTACATACCAGAGAGGTTGTCAAACAATTGTGTTACATCTACCTGTGGATGATTTCTTACTTTCCACAATATTTCATAAGAGTCAAAGCAATTGTGTTTTTAACACAAAGGGTAACTGTTAATACTGTCTATACAAGCGACTCTTTCATTTTTGTATCCCTGGCTTCATCAGCGTCTCTCGTCATCATGGTTCGTCCGACATCGAGTGTGGCGAATTATGGCACTCGTCTTTTCAGTCCTTGTATCCGCTCTCTCGTCAAAACCCAAAGAAAAAGGTGACACTGCATTGAATAGAAATGAGTGACCCAAAACATTACAGAATTTTGAATCTTAATATCATGACTATTGAAATTTCTTCATAAAGTGTCAGATTCCAAAATATATCCCCTTTTTGTATTTGTTTGTTTTTCTTACGATAACAACTTGAGGGAAGCAGATTTTCATCACCCAACATTTGTGTACAAAATTACATTACTTTTGATAGTGTCACAAACATGAACCTTAATACAAAATTAACCAACATTTACATAGACACTGTCTTGTTTGAAAATGATACCTTTTCAATGTTTCAAATCGTTAAAATACTGAAATCCATAGTATCTTCAAAACTTTATCAAACTTTTATGGTACACATCAAAGCAAAACATTTTTGATTATGAAATTAGTCTGTATGCAACTGGTATTTTTCAATTAGAAAACCTAGGTGAAATGTCCATACATTTGTATAAACAAAGCTTATCTCCAACTATACATTTTCTCTCAATGAAAATTCCAAAAGTAATTCCAAATAGATACATTTTTGTTGTTGTGAAAATACCATCCAAATGTTCTTGTGAACTTGTCCAAAATTTGCACAAAATGGTAGTTTAAAATACACATTTAAAACACAAATTATTCTTGTACTTACAATAGTTACTTCTCTTGCCAACTAACCAACATCGTCATTACAGCTGCAGCGTCGTGGATCAAAGCGGTTCACGCCTGCAATTTGCTGCCCTCGTCAAAATCTTGGTAAGCTTTTAAACTTCCAAACATGCCGTTTCCTGGATCAGTATAACTTCACACACAATATGTCTAGCCAAATTGTCCTTATTCTATTGAATACATATTCTGGCACCCGGCTTATATGGGCTTCTATATTTCAAGAATTCAACCCACGCCTTGCGAAACTTGTGAAGAAAATAAGGGACGAAACCCCTTTGGTAGTGCAGAGTAAAATAATATGACTTGTTGTCCGCCCAGTGCTGGAATCAAAAGTGCCTAGAGAGCACATGGGACTTGTGGAAAAAACCCAGCTTACTGGAATTTTAATTTATGCATTTATTCATAAAGTGGGACCCAGGTGCAATCTCTCAATAGACTTTCTAGGATGTTTTCTAAACATTGGAATGTTACAAATACAGGTGTTCTCCAGCTGGTGACCTAGATTATTGAACCCTGGATGTGTTGCCTAGTTGAATTACACTATACAATGGAACAAAAAAGTGGGTTCCCCCTTTATAATACTGCATAATAAGAAATAATGCTCCCATTTTACATCCTAATGTGACACCATACATGACAATTTCCTTTCATAAATAATTATAACAACATGGAAATATCATTAAATTATCACAAAATGTTCCAAATGATCCAAGGTAACTATTCCAGTACATTTCAAGTACATTCAGCACAATATAAATTTCCTTAAGGGTGCACTACACTAAATAGGGTATACCCTACCCTAAGGGCGGGGTTTAACACTAGAATCAGAAAATATGCATGGCAAAATCCTCAATTAAAAAAACTTGACAGTAATACAATTGCGTATAAAATGCCTATGATTTTTGATTAATGATTAATGGGACATCTCTTACATGCACCTTGACTATAAACTGTGAATATCATCTAAATAAATCTGTCAAATTTGTGTTTTTTACTGGAAACATTGACGATTACGGCGGCATTTCCAAGCTCGTCAGAGAGGTCGTCAACTCCATAGGCGTATTTTGAAAAATCGAGCAGGTTCACCAACCTATTTGTTTCACTTTCTGGTGAGAAAATGTGATCATCTTTCGGAAGAAAAATCACTCTACAAGGTCCAATTTCGCAATTTAGTGGTCTAAAACAGAGTTTTATATCAGTGTTTTTGTATATATCCCTATGGAGCTCTATTTATTAGTGTGACCCCTGTAGTAGGGTTAGGGTTATAGAAATGAATATTTCAAAATGTTGGAAAAAAACATAAAAAAGAAATCGCTGCTTAAAGGCATTTTGTGGAACATAAAATGTGAGCTGCACGTGTTTTGGGCTGTTTTACTTCCAATATGGAGTGCAATAGAATTATGATCCAAAATGTCTGTTCACAAATTACACACATCAAATGATTTAAATATACGGGCATTTTGGACCTACAATATTGACTCTGTACCGTTAGAAAGTTGATATATTCATACATTAGCAGTGGCATTCTTAAGGCGTCACTACTTCGCATGACTTCAGAATAAAAATAAATTTCTTCAGACAAAAAAGTATCATTTTTCAAAAATACTAATTATACGGTATGAGTGATAAAGTTCTGTGTGTCATATCCAAGTTTTTCACGTACTGCCGGAGCATCACATTTTTATTTTTATATCCATTTGCATGTCATTTTCATGTCATACAATTACTGTACACCATGGACGTTTCGACAACCGACTGTTGCCTTTTATCAATGCATGATTGGTAATGAGTGATTAACTACTGCTACCGACGCTAGGTGGTTGCTTAGCGATGACTCTGGAGTTTCTATATTTTATCTCTCCAGATAGTTTGTTGAAAACATGTAAGGTGATACTGCCCGCCTTACTTACACTGACCCTTACAGAGGCATTACGAGATCCTTCATGGAGGGAGCCCTCAATTTTGTCAGAAGTTGGGTTTTTAACATAATATACATAATGCTTATATACGTACTAACTACCATCCAAAATTATAGTGCTCAGTTTGCAGTATTTCATGTGAAACTCATTGTTATTGCTAGCATTTTGAGTTTCTATGTTATCACATCGAAACTACCCATATTCATCTAGAAAGCCACAGATGGCGTCTCACTTATTTGTTTCATGTTTATTCAAAATAACCTTGCTTAGTCATGACCTCCCTGATTCAATTGGTGGTGACTTTTAACCAAAATACAAAAAAAGTGAAAAGCACTAATATACCTTCAGAAATGCTGAAAAAATGTTTCTATGTATCATCTATCTAAACAATTAGAAAATATTGAATTTCATTTTTGTGTGAAATCTCTTTGTGCCCCTTTAATCCATTTCGTGTATTATGCTACTGTATACAGAGGGTGTCCCAAAAATTCGAGACCTTTTAAAGCTTTATGTCCTATTAAATATTTCGCAGTATAAATATAACAATAGGCTTATATATAGATAGAGAAGACTTGAATAATTATGTTGGTAACAATAACTGCTATCTGTTCTGCTAAAATACAGACGAAAGTTTCCCGAAACTGTAAAACTGCACTTTCAAATAAAACCGTAGTATAATGAGCTGAACAAAGTCAAGGATGTGACAAACGGAAAGAGGTAGGGAAGAGAAAAATGGTTTTTTACAATGATTCTTTTTAATTTCAGATTGATATAATTCTTATTATGACCATTATTAATGTTGTGAACAACATCAATTAGTGAAACCTTTTTTGAACAAAATCATCATGAATGAAATGTGAGGAACAATCTTCATGTGATTACAGTGACTTAAGTGCGTCCAGCAAATCGAAAAGTTCTTGACATCACGAAGAAGTGAAGGAGCCAGAAACCTTTTTTTTTATATGTGACCCTTCAGACATCTTTAAAAAGTCATTGTGCAAAGTTACACATTTCTCCAACTTTTTATAACCTGTCCACAGACCGCCATTGTAGAGCTCCTCAGATTGACCGCCATTGATTGATCCTCAGATTACCTCAAATTGCGTTATTCACCAAAACAGCAATAAATAGTTTAAAAGTTTTGACAGAAAGGGGTCAAAGGTCACTACAAACCAGCTTGGTGACAATAATCTTATGGGTAACTTGGGGTGTACACAGATTGACCTCTAATGACCCTACATGACCTTTGACCCCTTTTTGTCAACTTTTTAAACCATTTATTGCTGTTTTGGGAATAACGCAATCTGAGGCAATCTGAGGGTCTATCAATGGCGGTCAATCTGAAGATCTCTACAATTTTTATATTATGGCATATAACACTTATCGGTCCAATTTTGGGACCGATAAATGACCCCCCCCCCCTCTTAAATGAAATGCATCCCTGCTGGCACTTAACCATAGCTCTCCAGTTTTTGATTTTTAAATAAGGAAAATGGCGAAAAAGGTAAAGACAGATGATCATAGGAGCAGAAGAGCTCCTTCGAAGTAAACGGGATACGAATACACAACATTGTGTTTTGAGTCACTGTAGTGTAGACTGCGCCACACGTTGCCCACAAATATATGTAAATACTAGCGTCACCCTAACCATGCTAACTATCCAACAAAAATCCAACAGAAACCGTAACGGGACCCCATTCCCCAATCTCATTGCGCAATCACGCAAAAGGTATTTTCGGGAGCGCGACCACCCCAGCGTGATGCACGATCAACTGGACTGCGGCCGCGGCGGCCCGGGTTCGATCCCTTGAGGCGGCGGCACACCCCATTTTGTGTGTCATTATTTGTACCGTGTTTCTCCCCTGTTAGCTTGAATGCTACAAAATACTCGGGTTAGGGTTAACCATGACAAAATTATAAATAATATGTTAACAGAACACTCACTGCGCATCCATTTTGACTCTATAATCATACCTCATATGGTATAAAATTCACGATTAAAGTAAAGATCACACATCCACCCACAAGCAAAATTCTAAAATTGTATTTAATCTAAATGATAGTACTCTATTATAAGATTGCAATTTTTCATCAATATAAATCACTTTAATACAGAATCTGTTAAAAATACCATTGTATTAAAACAATGGAAGGGACGTCAGCGATTAACCCTTGTAAAATTGTAGCTTTTTAATTACTTTTTAAAACAATGGAAGTGAGCTTTCAATACACCCTCTCACACGTTGGTGATCAAACCGTGTATAATTATAGACTTTTTTAATCGCGCTCAATTCTCCACTGATAATTACAATTATTCATTTTTTATCTAAGGAGACGGCAAAGAGATTTTCTTTATGTGAATTTCAATCCTTTCGATCACCTTATAAGGCGACGAAAAAACCAAAACCTTTCTACGGTCAGTGCATGATATCCGCTAAAATATCTAAATATTGGAAACCAAGGTGCTGGATCCGTGCAAAGCATGCAACTATAATCCTTCAACGACGCGGCATACTGATTAAAAAGCCCCACTTGAAATGTCCAATTTAAGGACATTTTAACAGCGTTGACCGTTCCATCAACATAGGCTTAATACCGAATACTACTATACCTTCCCGGTGGCGTGTGTCAAAGTCAAATCATAAACCAACGAAATAATCAGCACACGCGCGCGTGCTTACGAGTAATACTACGCAAATAAGTTATCGAAACAGCCAGATACCGTTAACAAACGGGATTTTGGGTAAACCCAAAAACCTTCACAAACCAGGTTTGGAACCGGTAAGAAACGGAAAGTTTCCCAATAGAAACAGAAAGTCGATTAATCTTACCGTTTTGTGCCGTGAACCGTGAACCGTGTCACGCTGTATTATACACACTGTGAAGCAATCTTTTTCAGGTGGGGTGGCATTATTTGGTATTACAAAAGGTCAAATGTCGTGGCCCATCGACTCGGATCGATACACTTAGCGGTAACTTTTCGCGGGTAGAAACAGGGGGGGATTAAAAAGTTACCGGTTAATCTCAGCGTTTAATCTTACCGTTAACTTTGCAGTGCCCAAGTGGAAACACGCTCTTAGTGATGTAGAATGTCCACCACAGGCACTATGGGTATAACCTTACATTGACTTTCGTGGAAATATCGTTACAAATAACCTTACGGTTGCACAATAACAGCTATTTGAACAAAGTCTGTCCCATTCCACTTTGTCCACGCTCGGGTACTGATTTCGCGACGTTACATTGAATACTGAATGATGAATTGCATGCAAGTAATCTAAGATTTGAAGATCCCGCCAGGTGACACCAGTGTAATTGTTAACATCTTAACTATCTATTCAGGTGTGAAATCAATACGTAATAATACCACGAGTGACCCTAATTAGAATTATTGATTTTCATAGATTGGAAGTGTAATTGTCTAGACTATATGCCTTAAAAGTGACGATACCATTTAATGTTATCTTGCTGGTCATTTCCCGTAGACTTACCCGTGGACAAAGAGATTTTGGAGAGATTCTCTTCAAAAAGCTATCATTTTGCCGCTATAGCATTATTAACATTGAGATTTTAAGCATAGATGGCCAAGATGCTATTGTTGAGGTATATGTAAAAAGATAATAAACCAAATCCTAATTTTAACACACAATAGCACTCAATTTTAATGGCGGGATCTTTAAATCTTAGATCTTAGATTCGTCATTCAGTATTCAATGTAACGTCGCGAAATCAATACCCGTGGATAAAGTGAAATGGGACAGACTTTTTTCAAATAGCTGTTATTTTACAACCGTAAGGTTATTTGTAACGATATTTTCAGCATAGATGGTCAAGATCATATAGTTGATAAATATCGAAGAAAAATAATTTAAAATCTAAAAAATTAAAAACCTTTTTATTGAACCACCCTGTTCATATGTAATCAAATTCCATTTTTACATTGAAACCAACGGAGATTCAAAATCTACTGCGATTCGTGTCACCGTCGTCTGGTCACAACGAATCAGCAAGATTCATAGAATGACGACGACGGTCACTCATTGGTACAACTAGCTGATTGGTCAAATTAATATATAAAAGCATTTGTTTAGTAAATCGTTCTCATACACCGCGACGACAGTGCTATAATTGCATGGTACGTCTATTGACTGTACATTTGCGTTAATCTTTGATGGTAGGCAAGCAACGCTGACCATTATAAGTGGAGCCAGTGAATACATCCACGATCGAAGATAGTCTAGACTCGTCTGTACGATCAACGGGGACGTGTGCGATCAGCGGATAAAAGTAAGTTTATTGTTGATTGGGATGTGGGTACCAAATCTGCTATTACCAAGTTTCGTCTGGGCCCAGTTCTTTGAACTATGTGAGCACTTTTATATATATTTTTTGAATTAAAAAAACCCCACACGTTTTTATTATATAGATATTAACAACTTTTCTAAAGCTTTCAAATTTGGTTTGTAATCACAGCAGCCTCAATGATCGTCCTGTATCGCATAGTGTTTCGGTCTGTAACCATTTCTAAACATGGAACCACCGTACAACTTGCAATGTTTCACGTTCAATTCTCAAAGCCTAAGCGTACGTAACACTGAAGCTCAGAAAGAGATTCTCTTTCCAGCAATACACATCCTTATCTCCATAACACAACCCTTTTAAAGTTATAGTCAGTATCATATAAGGCCTCATCTCCATCTTCCCAATGTGTCTAAAACTCTTCAATAGTCTTTTTCTCAAAATGGTCAAAATGGAGATAAGGCCTTGTGTTTCTGAGCCCTCGATGCATATCATTATATTGCTGTTTGTTTTTGTAACATGCTCATTCTGGCAGCGTTCATACAGTCTGTCCCAAAATGATTAGTACCCATCGATGCCCAAAGTTCATTAATTTGTTTCATCATCAAAATCAAAGAGATTTATATAGGTCCGTTGTTTTTTTCATCATCTTTGACATACAGGCTGTAACAAAAAAAAGTTATACAGTTTTGAAAAAAATATAAAAATATATCCCGTGGAATTTCTGTTTTGAGTATTAATAGTATGCGAGGGGAATTTTCTAAGCTTTCGAATATGCTTTGATTCATGACAATCGATGGTCGGTAAGCAGATGATCAATTGTCTAAAGTAGTCATGAAATCACCTGGGCCACTTTGGTATAATCAATAGTAAAACTACTGGGATGAATATGAATAGAATCGAACCAGGAACATAGCAGTAGAGCGTTCTTGTTAGACAACACTGGTTCATTTCAAGTGGTTGAAAGTATTACAAAGAAGGTAGCCTGAGGTCTTTACAAAGATCTGTAATGTGGGGTAGCATTAAAACCATCCCTTACTGAGGGCATGGCTGCCGCTCAACAAGTGCCCTAATTCACATTGGAAGAACGAGTTTTCATGGTTATAAACAGAACTTTAGAATGACAATGATTGAGACAGTCGTTGTGCTTACCGTTTGCTTAGGAGGAATAATGAGCTATTTCATTTATGAACTCCAAATAAATTTGTCAAGATATAATATTCAAATGAAATAAAACTATTTGAAAAAGAATTATTCTGTTCTCTTTAATTTTCCTTGCATGATACCCTAACCATTTAATGTATACAAGCAAGATTGTATGATATTGTGAAAGTGGCCCAACCCGATTTCTAGACGACTTAGTAGACTAGCCATACATTTTAAACGCAAGTAGTTAAAAAGACCAAATTAAATGATTCTGGTAGCCAAAACGGAACTTAACACAGAGTGTCAAAGATGTTGACATTGCATGATATTAACATTGGGTTAAAATAAAATTGTGATTGTATAACTTTTTTTGTTGTTACTACAGTATCGTTTTATTACAATTTTAGATCATGCTTATTAAACTGAGGTTACACTCCATTGTGTAAGACATCGTGATTTCCACTTTTGGCAAAGTGCAAAAACAAATGTGTGTGTGTGTTAAACTTGATTGAATGAAGAAAAAACAATTCTCAATGACATGTCTGCTATTGTTCCTTTCTATTTTAAACTGTTGTTTGTTATGTTTGTTCAAATCATTAATATCTTTCATTTGATTCAATTTGAAGAGTAAAATTGGATCGTCACACATGAGTGATCACAAGCTTTGTTTTTAAATGAGCTAGTTTTGATTTGAGACTAAACATGAGGGAATTTAAATAGGTAAAGAAGTGGTCATGGGTAAATTAGCAGTGGCTTAGACTTATTTTTCATATTGGGGTTGAGTTTCTTGCAGAATTGTTAAAAATGAAATAGTCTCATTTTTAACCTCACCAAATTCATCCGCCAATGTAAAAAAATATTTATAAGCCCCTGCTAATTCCCCTATACTACTTCATTTAGCTATTTAAAAGTCCCTAAACACTTGTCAAATAAAAGTCCCTAAACACTTGTCAAATAAAAGTCCCTAAACACTTGTCAAATAAAAGTCCCTAAACACTTGTCAAATAAAACAATGCATAGGGTCACTCGAGTGTGACGAACTTTTTTTACACTTCAAATTGAATTAAAACGAAGAATTAGTTATGATTTGAACAACCACAACCAATAACAGTTCAAATAGAAAGGAACACAATATTATATTAGTAGACAAGAGATTAAGAGAATGTTTTTGTTTATTGCAAACAATCTGTTTAACACACACATGCGCGAATGTTCAGATATTACAGGTTGTTATCTTATGGATTGCATGTACCCGACATGATGGAATTGGTATTTGCGAGAAAAAAACCCAAAATTTATTGGATATCCTATCACAATCATAGACAAAATGTGTTCGAACACTGATCCGAATTGCCATGCTAAGGCTAATGAAAGTTGAGTCCATGTTTCCCGTAACCCGCCCGCGTTTGGTTTTTTCGACCGCGTTATGAATGCCAAAATAGCGAAATCATTCATTATTTGATATTTTCCATTTTTTCCCGCCGTTTTTGAGATATTGTTGAAGTTTTTCGGTGTTACGGGAATCATGGAATCAACTTTCATTAGCCTAATTGGACCATAACACGCACGCTATTTGATTCACGTGAAAATCGAAACTTTGTTATGGTCGCCTGAAGTATCCCCTTGCTATTGAATACGTTTGTTCTTCTCTTAAATCACTGTAACAGCTCGGGAAAACACAGACGGTATACGAAACAGCAATCAAAGACCTCTGCGTGGCGCGTCGCTTAATCGATGAATGTTACCAGACATCCGAAGTGAAAAGTTGTGGCGGTCTTTACATACACAGTCCCCCTTCTCGATAACAACGTTGCCTGCAATTTGACTTGGAAGCCGGTTTACGATATCAGCACGGCCGTTAACAACTGATCTGTATCAGCAAGTAACATTAAGTTAGCAATTATGGTTTTACGATTTGAGGTTTATTTAATGCAGTATACAGTCATTGAGGCATATCATTGTTGTAAGATATTCATAAGTTAGACTTGTGTAATACTCTATTTACGAGATAGCTGTATAATCCTAATAACATATTTTGTGCTGGGTTAATTATGTGCAGTCTTACAGTAAGGAAACCGTAATTGATAGGCAAGTGAACATTGACATACTGTATTTACAAGTGGTGTACATCTAGGTATCATTGATGCAGCAAAGATGTTTACCGTTTTGTTTTGTGTATTTACGATAGCACTGTTAAGTGAGCATTGTTTTGGTTCCATTCATAACAATGTCTCCTTTGATATTTGTAAACAAGGCCAAATTGACATATCCCAATTACCACTTTATTTTAGTGTCGATACAAAGTTACAAACAAACAACACGTGTGAGTTTACGGTGTTCACGGATCACCCTCTCTGGATAGAAATATCAAATTCGTCTAAGTACGAACCTCTGACGTACGCCTATATTGACCATGTCGAGCAAAAGAACACACAATGCCATATTAAACCGATTCAATTGATCTCTGAATCGGAGACCCCGTGCGCGATGTTGTTATCTGCCAGCGCGCAAGTTCAATTTAATTTCATCAATATCATATTGGATCTAAAAATTCTTGCTCTAACCGACAAGAACTTAGGAGAATGTGAGAATGATGATTCGAACACGTTGCCTACACAACAAAATGAGAGTGAGATACGGTTATGTGATATTGTAGTGTACGACGCGGTCATACCTTATAGCGAAACACAACGATTTGACTACGTGGATCCCTATAGCTACCACTTAAAACATCCAAGCTTCGAATGCCTTGCACAGTGCTATTGTGTGTTAGGTCATAGAGAATGGATGATGGACTGTGGTAATACGATAATAACCTCGCTTATTGTTTATCCTGATAAGAACATGACATCGATATCATTCGCGACTACGCAAATGAACGGTATTTCAAACGACACTCTACGCGGTCTGTTTAATCTGTACAGTATTATACTATCATTCAATAACCTGTACACTTTACCAGAACATCTGTTTCATGATATGCATAAAGTCGTCTCGCTGTATATTAATTTCAATCGGCTCCAATTCGTACCTGGAAAACTATTCTTGAATACTGTCAATCTTCAAGATTTATATCTTAATAACAATGAATTGACCACATTGCCCGAAGAACTATTTGCAAATACACATGTTCTTCGGAATGTATTTATTAATGTTAACCAAATCCATACTTGGCCACCTGGCCTGTACAAAGACCAGAATCCGATTTTTGCTCTTCTCCTTGAGGACAATTTTTTGGAAATTATTCCCGATAATGTGTTGCAAAATTTAAATCGTTTGCGTTTGCTCGATATCAGCAACAACAGTTTGGTTACATTACCACAAGGAATGATGTTGGGTCTACACGAATTGAGCGTTTTATATCTGTATTTAAATAAGTTAACATTTTTAGGCGAGGGTGTATTTGATGCTCCTGCTCAAGTACCCTGGGAATTCACAGACACATTTGATTCAACAGCAGACACAGACTACTTGATAGTTACGATGACATTTACTATTGACATTTCTGAGAATCTCATTAAAAAAATCCACGAACACACCTTTTCTAACTGCACCCATATCACCCACCTTGACCTAAGCGACAATTACCTCACTGAGTTACACTTTGGTGTATTTTATAATCTAACTTTATTGATAGCGATTAGTATAGACGGCAATAGATTGGCAAATTTATCACCAGGAATATTTGATACCAAAGTAAACTTATTGTTCCTTGATTTGAATTCAAATAACTTGCGTATTTTACCCGAGGATATTTTTTATTACCAATTCAGCCTAAGCATACTCAAGTTAAGTGGTAATCAATTGATTACACTATCAGAAAGGATTTTCGATTCTTTAGTGAGTCTGACCATTCTTGACCTTAGTCATAATCAACTATCGACGTTGCCGAGTAAGATCTTTCATTCACTCATCCAGTTGGACCTGCTTGACCTGAAAGACAATACACTTCAAGCACTCCCCCCTGACATTTTCCAGTCATTGCATCTGTTAGACTATATTCGTCTAACAGATAACGACATAATTCAACTGCCGACGATATTATTGAATACAACCTATGAGTTGATCACCCTCTCATTCCGAAACAACTCAATATCGTTCATACCACGATACATATTCCAAACATTGATATTCCTTACAAATCTGGATTTATCAAACAACGTGATCAAAGAGCTACCCTATGACGCGCTCTTATCATTACATACTCTACAATACTTCAATGTTACTCGGAATGGCTTGACCAACTTGCCTTCTTTCGAAGCAACCATCAACTTAACCATTCTAGATTTGAGCTGGAATAATGTGTCTATGATCAATTCCACGACATTTTCAACTTTAACTAACCTGACATTTGTATCTATCGCACATAATATGATAACGAAGCTAAGTGAAGTGACATTCAATGGCTTGAACGAGTTGATTGTAATTGATTTTAGTTACAATCTATTAACAGAACTACCAAGTGATCTCTTCCGTAATCAAAGTGAATTGAGAGCTCTGTATATAGGGGGTAATCAATTAAAGGAACTTGTGCTTGGAGTATTCCAAGGATTGATTAGCGTAAATCTTCTTGATATTCACCTAAATCAATTATCGTTCATACATACACAAGCTTTTGATGATGTACACGATCTATCATTTTTGAATCTGTCGTATAATAAATTGTATACTCTTCAGAAAGGAGCATTAGACTTTTCAAACAAATTGGAAATAGTTGATTTGAGAGGAAACGGTCTGTACATCGTGAGTAAGAATTCATTCAAAGGAATAGGAAACTCTACAGTTTTGGTTGATGAATATCCTACTTGCTGTTTTATCGACGGGCGTGATAATTGTATTTCCGAAAAACCCCAACCTGCATATCTAACTTGTAAACGTATGTTACCAGAGGTAATGGTAAGAGTATCCATGTGGTGCCTGGGTTTTACGGCTATTTTGTTTAACGGTTTTGCTTTTATTTCTCGGCACAAAAGTAAGCAGACCCCACAGACAGTCCTTATAGCTAATCTGTCCCTCTCGGATTTTATCATGGGCATCAACATGATTTTATTGGCGGTTAGTGACGTCTACTTTAGTGAATATTTTCCGGCGTATTCAAATTGGTGGAGGAACGGCACAGTTTGCAAGGTAGCTGGAATCCTTTCTCTTCTGTCCAGTGAAGCATCAGTTTTTTTCATAACACTAATAAGCGTCGACAGATTACTGGGTGTGAAGTATCCCTTTAGTTCCAGACGGATGAGTTTAAAAACTTCTAAAGGTTTGTCAGTCTTGATTTGGATATTTTCGTTATCTTTGAGCATCGTTCCTATTATGTTGTCAGAAAGGTTTCCTGACGCTTTTGAAGTATCCGAAGTCTGTGTTGGAATACCAATGGTTAAAAGACCAGTGACGAAAATCAAATACGACCAGGTTCAATTCAACAAAAACGAATTTGGTATACAATATGATTACAGCTCGTACTATGTACAGTTTCTGAAGGGTTTCGAACTCAGAAATGTTCACGTCACCGCCAACATTTCTTTCCCTGTTTCGCAGATAACTAATTATCAAATTGCAACTTACTTTTCAATTATAGTCTTTATTGGATTAAACCTCATGTGTTTTCTTTTTGTGGCATATTGCTACATACAAATTTTCTATACTGCCAAAATGTCAGCAAGAAGAGTCTCTAGAAATCAAAGCGTTGAAGAAGAAATACGAATGGCAGTAAAATCCTCCGCCCTGGTGCTCACTGACTTTTGCTGTTGGGTTCCCTTGATAATTATGTGCATATTAGTGCAAGCTGGGGTGTTGTCCATAAACCCGGAAGTGTACGCTTGGACAGTGGGATTTATTCTACCCATAAATTCCTCCATCAATCCATTCCTTTATACACTGTCTACGGTCATTTCCGATTACTTAGACAAGAATAAAAATTCACTGAAGCAGCGTAAATAGCATAAATCTTCATGACATTACATAGTGGCGTACGATCAGTGGTATTACATATAAATGTATGGCAAAGTCTGGTCGATTTTGTGACGTATAACCTATTGTTTTGAAATATTGTTTTCCTAATTATTCAAAGAGCTTAAACGTTTGTATGGTTCTACGTGGTTAAATAGGAAAGAATTTGGGATATTGTAAGTTTTGCCAAGAAAAGTTAATCTGAATGAATTGTTCTAAATTTATATTGATGATATCCCTTTTGAAGCATACCAGACAGAGCATTGTATATACCTACCGTTCGAATTGTACTTGATAGTAGATCGTATACATGGAATATACTATCTAGCTCTGGTACCTAGCTGCGAACGTAGCGAGATACGACCGAAGGGAGGAGCTCTGGAGTTTCCACCACATGGGCCATCAAATTATCCCCAACACAGGTCTGGTATTCAACAGTATGTCAATTTCAATTTTGGATGAGTGACACGCCATCTAAAGCTGTCCGGCTGTCATTTGACTGTTTAATATATCATAATCATTACAACATAAGGGAAAATACCACCAAGATTGATGCCTAAAGTTGAAATAGTCTTGCCCCTTCTTAATCGCTTGCCTCAAGATTTATAAGCAAGGATGATGCATATTATCATGATTATAGTGCCGTCCCAACACTAGCGCCAGGTCTCTGCTGCCAAGGTTTAGAGTTTGGGTATATTCTAGTGCTAGATGCTATTCAATATGATTGTGTATATGAATAATAATATTTGTATTATCAGTGCAATTGTATTTATGTTTATTGTAGACGTTCGGTATCATGTTATTATGTATAATATGTTTGCATTTTTGAATTTGTGTACTAGTCTTATGTAACCATTGTAAGTAAATAAATACACGCACGAGAGGTGAACAAGATAATGAATAATGCCATAAGGATTACCACCAAGAATATTATTGCACTTTTGGCGGTCAATTCTGCGTAAATAACATTTTTCTTAAAATGTACTTGATAAAAGTGTAAAGCAGTGGTGTGGCATGAGTCAAATGTCATCTGAATAAGCTATTCGATGTCACGAGCCGAGTTAGCTCGAGTTCATTAAAACACTTTACTCTAGACAAACTTTAAATTAACAACAATTTGATATAACAGACATTGCGTAACATGATGAAATTGGCGACGCAATGCGCTATTGCGGTCAATGATCACTGATTAAAGAAACAGATTAATTGCACTTATCGTTCGTATTGGTAATTATAATATTTGTATTATTAGTGCAATTGTATTTATGTTTATTGTAGACGTTCGGTATTCATGATATTATGTATAAGGGAGCACATCAAAACTCGACCGCGCGGCAACCGCCGATACCGCCCGGATGGACCGCATATCATTGTTTAGAACAATAGAAACCGGCTGCAACCGCACGGAACCCCACGGAACCGGCGGTTGCAGGACGGTCGAGTTTTGATGTGCTCCCTAATATGTTTGCATTTTTGAATTTGTATACTAGTCTTATGTAATCATTGTAAGTAAATAAATACATGCACGAGAGTAAGGTGAACAAGATAAAAAATAATGCCATAAGGATTACCACCAAGAATATTATTGCAGTTTTGACGGTCACACATTTGGCCAAATAAAAAAAACCACATCGATTCAGCGTAACTAACATTTTCCTTAAAATGTACTTGATAAAAGTGTAAAGCAGTGGTGTGGCATGAGTCAAATCATATCTTTTGAATTAGCTACTCGATGTCACGAGCCGAGTTAGCTCGAGTTCACTAAAACACTTTACTCTAGACAAACTTTAAATTAACAGCAATTTAATATAACAGACATAGCGTAACATGATGAAATTGGCAACGCAATGCGCTATCGCGGTCAGTGATCACTGATTAAAGAAGAAGCATAAGTGCACTTATCGTTCGTATTGTTTTACAGGTACGGCGGTTTGCCATAGACTCCGACGTATAAATATCAAGTCAGATCCCAATTGTCAATGTCCTGTCATGCCTGTTATGAATCTGCCGCATATCCTTCGAAGTAACATCCAAACAGTTATCCACTTGTCATGGTATGCATCTGCCGCAAAAGTACCATGGATTACATTTCTCAAGTTCCCTGAGTTTATTGTAACTCCATGAGGTATAATCTTCATGTGATCTTCTCTCTCTGTTTCATTCACGTCTATAATCCGAAGTCCGAATTGGCATTCGGCCCTCAGGCCTACAGTCCTTCCGTCCCGTTTCCCGTCGTATTTCCTTCTGCCTTTGTTTGTTTGTTTTGTTTCTCGGTCTCCTGCCCTGCTGTTGCCTCGTTTTCACGACGCCTGCGTACTGCGTAGCATTGCGCATTTCGTTGCGTATAGTCTATTTATAACCTTGTACCCTGACACTACCCCCCTCTTTTGGCGAATGCTATCTTAATAGCATTTGTCTATCCTAAGTGTATTTTATTCGATTCATAATAATACACATTATAGTGAATATCATCAATTTTAATCAAAATCATATCTCAATGAACTCAAATATTGCGTCGATAAAACTCAAACATAATCATTACAACCTTCGTTATCAAAACCCTCGTGTTTATAATCTAAATGGAACTTATTTTGATTTAAATTGAAGATATCCACTAATAAGCAGGACAGGCAGGCAGGACGCGGGAGACAGAGAAACAAAGCAAACAGAGGGAGAACGATTTTGGCGGCCGAAAGACAAGGAAGGCCAAAAACCCGGAGGTGTACGCTTGAACAGTGGGATTTATTCTACCCATAAATTCCTCCATCAATCCATTCCTTTATACACTGTCTACAGTCATTTCCGATTACTTAGACAAGAATAAAAATTCACTGAAGCAGCGTAAATAGCATAAATCTTCATGGCATTACATAGTGGCGTACGATCGGTGGTATTACATATAAACGTATGGCAAAGTCTGGTCGATTTTGTGACGTATAACCCATTGTTTTGAAATATCGTTTTCCTAATTATTGAAAGAGCTCAAACGTTTGTATGCGTCTACGTGGTTAAATAGGACAGAATTTGGGATATTGTAAGTTTTGCCAACAAAAGTTAGTCTGAATGAATTGTTCTAAATTTATAAATGTAGAATAAAGTTTGAGTCATACCGTGGACTACCAAATGATGTCCCTTTTGAAGCATAGCAAACATTGTATATACATGTACCTACCGTTCGAATTGTACTTGCATGGAATATACTATCAAGCTCTTGTACTTAGCTGTGAACGTAGCGAGATACGACCGAAGGGAGGAGCTCTGGAGTTTCAACCACATGGGTCATCAAATTATCCCAACACAGGTCTGGTATTCAACAGTATATCAATTTCAATTCTGGATGAGTGACACGCCATCTGAAGCTGTCCAGGTCTCTGCTACCAAGGTTTAGAGTTTTGGTCTATTCTAGTGCTAGATGCTATTCAATATTATTGTGTATATGAATTATAATATTTGTATTATCAGTGCAATTGTATTTATGTTTATTGTAGACGTCCGGTATTCATGTTATTATGTATAATATGTTTGCATTTTTGAATCTGTATACTAGTCTTATGTAACCATTGTAAGTAAATAAATACATGCACGAGAGTGAGGTGAACAAGATAAGAAATAATGCCATATGGATTACCACCAAGAATGTTATTGCACTTTTGGCGGTCACACATTTTGCCAAATAAAAACCCCCACATCAATTCAGCGTATCTAACCTTTTTCTTAAAAGTGTAACACGGTGGTGTGACATGTGTCAAATCATGTCTTTTGAATAAGCTACTCGATTCAAGTCACATCTTTTGCACAGTTTTGAAACCAAATCACAGTCAAGTCAAATATTATTTTGCTCACAGTGACTCGAGTCAAGTCATCGTCACCAAATAAGGTGACTTATGTCAAAGTCAATCCAAGTCAAGCCAAATCAAGCCATTTAAGTCAAGTCAAGTCGTCGACTGGGAGGAGTCGTCACAATATCAGGAATATGACAAAGCGATTAAAATATTATGGGAGGAATTCAAGCAGATGGTATATAGATGATGTGACCTGTGACGTCACACCAGGCATTTGGTCGGCAGGTGACATTGTTATTTGCCCGGCGGTGTGCGCGCGATATGTTTTGATGTGGAACCGAGCTTTTAAAAATTGCGCCAAAGCATTATAAAGGGCAATAAGGCTGATAGTGGACAGTGTTGTGGTCACATGCTGTTCCCTCAAGCATGTATCGACAGTCCAGTACCTACGCCCGTTGCTTTTGTTGATAAACATTGCTGTCACGTCATCTATATGACAAGATTTAAGTCACCGCATTGAATAGCTAGAAGACATATAGAGATATACAAGAATATGCATTTCTATTATTCTGTTATTGCAAGCTTTAACAAATGTTCATTTTGTGGGTGATTTAATATCCATCATGTTCATGGCATATTACGTGATCCTTTTCATGGAACGCCCTTTATCTTTGAGTTTTTCTCTAAATCCAATTTTGTTTTCAAATTACATTTATAAACATGAAACTATAAAATATACTTTTAAGTTACAGTGTATCTCGTTTATCGTCAGCTATGACACAATTAACATTAAATCTAATAAATTACGTCAGTATAATTTTGTGACAAATGTATATTAATGGCGTAAGTAAATAATACTGTTCATCTGATATTTCAAATTGTAAGGGGCAAAGTTGTAATGTTGATGCAATAGAAAAAGTAGTTGAATGCACCCAAACTATGTAGTAGAACATGTAAAATAATATGGAATAATAATACAGTATCATACTGTTAGTATCATATATTAGAGTATACTATAGTACTCCAGAGTACAGTATCTCGTGACTATATTTATTCCGTCTTGACTCAGGGGGTTGGTGGGCGGGGAGGTAAAACAAGGATGGCAACTAGCTTAAACAATAAATAAGGGGCATCCTACATTCTGAAACTATTTTGTCAGTGTTATTGCGCTTTATTCCGTTATCTAATCATGAGATACTGTACTCTGGAGTACTAGAGTATACTCTGACATCCCATGTTATTTTCATACATGGCAGTACAAGGCATCATTTTCGTGGATTAAATTGTGACGCGATCAAGAGGAATGAGTCGGATGTCGACCCTGGTCGAAAATGAGTTTTTAATACAGTTTTAAAGAAAACACCTAGAGCTTTCAGAAACTGAAAACCCCAGTCGATACGACGTTTTGTTCCAAAGTTATGTCAAATTGTATACATGAATTTCCATCAAAACTTATGTAAGCCGCCATTTTGAATTGGCCATATCTCAATTTGGGATTCCCCGACATCCGACTCATTCCTCTTGATCGCGTCACAATTATGTAGCGCTGTATAATGTTCATGATTTTTAAAAGTGTTTTTCGAATGAATAAATGAATAACGAATAGGTGAATAGGTGAATAGGTGAATAAATGTTTAGGTGAATAAATGAATAAATGAATAAATAAACAGATGTTGTATCGTTAGTCTTTAAATTAGAAAATATAAATTTGGAACACATTTTAAAGTCCGCAATGTTTGATTTTCATAGATGTGAAGAGAACCGTAGTTACCTAAACTAACAAGTGTTCAGATTGTTGTAAGCCGGTAAGGTTCAATTGAGCAACTAGGTCGATTTGGGCAACCTGAATTTGTGCATCATGTTGAAGTCTAACTTGACTACATATTTGCAATGAGTTTAATTGTTTCTATATGCATATGAGGTTAATATATTGAGACTGATAACACCTAAACACCACCAGGTCATGTGCACGATCAAAATATGGATTTTCCTTATATTTGGTATGGTGGAAGGTTTTAAGGTATAACATACTAAAATGCATTTTAAAAATTCAAAAAACCTTTGTTTCCATTGCAACAGCCATTTTTTTCGGAGTTATTTGGGTTATTTTGGGCTATTTAGCTCATTTCTAAGGACAAATTATGTTGAAGTATGCCCTGTTCTTCCAAGCTACTGACTCAAAAGTGTAAACAAATTCAAATAAAGGATTTAAGTGTTGCAAGGTATTATCTTTTATCTTAAATACTGACTGGTAATGTCAACTTGTCAACTTTATGTTGTATCCTTTTTATGGCTCTGGCAACACTGGTAGTTTTAAAATATTAAAAATATGCGGTTTTTAATCTAGCACGCAAAAAAATCAATTTGCCTGGGCACTCAGATTCTTTTTCTTGTTGGTTATGAATATCAAATCAGTTGACATTACCTGTTAGTAAAGAAGAAAGATAATAACTTGCAACACTTTTGAAATTCCTTCATTTGATATATTTTACACTTTTGAGTCAGTAGCTTGGAAGAACTGGGCAAATTGGACCTAACTTTGCACTCAGCATTGACTTACGCTATATATAACCTAATGTTTATCGCCCCTGATTTGAGAATCATTCCGTGTTGGTGGGAGACATGGTCTCATGTATGTCAATGCGTCCAGGGAATACACCCCTCTCGAAAGTGAGGATCAGGTCGCTTCTAAAGAGCCGGGCCCGACCGACCCATTTCGTTTGCAAATTTAAGATTTCTTTTGGTTATTTTTAAAAAATATTTTGGAAATGTTTTGAACATTTCGTAAATTACTGAAAATTCGCCAAAATGTCACAACATTCTTTTGAAGAAAAAAAACACACCACAAAAACCCCGATCGTCGGACCCTACCTGAGAGGTCCGTTTGCCCGTAAAACATTTTTTTCGTGGCCAAACAGAAGAATACGTTTATAAATGTACTTGACATGACACATTTTGCATGAATTTATTCCACGAGAATGTAAAATGTTTTTGAAACATAACACGAAATAATATACAACTTTAGATTTGAACAATATACACAATAGGATTCTTGGTTTGCTATGTTTGAAGACACGGAAGGGTATTTCAAACTAAAGTACAAGGCGCCCTCTTGAAGTATTTGCCGTGTTTTGAAATCACAGCAAATTAAAAAAATAGAATCTCTCGATCTGGAGTTGAATAATAAGAATGCTACCGACCATGTTATTTAAACAAAGTAATTTTTTGGTTCAAAACCAAGCACAATCTCGTCATTGGGATTAGTGTAATATTCAATTGTTATGCTTTGAAAAAAAAAAAAAAAAAATCTTCCAAGAAATTACAATATGGCCCTCTAGAGCTGACGCTACAAGATTTTTGTCATTGACTTGTTCAACATTCACCTCTAGATGGCGACATTTCCTTTAAAAAAGAAAAAAAGAAGAAAAAATATGGCTTTTCAGGAAAGTACATTACGCCCTCTGGAGTTGAATAGAGTTCTTGTTACGATAATTACGTATTTGAAATTATGAACATTCTACATACATGATTTGCTGCTTTGTTAAATCAGATAGAATGTTTGGTTTAATGAGAATATCGCCCTCTATAGTTTACAGAAAGACATGCTCTGTGATGTTTTTCACTCATTTTTTTAAAACCCTAACCATACCATATCCAAATCACGTAAAGGTAAGTTATAGGCTCCGAAAAGTTTAGCGCGACCCCGTTAGGGTGATGCACGATTAATCCCCTGGACTCCTAATGTACCGCCCCCTATCCTGAGTAGCACTCTTCAATTGTCTGTCATTATTGGTCCCAAGTTTCCCTCTATTAGTGTTATTCCCACAAACCACCCGTATGGATTAGGGTAATAATATAACGTAACATAAACCATTTGTGTGGAAGAACTAATAGTGCTAAGGCCAAGTGGAAAAACTATAAATTATTGTCCGCTGTTTTTGAATTGTGCTATTCCAATTGAAAGACATGGTGTATTGTTTTTAAATTGGATAACATCATAATTCCATATAACTTGATAAAGACACTAGTGGTCTAATACATACACCCCAATGTTAAATTTATACTTTCATTATACATTTTGGATGATATTATCCCATTTATTGGAATTCCAACAATTTGTTCAGTCATTTTTTGATCCATTTAAGGGACCATTTTGGATATTTGAGTATGTTAACAAAGCAAAAATACTGGGTATGGGTTACTAGTGGTCTAATACATACATCCTATCATTAAAAGTATATTTTTATCATACATTTAGGTTGATATTATCCCATTTTATGGGACTTGCCAATTTTTGCAGCATTTTGATTTTTTTCACTATGATTGATGGTCGTTTTTCAACTTGATATTTTCTATTTTACATGAAAGGTTATTCTGAAAATTGTCACATTCCAAAGTTTGCAAAGTCGCATAGCTCCATTGGTTCTAATTTTAGAATAACAAGGTCACAACAATTTTGCCCATTGAGAGTACACAAACTGGCTGGTGGTTAACCACCTTTGGCAGTAATTCCCCCATGTTAGCCTATAATTTCTAAATGGAGCATTTCCTGTCCCTAAAATTTTACAGACATAATGAGCAAAATATGGGGATTTTTAAAATAATAATAATAATAATAATAATAATGTGGATTTATAATGCGCACTAATTCACCAAAAATTACTTACATTACAACATACCTTTTAAAGTACAACTTAATCTACAATAATTTAATACAACAATTCTTCTGATATCAAAAAAGCTTATTGTGAAATAAAAAATCATAGCCCCCAAAAATGATCGGAACATATACCTTTAACGATGCAAAAATACTGGATATGAGTTACTAAAGTGGTCTAACACATACATCGTTAAAATTATATTTTCATCATACACTTCGGTTGATATTATGCTATTTTATGAAACTTTTACCACTTTTGACAATTTTTTACTATTCATTTGGCGGCCATTTTGGTTTGAAAGTAAGTTAACATACAAAAATACTAGATATAAGTTTCTAGTGGTCAAACACATACATCTCATTGTCATAACTATACTCAAGTACACAAGTTGGTTTATATATGCCAATTTATGGAATTCTTACCAATTTTTGCGGCCATTTTGGTGGCCATCTTTGATTAAGGTGCGTTAACAAAGCAAAAGTTCTGGATATGAGTGTCTAGTGGTCTAATACATACATCCCACTATTGAAACTATACTTTCACTATACCATTTGATCGCTATGTCATTTTATGAGATTTGACCAGTTTGGGCGACCATTTTGGACGCCATCTTCAATAACCCCTTAGCATTCCAAAATTATTGTTGGGAACATCCTGAATATGTTTTAGGACCATAAAAGTACGTCAAACAAATGTTGGTTTGAGGGAGTCCTGGGGGGGGGGGGGGGGGGGGGTGCACGGTAACCCTCTGTATCTATCCGACAACTGCTTAAAAGCATATTGATACAATTTGTAAACCTTTCATATAATGACTGTATAAGATTTCATATTGCATCTTACAATTATGGTATCATCAAAAATGATCAATGCAATAGTCATAGATCTATGCACTTGTCATATACTTTTTGAAGTTTACTCTCAATACTTTCGTATCTCTTTTCATCACCTTTTGAGACCCTTAAGCAAAGTCCAACGTAAAGCTACGAAATTTCGTTTTACAGAGATCCCAACTTAATTTGGGAGATAACACGGTATTATAATCACTTATTCATTCTTCAATAAGCATATGCTGAGATGTAATCATCATTTTTTAGCCAAAAATTATTAAACTTCCAATAGCCATTACTTTTAATAACTATATATGACAAATAGACTTTTAATTTTCTCGATCGCATTACCAATATTGTAAGGGGTAAAAAAATAATCAAGAGTGCACACAACTGGAGACAGTTTTGCTTCCATGTGAATCTTTTTGTCACCATTTGATCGTTGACGCTGCTGCCAAACTAATTTAGAGCCTATGGCAGCACTGATGCTATGATATTTAGCAATTGCTTTGCGCTTACAATGATACAAAATAAAATAAGAATAATGAAATATAAACACCATAAAATGAGAAGCAAACAATTAGTTTGGAAACAAAAATGTCTTAATTAATTAAGCTAATTCCAAGCAATTTCTACATTAAATGCCAAATTTGTCTCGCCCTAGGCACGCATTTGGCGCCATTTAAAAAAAGAATATTTCCCCTTAATATTTTTCTTGTCCCCCTATTTGCCCACCCCATTTTGTTGTGGTTGCTGGTGCCGACACTGCCTGCACAATGAAGTATATACATTACATGGCATTCATCTCTACACGTAACTCTAGAGTTTTACGCTTCATTCCCTATATGTCTATGACGCCGGACTATAGCTCCAGGAGGACTATGGCTTCGTTCACACCGGGTTAAGAGTTAATAAAAAAACCCTTTAAAAGGGAAGAGCTAGTGCAAATGAAAGACTTTATATTTTTAGGAAAGCAGTTGGTAGAATAATAACATGTAAATGTAATTTGGTAATCAGAGATTGGCACAAGAGCAGGCAGTTGACGTATTGAATATGAAGAAAAATTTGCAGTAGTTGTCCGTATGTGAAGAGGTCTGCCGAAATCAGACACAATTAGGCAAGATATCAAAATTGAGTTTGTAATTGATTATTGTAGTAGAGATCTTCCGCTTACCAATGGTATCTTTTTTTAATCGGACTTTTTTCATTTTCAAGTTAATCGTTGGTCTCATCACATACAGATCTATTCCATTTACACCGTAAAAAACACATCACATACAGATCTATTCGACGCACCACTTGGATTTGGCTTATATCTCATTCATTTCTTGATGAATTTGTCTGAAACGGTTTTTATATCAAGAAAAAACTTTATTTTTTTTTATCTTAGTGAATTATTTACGCTAATCTTTTAATGAACTCAAACAAAAAGTGACGTCGAATAGATCTGTATGTGATGAGACCGACGGTCTATATGAAAACTCCAAACTTAGATATACTTACAATGTACATACAATGTACTTTTAAATTATTATTATTTTTTTTAATTTTAAATATATATTTTTGGTTTGATTTTTTTAATCTGAAACTTTCACATTAATGTTATAAACACTCTGGGAATTAATTATTTACAAGAAATCTCAAAAAATCACCCCAATTAGGTTTGGGCTATTTCTCAGCTTGGAGCTCTGGCCAATTCATTTGGTTTCGGTTGAACATATACATATGATGTAACCACAGGGTTGTCATTTAGAAACATGTATGTACGAGGGGGTATCATAAAGTTTTAGAAAACACCCAGAAGTGAAGGAGCCAGAAACTTAAATTTTGTTATGTGATCCTTCAGACATCTTTACTAAGTCCCTGTGCAAAGTTACACATTTCTCCTACTTTTTATTACCTGTCCACAGACCGCCATTGTAAAAGTTTAGAGTTTAAAGTTTAGACAGAAAGAGGTCAAAGGTCATTACAAATAAGCTTGGTGACAATAAACTTATGGGTAACATGGGGTGTACACACATTGACCTCTAATGACCCCTACATGACCTTTAACCCTTTCTGTCAACACTTAAAACTATTTATTGCTGTTTTGGGAATAACACAATCTGAGGCAATCTGAGAATCAATCGATGGCGGTCAATCTGAGGATCTTTACAATGGCGGTCTGTGGACAGGTAATAAAAAGTAGGAGAAATGTGTAACTTTGCACAGGGACTTAGTAAAGATGTCTGGAGGATCATATAACAAAATTAAGTTTCTGGCTCCTTCACTTCTGGGTGTTTTCTAAAACTTTATGATACCCCCTCGTAAATATCCTCTAGTTGTTATTATGGTGCAATTTCTAATTGAGACTAAGAGGATGTACACATTTACTGGCAATCAAACAAGAAATACAAAAACAAGTTACATAGAAAGCATAAAACGGTTTCTTTGTTTTATAATTTTATTAGAAACAAATGTAATGTATGTACACGATGAGAAGTTATGTACAAATAAAAGCTCAGGAGGGACCATAATGTTGCGTACAATCAACTGAATCTATCAGCGTGTTTTTATTAAGCAAACCGGCTTTTACCCGTCTTATAAAAAGCAGGATAAAAGCCGGTTGCTCGTGTGAGAGACGTGTTTTTATTGCAGTTCGATAAACAAACTTGCCGGCTGCCGCTGACCTCATTATAATAAATGCCAGCGAAAGGTCATACACATCTGTTTGCATTTAATTGTCAGGTGATCGTGCATCGTGTGCCCACTTCCGCTTTTCCACCGGCAAACGCGCTGAGCAGGAACCGTGCGTGTTTATACTGACGAAAGACTGCTTTTCCTAACCGGTTTCAACCGCTATTATCCTTGGTTTCGAAGGATAAAAGGCATCTAAAATCCAAGAGAAATAAACCGGTATGAGCGGGCAAATGCCGGTGGTAGTGTGTTTTTACTGGGGGATTTTAATCCGTTAGCAGTCATATGCCTGCTTTTTTTCTTCAGTAAAAACACGCTGAATGTATGGTTACAACTATTTGCGTAGAATTGAGTTTATGACATGTTCGAAACTTACATTAATTCCTCTGTCAAACTTGACATTGTGTATACATGTAGTATCACATGTATAATGATAGTTTATAACCCTTCACGAATGTAGTTATATCAAAGTTACAGGCATTATTGAAATGGTCATACTCTTCATGCAGACAACAAACAGATTTAGCCAGAGTCATCATTTTGTTGGTGAACGTGTACGAATTACTTAGCATATCTGGAGTTCTTGACAAGTCAACAAGGTCTACTGCCGATATTGGTTATAAAGAAGAAGCGTCATTATCATGATTGACACTTTTATGCATACGCATGTAAACATTCACAATATTCAGTAATTGTGACCATTCTACATTGTTTATTGCTGACATAAGAAATGTTATGTCCTTCCGCCACTTTACCTACTGTCACTATTGTATAGCCGGCTTTGGTAATATACTGTAAATCAGTTATTGGAAGAGCTCTGTTACATGTTGTCGGAGAGATAGGCCCTACCGTTATCAGGAGGGCGGTAGGAAGTTGGGTTCGGGGGGTATTTTTTGTTGTTTTTTGGCCGGCGTATATTTTTAAATTTTAATGTATTCATTCGTTTGTTTGTTTTTTGGCCTGCAAAGAGGGGGATTTTTTTTCTTCCAAAAACTTCCTACCCCCACCCTGAAAATCTAAAGGTGCGTCCCTTACCATAAGGAAACAGCCATGGAAAAGACTTTTCTTCACCATAATTAATGCTTTTTAAATTCACAGGTTGCCCACTTGCACGTGATAATTTTTGTGTGGGAAGATAGTTTTATTTATGCAGGAAAGGTGAGACCTGTCCTGATTTATGGCATCTACTGATGTTGTAGTATTTTGGTTGCAGTCCATCATAATTCATATAGGGCGAAGATTAAGATTACAGTGGCGAGAGGACGGGGGGGGGGGGGGGGCAAGATTTCTGAAATTTTCGTAAAGGTTGCCCCAATTTTGTTGCAGTCAGTCACCTCGTAAATTTCACGTAAGTGTGTGTGGGGGGGGGGGGGTGCATTCTTACTTTTATGCAGAGTTCAGATGAAGAATAAATGAATTATTAAAACCCAAGCGACAGCTCGCCCCGCCGCGAATTTATTAACCGTAACAAACATTTGGCAAAACACTGTATAGGCCTACATGTACATGTACATGTACATGATTTGCTGTAAATACAATGTATGTGCATGTGTATACTAAACGCTTTTACCACTTTACTCAGTCAAGATATCAAATGTTTGTTTACGGTAAATAACATCACCGCCCGGCCAGCACAGTTCTCGTCATCAAATCCGCGACGGAGAGACGCCCCTTGTAAACATATACAAACAGTACAAACCCCTCACGTCTATGCATACACGTCCAATAATAGCCATGGACTCGTGTGATACAAATACACAACACATTGGTATCCAAGCGTCACACTTTTCGTCCAATCAATTTACCCGAATGAAGGTGTCATTAGGCTGGACCCGTTTAACATTATACCGATTTGGTCACGGTTTTCTGAGCCAAGTGACTCGAAGCCATTATGAATAACGCGTACTTGCTGTATTCAGGGGATAAGAGCGAGCCCCTTGGGGCTAGCTCAAAAACGGTAAAATCCGCAATATTTTGCCACATTTCCCTTTGTAGGTAAAGTTTGTTCATGGGTTAGTAGCTATCCTTGCACGTGCCTGCTCTGCTTTGCTCTGCAGTCTGTGAAACAAATTCCATATGTTCGCACTACTAATAAAAGGGCTTCAACAACGCGTCTTTTATTATATATGGCTATGCTATATATCCCATTAGCCAAATTATGCCAATCAACGACTGTTTCCTGAAGCACATATACTGCACAATTAGCGGTCGTTCGTGGAAAACGAAACCATATTGGTAGGAAGAGGCGAGCAGGTGATTCAAAACACGAACATGAGTTATCATCGTTAACGACTAAAGCCATTTAATTAACAATGCATTACTATGGAGGACGAGGATTTTAATAGGGAAAGGTATTTGAACTATGTTGTTGAATTTATTTGCATTAAAGAACTAAAATTATCAATATAAATTTGCAGTTTTACACAAATCAGAGCTATACACTAATCGGGGAAATCTGTTTCCCGAAACATGATACCCCATTTTTAAAAATTGCGTGGATACTTTAAAAGTTATGTTTGTTGTTTGTTGACTTTAGGTCCATCATTCTGAACTGTACTAGTATTGTCCAATACCGGGTATTTCGTCCGATACTGGAATACCCAGTATTGATATGAAATTGGATGGATTGAGCGTGATACACAAAGATATTGGTCGAGCTATGAGTTTTTTAAAATATTTTTAAAACTCATAGCGAGACCAATATATTTGTGTATCATGCAAAAAAATCATCCAATTTTATCATTATTATGCAGTGAGAATCTGATTTGACAAAAAAAAAGAAGTCAAAAATCAAAAATCAAAAAAAAAATCACCATGTAAAAATATCAATAACATTTTTTTGTTCAAAGTACAGACAATTATTTTTTTCCCCTAAAAATCCAAAAAAAATGTCTCAAATTTTTTCCAATTGGCATATTAATACACGCTTCAACTGTATTCATGCAGGTAACCAAATGACCAAGTTGGATGGATATTGGTCAACCAATATCGCTCTAGTGACACAATGTGCAGAATAATAGGTCTTTACTAATGCATTGCAAGTATAGGACGGAAGATTCGAACTGCATAATAATGTTTGATACTGGTACAAAGTCAGTGTTCAAGTATCGGACGATACTAGCACATTATAACATATAAGTGGTCCAGTAACGGGTGATACGGGAACATAATTATGTACCCGATCGCCCGGTACAGGGACAAATCAATACACTACTGGTACAGTATCACCCGATAACGTAAAAACGTTCCAGTATCGCTCGATACTGGAATACAATTTGGTGTTCCAATATCGGACGATACTGGAACAATACTATTATACCAGTATCGAGCGGCGATACTGGCAAATCTCATGTATCAGTATCGTGCGTTACTGGTATACCAGTATCTGGTACCTAAAGTAGACTTTTTCGAAGACAATAGGATAGGATGTCAATTATTGTATTGTATTGGTGCGCTATCGAAAGCAATCAGACATGAATATGCATTGGGTAACGTGATTAATCAAACATGAAATACCATAGGAAACTGTATTTGCCACAACTTGCTTAAAAAATCGTAACTTTAAAAGTACGAGGGTCATTTAATAAGTTCTACCTCCTACCTCATAACTTTGCTATTATTCAAGCCAGTCTTATGAAATATTCCACAATTGAAGCTTCGAGTCTCAGCTACAAAATCCTAGTAGATTGGTCTGAATACTTATTTTACTTTTCTAGATATGCAGTAAAAACCAAACTTCCATTTAGTGCGACGGAAACGGGTAAAAACAGTCAAATGTCTCCTAAGTGCTATTCATTTGGCCAATTCTAAGAGACAAAATGTACCTATCAGTAAATTAAAATCGTTCTAAGTTACAAATATCTCTTAAACAGACTTTAAACAATACAAGTGACTGATTTATTGGCGGAAAATGTCTTCTAATTAGCCAGAACCACACCAGGACAGCCATCAATTGTAACCCTACCCTAGAGAACCGCTGCAAAAGTCATATTGGCTTTTCATAGGAACCAAGAGATCTTTATTATACAGGACTAAATGGATATGTCAAGTCTCTCGAAGATATATTTTTCTATCACCGACAATCTGATTAACTATTCTAAATTTTGCATATAAGGAAAACTGATAAAGTTACTATCTGTTAAGATTTAACATTCGAGGCATCACTGTGGCTTGACATGTAACAACGAACATTTGACTGAATATCAGTATTCCAGTATGCTAAAGGCGTGTCAATACATTTGAGTTGACATACACATACCCCCTACACACACCCACACCCCCACATAGCAAAAATAACCGCTTCCTAGTATGCCAACGGTCCGTAAAATAAATTGATACGCAAACTACTTACTACAGCTCTATTTCAAATCAATCTCACGTTCTCTCCCCCCAATGCATCATTAAACATGCCCACGTAATACATCAACAATGTCTCTTTCATCAAACGATTAATCCATCTTTTACGCTACCTACAGGGCGTGTCACTAAAGTCTCCCATGTGAAACATGATTTTTTGGCCATGACAAATATATCAACATTGTACATGGAATAGCCTACTACATGTATAGTAGTAATAATTGTGTTCAGCATTCATTAATGTGTCATAACATGTGTTTCTATCCATTTTGGAGCTTTCGTTATCAAATTACGACAAATTTACTCAGGTATGTCAAATTCAACTTTTGCCAATTTTCATCTGCAGAGAACTCTTTTATTACAATCATCATTCAGAGTGAAATTGAACATAATCAATGAAATAAACATTAATCTATCTATACTACGTAAATAAAGGCAAAACTGCAAGTCTCAACATATGGTGAGTGGGAGAGGTGATGATGGTGAGGAGGTAAAAGTATATGAAATAAAGAAAGTTAGCAAGTTATTAAGAAAACTATAAACAGATCACTTCAAGTGGATCCTCAAACGATTTTGATATACTTTAGATGCCACTGCTTGACTGATTAACAATAGTAGTGGGGAAATGACCTGAAGTAAAGTGGTTGGAGGTCAAAAGAGCAGGCTGAATTATAAAAGCAATCAAGAAATGCTTTTATTTCTTGCTTGCTTTTATAATATAGTTTTCTTAATAACCTGCTAACTGTCTTTATTTCATATTCTTATTTCTTTATCATGCATAATTTGTAATCTTCTTGGCCTTCTTCTTACTTCTTGCCACTATTTTATTCTTCGCAGTATGTCTCTCTATCTCAAGGGAACAACAACTGCCCTAGTGTGTTTTACATACTTGTATGCACACTGTCTTTTATGAGCTTGCCTTGTATTTTGCTTATTAGCAACTACTGTCTTGCTCTATACTTGATAAAGACTGGTATATCCAGTCGAAACGTCGACCAGATCTTTCTCTCCCTTCTTTTACCTCCTCACCATCATCACCTCGCCCACTCACCATATGTTGAGACTTGCAGTTTTGCCTTTATTTATTTACCTTGTTTCTTTGTCTCTATTGAATTCTACGGGATCCATATCGTGTGCCCTGCTGGACAGTTGGAACTGTCGTTTTGCATTTATCCTATACTACGTAGTTAATTCAATTTGAGCAGAAAAAACAAATTCTCATCCATATTTTCCATGAAAAACCACAGAATATTGAATATTAGATGATGTGTTTTACACAATGCAATGATGCATCCTATATAAAATTATATTGGAGTCTCAATTCCTGTCCAAATATTGTGGCCAAACTTTGATTCGCACCCTTGTTACTGAATTTATCATATCTTGGGAATTAATAGGCGAAATGTAATGGGATACAATGTATTTGATAGAGGACACATAGGACAATGTTTTCTTTTTGGGACACTTTTTTGACATGCCCTGTACTATCGGCGACTTTAGAATTCATAATTCATTATTATTTCTATTCTGTTATATGCTGAATGGGGGGGGGGGGGGGGGGGGGGGTACATTGTATGTGTCTGAATGAAACGGTTTTCACGCATGTTTGCTACGCTATCTCGTACTTTATTCAGCTTTCGGTCCTTATCATATTGATTAAAGTACATTACAAGTTGCGCAATGATGAAAGAAATTAAACATGAAACATGTTTGAATCAAATGGGATGGAATACCGTATTGCAAGTGGTTGGTGCTGATAAACACCGAATAAGTCGGAATTGTTTTTGTAATTGTCAATTGTAATTGTAAATGTTCATACAAAATTTGTGTTGAATAAGCTGATGTATTCATCTTTCCAGTGATACCAAATTTGTAGCAATAACTTATTTTCAGAGGGGGGGGGGGGGGGGGGGGTTGTCCAACTCCTAATATAATCCATACTGAGATGTAGAGTATGCTTGTTTTGGTATAGGCCTGCCCTTTCCATACATAAAAACCCAAGTTCAAACATCCCACGCATGACGTCACAATGACGTTTTAAACATGACCGAATTCAAAATGCCCTCGTATCCTTTTGCACAGTGAAATACAGGCCAAAATTCAAATTTTCGCCAAAAAAGTTTCAAATAGGCCTATCGGAATTTTCCCAGGGACTTTGCTTATAAATGAGGGACATGATGTTTCTTACATAGTAATACAAGATTCAGGACTATACTTTTAATATGTTTTTCAAAATGGTGATATTTAAATATTGTAAGGTGGCAACCCCCTACACTCAGACTTTGACGGCTTACCCTACCCCCGGGAAAGGTGGTACCCTCCAAATTAGTTTCGTCAAAATGAGCGCAAGGGATGTGAAAGAGATAGTGTTGTTTGTTAACCGGTCAAAATGTTTCAAATTTAAAAGGAGAGATTAATTCATCATTTTTTTAATTTTTAATTTGGCATTTTTAAGTTCGAACAATTTCCAGAGTTATGAGCGTTTATCTTGCAAGGGTATTTTTTTCGTGCAGACGTAAGCTACTAATAGATAGGTATTGTTTTATTATTAATGACACACTATAGCCAATAGCGGTTTGTCAATCATGCTCCTCGTTCGTGGAAGTCCTGTAACGCACTATCAACCATGCATAAATCTGGTAATGAACCAACTCATATGGGATCAGGCCATAATAAATTAGTAGTTGTTATTCTAACTTCCCGCCATGTCTGCGCATGATTACTTTATATCATGCTTTGGTTTCACTAATGAATTTAATAACGGGAATTTGTTGGTTGTCATTGGAAATATCCTATTTCAGAGCAGAGAATGTTAAAGGATGTATACATATGGGGTTTTCCCTTGGTATTGCTCAAGATTAAATAATATCTTTGCCATTTTCCAGGTTTTTGATTAAAATATTCCGATTTAGACCATTTTGCGGCTTCAGCATCGTTTAAGTTCGAAGCAAAGCTCATAATAATGTATTGCCTTAAATGATTAATACGATCTGCAAAGGAGTATTTTTAGCAAGAGTGCCACGCTAATTTACGAGGTATTTTATAGTTTTCCATTCATTAAAATTGCTGATGAAAAAGAGCTGAGAGGTAAACTGCATCCTCGCTCTGTATTTAAAGGGGCATTGAGAGATTGTCGAGAAGAATGAAACTTGGACAAAGTAAATTGTTATAAAAGGTAAGGTACGTAGGAACCCATAGTGTAATGATTTATGGGAAACGGTTGAATATTGACGCTAGATTGACATTTGGTTGAAGCAATCTACAGTCATCAAAAAAGTAACTATACAGGTTACTGTATGGGCTTCTAACTCTAAAAATATATATCCTACCTCTAACTCTAAAAATATATATCCTACCTAAAAATATTCAATCATAAAGTAGTTGAAAAATTCATCTTCTTTAATATGAGATATATAAGGTAAATGATTTCAAATTGCAGTTGGTATTATATTAAGTATTACGAAGGTGCAAAAAAACAGATTTTCAGTCAAATTTAGGGCGCACTCCCATGCGTATCTCTGAGTGCCCCTTTAAACACACCACTTGACGTTTCCATAAATACTGGGAGAGATTGACGTGATTTATGTCCCTCGCGTGTAGGTTAGTGGGTACTTCGATTTCAAGTCCGTACGTCAAATATCCCTCATTCATGAAAAAAGTCAAGGCAGAAAGGAACAAAAAACAAACACCGTACGGTGTCCAAAACAACGTATTAACCAACTTAAAAACCAACGTGTGGGCCTATTGTTATTTCTTTTTTTAACACTTTCCACTCGGCTATATTAGTTTTACCATATACATGATATACAGAACCAGAGTGTTTAGATACCTTTCCCAAGTTTCAAAACTTAACTCAAGGATTACTGAACCAATACTAGGCATGTGTGTACTTGATTTATTATGGTGATTCCAAATATGGAAATGAAATTCTATAATTTTGACATTTTTGAAATATTTTGTGAAATGTTGGAATGTCGTCTGCAGACGCCTGCCGCCTGGAAAGGGTAAGAGTGGATATTAAAAGAAATTGTGAAAGGTTCCTCAGTCAACATACATAAATTGGCCCAATATTGGTTTTCCATTGGCAATATTGTCATTGGCATTATCTTGTTCACGCATATTGGAGCAATATTGGCTTTCCATTGCACTCTTCAATTGGCATCATGTTGGCAGCCTAATGTATATTGGTCTAATATTGAGCACAATACCAGGGGCTGTAAATGACACATTGGTTTGATATACAAATTCTGACGTGGTCTAAAACTATTGGGCTAATCTTGATCTGCCATTGTAATGTTGTCTGGGTCGAATCTTAGCACTATTTCTTCACCTTAAAATGTATCGGGACGACTGTTGAATCCTCAAAACGATGTTGGACTTTTAACAACGGAATAATGCGGCGTAACAACACTGTTTTAGAAAGATTTGTATCAAATCGATTCTATCCTATCCAAAGAGCTTCGGCAGGATTTACCCTCTAGTCTTCCATCCGTGACCTTTAAACCGAAACCGGCAACTGGATCACTTCTTGGATCTTAGATTGGTGAACCTCCAAAATACTCAATTAAAAAGGTTTTGATGGGGGGGGGGGGGGGGGGGGGGGGGGGGGGGGGGGGGGGGAGGGGGAAGTTAGGAGAGTGCGTAGTTAGAGGAAAGGAGAGGGCGGGAAAGGAGCAGTTATGATTTCGGATGGATCAGCGTTTTCGAGGACTTCAGGAGAGAGTAGTTCCAAACGTTGATAGTCCTCATGGAGAAGGAGTTGGCATATGTGTCAGTTCTTTTTGGGTGCTTTTGTTGAAAGTGATGTACAAGGCCACGCCTGTTTCTATATGTCTTCGATATGGTATAATCCTCGTGGTTTAAGTCTATCTGACCGTATGAAGGCAGGTTGATTTTGCGTCTGTCTTTGAGTGGAGCCCATTTAAGAGGGTGTCTAAGATTTTGGTGATGGCGTCAAAAAGTGCTCAAACGCTTGCGAACTGCACTTTTTTCTTATCGACGCATCGATACTTGCTAAAACCACACATCCCCAGCAATATGAAAAAGTCTTAAGGGGGTGTGGACCCTCAGGTATAGCCTCCGTAAAACTGCCGTAACCTCTTCATTACTAATATAATCTATATAAAAGTATACATTTTTTGCAGAAAAGGGTTCAATGAATGAATCCAACCATGATCATGAAATTAACCATTTAGGAGAAAATTATAAAAAACATGTTTTTGAACCATTTCAGGTTTTGCAAAGATAACTCAAAATATATTTTGTCAAATTTTGTCGTTCTAGTTTTTTATAATCCAAATAAAATTCTCTAGCAGTGGATTTTTTAGTTTTAAATAATTTATTTTATGAATTATTGAGAAAAAAAAGCCAAACATTTGATTTTTTTACCTCAGAAAATCACACATTTAGCACCCCTTTTTGGTCAAAAATATATTTTTAGTTATCTTTGCAAAACCTAAAATGAGTCAAAAAACGTGAATTACAGCAGTTTTACGGAGGCTATGCTGAGGGGCCACACCCCCTTAAGAGGAAGCTATTTGAAGGGTCACCATTTGAAAGATGCATAAGAAGGTTTGATTAGAGGTGGCAACTTATTAATTTCTAAAAAAAATCGACGATCCGGTCTGTCGTGTTCTTCAAAAGAAAAATATGTTTACAATGTTTTATTTAATTTCGGATGAAAATCCAATGAGTTCAATTGATGGTAAATCCATCGTTATAAGATAAATTTACAACAACCTTTTTAAAAAGCAATTTCATTTGTTATGTCGGCTATACCGGGGAATGGACTGGCTGTTGCCAAGATGGCCTACAGAGGCTGGTTTGAGAAGGTATTCCGAATTCATGATGTCTTTCAAAACAAAAGGTTTAAGGGGGGACTTAAGGATTTTTTTGGTGAATTTTGTGAGTGCTGTAATTATTGAAGTATGACTCAAATGTTTCTAAAAGTATACAATTTTGGAAAGGAAATGGATCAGAGAATCGAAGTTTGGCATCAATTTTGATCAAAAAATGTTGATTTTTGGAGAAAATCACAAGAAGAAAACATTGTTTTGGACCGATTTTTTTGACAAAGCTAACACAAATAATTTTGAGTATGAAATGCCCAAAACTCTTGATGATGTTATGAAGACATTTACTTAGAAACTAAAAAGTGACAAAAAAAAATCCATTTTATTTGTTTTTTTGGCACTTTTTGGTCAAAATTTCAAAAAAATATTAGATTAAGTAAAAAAAAAAATCTAAGTTAATATCTTTACATCATCATCAAGACATGTTGGCATTTTATACTCAAAATTATTTTTTGTTAGCTTTGTCCAAAATAAAATGAATTTTGTGATTTTTGGTCAAAATTGACGCCAAATTTGGATTCTCTGATCCATTTCCTTTCCAAAAAGATATACTTTTATATGCATTTGATTTATGGTCTAATAATTACAGCACTCCCAAAATTCAAAAAATCAGATCAAAAACTTCCTCGAGTCCCCTTAACGCCGTTTGATATATTAACACTTTCCACGCGGCTGGCGTCTGCAGACGACATTCCAACATTTCACAAAATATTTCAAAATGTCACAATTACTGAATTTCATTATCATATTTGGAATCACCATGAGAAATACATTGAATTAAGTACAAATATGCCTAGTATTGGTTTAGTAATCCTTGAGACCGTAAAAGTTGGGAAAGGTTTCTGAAAAATCTGTTATAGATATTTTAAAACTAATAGCCGCGTGCAAAGTGTTAAGGATAGCCATTAAAGCCATGAAAGAGTTATGTTTACACACTTGTACACATAGTGGAAAGTACCGTACTCATTATTTCATTATCTAAACCCTGAAATGTTCTCATTAATATTCATGTTGAGCAGACCGTGGTTATACGAAACCCGCCATCAGCCTGGTGATAGATCATTTTTTCGTAAGTAATGAGATTTGTTGTTGATGATACGTTAATAATGTTAACGACTATAAACGATTAAGTCCCTATAATAGCGCTGTAACGAAATACACATTTGATACCATAAAAGGTCAATCAAAATGGTTATTCAAGTATGTTTTATTCAGAGGAGTATGTTTAGAACAAATATAATACAGAATATAATATAGAATAGTGCAGGGAAAAGATAATCAATTAATTAGGCGTTAAGTGGAATAATTTTGAACTACTTTTTGTTTGCCCAATTAAGTTATGTTTTCAAACTTTTCCTTAAATTATGCTTAATAAAATGGTCAAGCCACATTTCTCAATTTCATTTGGCTTTTTCTGTAATATTAATCAAAACTTTAAATACATTAATTTTTCAACATTTTCTTATAATAACAATGTATTTCATACAACTGTACAACTGTGCACAGACTTGGCAAAATACTATTTATGTTTGTCCAGCCCTGCACGCCAAAAATCAAAGCAATCTTCAAGGACATGCTTACGCTAAGGGACCAATGGTTTAAAATCCGCTACAAGAAACATGAAATGCGATTAGCAGTGGACTGTCAGAGTTTTAAAATTTTAAGCATAATGGTGCATGTTAGGTGACCGTGTGCTGACATGTAAGCCTGTAAATTATATAAGCCTGCACTAAGTCTAAATAGTCAAGGCCATATAAGCAAGTAGCCAGTAGCTGGTTGGATTAGCGTGTATGGATAATCAGGTATTGGCCAATCCGAAATCAGGTTTAATAAGAAATGTAACAATGCTGATAAACATACAAGGACACAAAAGAGTACTTTATATGATACATATACAGGAGACACTATATTTATAATTCAATATTGGTAATTTATGCTCTGTTGCACTGTAATAACTAGCATATTGTAACAGGTTGGACCAGAACTATGTCACGCGCCTAAAATTGATGTCAGTACATTAATCACCGGCACCAATACCATGATCATATTATAGTGTCACAAAATATCGCTAGAAATACACTCCATATATAATACATCGACGCTGCCCAATTAGTAGGATGTCAATTTACCGAGCTTTAAAATCAATGATGTGGTATAATATCCGACACCAACCCATCGGTCAAAGCGCAAAATATCATCTTGAATCTTGATCCGTCATTCAGGTCTACGCTTGGCACGGCACAGCACGCGACACAACCAGTGCACGCGACACAACCAGTGCACCTGTGGAGCTGAAGCACCGTAAAAGCAGACGACATTTGATACATCGGTTGAATTATGGCGGGAAGAATCGCAGAGTTTTGCACGGGTTGTCCGAGCCGCACCAAGCATTATCTAAACCTGTTGACCATTCAAGCTTCGGCTTTACTTACGCGTTTGATATTCGGCATCATCGGACTGATAACGATTTGGCAGGTAACCTATGTGTACCAAGACAAACTGTTCTACTTTCTGTGTCTACCAGTTCTACTTCTTGTGGTGGAGTTCGTGCTGACCAATAAATACACGGAGAACGGCGAGTGGAAATGGTAGGGTATTATATGCATATTATATTATTTGTAAAGAGAAATCGCTGCCGTGTGGGGTATGGCAAATACAGATGACTATATAATTTACAGATATTTCTTTTGAGTTTTAAGATATTATATATCATAACTATTTTGAACTGGTAAGGGCAAGTAATATGGCCTTATGAGCTATGGTACCGCTATACAATTGAATTAAGTTCAGTGCAAAGCCGCGGTTAAAGATAGTTTGTCAATAACCAATCCAATGAAACTAATTGTTAAACCATCTTATATAACTTACGATGTTTACAATATACAATAACAACATGTATTGAACATCCTAAATAACGTGTTTTGATATGAATGATCTCTGTTTCACCAATATCAAAATCGAATAATGTGCATCCATTGGGCAATGACGTTTCTTCAATCGTGACAATATGTTGTCGTAATTCCTATTGAATAGAGCTAAACATCCTATTTAAGGCTAAAACTAGTTTATTACCCGAAGATGGCCTGAAACCTAAAGACAAAAGCTGCTTTTGTTCTGTTTTTTTCATTTGAAGATGGGATTTTAGCATAAATCGGCCTCAAGCCATTGTTTTATATAACTTGCAAAATCATCCTTGGTTTTGCAAGTTATATAAAACAATATTATTAAGACTGCAAGTCTGCGCTTCGCGAACTCAACATCTCTTGTCTTGCCGATCGCAGGGAAGAATTAGTTTTGAAGTTTGGTCAGCAGGTCCTCAACTCCGAAAGACATCGCCACCTTTTCCAAAAGAAGAGATCCATCAACCACAACCTCCGTCGCAGCAACATATTCCCCAAACCCTTGTGCAATACCAATAAATACCAAAAATCCACCATCCCTTACATCATAAAAAAGCTCAATGGTGTTTTGGATGATTAATATATTTTGCTGATGTCTGCATTTCGTTGCAATATTTGTGTGCCTGTATTTTCGATATATATTGTGTTATTGTATTAGGCTGTTGTAAAGCCAGCTTTTTCAGCTTATGCTGCCTGCTGGCTATTTTATATACTGTAAATAATAAAAAAAATAAAAAAAATAGAACATTAACTGCAGAGTACGTCTTTTACGATAGCTACTGTCCCTAGGTCACTATTTTAATTTTTACAATCAAGCTATTAAAAAATAACATTTCAGATATTTTTTTCCAGGATTTTTGAATACACAACTAGATGGGCTTAAATGGCTCCAACATGAAATGCGCGTTTTGCGTTTGTTATTGTTGTTCAGCCACCTATGAGGGTCATTCATTAAGTTCTACCTCCTCACTCATAACATCGCAAATATGAATGTCAGCCTCATGACATTTGTCATGATTATAGCTCTGAATAATAGCTACACATTTATAGTTAATTCTAATTGATACCTATTTAACTTTTGTCATGATGCAATCAAAGCCAGAGAGAGATTTTTGACAACGGACATGGACAATTACACCAAAGATAAATACATTGTTTTTCGTTTCTCTCCGTATTCTATGATTAGGTATAACCGCCCGATTTTATATACTGAAAGTAGAAACAATGGATGATTTCTGAATATAATGCTATGCTATCATGTATAAATCAGATTGTTGGCAATATTAACCTTTGTAGCGTGCAAATAGAATAATTAATATCTACTCGAACGTATTGACACTCCTTTAGCATACTGGAATATTAAAATTCAGTCAAATGTTCGTTGTTTCAGGTCAAGCCACAGTGATGCCTCGAATGTTAAATCGTAACTTGATCAGTTTTACTTATATGCAACATTTAGAATAGTTGATCAGGTAGTCAGTGATAGAAAAATATATCTTCGAGAGACTTAAAATATATCCATTTAGTCCTGTATAACGAAGATCTCTTAGTTTCTATGAAAAGCAAATATGACTTTTGCAGCGGTTCTCTAGGGTAGGGCTAAAATTGATGGCTGCCCTGGTCTGGTTCTGGATAATTAGAGGGCATTTTCCGCCAGAGATAATCAGTCACTTGTATTGTTTAAAATCTGTTTAAGAGATATTTGTAACTTGGAACGATCATTGTAATTGACCGATAGGTACATTTTGTCTCTTAAAATTGGCCAAATGAATAGCACTTAGGAGACATTTGACTGTTTTTTACCCGTTTCCGTCGCACTAAATGGAAGTTTGGTTTTTAGTGCATATCCAGAAAAGTACAATGATTATTCAGACCAATTAACTATGATTTTGTAGCTGAGATTCAAAGCTTCAATTGTGGAATATTTCATACGACTGGCTTGTATAATAGCAAAGTTATGAGGTAGGAGGTAGAACTTATTGAATGACTCTCGTACCTTACTCATAATGCTTGTGGGTTTAATTTGGATAGATGGATTCATTAGGATTATTACACGTCAATTAGTGTTAATGTTTTATATATAACGACCAGGTCAAAGGACTGGCACTTAGAGCGTATCATTGTATAGTACAATATAGCACGATACGAATACAGTACAATATATATAACTATGAATTATTAAGCATAGCCTACTATAAAGCATGCTAAAAGATTTTTTTAACGTTTCCATGCAGTGCGTGTAGCACTTGTGCTTTTATTTTCTTAATCTTTTACACAAAATAACATAACATAATTATAACATATTATTGAAGTTAGTAATATTTGTCGTTGTTGGTAAGTTACGGAAATCATGACTCAATCATGTACCACCAAATATCAATGATCGTGAGCCACTTATATTGAGGCTTTTATAGCCTTAATATAAGTGGCTCACGATCATCAATGATACATGACTGAGAGATGACTTAGTGGGCAAAATTCGCATTATGGTGCGCAGTTTATTCTTCTATACGAAATGGTATTGAACTGCATGCGGATGACAATTTATATTTTGCAATATTCTAGACATTTCACCTGAACACCCTAGCGTAGATGATTGATTAAGAAAAACAAATCGTAATTTATATTTTTTCATTTCATGCATATGCTTGACTTTTATGCCAGCAAATCAGCTTGATGACATGATTTACGCGTACCTGCATCTATGGATGAGTTGTGTGGAGCTCATTGATGCAGGGAACCAGCATTAATGTTATGATGACTGTATAGTAAAATTGTGCATCACCCATTAAATACTCATCAAGATTAAAGTACAGATCTACCGTAAACACTTTCCGGGAGTAATCGTGAGATGGATGATGTGAACTATTTATCTGGTGTTTAATCATGATATTCATGCGTAATAAACATTCTTTACACGGGTATCAATTGTGTTGATTTTGCAGCTCTCGCAGTAAGTGCATGATTAAATTGACAAATTTGAGGTAAAATGTCAGCAGATTAAAAGCCCGTTTACTAACGAAACAGATCTAAATTTACCGTATATAATAATGACCGTGCGTTGCAAGTCTAGTTGGTCAAAAAGTATCCAACTTTATTGACCTACGTTGGGTCAAATATCAACAATAAACATAACTATTGGGTAAATCTTAACCAACAGCTGTTGGGTAATAACCTCGATCCAATAGTTGGGCAAATACTTTGATTATCTAGTTGGTCAAACATTTTACCCAACATATTAGCAAACATTTGACCAAGATATAGGCAAGTTTGTAACACAAATGTTTGTTGAATTTTACCCAATTGTTTAGATAATTGCATTAATTTACCAAGAGATGGGCAAGTTTGTAACCAATTGTTGTTTAAACCTTACCCAATTCTGAATACTGTTGATATTTGACCCAACGTTGGTCAGGAATTTTGCTTAATTGTTAAGTAAACGTTTTCGTTATTTATCTTCTGTTGTGACCAACAGTAGATGTTGCAGGCACCGATACAGAGCATGTAGATAGCTCTTAGAAAAACGGGACCTTGAATCTCTCGTTATGAGGTACGATGTGAGCAGGATAACCTCAATAAAGCATCCGTTGACAAAGGCGAGACTAATCAAACATCCACAATTGTGTGCAGCAAATAGACTCAACATTATAATCTTAATGTGAACACTCAATACAGCAACCTGCTACGCTTCTTTTTCCGGTCATTTACTAAAAACAAAAGCATGCAGTACTCAAAGTCATGGCTCGGATGTTTCTATGGATATTATATTTTGGGCTTTTAGTTAACACCTTACCTGAGAAGGTTTCTGCAAGCGATCATAGGCCCTATTCTTCTAGAGCTCTCCTACGTCAGCTGCGGCAAAAATTCGTCGAATAAAATTAGGACCTTCCAGTGTAGTGACCAATTATTTTGTCAACACTGCCTAACCGTATTGGGTAACGATTTTATTTGACAAACAGTCACTGGCCTACTTTATATAAATTAGAGGTTCTATTAGAATCTAATTTATATATACATGTAGTAGGCCAGTGGCAACCTACGTGTTCAGTTGAGTATTTATTGGTCACGTGTATTATGTAGAGCAAAACACACTTTAGTCAAATAGCGGCACCAACAAGAAACGAGTTGATAGCTGCGGAAACGTGTTTCAAATGTAGAGATGTATGAAGTTGAATAAAGTCTGAAATGGTAAAAATTACGAAAATAACTTCAAACTAGTGAAATTTAGATATTTAATATAGTCGGCAAACTTCTCTTTCGTTCATTAAAAAAAAAAATACAGAGATCTGAACACTACACTTTTTAATTATTTTCATATACGACTCGTATATAATGCAATCCAGTTCAGTCAACAATGATGTTTGACGGTGGGGTGCGTCATATGAGACAGTTATGGTCAGTCAGAATCAATCAATGGTGTGTCACAAAATTGACTGAGGGTACATTCATTGAATGGCCAAGGACCGTCACACACAGGGTTGCGTCATGGTACATGAGAACTTGATGCACCTTGGTAAAGTGACGCACCATTCCCGGGAAGGTATTTTGCATCATACAACTGACATGTGCATAACGTTCATTCACCAGATGAACAGGTGTAAGTAAAATTGCGCAGCAAGAATGTTGCTGAAATCGACATAGTTGCTCAATTACCAAAATTGAAAATCTGTAAATTTGCCTGGACTTTTTATGAAGATGTCCTTTTAACCAACAACGACATTCTACTAATTCATACTCGTCTCTATAGAATGCGTAGTTCCTACACTACATAGTAGGGGATAATACGAGTTGCGATAGCATGGTTCGGTAGTACATATTTTTGGGGATCAATTTTCCCGTGTCAGCGTGGTCGAAATATAAGCTTCGCGTTCAGGCGCAATTTACCAATCAAATTCAGTAATTAGTTAATGAATATATAATTAAGTGGTATTGTAAGAATGATATAATAACGACTACCGTTGAATATAGGAACTCGAAAAATCAAGGAAATGTATTTCTTATTTTGTCCACCATCAGGTTCTGTCCAAGCGTATTCCTATGTGTGGCTGGTGTCGTTCCTGGCATATGGCTGCTGCAGATAGACCTTTATACAAATCGGAAACAATACAGCAGAGAACATGACGTAGAGTGTGGAAATCAAGTCTACAATGCCACAGCAGCATTAACGGACAACGACAGGGTAAATATTTCTATTCGGGATACGAAATGAATGGCATACTGGAAAGCATATGGGTATCAGTTTGATAGCATTTGGTCCATTACGTCAGTCACATCAGCGGAATGTGTCGATATCAGTATCATGGGTATCGATTGAATGGCAGATTGTGAGAACGTGGGTATCACATAAGCAGCCTACAATCTTGGAAAAAAGTCCTTGGAACGCGAACGCTGAGCACACGTGTTGGGTATTGTGTGCATGTATTGATACTTAGTGTCTTCTGTTATAAACGGAAATTGTTCAAATGAGATTTTTCCTTACCCACCCCCCATCGATCAATGTCGGGACACTCTGGCAAGCTGCAGGAGCCACTGGCCTTGGTCAACATTGTACGGGGGAGTGGGGGTGACACTTTTCCGTTAATCACACGCAAGTGTTCTAAGACTTTTTCCATGATTGTAGTCTCCTAAAATTGATAAACAGTCTATATGAGACTGAACACACATATAGAAAAAAGCTAAGTTAAATATATATTATATATATATTGCGATTTATTCCGTAAATAGCATAAGCTACATGCGTTCAAATTCATTAAACAAACACTGCCGTACTCAGTCAGATATAGACTGAATACGTAAATGAGTCCAGTCCGATATAGACGGATTATTAGAAACACCAGTTTCCAAAATCACCCATTTTTGTCCTAAAATGTCAATAGCCGATATCTCTCTACACGGTAGTTGTCAATGTAACAAGTCATTAAAGGGGCACTGAGAGTTACCTCATTTCCCCTCAATCCTGGAAATCAGTTTTTTTCACCTACGTAATACTAGCATTTTACAGACTGTAACATAAACATTATACAATTGCAATTTCATTTTTAACCCAATATATTAAAATCATGCTATGTCAAAATCATTTACGCTCTGTGATGTGATAGGAACTGCATAATTCTTTTTCAAATATTTTATTTTATTTCGATAATTAAATATTGATCAATTGCTCATCATTCCTCCTAATATTGTACCCATCCTGAAACAGACGAGATATGAAGCCAATATGGTTCAACAGGTATCTTCCATGTGCTAACAACTTAGGTATCACCGTGTTGTTAAACAGATCAAGGTCGTTTTTTTCTTTTCAAAATTGTATATCTCGTTGTTTGTTACAGCCTGCATACTAACTACCATCTGATACCGTTCACTTAAAATCGTCGTCTATTATGTACAAGTTCACGATTTGGTAATTTCGATGTAGATAACATCGAAATTGTCAGCACTACTCACGACATTAATTGCTTCAACTGAATTTCTATCTAGCGCCATCATTCAACCGTTTTCCCATAAATTATGCTCACTGCAGGCTCATCTATTACAACAATTCATGTTTTCCAAATGTCCCCTTTGATCAGATGACAAAGGTGCTCTTTTTAGCACAAAGTGATAGTGAATTTGGCACATTGAAATTGGGACAGTATCACTTTCTTAAGCAAGTGGCTAAGCATTGATTGAAACACGTGATTGCTATTGATACACATGTGGCATCGTTTGATAGATGAACATTATGAGCTTTCCAATGATATAGACCTATTACACAATAGGTGATTGAAAGAAGCCTCCGAACATATTTTAGGATTATATTCAATAGCTTTGTCATTGAGTACTTTTCTTCTAATGTGCACCTAATAATGGTAATATTATATATCAAAACACTCCGTTGAAGTGTGATACCCATGTGATACCCATGTGATACCCAAATGATACCCATGTATTGGTGCATTCAGATTGAGACCACCAAATGTACTCAAGCAAAAGCAAATGGCTGAACACTGAAACAAGAAATTGCTAGAAGTAGGGTACCATAGGACAATAGAACACACCCAGCCTTCCATTGTTATAAGCAATTTTATAAACATACGAAATTTAGGCGTTGATAATACATTTGTATTCACAAACATCTTTAAGGGGTTTATATTGCTATTAAAGCAGTTTTTACCTTATGTTGGACTCAGTCTAATGACAGACTGACAGTCCGATTGTGCACCCTGACTGAAGTACAAATGAATAGTAAAATAGTGCTTTAACACTTTCCGGCAGGTATCTGCAGTCGACATTCCAACATTTCACAACTTGTTTCAAAAGTGGCAAAAGTATTGAATTTCATTCCCATATTCGGAATCACAATGTGAAATACTTTGAAATAAGTACAAACATGTCTAGTATCGGTTAAGTAATCTTTGAGATAGAACTTGAAAGCTGGGAAAGGTTTCTGACAAATCTGTTTGTTTGGTAAAAAAAATAGCCGCGTGAAAAGTGTTAATTTGTTTATTTGTTTGTTTATCATTTGTAGAATCCTCTTGTTATAGCGTTACCTACTGACGAATGGCCGGTGATTATTGAGCAATGTCTATTTTTCGTTCTAATCATGGGAAGATGGCTCTTGCCCAAAGGTGATTTGACACGTGACCAACTTTCACAGCTGCTATTGGTCTATATTGGAATTGCCGCCGACAGTCTGGAGTTCTCTCTGGAGACTCTGAAGATACAAAAAGTTCTCTGTAATTTACCGCTAATTGTCATCGTGCTGACTATCTGGACGTGGAGTCTGACGCAATTTATGCTGGTTCTTACTTCGGTTTCTGCGCCGAAACGTGAAGCCGTTGTGAAAACAGCACGAGGGAGATCGTTTTTCGGCGGATGTTGTGAGAACGAAATCTGGGCGTTAATAATCACGATGTGTCTTCAAGATGCACCCTACCTAATCACGCGATTGTATCTGATATTTGCATACCAAGAGATCAGCCCACTTATTATCTTCTTCACTTTCAAGAACGGGACTTTGGTGATTCTACAGTTTTATCGGATGGCGGTGGTATGTGCCTTCAAAAAAGACGACGGGGAAACACCATTGGCCAACGACGGGGAAGGGGAAGCGATGGCTCCAACAACGCCCGATAAAACGGCTGACATAGAACTAGGATCTATTGTAGAAGCTGAGACCTCACTGAAATCGGTCAATGTTGATGTAGAAGGGGAGACCTCACTGAATTCGGTAGATGCGGAGTCTATTGAAGCTGTGTAAATATGGACGAGCTGGTGGCGTATGTGCATAGGGCGACTAAAACAACCCTGGTATAATGTTATATACGGGCTCGATCGATACATCGAAATCTTTAAAAGAATAGTTTGGGAAATTCTTGAAATCGCCTTATGGAAGGAACTCAAAATGTTCGACTTAACATTTAATTGTGCTTAAGGCAAGGTAAATTTCTGCTTTGAACAAGCTTCTAACCTAAAAATAGTAAATTTTTGGGACACATGCGCGTGTAACGCGCGAATTTTTTTTCCGTCTGTGTACTTTTGACCATCATAATTCCATGATCCATCTTTTCAAATGAACCGACACCGCCAATCTCAACCGACAGACAGTCAATATTGGGGGGGGGGGGGGGGGGGGGGGGGGGGGGGGGAGGCCAAGCCACGTCTGCTACGATGTGACCACGTGGTACGTAACGGGTTGCATCTATGTTTATAATTGGAGAGAAACGCCCCACGCATCTGCACTGGTACTGCCCACTTCATTTGAGATATGTCCACACGCGCGTAGAACAACAGCACATTATTCTGATGGCGACTTTGTAACAGCGGATTGTGTTGTGGCTTGGCCCAGCCTATTCATATTCTACTTGATGTGTGGCATGGAGACGTAAACCTCCTGCCGATATAAAGGCGTTCTAAATTCCAGAGGCCAGGGAGCCTAAAGAGACAAACACCTAGGATTCCAAGAGATATAGGGGGAAAAAAGTCTGGATTTCTTGAGTATAATTTTCAACAAGACAGCCTTTCAGAATAACATTGTATTTGTAAAAGATATGGCGTCTAAGTCCTTCCAATTCCGAGTAAAACAGAATTAAAGGGGAATAAAAAGGGCCACATTGACATGATTTAGAGGACTGGTGTAATTCCAATATATATTGGCCTCGTCTAAAACAATGGTATGGATTTTTAGGAGTTAACTCTTCAGCTGACTCGTTTTTTTGGAAAAAATAGGGCGGAAAGACTCAAATCTATGCACATTTTGTAAAGAAACAGAAGAAACTTATACACTTATTCTGTGAGTGCACGACCATTATTACATCTATGAGAAAATGTTTATTGCATGGATTAAGGATAAGACTAATATAAGCATTATGATAATTATGGATAAACAGATTCAACTTTGTGGGCTAGCCAACCATAACATGAGTGCCTTAAATGCAATTTCCTTCTGTGTCGTTTTTATTTATACAAGATAAAATTGAAAAAGGGGTTACCATATTTCGCTTTGTTTCGGAAGTAAGCAAATCTGTTCTTCTCCTTTGAAAAATATATCGCCGTAAAAAACGGGAATATTGCGAGTTTAAAAAAAAAATGAAATTCTCTCTTACCATTAGGGGATGTGTAGAACCGTATGTCATCAATATCAAAGCACCCTGAAATAACCCTTTGTAATACTCAGTATTGTCTATGTTGTACTAGTAAGAAATGTGATCTGTATTATGTATTGTGTTGAACATTTTATGAGGCAACTGTGGAAAAAAATGAAATAAACATTGGTATGGATGATCATTTTCCACCGGGCTGTATTTTGCGTCTAATTGTTTATTTATAATAACATGATCATCATGTATCGCTTTTGCCTTATGGGATAACACATTTGTCTCATAAACATCATACTATAATTTGCCGTATGTTGTATGTATGTATGTATCCATAAAGGCTCTCTCAGTTTGCAACTAAACGCCGTGAATGTTGCACTGATAAAAGATGATTATAATGCGGGTGTTATAAACTATAAATGGCTGAAAACCGTACAGAATTGACCGAGATATGAGCAAAAGAGTAAAATCCAGGGCCTTTTCAAACTGTTTCTACGGGCCATTTGTTGATTTTTGTGCGTACTGCAACCATGTAGTTGGCGCGTAACACATAACGCGTCGTAGTGCGCCATGCAAAATTAACGCTCACGCGCACTACACCCACGCAACCCTACACACGCGGGCGGGAAAATATTGGAGAAATACGCTGCGCTAAGGGACTTGGTTAATTTAGGCCTTGAAGGTTTATAAGCACGGGCGAGCGGGAACGGCGGAAGGGGCGGGGACTGCGGGCGAGGGACGGCAGGGGGGATGGCGAGGGGAGGCCATGAAGTAATGAGGTTTGGGAGGCAGGAGGATAATGCAGAACGCTACGGGAGTTAGTTAATTTAGGCCTTGAAGGCTTAGATAGGCCTAAGCACGCGGGGCGAGGGGAGGCCATGAAGTAATGAGGTTTGGGAGGCAGGGGGTTAATGAAGAAATGTGATACACTAACAGGGAGGGTCACGAGGTGGAAGGAAATACATGTAGTATGGTTAAAAGTATAAACCAGGGGATACAGCCTCGGCTTGGGGAGATGGTTTAGGTTTAGTTAGGCCGTGGGTGTTGAGATAAGCACGGTGCGGGGGCGGGGGCAGAACGGGGCGAGGTTTTTTTTAATGAGGTTTGGGTGGCAGTGGGTTAAAGAATGGTTATAAATCAACTTGATTGGGGGTGGGGGTTGTAGGGGTTTATAATGCCTTTAGGAGGGAAATGATTATAAAATCAACCTTTTAAAAACAAAATTGGGGGGGGGGGGTTGGGTTGTAGGAGGTTTATGTGGTTTCAAAGGTAGGTAATGTGGCGTAACCATCTAGCGGGGACCCGAGCGCAGCGAGGGTACGCCGCTAGTCTTACTATAATTCACCGTATGTTGTATGTATGTATGTATGTATGTATGTATCCATAAAGGCTTTCTCAGTTTGCAACTATATGCCGTGAACTTTGCACTGATAAAAGATGATTATAATGTGAGTGTTATAAGCTATAAATGGCTGAAAACCGTACAGAATTGACCGAGATATGAGCAAAATTATGGCAATTTAGGGCCTTTTCAGCCCGGCTTTTGAGACTATTTTTTACGGGCCATGTTTGTTTTTCTCTGCGTACACTGTAACCATGCAGTCGGCGCGCGGAGCACATAACGCGTCGCAGTGCGCCATGCAAAATAAACGCGCACACGCACGCACCCCTACACACGCGGGCGGGCACTTGGAGAAATACGCTGCGTCACACGGGGTTGGTTATGGTTTAGGCCTTGGGGTTGAGATACGCCACGGGGCGGGGGCGGAGACGGGAGCGGGCGAGGACGGCTGGGCGGGCAGGGGGGGGGGGGGGGTCGGCAGCGGGTCATAAGGTAACGAAATAATGTGATTTCTGATTAAACAAAACATGATATGGTGAATCTAAATTACATAACATGGTGTCAGATGTGGGATTTGGTACTGTATGTGACACGCGGGCGGACAAATATTGGAGAAATACGCCGCGCTACGGGAGATGGTTAAAGTGAGGCCTTGGCGTTGAGATAAGCCACGGGGCGGGGAACTTAGGCCTTTGGGGTTGAGATATGCCACGGGGCGGGCGGGGGCGGTGACGAATGGTGGTTGTGTGTAATGATGTAATGTGGTTTGGGAGGCAGGGGGTTAATGAAGAAATGTGATGCTAAAATGCGTAACCGTATGCCACGGGGCGGAGGCGCGCGGGGGCGGGCGGGGCGGAGGCGGGATGGTGACGGTGGGGTACGGGAGATGGTTAAGGTTTAGGCCTTAGAGTTAAAATATGCCACGGGGCGTGGGCGGGCGGGGGGTCTTTGAATTAAAACAAAAATATTTTAAATATTGTTCTATTCCTATGTGTTTCGTTATAGATTTTCCAACATTTTGTGTTGTTTAATTTGTAGCATAGCCTGTAGGTGTTCTATCTGGTAGGCCCTACTCCCTAGCGGGAGAGCCCGTCCGTAGGACGGGCGTCCCGCTAGTTATTGTAAATGGTGCTAAAACTGCTATTTATGTTTGTATGTGATATTTAATCTCTATTTGAAATGCATGCATGTATTATTTTTTCCTTATTAAATAAAAAAAACACTTGAAAATGATTGATACGTGGTCGTGACTTAAACACAAAATTCATTACATTAAAATACAAAATGACAAATTGCCAATTACCGATGTTGAAAATTGGATTACAAAGTATACGTGTACAGAGTAATGAACACGACCGATTTTAAATAATTAATTGGATAACAAATTATACGTGTACAGGGTAATCAACACGACCGATTTTAAATAATTAGTTTTTATAGTCAATAACACTTAATTAGATATGAATGGCGTGATCCGATGCTATTTCTGTAAATTCGATGTTTTAGCACTTCCCCCGCGGCTGTCATCTGCAGACGACAGTTCAAAATGTCAACAACAAAAATAAAAAATGTCAACATTATTGAATTTCATCAGGATATTATTTGGAATCACCATTAGAATAAGTACAAACTTGCCTAACATTGGTTCAGTAATTCTTGAGATAATAATTTGCAAGTTGGGAAAGGTCTCTGAAAAATCTGTTTTGCATATGGTAAAACTAATAGCAGCATGGAAAGTGTTAATAATTCTGCTCTACTTCGGTATTATAGACCCATTAGAAAATAGTAAAAATAGAAAATAAATTGTATTGCAAAAAGGCTTCTAGGACACTATGCAATTGCATTATTTTCTTACAGTGATGTATGTCTTTAGTACCAATACTTTAATACACGCCATTTTGCGTCAGTAGAAATTGTATTTAATTATTGTATATGTGCCTGATTATGGATTTGTGTGATTTTTATTGTATGTAAATTGTAACTTTTATTCTAATGTAACTCAATTCTTTTAACATTTATTATTGATATGTTTTGCTGTAAATCATTATTGGTATTTATATGTGTTGTGAGGAATAAATAATAAAACAGCAATACAAAATATTATTTTGTGCGGATTATACAGGGTGTGCCAAAAAGAGTGTCCCATGTGGAACATGGTTTTTCTAGCCATTGAAAATGTACAAATTGGACATGCAGTACTACTAATCATATTCAGCAATCTTTACTGTGTCATAAGCATTTTTTCTATTCATTTTGGAGCTTCCGTTATGAAATTATGGCAAATCTCCTCTGGCATGTCAAATTCAGCGTTGGCCACTTTTCATGTGCAGAGAACTCTTTATTAGGCCCCAAAAATGATTGTGTTGCCCTCAAGTGCCAAAAATTGCGAGGTCGGGTCGGTCGGTCGGAATTTCTACTTCTTTTTTTTAAATTTAATTTTTTAAATTTTTTTAATATTACAATCCTATATTAATATTTTTGGTCAAGGATGCAGATTCCCCACCCCCAAAACACACATTTTATGATATTTTTTAAGTACTGGTAATCATGCTTCAAGGCTAATTTGGTTGATACAACTATCTACCTAACTTTTTGGATAATCAGATACAGCTTTGTAGTCATTGGCATATTTTGGGGTGGCGAATTCTGCATCCTGGACCTCAACAATTACCCCCCCCCCATTAGCATGCCACGGTACATACCCATAGCAAAATACTTGATACTATCAGCTAGCTAGCCGCTAATAGAATCACATGCAAATTAGTTAGTAGCGGCTTGTTAGCCGCTACTGTTTATGCAAATTAGCAGGGTTAGCCGCTAACTAGCCGCTAATAGAATCACATGCAAATCAGTTAGTAGCGGCTAGTTAACCGCTATTGTTTATGCAAATTCTGATAGTATTAGCAACTTGTTAGCCGCAAGTATTAGCGGCTAGTATTAGCGGCTGGCCGCTACTGTTTCCTGCTGATACTAGCAGCTAGCCGCAAGTATTATAGCAGCATAGCGGCTAGCTGCTTGTTAGCCGCTTGTTAGCCGCTAATAGAATCACATGCAAATTAGTTACTAGTGGCTTAGCGGCTAGCTAGTTGGTCACATGCAAATTAGTCACTAGCGGCCAATTGGCGGCTAGTGTCTTCCTGCTATCCATTTCTTACCGCCCAGCTCATTATAGCTAAGTAAAGACCGTTTTCGCTTTCCAATCATACACGAGCTAAAGTGCATTGCGAAATAAAATTTCTTGGAGGTATATAGGTATTTTTCAGAAAAGGCGCACAAGCTTCCAGAAATTGTCACTCTTTCCGCATATTTCAAACCTGCGCGGGAGAGAGACAGCTCCAGTACGCATCAGTCTTCGTTCTTTTCCGTGTAGCAACACCAACATAACTCCAAACTTTCCATGGTGGTATTTCAAAATGGTGCCTGTTTCACGTAAAGAGATATGGCAATATATTTTGTACTTAAAATCTCCGTTATAAATATGTGTTCGCGACACACACCTCAAACGGTCTATAGGCAGTAAGTCCTTATAGGCAGATAAGTTAGTCTTGTATACTTACAGCAACTTTCCTTTCATGAAATGCAGTGTCACAAGTCAAATAGTCAAATAACAAGGAGCCTTAATCTGTTTATCACCCATCCATTTATTTTGAACACTTGACTGTCACATTCTTGAACATGTTTTCAACTGCATACTGTTAAATTTGCAATAATCATACTTGGTGCCAAATCTTGTCAGTTATACATGCATGACACCTCCCAAGATCATAAAACTTCAATTTACAACTTAGATTAATACTAAACCAAAATAAGCTCAAAATCAATCGACCATCTTCAAAACAATATATAAATAAACTAATCAACCACTCATTTAAATAATCGATCATCTTTATTGATGAAAAATCAATTAACAGCCAATCAATCGATCAACTAAGTAATGCATCACTCAAAAATCAATAAATCGAGGCAATTCAAAATAATGATTCAACAAAGAACCACTCACCCAACCAAATCAATAAATCAATCTATAAACCTTCCAATTAAATGGATCAAACAATTAATGTATCAATAAAAAAATCAAAGAATCAAAGCCATTCAAAATAAATGATGAAACAACAAACCAATACTCGAGCAAATCAATAAATCAATCCATTGAGCTTCCGATCAAACATTCAATCAATTCATTAATACCTGTCAATAAAATGTATCAATCAAATTAAACTATTTAGCAATAAATCAATCAACCAACTGACCAACCAATTAAACCATAAATAACAAATCAATCGATCAGCTAATAAATCAAACAAAATAAATTTACTTTTTGATTCAACCATCTCAAAAATGATCAACTAATAATAAACAACCAGCCAACAAACCCAAAACAACCAATCAAATCAATATTTAATCATCCAGCTCTCCAATTTCCATTGGAAGTTTAAAAACTTAAAGGCCCTGTCACACCATGGCGTATTGCCTAAACGTATGCCAACGTATGCGAAATATCGAAAAATACGTTGGTGTACGTTGGTGTACGCTGATATAAGTTAGGGGTAAGTTAGGGATACGTCGTTTACGTTAAAAGCACGCTGTGAAACGATGTGAAAATTTGGAACACGTCGAGCCCGCGAAAAATAATTGAGCATGTTCAAAATTTCTCGTACTCAACGTGTGCTTAATACGTTCTGCATATGTTCCCGATATGTTCGTGGTACGTTAGACATACGTTCACATACGCTGACATACATTAGACATACGTTCACATACGCTGACATACGTTAGAGGTACGTTACTCGTAAGTTATAGGTTGGACCTATAGATTTATCCTTCTAGATAATTTAATAGTTATCATCTAGGTTGCGTTTACTTGAACTTGAACGTATTCGTAGCGTATGTCTGCCGTGTTCGACGTATCATCAGCGTATCCTCGGCGTACAACGAACACGTGACTTATGCCGCTGCAGAAATTGAGTTTCGTACACGGCGGGACAAGTGTTGCCAGTTCAAGTAAACGCAGCCTAGATGATAACTATTAAAATATTTAGAAGAGTATATCTATAGGTCCAACCTATAACTTACGACGAGTAACTTACCTCTAACGTATGTCAGCGTATGTCAACGTATGTCTAACGTATGTCAGCGTTTGTAAACGTATGTCTAACGTACCACGAACCTATCGGGAACTTATGCAGAACGTAAGTTAAGCACACGTTGAGTACGTCGAGAAATTTTGAACATGCTCAATATTTTTTTCGCGGGCTCGACGTGTTCCAAATTTTCACAACGTATCACAGCGTGCTCTTAACGTAAACGACGTATCCCCAACTTACCCCTAACTTGTATCAGCATACACCAACGTACAGCAACGTATTTTTTCGATATTTCGCATACGTTGTCATACGTTCAGGCGATACGCCATGGTGTGACAGGGCCTTAACGGCCTTAAAGGCCCTGTCACACCATAGCCTATCGCCTGAACGTATGCCAACGTATACAAAAAATAGCTCGAAAATTGTCAGAGTCCAAGAACGTCCAACTTCCCAACGAATTGCAATATTTTGGTTTGTATCAATGCTAGATATTTATTTATTTATTTATTTATTTGAACATACGCTTTTAAAACAGCGGCACCCGTCTACCCGACGGTGCGTTCATATACAGAAAATCACAAGATTAATACACAATTATATACACAAATTACAAAGTTTTACCATGAGATAGATACATATTATATACAGACACAAAGTCAATCATACAAAATTGATCTGAAATTATGTCAGGCACACGTGGAAAATGGCACTATATATGTATATACATGAACAATATTAAATTCAGTCGTCATTGTTTGCGCATTTCGTCTCTAATCGTGCCTTCCATGCACGCTTGGAGAAGGACTTACAAAATTTGTCAAATACATGATAAAAGTCGTTAACATTGCTTATATTACAAAATGTGGTGTATGTACTACCTAGCATTAATTTATATTTTACATCAAGATCGCTAGAGATAAATAGCACCCATACATCAATACCATTTAAGTCAATTAGAGCCTTTTCTAGATTATTATATTCATTAGTTCTTATAGCATTAAGTGACATGCAAGTGAAAAGAAAGTGCTTTGTATCCTCAATACCATTATTACATAATTGACAGGTGCCATTATTATCAGGGGTCCATTTACTCACTTTGTACTCTAATGGTAGTGTATTTGAACGAATCTTGAATTTAAGACAAGCCCCATAAAAATCAATGTTATCTAACAAGTATGTCTCCATGCCTGGAGTGTACTTAATACTCAAATAATCTGTAAGAGAGGATTTGGATTTGACATCTTCTTCCCATTCAATGTTAGATATATTATTGATCGCGCGTTTAACTGAATTGGCCCAATGAGGATTCAATGGAGCTCTACCAGACTTCGCTGAATCAATGATGTCAATTAGGTCACACTTGTGCAAAATATTATGAATACAATATAAGAATTTGTATCGAAGTTTAATTGGCTCAATATCCAAACTTAGCATTGTGTTAATAAGTAATTTTGGCCAGCGATGTTGCTCCATGTCAATGATACGTGCGAAATATTTTGCTCTAAAGCCATCTTGAATTGTGGAAATTGGTGCCCATCCGAGTTCACCATAAAGTACAGCGCAAGGTGTGTTACGAGGGGCTTTCAAAATGTAACGTGCCATTTCAAGCTGAAGATTTTCAATTTTCTTTACATCTGCTTGACTACCAGGAAACCACACCGAACTTGCATAATTTATCGATGGAAGAGCTATTGTTTTCCATAGGACATCACCATAATGTACACGATTAAAGTTATCAAAATTATTAATAATAGACTTAATATATGCAATGAGTCTGTTACCCTTTTTAACTACTTCCTGAATATGACAATGAGCAGAGAGGTTGCGTGATATGTGAACACCTAAATACTTATATGAATCAACCTCAGATATATATTTATCACCCAAGCTCCATAACTTATTCTTATTTATGCGTTGCCCGACAATCAGAACATTAGATTTATCATTGTTAAAATTCAATTTCCAATCAATAGCAAATTTAGCAGCTAATTCGAGCATCCTTTTTAATTCATTCTCATCATTTGCAAGAAGAACCACATCGTCTGCCCAGAAAAGGCTACCAACACATATTTTCAGCCGACGTACATCAACGTATACCAACTTACGAGTAACGTATGTCTAACGTATGTCAGCGTATGTCAACGTATGTCTAACGTAGCACGAACGTACATGGAATTTATGCAGAACGTATTAAGCACACGTTGAGTACGCCGAAATTTTTTAAACATGCTCAATCATTTTTTCGCGGGCTCGACGTGTTCCAAATTTTCACAGCGTATCACAGCGTGCTCTTAGCGTAAACGACGTATCCCCAACTTACCCCTAACTTAAATCAGCGTACACCAACGTACACCAACGTACACCAACGTATTTTTGATATTTTCGCATACGTTGGCATACGTTCAGGCGATACGCCATGGTGTGACAGGGCCTTAAGGTTTCAAGAATTTAAGAGTTTGGATGCTAGAAAAAGGTGATTGTCTATACTGACTAAGGTAGTACATAGCATGCATATAAACTAAAAATTTAATAAGCTTAAGCTTACTCAAAATACTGTCAATCCAGGATAAATCATTTGATAAGTATAAATCTGAATAGTCTACCTTATCAATTCTTGTAGAATATCATGCAGCTTTCATCTATAATAGGTTTATAACATTAATAGTGATAAAATAACCACAGATATCCACACATTTCCTTAAATATAGCAGCATTCCGACACAGGCAGTCTGTCAGTTGACAGCAAATTCCAATATGGCTGCTGCAGGTTAAGAATTCAAAATGATTAGCAGCTGCTACTATATACTGTACATATATTTTGAAGACTCAGTTAGCTGCTATCATTCTGCTACTATTAGCTAGCTGCTACCATACTCCTATGTATATTTTGAAGACTAAGTTTGCTGCTATCATTCTGCTACTATTAGCAGCTAGCTGCAACCATACTCCTATGTACATTTATAAGACTAAGTTTGCTGCTATTATTCTGCTACTATTAGCAGCTAGCTGCTACCATACTCATATGTATATTTTGAAGACTAAGTTTGTTGCTATCATTCTGCTACTATTAGCAGCTAGCTGCTACTATTACTCCTATGTATATTTTGAAGACTAAGTTTGCTGCTATCATTCTGTTACTATTAGCTGAAGCAGCTAGCTGCTACTAATTTAGCAGCTAGCTGCTACTATTAGCAAGAAGTTAGCAGTTAGTTGCTACCATACTGCTAATAGTAGCAGAAAGCGAGCGGCTAGCCGCTAGTTCCTGATAGGTTTAAAATCAATAGCAGCTAACGATCGGCTAACTAGCGGCTTGTTAGCGGCTACTATTTTTTTTTGCTATGTGTAGGATGCTATATTTTAAAGGATGTGTCCCGCAAGCACAACATAGTGCATTATATGCTAGAAAAATAATTTACGAGCCCAAATCGCGTAGTGATCTCTCAACATGCAATTTTTAAAATTCATCGACACCGGGACTTTCAATAACCGCGTAACTTAACAATTGAATGTTGCGAGAAGGCAGTTTTTATTCGTTTTTGTCATAAGTATGATATTCTATATAATTATACAATTTTAGTTGGATAATTATTTTTCTAACATATAATTCACAATGTTGTACTTGTTGTTGGGAAACCTCCTTTAATAAGCCATAATTAGGTTCCGTATTGGGTTGACGGCTTTCCAGATTGTAGGGAGCGTATTATTACAAATACACCAGAATATTACATGAAAGTCAAAACCGCCCTGTAAAAGAGCTCGGTTAATCAAGTAGAACACAAATCCTGCCCGCGTTATCACTGTTGCTCTTTCGTTACAATATGAGTTTCTATGAAATTATTTCATTTTATTTTAAAACTAATTTAAATGATTAAAATCATTATGTTAACGTTTTGTCTGGTACATTGCTTATTTTCAAATGTTCTTTCTGTACATCAGATCAGCTCAGTCGTGATGAAGGATGAAAACACAACCAAACAAATCTACAAGCCCGAACGACCTAAAATTCGTGAATTGGAATTTGTTTCCTCAAATTGTATGTTACAATTGAAGAGTTTATTTACAAAACCAAAAAGTCCACAAAGACAGAAATGGCAGCGCAAATTGTCAAATTCCATCCAACGACGTCGACTGACGCACAACGAAGGGAGTACACGTCTCCAGCAGTGAAAGTGTTAACTTTAAGAGTAGAACTGTTATGATTGCTGGCCCAACTTTCAGCATATGTTTTCTATTTACGTGAAAGGTCAACATATGTTTTCTATTTACATGAAAGGTCATCCTTAAAATTGTCTCATTCCAAAGTTTGAGTTGCATAACTCCAACGGTTCTATTTTTAGAAGCACAAGGTCACAAGAAATATATGTCCATTGAGCTGTACACAAACTGGCGGGTGGTTACCCACATTTGGCAGTAATTCACCACGTTTTAGCCTACAATTTATAAATGGAACATTTCTGGCCCCTAAGATTTAACAGATAAAATGAGACAAATATGGGAATTCTTCTGAAAGCAAAGTATCTTGATGTGAAAAAACAATCATAGCCACAAAAGTGATCAGAACATACACCTTTAAAACATAATACCAAAATGACCATACGAGGGTCATTCAATAAGTTTTACCTCCTCCGTCATAACATTGCTAATATGAATGTCAGCCTCATACTATTTTTCATAATTATAGCTCTGAATCATAGCTACACATTTATAGTTAACTAGCGGCGTACCCTCGCTACGCTCGGGTCCCCGCTAGATGGTTATGCCACATTACCTACCTCTGAAACCACATAAACCCCCCCAACCAGGTTGATTTATAACCATATCCCTCCTAAAGGCATTATAATCCCCTACAACCCCCCCAATTAATAGGTTGATTTATAACCATATCCCTCCTAACCATTTACCGTGGCTACTTTATTTACCCCCCCCCCCTCACTGCAACTACACCAACCAGGTGGATTTATAATCATAACCCTCCTAACCATTTCCCGTGGCTACTTCATTAACTCTTAACCCTACCCGAAAACATGTCCCGTGGTTTACCCCCCCCCCCCCCCCCCCCGGCCTCATACACACACCCAAACCAGGTTGATTATAATCTCAACCCTCCCTAAACCATTGTGGTTACGCTCGGGTCCCCGCTAGATGGTTATGCCACATTACCTACCTCTGAAACCACATAAACCCCTACAACCCCCCCCCCCCCACAAAAAAACCCACCCCAGATTGATTGATAACCATATTCCTCCTAAAGGCATTATAAACCCCCTACAACTACCTCTGAAACCACATAAACCTCCTGGTTATACCACTACCTACCTCTGAAACCACATAAACCCCCTACATCACCCCCAAACCAGGTTTATTTATAACCATATCCCTTCTAAAGGCATTATAAACCCCGCTACAACCCTCCCCCCCCCCCCTACCCCCAATCAGGTTGATTTATAACCATATCCCTCCTAAACCATTTACCTGTCTACTTTATTAACCCCTACCTCTCAAACCGCATCAAGTTAACCCTCGGTACTTTTAAAACCACATACACCCCCTACAATTGCCCACCCCACTGCAACTACACCAACCAGGTGGATTTATAATCATAACCCTATGGTACCCTATAACCCTAACCATTTCCCGCGGCTACTTCATTAACTCTTAACCCTATCCTAAAACATTTCCCGTGGTTTTACCCCCACCGCCCCCCCCCCCCCCCTCCCTCCATGCACACACCCAAACCAGTTTGATTTATAATCACAACCCTCCCTAACCCATTTCCCGTGGCTACTTCATTAACCCTCGGTCCCTTAGATTGTTTGGCATGCCAACTTAAAGTAAAGAAATCAGGTTGCTTCATTAACCCCCGCAAAACGCTACTTGTGCCATTATAACCCTAGGCCTATCCTAAACCATTTCCCGTGGTTTTACACCCCCCCTGGTACTTACCCTACCAACACAGGCCTATAATAGCCATTTCCCGTGTGGCTTCTGCGCCATGTGTAGGAGTGCGGGTGTGCCGCGCGGCAGTCAGCCCTTGCGCAAACATGCACGCGACGCGTTACCACGGTAAGATTACGCTGTAGTACGCGAAACGCACAATGTTGTTCAATTCTAGCGGCATTTATGAGCCAAATCTGAGAGGTTTTTTGCTGTTTTTGGAGCCAATTGTTAACCAATTTCACTGAAATAAACTTTAACACCCTTCCCATTATTTCCTCTATCTTTCATGCAAATTAGGCGCCACTTTGATCACAACTAACGGAGAAATAAGGATAACAAACACACACACAAACAAACACACAAACAAACACACACCGTTTCCAGATTTATAGTAAGATGATAATTGATATCTGTTTTACTTTTTATATGATGCGGTCAAATCCGGAGAGAGGTTTTGGACAACGGAAACGGAAAATTACCTTAACAATAAATGCATGTTTTTCGTGGTTTTGTCCGTATTATATGGTTTGATATTAGAGCATGATTTTAATACTGAAAATGAAAATCAATGAATGATATCTGATGAAAGTATAGTATTATCATGTATAAATGAGATTGTAAGCAATATTAACTCTTGCAGCCTCGCAAATAGTGTAATATCAACTCAAATGTATTGCTATGCCTTTGGCATACTGGAATACTGATGAATCAGTCTAATTTTCGTTGTTACAACTCAAGCCACAGTGATGCCTCGACGTTAAATCTTTAACATAATAGTCACTTTATGAGTTTTCATTATGTGCCACCTTTAGAATAGTCAATCAGGTTTGCAATGATAGAAAATTATCTCTTTGGGAGACTTGTAATCCCTCTATTTAGTCCGTATATTGAACATCACTTGGTTCTTATGAAAGTTAAATATACCTTTTGCGGGGTTCTCTACTAGTGGAGGGGTAAACTTATGGTTGTCCCGATGTGGTTCTGGTTAATCAAAGGGCATACTTTTTCCAAAGAAATCAGTCACATTCAATGTTTATGGTCTGTTAAAGCGATATCTGACATTTAGAACGGTTATAGTTGACCGATAGGTTTGTTTTGCCTCTTACAATAGGCCAAATGAATAGCATTTCGGCTATATTTTGCGGTTTTTCATCCGTTTCCGTCGCACTAAATGTAAGGTTGGTTTTCACTGCACCTCTAGAAAAGTACAACTAGTACTCGGATGAATTTACAATGAATCTGTAGCTGAGGTTCCAAGCTACAATCGTATGATATTTCACAAGACTGGCTTATATAATAATAAAGTTATGAGGTAGGAGGTAGAACTTATTGAATGACCCTCGTATATGTTAATAAGTAATGTTTATAGCTGCAGCCCAACAGAAACACATTTCAGAGCGAGCAGCCGGCCAGCAGGTCACGCACTGCAAGGTTGTATTTTCTTTTCGTGGGATGTTGCTGGTTCATGCAAGAAAAGCTCACTTTAGATCAGTCTCATAAAACTAACAATTGTAGGAAGGATGTTTTATTCACAGTTGTTTGATTTATTTTCTGAAACCCCTCATATCAAATGTTGTTACTTAAGGACTGTTTGCATGGTATTATTCTTGATTTAAAAATCGTCATGAAATATTTGTGTTCATAATGTGTGATATGCGATTAAAATCTTGGACGTGACCGTTTACAACATTTTGATAACGGTTTGCCAGCATAGACTTCCATATAAAGCATTGATCGGTCATTAGTAAAAGTGTTAAGCATGATTATCTGCTTCATATATTGTTACTTTATGGCTATATATTATAAAATAAATAAATATTGTAACTTCATGACAGTTTAATTGGCATATTTCTTCATTTAAAAATCGTGATGAAAGGTTCATATTGTGTGATATTTGATTAAAACCCTGGACGTGACCGTTTACAACATTTTAATAACTGTTTGCTATTACATAGACTTCAATATAAAGCATTGATAGTTCATATAGTAATAGTGTTTAAAGCATGATTATCTGCTTCTAATATTCACATAAAATATACAGTTTTTGATCGGAACTTTTTTGTAGTTCCACATGCTCTCTGTACGAGGGTCAGTCATTAAGTAATGAAAGTGATCGTGGTAGGGTATGCATGAGCGATTCTATTGAGTGTTAGTGTGATCAAATACAAAGTATGAACCTTTGTCTTTCAAACAATACGTTTTTGGATTTCTTAGTATGAACTATGACGTCATAGCATTAGCTTAAAGTTAGTACACTTGGGACACTGCTAAATCAATTATTTGGCGGGAAATTTGAATTGTTTAAATGAAACACGTGGTAAGAAGATTGCATAACATAACATCAGAAGCTGGTAAATCCCGATTCTTTGTAGCATAATTATGATACAAAAGACATTTACCAGGTAAAAGCTTACTGTGCCTTCAAATTCTATTCAGAAATATTGACAAATGCGTTTATCAATGTGTATAATTATTGTGCTAGTCAAAATGAAGATAAACATGAATATATCAATCAAAGATGGCTGCCACAACCTCTCTTGTTACTGCTATCTTTGGAGCTACTAGATGTGTACTGTTAAAGTAATCGTCACATAATTTCAATGGTTTGAGGAAATGTTATGATCAGCTCCTTTTGAAATGCCCACTATTGTTGCTTTACATCCCACAACAATTTACTTAATTATAATCCCTCCATTGTTCTTTATCCTTTGTTGTTTTGTAAGGTTGATTGTTGCGGATTTTGCTTAATAAAAGCGTATTTGAGATGGTCCCTACTTGTTTGTATTAAGAAATTCGGATCTAAACAAAAAGTAAAACAGAGATTATTATGTGTTCTAACTATGCACCAATTGTTATCTGTTTCTATGCTTGAATTGCCGAGATACACGCAAATGTTTCAAACAACCCATATTTCAACCTGTTACATATCCAGCCAAATATTGACCCATTTCAGGCAGTGTCCTAAGTGTACTTAGTTTACGCTAATGCTATGACGTCATAGTTGATACTTAGAAATCCAAAAGTGTATTGTTTCAAAGACAAAGGTTCATACTTTGTATTGGTTATCCCTTACTATCCCTCAATAGAATCACCCATGCATTCCATACCATGATCACTTTCATTACTTACTGACTGACCCTCGTATAGGCCTAGCTAGACCTAGCACTTGTTAGGGACATCCATTTGAAATACACCTGTGTCTCGTGACACTACATGACGGGAAACAATAGATACATCGATCGGTAACGCGGCTATTTACACAGCGAATGACAGAACATGGGAAAGTTTGCCAAACTAAAATCATCTGTTCATCTTATTTGGATGAATCTGACAGTTTAGAGCAATAAGACTTGTGAAATTTGACGTTTTATGGCTCCGAAGACTCCTCTTTATTTGCTACTTAATTATCAGAAGGGTTGTGCCAATATTTAACGAGATACGGCAAATTTATGGAGACACTTGTCAATGTAAAATGTGCATACACATGGCGATACAGTGTTTCAATATGTTAGTTCCTTTCAGTCAATATCCAGCTGCGCACAATCCCGTCGTATGTCTAACCAACAAACAGCGACCCGGAAGTACTCACCTGTAGCGACACGACGTCGAAGTCAGAGTTGACCTCGATATAGCACGATGTTAATGCACTCTTTTCATGACTATAATCACACAATTTAATCACATTTGCCATAAAATTATAAAATAAACAGGCAGGTGATGCAAATTAGATATCTTATTATATCTTTTAACTTCATGACATTGAAATGTGGTGCAAATTATTGCCATCACACAGACCCGAATTTGAAAACACCACACTTAATGAAACATACGCCAAAGTCACTATAAATTATTCCATTTTGAAGAATCGGGCACCAATTTTATCCACGGTGTATCCTAATATTCATAGTATTTTGTAACTTTAAACATTTTTAAAACATTATGTAAGTATTTAGCCAGGTCAAGCGAATTACTAAAATATAGCTGCCCGAATCTGCTCTCCAGGTAAACCAAACATCAGTTTCCAAAGGACTTGACACATTAATTTCGTAACATCGATTGGTTGTTCACGTGGGTCGTACGTTATCGCTACACGTTTAACATTTATATTTGGTATTGTAAAAAATATTTAATTAACTTCCTACCATATTATTTACATTCATTTAATAATATCAATGGAAAAGAAAATGGACGTATGCAATTTTCCAACAGATTATGTTTCTGAATAATAGTAACTAAAGCCCCTTGCATGAAATTGATGGAAAATATCATATAAAGAAAATCTAAATTGTGTAAATTATGTCCTATCTAAATCAGTTCGTTGATGTTAAATTAATAAATCAACAGAAAAGACTTTAACATTTGATAAAGGTTTCTGAAAATCTGTTTTTTGTATACGTTACACTAATAATAGCCGCAAGTGTTAAGATATACAAATAATAATAATAACACTAATAATAATACATTGGCCTTATTAAGCGCCTTACCTTTACTTAAGATGTAAACAGCTTCAAGGTGCTGCACAGAACAATCTTAAACACTACAACAGGACATATGCTGACATATATACAATCTATCAAATACATACTAAAAGACACCTTAACCGTATAGCCAATACAAATATATAACTCAGTAAAATACATTAAAGAACTATTAAACGATCAGAAACACTAAATATATTCAATCAGTAAACACTACCACACATTTTGACAACGTGGCAAACTCAGATGAAAAACACATATTTAAAACCAGTAATATACAGAAATTAATGATAAATTTAAAAATTGCACATGCACATGCCATAGTTTCACTCCAGAAGATTAAGATACAAAAGACTATAAGAAATTGTTTTGCCCACTGTGATGATGAACGAATATCTAACAAGATGCATTAAACAAATGAGTTTGGAGTCCTTTTTTTAAAAATTAGTTGATATTGGATGTTGCACGAAGCTTGGAGGGTAACATGTTCCACACTTTTGGCGCTGCTGCGGCAAAACACCTTTCATCATAAAACTTGGTCTTACACATATTTGGTCCACGTGAAAATAGGTGAACTAATGAAGCCGACCTTAAGGTACGCCTTGGCTTATTGTACAATCCAATAAGTTCACAAACCGTGAAGTGAATTTAATGTAAGCAATACGATCTTGTACACAATCCGCTGTTGCACGCACGGGAAGCCAATGGAGGTCCCTATAAAAACTGGCTTTATACAGGGTGTCCCAGAATGATCTATACCGGGTTTCAAAAATACATAAAAATATAAAACAATTAGTGTTTCAAATTTAAACACTTGCGATATGATGTTGGAGATGTTTCCTACTTATTCCGCTAATTTCATTGAGATATCTCATTTTGTTCCGCTGTGGCAAGATATAATCGAAAATAGATTATTTGTTTTCATATGTTGGCTCACATTATTCATTTTTACAGCTATCCTCTTTAGCACTACCATCATTTCAAACAATGAACCCACACCTCATAAGTTATATTCAAAACTCCCGCCAAAGAAAGGAAGGTTAAAACCACTCAAGCTAAACGAATCATGCCCAATTAAATCAAAGCTTTGTTTTCTATGCACACATCAATCGATTGTTTACCAAAAAACTAATTAAAATTAGAAGAGGGTGCAATACTAATGCGAATAAAATTCCAGGTCTAATTTAATGTTTAAAAGGTTTAGTGAATTTTTAGATGTATGATCATTTTGACAAAAACTTGAAATCTACTATCGTTACAAAAGGTCTTTTTTCCCATCAGAAATGTCCGATTTTCATAATCTTAAACTCCTAAGAAAGCTGGGCGTTTGCGCAAGATGAAAATGAAAACGGTTTGGACAATATTAATAAAGTTCATACAAAATCGTATTACTTCGGTATAGGTAATTCTGAGACACTCTGTATGTTCATCCGCTGAAATGCACTGGTATGCTACAAACTGAGACGACCGTGTTTTGTGCCTTCTTGGATAAGTAAATCGGAGATCATACATCTACAATTGAAGAGCTCTATTCCAAAAGGAATCAACTCCACTTTTTGTCGAAATTTAGCTAGGTGCAGAACATGAAAGAGAATTACGAAATACATCTTTTAAACTTTGTTCTACATCTTTAGCATGATGGGTCAACAGTTATGGCCCTCGGTAATTTCCGGAAATGTCCGGTAATTTCCGAGAGTTTCCGGAAATTTGAATATAATTCACTATTTTGTAAGCCAAAATGGTAGAAATATGGTTCTTTTATCATGGTAAAACATTGATAGGAATGTGCTTAATGAAATGCAATGAAGAAAACGTAAAATGTATGGGATAATTGTTTTTAAAATTGCACACAAACAGAAGTGATGTTATTTCAAAAAATGTGCCAAATTGTCAACATTTTCAGTTTTTTCAAGAAAAAACAAAATGTCATAATTTAAAAAGTTGAAGAGGTATTTGAATGCAGTTTTCTGTTTTGAATGTGATTTGATAATGTTTTTCAGGTGTACTAATTGAAAATAACGATGGTTTAGTAAAGTGGTTTTTGAAAATTGGTCGAAACATTTATGTTCCAAGAGGGATCAACTCCACTAGTTTCCGAAAGTAAAGAAGGACATAGGAAATACAGTGAAAATCAAAATATGAAATCAAACCTGTTTTTAAGCTTACAGGTATGATGTCTTTAATATGGCAGAAAATTAGCATAATCAAAGAAGTGCAACATCCTTAATTTAAAAAAACGTTGCTTTTCTCCTATTTCACTTATATGGAGTTGATTACTTTTGGAACATAGCTCTTCAACTAAAATACCATAATTGACATACTGGTGCTTTTAGAATGTTGCTGTATCGAAAGACTCTAGCTCGATGGCAGCCTCCGTTTTTAGAGGATTGGAAACCATCGATTCCGCATCATTATCCACCGTGTTCTGTTCGTCGTTGTTCTTGAAGGTGCACACCACAATCATCCGATAACATTGCAGACTCACAAGAACGGCATTCTTGAGAATAAAGAATATAATGAGCGGGCTAATCGCGCTGTAGGCAATTAGAAGATACAATCGCATGACGAGGTAGGGCGCGTCTTGGAGCAACATCGTGATGATTATCGCCCATATTTCGTTCTGACAACATCCACCGAAGAATGTTTTCGCTCTTGTGGTCTTCACGACAGACTTACGTTTCGGCGCCGAAACTGAGGTGAGAACCAGCATAAATTGTGTCAGACTCCATGTCCAGACGAGCAGCACGATGATAATAAGAGGCAGATTGCAGAGAACCTGTTTGATCTTCAGCGTCTCCAAAGAGAACTCCAGACTGTCGGCGGCAATTCCAATATAGACCAATAGTAGCTGCGACAATTGGTCACGTGACAGTTGACCTTTAGGTAAGAGCCATCTTCCCATGATCAGCACGAAGAATAAAAACTGCTCTATCACCACGGCCCATTCGTCTGCTGGTAGCTCCAGGTTAATTTTCAACTAAAAAAGTTTTCAAAATACGTAGAAAATTAAAAGAAAACAATAATGACAACTCAAGTAATATAAATTACACAATGCATTAAAGGTAGATGACCCGATCACATTTTCGTAACACAGAATTACTTAAAACATACAAAGATTTTCATATCATATGAAAGCTCGTATTTTGCTCATCATCATACTGAAATTTGACGGCCTAAATCGGTATAATTACGGAGAGATCGATGAAATAACGTCGAATTACCGCGAATGGTGGTAACCACCGATATAGTTTGTGTATACTCAATGGGTACAGTTCACAGCATCTTGTGCGTCTAAAATAAGAACCATTAGGGCTATGCAACTCAAACTTTGGAACACGACTTTTTTAAGGATGACCTTTCATGTAGAATAGAAAACTTCAAGTTGAAAATCGGAACATCTACCTTTAAAAGATATGGAACAAGTAAAAGCCATGTGTAACTATAGTATATTTCTCTTTCACGAGACAGTGACGTCACCGCGTCATCCACTTATTGCATGCAGCGCATAACGCGTACTCCTACATGTACTCGAGGCGCTGGCGTATGGACACGTGCGCAGAATGGCGGGAGATACACATTCGTGCGTAAATGTTGCGCCTGTTATGTTACGCCACTGTACAGATGAAGTAAAACAGAGAATGAAGGGGGGGGGGGGCTTTCGTCAGAAGTGGCTCTGAATTCATCAGGACTGTTGTTGGCGTGAGTGTTTTTTTCATTTCGGACCAAAGTGAGGGGCTCAGACTTCGACCACCAGACTAATAATCCGATTATTCAACAACAATTTCACAAATTAAAAAAACCCCAACACCCACAAATGCCCGCCCGGCCCTACATAAGGTTCTATTTGTCGTTTCCTTAACGGGGATCACCGGGTCAATCTCTTGAAATCTACATTTCACATGTGGTCGTAGTCCTACTTAATATATTCAATGGCTCCCCATGTAATACTTATTTGATCCACATGTTACCCATCCCGCTGATATGCCATTACGGGTAATATGACATCCATGTGACTACCCCGGGGTGACTACCTGTCTGATACCCACGAGCTTCTAATATGCCCATTAATCAATGCCCGTACTGTTATTAACTCATCCCGTTGGTATGCCGCCAACCCATTGATGCCCATCTGATATAAATGTTTGTTTGTTTGTTTGTTTACACGGTCGGTCCGTACAGACACACGCTTGGGTCCTGAAGGGACCAGACTCAAGCAAATTGCTCGGGCCAGGCATAAAAAGCCTATACAAGCATGCTGGTTGAATTATTATTAAAAACAGCCACTCCCAACAAATAAAGTTAACAATTTGCTTCCCATATACTACCTATTTGATACCCCCATTTGATACCCGTACTGAGATCGACTCACCTCATTAACCCTAACCATTCTCAACACTACAAAACACTACACTGCCAGGTACTAGTAGCGATAAGGCGGGTTCTCATATACGTAGGAAAATCTTAAGATTTTCCAAGCTGATTCCGTGGCTAAATTAGATAGGGACCGGACTGTGATCCGGGTTCGATTCCCCCCTAATTTCCGCCCCTGATAGTTGATTCTCGAAAACATGCCATTGAAGTTGAGTTAATAACGAGCCATGTGACATCTACGTGCCTCCCATCTGATAACCCACATGCTTCCCATATGCCATCCATGTATTAACCATAGTGAAATCCACTCACCCCGTTAACTGTCCGTAAAGCTGTAGCGTTATAGTTGACCCCCTGTTCGCCACATTCTTTCAAGTCATGCTCTTTACGGTAGTTTTCCCGTTCCATATAGAGTGCCATCTGCAACAGCCATATTCCAGGTACTACACCTGCCATACAGAGACATACACTTGGACAGAACCTGAGGGTGGCATAAAGTATTCAATTGTTAATCCTACAGCTCAGGTTCTCGTCGAGGAAATTTCAATGTTGGCATCGAAATCATTCTTTGAAAATTAATTTGGCACCAACACTAAAAGGGTTACATTGGGCTACAAATAAGAAACTGTTAATATATAATGAAGTCAAACATAAAAGTGACTTGCAATCGGATTTCACGTTTGTTTAATATTTGTACACAGTCATCGGACCGTGTATCTGAAGTTTTGAGATTAGACCTGCATATCCAATAAACGTAATGATAATACATAAAGGACAAGATATTGTCCCAGATTCTGGACTGTACTAGTATCGTCCGATATTGGAACACCCAGTATCGCTTGATACTGGTGATACTTAAATTGTTTTAACATTCGTAAATTTCAGGTACATAATAAATGTTCCAGTATCGGGCGATACTGGAACAAAATTATGTACCAGTATCGTTCAATACTGGTACAAATCCAGTATCTACCGATACTAGAATAGTAAATTCGTACCAGTATAGAGCGATACTGGCAATTTTTATATTCCAGTATTGAGCGATACTGATATACCAGTATCTGGGACTTTAGGTACATTTTTTTCTCAAAATACAAATAAAGGTTACAAGATCAAACCAGTTGACGATAAAAAAAAGATCAAACGATAAAATAACCCCCAATGTATCCCCGATGAGAACGTGAGGGCATCCTTGTATCTATAATCTTCCTTATCATTTCGAATCCTCCAAGTTCGTACAACATTGGCCTACAAAAAAGCATGTCGCCGATAAATCTTACGCTGTTGCTGGTTCTAAATTGTGGAATGAACTACCAGCAACATTCGATTCTGTGAATTCTTACAACATGTTAAGAAACACATGAATACTGACTTATTTCCTAATTAATGTAAGCTACTTTCCGGGTTTTTAATGTATAAATGTAGTAGTACAAATATTTAATTTGTACATTTGTTGTTGTTGTTGTTGTTGTTATTATTATTGTTGTATCTAAATGAAAGAGCATTTACAAAATAAATATGAATCAATATAAAGTCTTACCATTTCCACTCGCCGTTCTCTGTGAAATGACAGGTGACTACGAACTCGGCCACAAGAAGTAGAACTGGCAGACACAGTAGGTAGAATTTGGCGTCATCGTACACATCCGTTACCCGCCAAATCGTTATCATACCGATGATGCCAAACAACAAACGCGTGATCAGAGCTTTGGCATTCAGGAATAACAGATGGAGATAGCCCTTTGCTCGGTTTGAGCAATCAGATAATTGGCCCCTGCAGTCTGCCATGCTTCCCGCCTTATTTAACCAAACGTGGTGAAATCTGGTGTTTTTATTGGAATCGAAAGTTATCTACCGATTGTAATCTCGAATTTGTATGCACTTGTCATACAACGCGCATGATCAAATCTGAAATGACTATTTTTTTACAGTTTCTAGTGATTTTATATCAGATTATATAACCAATCCACTAAACCTGATGCTAAACCACACCATTAATCAAGCCAATTAGTAGATATCTTATCATTACATTGAGCTAGGCCAATGCGTCAATAGGTTGGCCGAAAAAAAAGTATAATCAAGTTAATGGAAATTGATGGACCAAAATGTTTATAATATTGTCTGGTTAATACGGTATATACGCGGGCCATTCAATAAATACCCGCAACCATTGTTGTTCTCCACACCTGAGTGATTCTGTGAAATCTAAGTGGGTACATTATAAAGTATGAACCTTAATCTATCATTTAACACAATCTGGATTTACTGAATATTCATAATTACGTAATAGCATTAGCATAAAATAACCCATATTTGGACAGTGAAAAACATGCCACTTTGGCAGGAATTTTTAATTAGCTTGATAGCACGTGTATTGAAATGAGCAGAACTTTGTTCCGAATAAGTGTGCAAGTCTAACATTTTGCATCGGGAAACCAGAGACCATGTTCAACGAGGTCCTAAATGGAGAGGTTCTGTCAAAGACAACTTTTGGAAATACACTGCATCTTATCTTGGTCAACATTAGGCTTTGAGAGTGAGCCCCAAAATGCCGAAAATCCAAAGAAATGAAAATGATAGTTATAGCAAACAATTAGGATTTCCTGAAATACCACAGCAAATGCAGGATTCATTATTGTATAGATGACAGGGTATCAATAAATACATCGAGAATTGTTGAACTTGGAATACAAATCTGCGCATGCGTAGAACGCACGGAGGTCAGAAAGCGCTCATAATGAGCAGAAATGTTAAACAATCACTGCAACCAACGTAAAAGTTACAGATAAGGAATTGAATTTAAGAAAACAAGAACTGTGGTGAACTTCAATACATATACAAAGTTAAAAAATATAAAAATTTATTTGAAAATACAATTCAAATTAATGTTATGGTCAGTATAGGGAATTTACTCAAATTGAGTAAAAAGAGCTTCATTGTATTAACATTTTCTCTGCAGAAAACGGTTTCAGATATTGTCTTTATAATCTCCCGTTTAAATCTATAACATGTAACAATTAGGAACAAGAGGTTAAGCCAAATCTTGCGGTTGGATACCTTGACCTTGACTGTTTATTTATTAAAGAATTTCTTTTAAGCTATGACAAGATGATGACGTTTTAATGTTACATAATAAGTGTTTTTTCCTCCATAATTTGCATCTGAAATTAAGTAATGTTGAGCACTGTTTCAAACGGCAACTTATTCCATGTGTCGGTTCTTGAGATATTTTGAAAAAAGTAACTGTGCATCAAATTGCTTGCAAATATTCTCCGCCCTGATCAGCTATTTTTCATGCAGTGTCCAGAGAGTATTGATTTTACGCAAGTGCCATTACGTAATCCCACAAACGATATTGTTCATTCATGCATAGCGAGGAAAGATAAAGACCCATATTTAAAATTACCCTAATTCTCAAAAATCTGATACTAGCCATGTTTGTACTTAGTTTAATGCATTAAGATTTGAAAGATATTTAATACCCGGTCGCTTTAATAACGGTGATGCATTATACGCGTAGTTATATACATCTGAGACTAATATAACTAAAGTCTCAGTATACATGTAGAAAAAAAAATCATACTTATCATAAAAACTAATACACACTGCCATCTCTGAACACGTCATTTTTCAAAATTCGCGGTGATCAAAAATCCCGGTATCAATACAAGTGCGCATATTTGAGCACCAATAACCATGACGTCATTGATGCGCTTCAAATTTAATCAAAAAAATCACACTCATTTTTTCACTTTGCTTATCTCTCATTGAAAATTGGCCACACGGAAGTTCTCGTTAATCACACACTACATACATGTATAAACAATTCGTGTGCATAAATGATATATTTTCATTTTTGGAGAAGGGCATCAAACATTTCGTTGTATGTTTTAACATTATATTATGTCATCGTTAAACCACCATTGTCATAAGCGCAGTCACCGCCGTAACCCATAGTCATTACACGCAGTGTGTATTTGTCAATGAGAGTCACCGAACAACACTAATTTTGTCGATTTGCTTATCTCTTATTGAAAATTGGCCACACGGAATTCATCGTTAATCAAACAATAAATATAAGAGAATCTTGTGCATATTCATTTTTGGAGCAGGGCATCAAACATTTAGTTTATAATATCACATCGTACTACACAAGCCGTATTTGTCTTTGGTCATTTTAGGTTCACAAAATGGACGCCGGTATTTTACACGCTACACTGGCGGCGTGAACAGGGTAAAGGCTTAGCAATAAACCCTGTACTAATTTTATTTTACCCCTTGGTGTAATCCATTATCACTGGTTAGTCATAATAATGTTATACGTAACTCAAAATCTGATATCGCGTCCAAATACAAATAATATTTAGCCTAGGCCGGAGCTGGAATATCGGTTATCCCTACAATTTCAACGCGAGAGAAATTTTAGTCGTCAAATATGTTTCCGTTTCACCGGTACGTCATAATAATGTAATACGTAACTCAAAATCTGATAGCGCATCCAAATAAAAATAATATGAGCACAATTCTGGATTTGGCCTAGGCCGGAGCTGGAATATCGGTTATCCCTACCATTTCAACGCGAGAGAAATTTTAGTCGTCAAATATGTTTCCGTTTCACCGGTTCATCATAATATTGTTAGACGTAACTCAAAATCTGAAAGTGCATCCTAATTTTAAACAAATATGATAACAATGATGGATTTTAGCAAGTTTTTAAACCTAAACAATTAATTTAATAGTAAAATCGGGCTTGTATGAATGGCCACCGTCACATATAAACACTGAGAAAATGAACAAAGAAAATAAGAAAATGGATCTAGCAGTGATAAAATGTTTTTTTTGTTTTTCTCCCGTCCAAAAAGTTCCCCGTCCTAACTGGTGCATAACCCTTTTATCTATAATCCTTGGTTACGCAGCGGCACGGGAAGCTTTACCGATATATCGATTAGGGTTTTACAGAAATATCTGCTGCCCTCTGATGTTGTAGATGCACTTATATATCGGACAATTTACACGCGATCAAACAGCCGTGAATCAGTTCTATTATCCAATTGCACAGTGCATTTCTACTGCATGCTGGGATTACATTGAAGCAACCTCTGGGGAGTTGTGCTAGTATCTGCTGGAACATGAGGCCATTCACAATGAATGTTATGTTTCCTGTTGCACCTTTAAAAAATAGGGTGCGGTCACTATTCATTATTCATTATTCATTATTTTACCAGAGTCAAAACATGCGATACAACTAATACCATATTCGCATGCGTTTAATCACATACAAGTAGTTACATCCCAGCTAACCATATTACGTTGTTGGAACGTCGTGACAACGTTTCACTTTCGTTTTTAGAACGTTGTGATCAAACGTTAGAAGAACGTTTATTTGTCGACACATTTTTACGTCTTATGAACGTTAGTCTTGAACGTTTTCACAACGTTATAACAACGTCCCAAACGTTTAAAAAACTGTCTTCAAATTCTGTTAGTTATACCATTACGTCCAAATGACGTTTTTATAACCTATTTATTACGTTGCTGGAACGTCGTGACAACGTTTCACTTTCGTTCTTGGAACGTTATGATTAAACGTTCAAAGAACGTTTATTTGTCGACACATTTTTATGTTGTATGAACGTTAGTCTTGAACGTTTTCACAACGTTATCCCAAACGTTTAATTTTTTTCCATCAAATTCGGTTAGTTACACCATGGCAACCAGGGAATGGAAGTGGTATTATAGAGGGTGGGGGGGGGGGGGGGGGGGGGGGGGGGGACATTGACCTTTTCATGTGTATGTTCTTGCACAATGTATATGGCATTAGTGAACAATTACTTGCCTTTAGCCATACATATGAGAACTTACGTATACATATCAAAATACTTTCTATGGTGTTAAAAGCTGTTAAATGTATGTATCGACTTAAATTTAAAAAGAAATAGGTTTAAATATATAAAAGGTGCAAATTAGCTCATTACCATAATTTAAAGGTTACAAACGAGCACCGGTGCTAATTTTTGTACCATTGAAATTATGCTAATGAGCTATTTCCACAATATGCAATATATAATATGCAAATTAGCGATTACAGCCCAGGTAACATAATTTGGTTGTGTAAACGTTATAATATGAACGTCGTGATGAAGCCAGATGTAAGTGATTAAAAAAAGGATGTAAAACAGTTACATATTTACGGCGAAAAATTAAGCGCGCGAAAGTGAAAATCGTCTGATAATAAAATTGATAGGCCTAAATAAATAAAAAAATAAAAAATAAAAAAATAAATAAAAATAAATAAATTGATTTATAATCAATTTCATTTGTATACGCCTAGATTAGTACAAATCAAATTTGTAATGCCAAATTGTTTTGTATTAAAAATTTGATTCGTAATAAACCTTTTCAAATGGAAACGTTGGAAAAACGTTCTCTGAAAGTTGCAGTTAAGTTCTAGTTTGGTTGCACTTAGGTTGTAGTTAGGCTGTCATTAAAACGTTTCTACAACGTTATTATAATGTGTTCTGCAATGCTTCCTGCCATATCCAATCTTTGTATGCGACTTGTTCGTGAAGCATTGGAGATTACTATCAATGCAATGATTGGCCTTGCAGAGCTCTTTGTAGAGTTCTTTAACCTTGTTAATGTCTGTTGGGCTATTGTTCATATGTTGCTCTTTACATACAACAAAATGACGGCAAATACATCAGCCGAATAAGTTCTACATTTACCTTAAATATGAAGTAGGCTACTGTTTAAAATGTATCCAGGTAAGCTTCATAAAGCTGCAATTTTGACACAGCTGTAACGATTTTTGTCAAACTAATTAGGTCGTAATAATAATAATAAATGAACAACAATACAGTGCGTTGGAACTGTACGTCAATGGCATCCAATTACATTTGGAGAAAAATGGGTGATTGTAACAGCTGATGACAAATATATGTATTAATACGATATATAATATCAGTGTTTTGACGTATGTCAATGATGTTGATAAATTTGTGTTAAAAGTGACCATGGTATTGTGATACAAACAACGTTCACATATGAACCAACAAGTTTTTTGGAGACTCTTCTCCTTCATGGACAGGCAACTCTTTTAAATTGAGGTATTTTGGTATCTCGTTCCCATTGATCAAACGCATTTATCAGCCCCTTTCTGGGGTCCCTAGGCCCCGGCAGACATCCATATCTGCTTAAAGTAGGTTACATCATAAATTATCATTATCAGATGTTTGTACCTCGTTCGATTGCTAGCTGCCGTACTATACTGGTTCCCATTGACATTACATTGCAAAGAAAGGCTCATAATTTTGTTAAACGACGGTAAATAAGTAAATTCTGCTGCAATATTAAGAAAACTGAACCGTCGTCATCTGTAGACGTTGTGTGTAATTAGCTCGTTTTTATAGCGTAATTGTGACGTTATTTAAACAATTTTTAGATCGAGAAAGGTTACCACATCTGGTGAGACTGTTCCAGATTTGGAAAAGTTCTAATTCCATATTTATTGCAACTGTCTAAGAAATTCAAATTGTATCACATTGCATTTTTTGAATTTTCATGCGGAAAAAGGTGTTACATTATTTTGTAATTAAATACCATGTTATTGAGGGAAAATATTACGAGTAAATACATATGGATTGATTTTTAAAATGGTTTGTTATTAAAACATCTTTTTAAAACATTAACTTCGGTATTAAACAAATAAACAAAACATGTGACAAAATAACAGAAATACCTTTTTACCAAACCTAAAAAAACTGTACTCAAAGTAAAATAAACATTTAAAATATTTCTTACAATGAAGGCAACCAATGCTTGAATCAAAAGCTGCATTTATTTATTGTCATAAGCAATGAGTCAGTTATGACTATTTCAGTAAGGTTATTGCATTTTTGAAACTGACAAAACATTAAGTATTGTACTCAATGACGCATGATATATATGAATGAGTGGATACACGCAGAGACACCATAGCAAAATAAACCAGCTCATATATTATTGTTATACATTAAATGCAAAATAATTACAAAACAATGATATTATTTCGTGATTTCAGTAAAAGCAAAGATAAAATCCGGCCTTTGTGATGATCGGATTAGAGTGTGCACTGTTATTCAATAGTGAAATTCCCAGTCATAAAAGCTTATTATAGAGAAATATCACACATCTTCGGTTTTTTTTAAATGTGCACTTTTATCTAATTGGGTATACAACATGTTTTCATCAACCAATTTTAAAACAATATCTGAGACATTTTTGGACAGATTTTCTCCAAAGTTGAGTACAGTTTTTTTACTCACCCTGTATAATTCATTATTTTGATGAAAAAAATGTTTCTAATAATGTCTTGACTCGTGAAAAGCGCATTTGAGGATAACACCTACTAATGTTATTCTGGTGTAAACGCTTTCCACGCGGCATTTGTCTGCAGATGACAGTTCCAAAATGTCACTAAATGTTTCAAGAATTTCATCACCATAACTATTTGGAATCATCATGAGAAATGCATTAAAATAAGTACAAATATGCCTAGTATTGCTTCAGTAGTTCTTGAGATAAGACTTTGAAAGTTGGGAAAGGTTTCTGAAAAATCTGTTTTGTATGGCAAAACTAATATATAGTAATAGCCGCATGTAAAGTGTTAAATGGGATTGATATCCCGGCACTATACTGTTACAAGTTTCCACATCTTAATTACCATCCTAATTAATGAATTTGAAGAGTTTCATGGAACAAGCAATTCAACAAAACATAATTATACAAAACCAACCAATATGTGTAGCTTACTGATTGGGCGACCAACAAAAAAACCCCCTTTTTCTACAGGCAAACGAACTTCTCAGATAACTCAGACAATTTTCGTGAACATGTTGGTGAATTTGGACAATTTTAAATATTTTAAAAATAAATTCAAAATGTTCGAACATCTTTTTTTTAAATTAGAAACAAACAGGGTTTTTTATACTGTCGACTTACCGGACGTGTATGTTACATAGTGACAAGGATCACTTGAAATGTAAAACCTTCATGCGTGCAGGTTGGTTAATCAATCATTTCAGAAATCGCACCTACACATAACTAATGGTCTTACGTTACCATATGGTCTTACGGTACATTTGATTAATAATTTCAATGATAAAAGGCCTGGAAATAATTGTCCTCCACATCTCTTTCATAAGGAGAAGAAGGTTAATGATTGTCATAGTACTGGGCCATTACTTGTCAAAAATGTCTGAATAGTATTAACCAAGTATATTTCAGTACTTTTTCACAAGCGACGAAAAAGAAAGATTCTATGGATAAACTGACCTCTCGGGTAGGTCGGTCGGTTAGGTGTTTTTTCTTCTTTCTTTTTTTCTTCAAATATTTCGTTAACATTTTAATTTTAGTGCATCATCAACAATTTTCGAAAAAAATCTTTTCCAATTTGTATTTTTAATTCGGAAAAATGGTTCAGTTGGACCCGTACTTAGTACAGGTTTTCCATCGTCGCCTTGTGAATCAGTGACACAGGTTGAATACAAAGAAGATTTCTTGTGTAGTCCAGAACACCCAATTATGATAGTCCAATTTTTACTGTGCCTGTGTTATAACACGGTAACACGTAACACGTGTTACGGTATATTACAGTTGTTACTGTCCCTGCGTTATAACACGCAAACGGGCTATTGCCAGACCAGAAACCCCGCTAGAAACGCTATATTGCTCACTTGCACGGAATAAATCGCAATAACACTAACGAAAATAGTTTAAGAATGTTGGATATCCGATATTTATTGTTTAAGATTGTTGGATATCCAATATATAATTATGTATCAATATCATTTCAAAGGTGTCAAATATAAAATACGTATACTGTACGTATTTTGTATGTGTACGTATACTGTCATTGTCAGTGTTATCTCAGTGTCCGTTGAGGGCGCTAACACCCTGTAACACAGGGACAGTAACAACTGTAATATAATACGCACTTTAATTACAGTTACTACTGTATTGGACTATCAGAATTGGGTGTCCAGAATGCTTAGCACCACTACGGCGCCAACAAGAATTCTGCCCAAAACAAAAAGTGCAAGACATGTGCTAAAGTATATTAACAAGCTGGAGATCGTCTAACTCCAACCTTCACAATACATGGTACAGAAGGCATCTTGGCCACAGATATGAAAACCCCTAAAATGAATTATTAAAAAAAGGTTCTTCCATTGTTTGAAATTACGATCGGTAGTGTCATGTCAAACAGAAGATTTGACCATAATGAAAGCTATAGTTTGATATATCGTCAGTGGTATCACATAGTGACGTATGCTCGGTAGTATAACATAGTGACGTATAATAAACTTTGGTCATTGTTGTGATGTATGACATATTGTTTTGAATTAGCATTTTCTTAATTATTTTTACAAAGTCTCAAAGCCAAAAATTGGTAATCAAACAAAAAAAACAAGCACTTGATATGCCGTACAAAGCAAACCATCATACAAGTCTTGTTTTAACATAGTGACTACATTATGACATTATGACAGATATTAACATAATTAATCTATGCATACATTTTTAATTACATTTTACATGCTACAAAGCTGAAATTTGGGAGCTTGTTAATTATAGTTTTTAAAGAATGTCCTGTGCCTTTGGAGGCTGTAAGACATCTGCATACCAAATTATACTTAATTATCTAAGGAACCTTTAGGTCATTAAAAAATTAGGCTAATTAATGAACTTAATTAATGTTTTCAAGTTCATACCCTTTCCTAAAATGTATTGCCACTTGGTGTATATGTTGGCTATACAACTCTCCTTATTTCCTGTGCTGCGGGAATCTACTGGAGTTTTCAATACAAAATTAGGGCAAAAAAAACCCTAGATTTTCATAGAAAATGTTACCTAGGGAGTAAAAAAAAAAACCCAATAATAAACAAAAGAAAATAGACTGCCCTCTGTTGGCCGAAAAACAATACACAACAAAATAATTCAAAATAATTTCAAATGGTTATATCTGTTGAACCGTACACACAAATCACCTCCAGTGAAATACGTTTTTGCTGTACTCAACCAGCTCTACCTTATTTTTTTGCTAGCCATAGGAAAATCTCTTGGTTTAATAGAAAATCAGATTTGAAGATTAAGTATTTCAATTTTTATTAAACGAATCCTTAACAACGTGTTTGACCCTCGTGCTCTAATAGAATTTTATTACCAGATCAGTTGCCAGTAAATGATGGAATTAATTCCAGCACCAATTCTCAGTGATAGAAATCAATCTTATTCTTCTCAATCTTATTGTTACACATGGCAAACTATTTGGATTAAAGGTGTATGTTCCGATCACCCTTTTTTTGGCTATGATTTTTTTCTTCACATCATGATTTTGAAATCAGAAGAATACCCATATTATTTTCATTATGTCTGTAAAATCGTAGGGGGCCAGAAATGTTCCATTTAGATATTATAGGCTAACATGTGGTGAATTACTGCCAAAGGTGGTTAACCACCAACCATTTTGTGTACTACTCGATCCTCAAAATTCTTGTGACCTTGTGTTTCCAAAATTAGAACCATTGGAGTTATGCAACTAAAACTTTGGAATGTGACAATTTAAGGATGACCTTTCATGTATATAAACATAGAAAACATCAAGTTGAAAATCGGGCCAGCAATCAGAACATCTACCTTTAAATCTACCTTTAAGTTTAAAACCAGAAAACCATATTTTATAGCTGCCATTTTGCTTAGTATACAATGATAACAGTGTCTGCTTACTCAAAAATCCCTCCAAGCAGCCTTTATTGCAGGGCCCTATTATTACTGTGTCTACACCTATGTTGATTTCGATAAGTGCTATACCAACATTAATTCCATGATTGCTGGTCACTGGTTCTCTTAACAGACTATACATATTCACTATACATATTCACTATACATTCCCAAATAATGAATCTGCGTGCATCGCTAATGCCCCCAAATGTTTTAGTATAACATGTTCGACCTTATTTACATATTGTAAAGGGATTTAAAAAAACCGGAATACATAATCAAGCAATACACAATGTCGCTCATTTGTTATTTCTGCCCAATATTCCCTAACAAATAATTAGTTAGAATGACATATATTATTATATTAAGGCAGACACAATTCTTAAGAATATACGCGAATTCCATCCCATCCCATCCCATCCCATCCCACCCAATCCCATCCCACCCCATCCCACCCATCCCATCCCATCCCATCTAAGGGCGTTTTAAGTGAAAATCACATTCGACCCCTAATCACTTCTATGTGACCTTTGACCCCAAACCGAAAAAAACATTTTATGAAGGTCAGGTAGTGGGCCCTACTGACCAAGTCTGGTGTTTGTAGCATGTAATCTGTAGGAGAAGAAGCTAGGATTTTGGAGATGAGTTGGCAATAAATAAGAAGAAGATAGTGAAGAAGAAGAAGAAACCTCCGGAAAACGAGATACAACTCTCCACAGATATCGATTATCAATCATTCAGTAATCATTAAAAAACAAATATTTCGGAGGTTAATCGACATTTTCTTTTGACACCTCAACTTTCGTACAGTAAATTGGAACCAGCCAAATACTGAATACCTGTCATACCTGGACACGCTATTATACATCATCATCATCGCAAAAAGTATTATGTTCAATTTAATTTTAATCTCTTTAAGAAACTAAGAATATTCAAGCGAAATCTTCAACATGTTAGACAAATACCTCAGTTGTATGTTATGTTATGGACATTTCCTTTATGTTTTTTTCTTCTTCTAAAACCATAAAGGAAACTAAAAATAATAATAACTACTCCAGAGAGGGCGCAATCACTCTTAACCAACGATTATCAACGGCTCTACGTATACATAATTATGAAGCAAACGTTATTGAAATTTGAATCTTTATGTTCATGTTCTATTCTGAAACCATAAAGGAAACTAAAAATAATAATTACTCCAGAGAGGGCGCAATCACTCTCGACCAGCGGTTGACAACAGCAACGTATCCGTTATTATGAGGCAAACGTTATTGACAATTTTCTTTTTAAATGGAATGTCAACATATAATGCATTGCTTCAGATTAAAAACGTTTGTAAGAGGCTGAAACCGTTCACTTATCATAATCTCCATTACCAGTCTGCTTGTTTAGCCCTTCATCTGCTGTAACTGTTGCCAAACAGATATCGTTGCTTTTTCCATCTATCCTCTCCATGATTTTATTTGAATCGCTCTCGATATTCGATCCCATTTCCTCTTCGTTCACAAACGACAATGGTTTCACCTGTTCATTGTTCGGACTGCAGCAACACAACACCGCCATACGGTAGAGTTGCAGACACACCAATATTGAGTTCTTTATGGTGAAGAACAGCATCAACTGATTGATGGCTCCGGATTTGATCATCAGATAAAGACGCATAGTTAGATAAGGTGCATCTTGAAGCATCATAGTGATGATCAGCGCCCAGATTTCATTCTCCCAGCAACCGCCGAATATCTGGCGGGCACGCTCCACGCGAGCCATTCGAGGCCTTGGCGCCGATACCGAAGTGAGAACGAGCGTGAATTGCAGAAGACTCCAACTCCAGATGCCGAGAATGAGAACGATAAGCAACAGATCGCAGATAACTTGTTCAATCTTCAAAGTCTCGAGAGAAAACTCGAGACTATCGGCTGCGATGCCAACGTAGACCAATAGGAGTTGAGAGAGTTGATCACGTGTCAGTTGTCCTTTGGGTAAGAGCCATCGTCCCATGATCAGTACGAAGAATAGAATTTGCTCGAGCGCTAATGCCCATTGGTCAGCGCTTAGAGCGACCGGAATTGATACCTTTGACAATAATGGGTGAAAGTATGAATACTTTGTTATTAACCTTTCTTGTTTGATATATGCAAAGACAGTGCGATAGGAAAAGAGAATGACATTATTAATACTCTATAGTAATAAAGACTAGCACACGGACCCCCGGGACACGGACAGTCAGTCAACAACTATGCCTATTATTTGAAAGACTAATAGTATTCAAATAACAGTTGATTGGACTTATAAATATAATAAGTGTTAATTTAAAAACAAATCACTTGATCTTTTACTAGTATCGGTCTTGCATATCATGGAAGATGGATCATCTCTTCATCAAGCCGAACGGCTGGTAACGGTGACACGTAGAGTGAAGCCTGTATTACAGGTCTTTGAACGATAATGAATAAAAATCAGAGAGAAAATCGCATAAATCATTGACGCGTTAAGGTGCGTTCATACTCGCGTCGTTGCGTATCGGTCGACGTCGACGGACAAAAGTTGACATTGCTTCAACTCGCGCACCGATATCCGTCGACCGACGCGCAACGACGTGAGTATGAACGCACCTTCAGGCAGCCGATTCTACCTTCATGTACGGAGTAAAACATCTACTAGCGTTAAAACTTCGTTCAGATAGTATTTAAATGGTTTAATCCAACATGAAGTCTTTAGCCTAGACTCAATCTGCCTCCCTTACATACAGATATACCTATATATCATTTAATATCAGTGACTTACCCCTTCAATGTCCCGAAGACCTGACGCATTGAACACAATCTGGCTGCATTCGCTTAGGTCATTTTGTCGACGGTAGGTCTGCCTGGACTCATAAAGGTCCATTTGCAATAGCCATATACCGGGGATTACACTGCATAGGTAGAGAAAGACACTGGGGCAAAACCTAATAGTAATTAAAAGAAATAAAGTTTGTATTACAAATAATAATAATAATAATAGTAATAATGATAAAAACATTGTTTATATAGCGCACTGTGGATCACAATCCCGCAGAGCGCTTTACAATATATGATATAACATAAAATAATAAAAATACAAGCAATCAATAAAAAATTGCAAGACCAACAATTGCACATTACATCAAGCACTGATATATCATAACATTTACGGAACAGCTGTGATTATATAAAAAGTACATTAATTGCACATCAAAAATATTAGAAGTCAAATGAACACACTATGAAGAATACACTCGAAAAAATGCATACATACAGCCATCCCAAGTTGAGACAAGTCGCGAAAATAACTACATGGAGACAAAGCATACATGAAGCCATCTTCAACACAAGTCTCGAAAATGACTACATGTAGTAAATTAACACACAAGAAGAACAGACTGCGCAGCTCTTCCAAAGAATTATAAAACAACTGCGCAATCATTCAGAAACAGTGCGCCTACATAAGTATTGGGATGTGATGCGATGTGATGGGATGTAATGGGATGTGATGGTCTGTGATGTGATGTGATGTGATATGATGCGATGTTATGTGGTTGGTGGGGTAGGATGGGGGTTGGATTGGATTGGGTTGGATTGTATTGGGTTGGATTGGATCGGATGATGTGTGATGGGTGGGTGGGGTGGTATTGGATTGGATTTGATTGGATTTGATCGGATTTGATTTGATCGGATTTGATTGGATTGAATTGGATTGGATGGGATTATGCGTGATATGATGTGATATGATGTCATAAAAGGCTACATAATAAGAAATCATGAAATCAGGCCAAAAAGGTACATAGTTCAATCGAATAACATTATAAGGTTGAGTAGAAAAGTAAGTTTTTGAAGGTGAAATTTTATGAAAGATGATGACGCAAAGTATTGGAAATTAATTTTCTAAAAAGAAAAAAAAAAGAAAAGAAAAAAGAATTACCCACAATCCCCAGTTCACATCTGGCGACATCGGACGGGTTTTCACAGATCGCACCACAAATGCCAACAAAAACAAAAACAATGTCAAAACAAAATAAAAAATGTGCACACAAAATCGCAAATTATTTTTCAAAATTATTTTTTGTTGTTGAAAATTCGAGAAAAAACACTCAGAGAACAGATTTTTTTCGCCGCCTTATCATTATATATAATTAAGCTTAACCCCCTGAGAACTACCGGCCGATTGGTTGAAATTTAGAATGTGTCAAATATTGTGCCAATCAGAGACATCGTTAGAATAATTACAATTTTCAAAAATATTAGCACAAAATATTTATAAGCAAAACTGTAATTGGTTATCAAAATGACTATATCATGTAATTGACCAATGGGGTTTATCGTATGAAAGACAGGTAGTGCCCAGGGGGTTAAAAAAATGGAGAGATTATATTACCACTTCCACTCTCCATTTTCCGTGCAGTTGGCGGTGACTATCATCTCCACTAGTAGCAGACCTATCGGTATACACAGCAGGTAATATAGCGGGTCGTGATAGACGTCGGTTATTCGCCATACCGTTATTATACCATGAATGGCGAACAGGAGACGTACAAATAAGGCTTTCAAGTTAGTGCCTATAAACGCTATTCCTTTACCAACTCTGCCAATGAAGTCCGCAACGACGCCCATGTCGGCGGGGTGCGTTCGTCGTCTTTCTGTTATGTGTATATCGATTTTATTTTGGAAATGTTGTGGCATAGTATACCAGAAATGCGGAAAAATGCCAAGACTGGGCGTTTACGAATTTAATTCAGCGATTATCAAAATAATAGGTCATGTGATAGTTAATGACGAGATTCCAATTATAATGTAACAGATTGCGGAGTGTTGTTAGCTAGGCTTGGCAGTTTATTGTCCGATGCATTATAGACATATATTTAACGTACTCATATCAGACATGTTTGGAAACAAACTCGTGTTTTTTTCTGAGTACGTTTTCGTTCTAGAATAAATGGAAACCTAATGTTCCATTAAACGGATGAACAGTATTGAATTCATACACACGATCCCAGACCGTGGCGCAGTCATTGAGTCCAACAATCAAATGACAAGGACATTTCAAGGTGTTATATAATACAAAACATCTTGCATTTTGAACGAAAGAATATAATTTTGATATATCTTTGGAAAATGGTCATATGCGGTTAGAACATCCGTAATTCGAAGTTTAATTTTACAAATATCTTAATTGAACCAGCACCTTATGCCGTAAAAGTCAAGACTAATGTATTTTATTATGATACAAATAAACAACGCCTATAGATGAGGTGACATTTGTTGACATTTAGGACGCCCTCTGTTGGTTTGAGACAAAACACACCGGGCAAGAGTTCCTATAGTTTACATATGCCAGATCAGGTTTCTAACTAGATTGTGGTGTCACAGCAAATTGTTATCAAAACTGTCTTTAAACTTGCTTAGGAATGCTATAAGCTATCGCATTTCACACAAAAAACTAAAACTAAATGAGTTTTACAATTCATTAGAAAGAAATTTCATGTTGTCTTCATTAACTTTACTGTATATTCTGCCTGGAGGGAAACAACAGAGGGTGTCCCATTTGTAAATACATGACATCATAGGTCACCTCATCTATATCAATCCTGTTTATGTTAGAAATTAAGAAAGAACATTGATGAAATTTTTGCAGTTTCGAAAACAAAACCAAGCGTAAAAATAGAACAATTTTGAAATGAAGAATAAAAATGGAAAAAGGAAAAAAGAAGAAAGTATATGTTATACCACGTTTTATGTAACATGTTAAGATTGTAAAATAAGTCTCATATAGTGATCATAATATGTATTATTATTTATTAACATAATTATACGAATACATACGAACCTGATTTTTCATTTATTATAATATTATTAAGGCTGGCACACGTCATTTTGTAACATGTCAGCAGAAATTATATTTTAATTATTTTATGTGTGGCTGATCTATGTGATTTATTGTATGAAAATTGTTAATGTAGCTAATATTCTAATGTAACTAATGTAATGTAAATTCTTTTAACATTTTATATAAAATTGATATGTTTTCCTGATAATAATTATTGGTGTTTATAAATAAATAAATTAATGCAAACATATCAAATTGTTTTAAAATAGTCAAACTTGTCTGTGTAATCAAATGCCAATCTAGCTAACCAATTGTCAAACCAAGGTTATGGCGTGTCAATCTTTTTAGGTAAGGTCCCACTGTAAGACCAATTGAAGACGTGTGTCCATTAATGGCCAATTTGAGTTAAACCGGGTTTTAGTCAGCTTGAGGGGGTAAGAAACATGGGAATTTTACTGATTTTTAAATTTGAGACTTTTAAATATGTTTTTCAGGGGGTCCAATTTATAGGGGGGTCAAAATATATTAATTCGTTAATGGCGCACTATATCAAACAACTTAAATAGGGAAAATATGTCGTTTTATCATAAAATATGTTTTATGCTATAAGAGAGTCTGGAAACACTGTTTGTAACTCCACAAAAGTGCCAATTTTAATGACATTTTTCATAATTCACTCAAACGAACTTCCAATATCATTGAATTACACTATAATTGCTAGAAATGTAATTTAAATAAATGTTAGTGTTACTTGTTCAACACTCACAACCAAAACTAGTCGGGCACACGATTGACTAGCTTAAAACTAGTCAGTCTGGTTAGTCCAGCATGCTTGACTAGTTTATTCTAGTCAAGCGGTACTTCAAACTAGTCGGGCGAGCAGGACTAGCTTCAGATATCGGAAAAACTATAGTTGAGAATGCTTTTCTAGGTTAAAATTAGTGCTGGACTAGTTTTTGCACCAGCTTCGACGAACTAGTCAAGCGGGAACCTGAAGACTGACTAGTTTAAAGCTGAGATCCTAACTGCACATGCGTTGATCATAGCTTCATCGAGAGAACAGCAACTGTTCTGAGCGCTGAAGAAATTTCTCTTTTTAGCGGAAATATGTAACACAATCATAAAAGAATGATACAGGTGCAACACCAAACTGCAAGGGCCAAACTATAAGTTAAGTAAAAACCACCAGATAGTTCGCAGAATTCCAAAATGGATGAAAAGAATGGCCCGATTAGAGTGATCTGTCTTAACGCAGAGCAACCAGCAAGATCAATTTCAACGCATGATACTTCATGGGTCTGAATTTGATATAGATAGAGGTCACGCTATTTTCCCATAGCAACCGATGACTAGGCAAAAGCTAGCTAGTCGAGCATGACTGACTAGGTAAAAGCTAGTCCAAATGGGCACCATCTGGACTAGCTTTTAGCCAGTCAAAAACTAGTCGAGCGACTAGTTTAACTAGTCAAGCAGGCTTGACCAACTAAGCAAAAGCTAGTCGAGCGACTAGCCTAAATTGGCTTGACTAGATAAAAGCTAGTCCAGATAAGCACCATCTGGACTAGCTTTTATCTAGTCAGGCTTACCAGTTTAGGTTTTCAGTGAATTATGTTTGCAAGATTTGTGAGCGCAAGAAGTGCAAACTCAATCAAGTCCAAAATCAATAACACTGAAAGCCAAACTGGAGTCAAGTGACGCTTGAAATGGAGTAAATCGGCCATGACTCTCCAAAGGAGTCATCCTGACTCGTTCAAAGGAGTCATCTTGACTCTCCAAAGGAGTCGTCCTGACTCCCCAAAGGAGTCATCCTAGCCGTCGGAAAGAGTCATCGGCCATGACTCTCCAAAGGAGTCATCCTGACTCTTCAAAGGAGTCATCCTGATTCTCCAAAGGAATCATCCTGACTCTCCAAAGGAGTCATCCTAGCCGTCGGAAAGAGTCATCGCCCATGACTCTCCAAAGGAGTCATCCTGACTCTCTGGAGCTAATTTGCATATTTTACTTGGTCTTATATTAGCCGAGTAAAATGCACAAATCGCTCATTAGCATAATTGCAATGGTACAAAATTTAGCACCGATGCTCGTGTATACCATTTCAATTATGCTACTGAGCTAATTTGCACATTTTATTTATTTAAACCTATTAATTTATTTGAATTAAATCGATGCCTTAATTTAACACCATTGAATGTATATTGATATATACACATATTTCTCATTGGTTAAGGAAGGGAAGTGATTGCTCACTAAGTAAATGCAAATACATTGAGCAAGAACATAAACATCAAAGAACCAATTACCTTAAAGCCCCCCCCCCCCCCCACCTCCAGTTCTCAGTGTCTTATTCCTACCTGGAGTCACGGTGACTCTATTTAGCCAGTTGGAGTCATTATTACTCTCGAAAGGGAGTCCAGCCTACATGTGACTCTATGTCAATATTGACTCCATTTGAAGAGTCACAAGACTCCCTTGAAGAGTCATGCATCATGACTCTCCAAAGGAGTCAGTAAATGTTGACTCTCCAAGGGAGTCATGTGACTCTCCAAACAGAGTCAATATTGACATAGAGTCACATGTAGGCTGGACTCCCTTTATAGAGTAACCCTGACTCCAGTTTGGCTTTCAGTGAAATTGATTAATATTGATCAATAAATAATTTAAGTACTAATTTTGTGTAGAATATAAATCCCAGAGACATAACCTATATACTCACCAAGTAACAGCCAAATTAAACTTTTACGTTGATTCCTACAATATTTTGTAAACTTTAAATGCCTGTATCTCAAAATGTCAAATATTGACTTATTGACTTCTTCCGCTCACGTCTTCAATTATAAGTATGTAGCTCTCGCGTATAAGTTAGTAAGTTACGTGAGACTTTTACGATAGGTGCCAAGTAATATTTTACATCACTATACGTACAAGCCCTCACAGAAATCGAAAATGGAAATAATGTGAAGCGATCAAGCAGAATGAGTCGAATGTCGGTAATATTGATTTTGAGTTACAGGTAAAAAGAAGTGACAACTTCTTATGTTTTACTTTGTTTTCTAAGTTGGTAAACTGTTTGTAACTTAAAAACTAGAAATTCGATTTTAGTTGGGTTTGGACCATACTGTAGCATTTTTCATGGACAAATATCAAAATTCAAAACTGCCGAAATATGAATCATTTCGCTTGATCACGTCACATAATTGAATTGGGCTCAGTTCAATCATTGGTGCTTGTACGTTGATGCAATATGTTACTTTGGTAAAGTCTTACGCATAGGTCACTTATACGTATGAGTCATGCGTACTAGTATTGCAGTGTGGACTATAAAAGAATCGCGTATTTGTTGACGTAGTGTACGTTAGTAACTCATGGTTACTGTAATGTAAAGAGTAAAAGCAAGCTGTAGCAACTGGGTGTGTGGGGAAATAACGCGATAAAGCAGAGGAATAACCAATAACACACGGAAATGCACTGGGACAATAACGCAACAAAAAATATAACGTGATAATAAAGACCGACGTTCCAAGTGGATATACCACCCTTCATCAGGGACAAAATATAAAACAAAAAGTGGTTAATGAATAACAAGTCCACCACTTCAATTATAGCACAATGTCAGTAATAGATGTTGCCTACAGACATCCAAGTTATCACTGAACACAGTGTTGTCAGCTAAATAAGGTGCCACACCACGCCCAAAGTAGTCCAACTCTGCCGAGATCCCCACCAAAAGCACCTGATTCTACTAAAGTTCATGGTTACTGGTTCAAGCTTAGGCTAGGCATCTGCTCCGAATGATGATGCGTTATGATCGGGGTTATGATCAATGTGATCAGTAGTTAGTGTGAGCATGAAGCTAATACGGCGTGATCCAGTTGACATGACAACGGTAAGTTATACTCTAACGTGTACTACGCCAGCGAATAACATGGGTTTGTGAGTGCTCCCTCCTCGTTACCGATGCCGATACCTGAGTAAAATGCTACATCTTATTGCAAGAGGGCTCTTTATATATAACTACGGCAATAAACAAACGCAGATCTTGTACCTTCTACGAATATTCAAGGTGAAATTATGCGCAATAGCATCAATATCTAACAATCGTAAGGCAACACGTAGTTACCGAATGTTGGAGTAGGTACAGTACACTTCAACTTTGTATGTATGATCATAATCCAGATTTACATTGAAACTAATAGGAATTCTAAATTCACGCCAACTTTTCTGTAACTTCATCTGCTTCAGACGGTGATTCGCCCAAATCTGCATATTATATTGGTTTCGAACATGTAAATGAAAAAAACAAACATTTCTGTTTATTCTAATGGTGATTTACACAGTAAACTTTTAACTGGTCTTATTATATATGATAAGCATTACAGATCTAGTAACTTGCTCGGAGGCGATTTTTTTCCCGCTAAGGCAGATTTGTAATACGAACAGTTGTTATGTATTAAAATAAAGTGCCTTCTATGATTTATGTCGTTAATAATAGGCAATCCAATATTTCGCGTTCAAGCTTATAGGCTATCCAATATAGGCTATCGGATACACTAGAGGTTAATCAATGTTTTGCCATCCTTCCCGTCAACTAACCCTCAGATTTCGTGAACGTCTGAGATGTTGTCTATAGATAAAAACTAGCCCAATGTGGTTATTTGAAGGATTAAAAGCCTGTTAAAAGTTAACATGTAGCAATACTGTAGTTTGTCTTGGGCAGTGATAATACAAGGTCCCCCCAGCATGTTGTCAATGGGAATCTCTGCCAATTCTTGGATGCAACTACTAGCCCTAATTGCGACCTTTGAAAGATGTTGTGTTAAGAAATTCAATCTTTGAACTTTGAAAAACTTTGTAAAATCAAAAGTTCAGATTTCGAGAAAAGTCACGATATAGTATCCCTAGAGCAGATTGTAATTATATATACATGTAGAACTAGCCTATCGTGGCTACTTTACGGGATTAAAAGCCAGTTAATCATTGGCGGATCCAGGATTAAAATTGAGGAGGGGGGGGGGGGGGGAGGGCTGGGCTGACCAAGGTTTATTTTAATTGGTACCCCCAAAAAAATCGTAAAAGGATCCATTTTTTTGCCGTCAGCTCATGAAATTCTGCTAAGTTGGGGGGGGGGGGGGGGGGGGGGGGGTAGCGATGTGGTCTTCCCAAAACCTGCAAAAAAAGTCGCATGGTACAAGTCGCAAATGTACAGACGGAACCTATCTATGCCTCTGAAAAAGGTAAAGTAGTACACACAAAAAGGACTATTGTCGAATTTTATGGGGCGCCCCCTCCGCCTCTTGTATCCGCCACTGTTAATAGTTAACATATGACAAGACTGTAGACTGCATTTTGAATAAGCAAGGTCCCGACATGTGGTCAAGCATAGACCATTGTATTGGTCAATGCAGAGCTTCATGACCGTCTACCTGCCAAACAATATATTGCAACATAATTATACAGGTATCTGGACCGTATTGTAACAATATTCGCGTACATTCATCCTGGGGTGTCCAAATGTTACGATATGTTTTAAGGGGGGACTTAAGGAAGTTTTTGGTTGAATTTTGTTAGTGCTGTAATTATTGAACCATAACTCAAATGTATATAAAGGAATCTTTTTTGGAAAGGAAATGAATCTGAGAATCAAAATTTTGACCCAATTTTTTTGAACAAAGCTAACAAACATAATTTTGAGTTAAAAACGCCCAAATCACTTGATGATGATGTAAAGACACTAATGAAGGGACGTTTTTTGTTGTTGTTGAACCTAATCCAATATTTTTTGAAATTTTGACAAAAAAGTGTAAAAAAAAAAAAATCCATTTTTTCCACGTTTTTTGGCACTTTTTGGTCAAAATTTCCAAAAATATTAGATAAGGTTTAAAAAAAAATCGTCCCTTTATTAGTGTCTTAACATCATTATCAAGTGATTTTGCCATTTTTTACTCAAAGTTATTTTTGTTAGCTTTGTTCAAAAAAATTGGGGTCAAAAAACTGAATTTTGTGATTTTCTCAAAAAATTGACGTCAAATTTGGGTTCTCTGATCCATTTCCTTTCCAAAAATGTATACTTTTATATGCATTCGATTAATGGTTCCAATAAATACAGCACTCACAAAATTCAAAAAATCAAATCAAAAACTTCCTTAAGTCCCCCCTTAAAACCATAAAAGTACCAAACCGTGAAAGTACCAGTTTGGAATACTCCAATATTTCAGTATATTAATTCGTCGCTGTTCTGACATACCGGCACATGTGCCATTTTGGGCAAAATGAGTTAAGGTCATGTTTTTTATACTGGGTACAATTTGTGTTACATGTCCCTTTTCCCATAAATTAGGTTCCTTTTTCAGTTAATGCATTATATCTGAAAAAGTTTACATTTTAAGTTGGTAAAAGTATACAGATTCTGAAAGCATATACTGTAACGGATGCAAATAGCATACAATCAAGTTGATTATACAGGGTGGCCCGAAATTGTACAGGGTGTAACAAGCAAAATGTTCTAAAAAAGAAGGGTTTCAATAATTACTTCCACTATGTATATGAAGTGATGAGAGAAAAGTTCAGTACAGATTTAAAGTAGTTTAATAAAATACCCATCCAGACATATGCAAATTAAATTTCATTATGAATCTGAAATTCTATATACAGGGTGTCTAAAAATATGTTTATTTAGTTCCGGAAAAATGCTATTTTAACAAAATTCAAGTAGATTTCAAATAAAAATGCATCAATTACATGTACATGAACATTGATTGATTTTAAAAGTCACCCTTTTCGTATGTAAAGGTGTTAATTTTAAACATATAGGGTGTTTAAAACATTAATTTAGGTATACGTGATTATCCATAAATCATTAAATTGAATGAATTTAAATTTGCATCTGAAACATGATTTTACATTCCAATTTGAAGTGGCAAATGCTTAAAGTGGTATGATATTCAAATAATGTTCAATAAAAAGGGGCCCTTTAACTACAGGGTGACTCAAATTTTCCCAATGGCACATGTTTAGTGGCATACAATTAACTGCGTTCATCCTTCTTGCACCTTCATGATGTGCAAAGCACATTCAAATGAACAAATTAGGTTAGTTTCCATAATGTTTGAACCCAGTCGGTATTCAAATTTCAAGAGTCTGATTTAAGATTGAATTATAAAATGTTATCGTTTTAAGTTGTATTCAACATATAGGGTGATCCAATGTTGATTGGCGAACTAATCAAGCAGCTTATGCTGGTCATCCTATACTAGGTCAGGTCAGTTGCATTCCTAAGAATTTAATAATTCTCCTGAGTTTACAAGCTTGATGAAAACCAGCAGTTTTTTACTTATTTGGTAACACAGTTAAAAACAAGTAATAACACCACACAAACGCATTTAACAAAATGTGCTAATTAACATCCAGACAATACAGAATACATGAGGTTAATTACATATCTTCTTTTAATTTTTAATTAAATAGTTAAATTTATTTATTCAAAAGGGTACCTCAACCTTTCTATACTTTTAAAATGGACAGTTTGGTGCAGGCAAATGTTTGCATACATTCGCAAACGGCGACCAACTTACGTTTCTTAACAATTTTTTGAGCTTCTTAATGCTAATTAATGATTCCTTAATTAACTAATTAATGATTCCTTAATTAACTAATTAATGATTCCTTAATTAACTAATTATTGATTCCTTAATTAACTAATTATATTTTTAATTCAAATATGCTTCAATAATGTTATGTTTTCAATATAGAATTGTACCAAGAGTGAAAACAGTGCATTTTATGTTTGCCCAATGTATGTTGCACCATACTTGTTCAACTATGCACTCCTCCTCCTCCACATACTCCTCCTCCACATACTCTTCCACCCCTGACTAATTAGGTTTAACGAACTATTGTAATTAACAGAACCATGGTAGTTTATATTTTTCTTTTTAAAATAAAGGCCAAATACTTTCTCATCAAAATAAGACAAAATTTGAGTATGTGTGATAAAGAATAGCCAAAATATATGCATGCAAAGTAATAATATGTAGTGCAAATGTAACAGATCCATCTTTTTTGGGTACCCAGTATAAAAAACATGACCTTAAGTTGCATTTTATGATCTACAAGTGAAACTCTTTATTCTCCAAAAAAATTGAGACAAAAAGGTAATTAATTAATGAGATACCGCACTAATTAGTGTCATATGCCAGGGTTTTAACATACTGGCATGAAAATATTTTGGCATGATAACACCTAGAAATAATGTGCATATAATATAACTAGAGCGGTTCTCGGCTTTCGCGGTTCTCGGCTTTCGCGGTTTTTGGGTTTATGGTTTGAGATTTTGAACAAAACCTGACTGGGCCCTGTTAGTGAATAGATTTGGTTGGTGTCATAGTATTATTTGGGAAGAATGAAGGATATTATAATGGAATTGGAGTTAAATGGTTTTGAAATTATTCATATAAATGCTATCTTTGATGATTATTCAGTAAGTGTTACCTCTTACTTCACACATTTGCGATTATACAAGCCAATTGATGACATTTTGGATGATTGAAGTTTTAAATGTCATCTATAAAATCATAGTAGATCGGTCTGAATACTCATTGTACTTTTTGGGATATGCAGTAAAAACTAAACTTCCATTTAGTGTGACGGAAACAGGTAAAAAACTGCCAAATGTTTCTTAAGTGCCATGTATTGGCCAATTCTAAAAACAAAATGTACCTATTGGTCAATTACAATCATGGTAAGTTCCAAATATCTCTTGAACAGGATTTAAACAATACAAGCGAATGATTTCTTGGTGGAAAATGCCTTCTAATTAGCCAGAACCAGACCAGGAAAAGCATCAAGTGTAACCCTACCCTAGAGAATCACTGCAAAAGTCATATTTGCTTGTAATAGGAACTAAGAGGTCTTCATTATACAGGAATAAACGGATATATTTCAAGTTTCTCGAAAATATATATTTTCTATCATTGTCTACCTGATTATCTATTCTAAATATAAATAAATATTCTAGCATATAAGGAAAAATAGTGAAGTTAACATTGGAGGCAGCAATCGGGCTTTCTATGTACCAACGAACTTTTGACTGAATATTTGTTTTTTAGTATGCTAAATAAATGCGTGTCATTTCATTTCTAAAAGGTTCATATTGCCTTCAATCTGATTTATACATGATGGTATAAAGTTATATTCAGAAATCATGTATTGTTTTGTATTTTCAGTTTTTAAATCGGGTGGTTATACCTGAGCATACGATACGGAGAGAAAACGAAAAAACATGTATTTATGTTTGGGGTAATTGTCTGTGTCTGTTGTCCAAAATTTCTCTCTGGCTTTGATTGCATCATGACAAAAGTGAAAGAGGTATCAATTAGCATTTGTTATAAATGTGCAGCTATGATTCAGATTTATAATCATGACAAATGTAGTGGTGCTGATATTCATATAAGCGATGTTATGTGTGTGGAGGTAGAACTTTTGTAGTTTGATTGGACAAGAAATAATGGGACAATATCTGTAGGATATAAACAAAGTGTATGATGTTCTTTTGCTGAGCAATGTTTATTATGCACACATACAACATGTTTACTATTAAAATATTTGTATTTTGTTCATTAAAAATGACATTGCAAGGATAATCAACTCTGTGATTATTATGGAGTGCTATAGTTTAGTCAGTTCCAAATTGGCGAAAACCGTTTACCTAAGTGAATGAATTCGGAAGAGTAAGCTTTCTAACGCTTGCATCTTTTTTGTCTTGTTTCCAAAAAGCGTTCTTATAGTCTAGAATTACTTGTTTGCGCGGATTGATAATAGTCAAATATATCTTGCTCTGTTGGAACTAATTAAACTATAGCTTATAAACATATTTTAAATCATTCTGTTTACATAAACAATATTGCAATTGAAAACAATTTTTATACTACAAGTAAAACAAATGATGAAGGTATATTATGTGATCTTTCCAGGGAATGCCCTCGACATCGAAAACAAAAAATGAAAGCAGTTTTCCTTGTGGATTTACATTTCTGATCATAAATTGTACATACATGCCAAGTTACAGGGCGATACGATTCTACTTTCTAAAAAAAATAGAGGGCGCTCTCTGGAAAATATCACATAATATACTTTTAATATTGTAGTCAAATTGTCACGATGGACCACAGTCATGCTTAACACCAGTTGATAAGTTAAGTTCTGTATAATAGCATAGATATAATGTTGTTTTTTATTTGTAGATGGTTATGTTTTATGACGGTTTGGGATTTCACAGGCACTGTAACTGGCATTTCTAAAATGACAACCCCCTCCCCCCCCCCCCCCCCCCCCCAAAAAGAAGAAGTTGTGTAGGCCTCGGCGCATAGACCTACGCGGCGTAGCTCATTTCACATACTAATGCGGGCACGCTTCTGAGACAGTCTATTTTCTTTGTTTGGGTTGAAAAAACATGACCATATACAGTTGAATAGACAGTAAAATTGAATTGGATTTTGTTACTCATAATTAAGTGATTACAATAAATGCAATGTTGGAATTACTTTATGCTAGAGGATTGAGATTGTTTTAATAATCATGTTTGGTAACGATATATAATGTTTGTCTACATATTGGTAGGGTTTGTCTGTTTTTTGGAATCTTCAAGGCGAAATTTGTGGGTAGTTATTTAAAATGTGTGTCTTTTGTGGTTCGAAGCAAAATGAAGATCGAACTGTGAGAAATGACAATTTAAAGTGTGTGATCATATTTTTAGGCTCTTAATTTAAAATGTTATTTATTACTGCAAAGAACATTAGCAAATTTAAATTTGAGGATTGGAATAAAATTGTGAGGAAGGAATTGAAATTAAAATCAAGGGTAGGGCAATATAAAAAACTCTTGCAGGGTTATATTCTAAATAGCCACAATTATGCTTCGATTGCTTCAAAAGTTTAACAGAGCAATCAGTATAATTGGGATGTTTGTTTTGCAATATTAAATTCAGTGTTTTAACAGTACAATTTTAGGAATTGTGATCAAGTATGAAATGCTTTTTAGTGTGAAATTTGGTTCACAGTTTCTTTTGAGCCGTACATATTGCCATTGTATTTGTCATTTCTGTTCAAGTTGTGGTAAATTGAAGCTCTTTCTTGCTAGTTATTGTTATTGCTTTAATTGATCAAATCTGCCAGATTCTAAATATAAATAAACATAATTGCATTCAAAGTTGCAAAGCTTCATACAGAGCATAATTAAGTGTAAACTCCTAGTAGGGTTGTTGGCAATGTAAGTACAGGGGAGAAAATGGGTCAAAATTTACAAAGGACATAATTAATTAATCATCATTGTGTGAAATGTAAAACATGATTATTTAATTTGAAGTAGTAGTACTAATGGTTCCCTGGCGGATGCATGTAGGGTAACTTTTAAATATAATTGTGTTAATTTGCATATCGTTCATATATGAGTTTTTGTTTAGTAGTAGGTTCCATGCTGCCATCAGGGGTAGCTCAGGTAGTTTATCAATTCTGCCATCAGTGGTAGACCTGGAAGTTTCTCAATGATGCTATCAGGGGTAGCTCAATTAGTTTAATAATGCTACTATCAGGGGTAGCTCAGGTAGTTTATCAATGCTGCTATCAGGGGTAGCTCAGGTAGTTTATCATTGCTGCTATCAGAAGTAGCCCAGGTAGTTTATCAATGCTGGTACCAGGGGTTGCCCAGGTTGTTTTTCAATGCTGCTATCAAGAGTAGCCCAGGTACTAGTAGTTTATCAATGCTGCTATCAGGGGTAGCTCAGGTAGTTTATCAATGCTGCTATCAGGAGTAGCCCAGGTAGTTTATCAATGGTGGTACCAGGGGTTGCCCAGGTTGTTTTTCAATGCTGCCATCAAGAGTAACTGAGGTAGTTCATCAATGCTACTATCAGGATAGCTCAGGTAGTTTGTCAATGCTGGTACCAGGGGTAGCCCAGGTTGTTTATCAATGCTGCTATCAAGGGTAGCTCAAGTAGTTTATCAATGCTCCCATCAGGGGTAGCTCATATAATATATCAATGCTGCTGCCAGGGGTACCTTACGTAGTTTAGCAATGCTGCCATCATGGGTAGCTCAGGTAGTTATCAATTCTGTTATCAGGGGTAACTCATGTAGTTGATCAATACTGCTAGCAGGAGTAGCTGAGGTAGTTTATCAATGCTAGTACCAGGGGTAGCCCAGGTAGTTTATCAATGCTGTTATCAGGAGTATCTCATGTAGTTTATATATGCCAGTATCAGGGGTAGCCTAGGAATTTATCAATTCTGTCTGCCATCAGTGGTAGCCCTGGAAGTTTCTCAATGATGCTATCAGGGTTAGCTCAATAAGTTTAGCAATGCTGTTATCCGGGGTAGCTGAAGTAGTTTATCAATGCTGCTATCAGGGGTAGCTGAGGTAGTTTATCAATGCTGCTATAATGGGTAGCCGAGGTAGTTTATCAATGCTGCTATCAGGGGTAGCTCAGGTAATCAAGTAGTTTAGCAATGCTGCCATCAGGGGTAGCTCAGGTAGTTATTAATGCTGCCATCAGGAGTAGCTCATATAGTTTATCAATGCTGCTATCAGGAGTAGCTGAGGTAGTGTATCAATGCTGCTATCAAGGGTATCCCAGGTAGTTTATCAATGCTGCCAACAGGGGTAGCTCAAGTAGTTTATCAATGCTCCCATCAGGGGTAGCACAGGTAATTTATCAATGCTGCCGTCAGAGGTAGCTTACGTAGTTTAGCAATGCTGCCATCATGGGTAGCTCAGGTAGTTATCAATTCTGCTATCAGGGGTAACTCAGGTAGTTTATCAATACTGCTAGCAGGAGTAGCTGAGGTAGTTTATCAATGCTAGGTACCAGGGGTTGCCCAGGTTGTTTTTCAATGCTGCTATCAAGAGTAGCCCAGGTACTAGTAGTTTATCAATGCTGCTATCAGGGGTAGCTCAGGTAGTTTATCAATGCTGCTATCAGGAGTAGCCCAGGTAGTTTATCAATGCTGGTACCAGGGGTTGCCCAGGTTGTTTTTCAATGCTGCCATCAAGAGTAACTGAGGTAGTTCATCAATGCTTCTATCAGGGGTAGCTCAGGTAGTTTATCAATGCTGCTATCAGGGGTAGCTCAGGTAGTTTATCATTTCTGCTATCAGGAGTAGCCCAAGTAGTTTATCAATGCTGGTACCAGGGGTTGCCCAGGTTGTTTTTCAATGCTGCTATCAAGAGTAGCCAGGTACTAGTAGTTTATAAATGCTGCTATCAGGGGTAGCTCAGGTAGTTTATCAATGCTGCTATCAGGAGTAGCCCAGGTAGTTTATCAATGCTGGTACCATGGGTTGCCTAGGTTGTTTTTCAATGCTGCCATCAAGAGTAACTGAGGTAGTTCATCAATGCTACTATCAGGGTAGCTCAGGTAGTTTGTCAATGCTGGTACCAGGGTAGCCCAGGTTGTTTATCAATGCTGCTATCAAGGGTAGCTCAAGTAGTTTATCAATGCTCCCATCAGGGGTAGCTCATGTAATATATCAATGCTGCCGCCAGGGGTACCTTACGTAGTTTAGCAATGCTGCCATCATGGGTAGCTCAGGTAGTTATCAACAAACAAAGTCATGGTAAAACCGGAGGTAAAACTGTTAGCATATAGGCCTATGTACGTAGCCGGCCTATACCCTTTTAAAACAAATGAACGGAAAGAGGAATTCTAGCTTCATGTAGGCCTATGGATTAAATATCAATAGCATGGATGGTTTTATTTTAGTCCCAATCTTTGTTCCCTCTGTTTGCCCGGACGTGTATGGTGTACACACATTTATTGTAAAACAGTAGGCCTTGACAACAATGATGACTGGATTGAGGAAAAAACCCCAGTTCTGAGACCTATTTTATTTAGTGAGAAAGCCAGTTCTCTTATCGAGAAAAACAGTATTTAACCTATTTTTGGCATATCAATAAAAAACCCAGTTAAGTTAATTTCAGAATTTCTAAGACTATTATTCTTATACCAGGGAGGTGTAATAATAAAAATTAGTATAAATAACATCTCTCTGCTTATACTATAGGCCTTCAAATTATTAATTGCTGTGCTACATTGTAACATAATAGGCCTATACTACGTAGATACGGCATATGAGTGCACCCCCCCCCCCCCCCCCCCCCGGCAAGAATGGCTGTACCTTCCCGTGCGCGATGACAATAGTCATTAATTTCAAGTGCGCCCCCCCCGGCCAAAATGGTGATAGCTTCATAATTTTTAAAGTACTTTACAAATTGATACAATCAGTGTTGCAATACCCATGCGCCCAACTGTACGCCAACTTGGCAAATACGGCCGATAAAATATTAAATACTTATGAAAAACGTAAAATAATATAACATCATAAAATACGGAAACAATACACAGAAGTATACAGAGTTGTAAATGTTAATAAGGGGAGACGTCAAAACTCGACCGCCCGTTGACCGCCGGTTACGTACGGTTCCGCCCGGTTCTTTCAGGTCAAATGTTTTACTGGTATATGAATATGCACGCACGCAACACTGAACAACTGCCGGTTGACTTAATGCTGTAACCGGACCAATTTACACTATCAATCTGTTACTTTGCGGTCATAATAGCTCTCTCTATAATCGTTCTATAAAAATAACCATTCATAGACTTTCGGTTTTGATTTTAAAAAGTTAATTGAGCTATAAACAGATTGAAAAAGCCAACCCCATCGAAAATCAATAGCTGCATTGTACTGGTTGTCAACTGAGATTTTTATTGCTCACGCGTGTGACGAGGCACTTTCAACCGGTCATGCACCAGAGTGTAACTATTTGACCTCATTATGTGTGTATATTATAACAGACGACACGTTTTGTGAGAACCGGGCGGAACCGGCCGTAACCGGCGGTCAACGGGCGGTCAACGGGCGGTCGAGTTTTGACGTGATCCCTAACAATCATAAAGATCGAAATTACTGTTTCAAGAACGCATGCAAACCGTTTTTCCTCTATGTTGGGCGCGTTTTGTGTAAGAGTAAATATCATCGGTATCAGTCAGACTATTGACTACAATCGATACAATCAGTGTTGCTATACTCATGCGCCCAACTGTACGCTAAACTGGGCGAATTCGGCTATAAAATACAATTATGAAAAATGAAATAAATGATAAAATATGCAATATTATTTCAGAATCATACATACCTAAATTAAATATGATAGCTGTGCGTGCAGAGCAGCCCATCTCTGCCTATGAATGTTTTTCAAGAACGCATGCAGACCCGCAAGGTGCAGACCACCACCGCTTTCCCGCGGGCGGTATTGGGCGCATTTTCTGGTGCGTAGTAAATTCGGTAAGCCATACCGATTCGTCAGCTATATTTACCCGTCAATTGATGAGCCACAATAAAACCACTCACCGACGATAATGACCGCACTTGGTCAATATTCTCGCGGAACTATGAATGGGCTAACATGCCGCTATTGTCTTCAACTTCAAGTGTTATATTTACTTTATGGCTTCTAACATTCCATGTAATTTATTTGTAAAGCTGAATATTCCATTAGACTTTAAGGGGGTGATGGTTGTAGAATAAAATACCAGCAAAAAACTTCGCATAAATACCGATAAAAAAACCCCCAAACTTTGCCCACCCAACCCAAAAGATATACCATGGCAGGTAGTAAGCTCGTAATTCTTACTACATGTACTACCTGCCATGGAATGGACCGGGGAATGGATATTAGACTCGCCTTGAGGCTAATAAAAATTCCACCTGAACCCAACATCCAACAACTTAGAATAATGGTGAATCCCTAATATAGTGTATACCGGGGCCTGGTACCGAGGTTAATATAGGTCACACCCCCTGTGTTTAGAGTTATTGTACTGCGCAAATTCTCAGCTTCAAGGTCGATGCCTGTTTTATGATGACCTCGAAACTAACAGCCAAAGTTCACCTTCGGCATACCTTAACGCACGCACAGCGACGTGTAATAGAGGAGATTACAATATTATTGGACTGCGCAAATTCTCAGCTTCAAGGTCGATGCCTGTTTTATGATGACCTCGAAACTAACAGCCAAAGTTCACCTTCGGCATACCTTAACGCACGCACAGCGACGTGTAATAGAGGAGATTACAATATTTTCCCGACATTTCTTGATTAAGTCCCAACGATACAAACTTATGTACGGATTACAGCTTTGTCATAATCGCGTCTGTCTAATAAAGGTCTCTATCGATCAACCATAGCACACTTGACAGTACAGTGATAGTGACCTTAGTACAGATGAACGAGTATGTTGGGACATTTCTTCCGGCATGAGCTGATCATCGAATTCAATACTGGGGGCCCAGTAATCAGATGGATTAAGATATTACAGATGTTATTAGACATTTCGGTATCTTATCTATTTATCTGTAGCTTTCTTGGTCTGAACTACTTGGTTGGTGTTGGGATTATTTACTTTGGGCTGAAACGGATACCTGTTGTGTGTGGGAGAAAAATCACGAACATATGATTTATGACGCACGGATCGACACAGTATAGACGTATAACTCCACTTTGCTAGAATTAAGGTGATATAAAACCCCATAAACTCTGACTGAGCAGTATATATCCAGGTACGTCAGTAGTAATTCCCGAAATGGAACATTTTGTGAAGGGAATCCTATCACCAGGGAAGTCAACCGTCGTCGGCGTATAATTGAATCATCGTTATGCTATGAACATTTGCGGAGGTATACAACATACATTTATAATAAAACCGATTCCGCGTGTCGAGCTCTTACTTAATTATCTACGTTGCAACTCATTTTTGTTATATATATTATGTTATGATCGAGGAAAGTCAGAGAAATAAATACATTGTTATTGTAAACTAATTTGTCTTGAATGTACCATATAGTGTCCATTCTGAGTATCCCCTGCACCATACGGTGACACCAGATCGGTACTTTCATGGTTTAACCATATGTTCCTGGTCGATATAGAGGGGCTTATATCTTGCAAATCTGTATTACGGAAAATAAAGTCGCTGGCCGGGCTGGAAATGGTAAACCTACTTTTTATTCAAGTAGGGATAGTAGGGATGCTTGGTAAAGTAGGGATGCTTGGGATAGCAGGGATGCTTGAGATAGTAGGGATCCTTGGGATGGTAGGGTTTTGGATAGTAGGGATGCTAGGGATAGTAGGGATGCTTGGGATATTAGGGATGCTAGAGATAGTAGAGATGTGAGGGATGGCCCGGCTGCCATAGAACTTGTGTTCGCATCGTACGTACCTGTACGTACGTGCGTACGTGTTGTGCATACATCATTCGAATGAGATAAATCGACTGAAGTATTAGGAATAAGTTAACAACTGCAGGTTATGTCACAATCCAAACATGAATCGCAAACTTGGTTTTAATTCTTGTTAGTTTACTTTTTATTCGTACATTTTAAAACATTCGTACATAATCTTTGAAATGTATTATGATAATTTATAATAAACAATATACATGACACCAATATAAATACGACCACCAACATTAAAAATAATACAATTGTTGTTGATAGTACTATTTACAAAAATAATGCATGGTTCGAAGAGCAATAGGACAACATTGTTTTCCCGTGGTACTGGCTACAGGCCCATTGCTATTACAACTTTAGCCAATTGGTAGTCAACATCAATTACTCCGGTTGCCTGTATGTGCAGTAACGCCGTCACTTGTGATGCCAAGCCTCGTGTAAAAGTCAGTTCCGAGGAAAATCAAATGCACCGCCCTATTTACCCGAAATAAACCACACAGTTATTTAGTTACCCCTCACTATGACCCTTGCAACGAGGTTGTAGATAAATAGGCTGTACTATTTGCCATGGGGTAGAAATAGTACCGTAGGTCGGAATTGGCTAATGAACTGGCATTATTAGTTCATGCATATTTATGAGGTCTAATAAGAATCTAATATGTGATATGTGTCGTTTTGCAATCCGTAATCTGATACAGATCAACAATAGTTTTAAAATGAGACACTTATCTTCTAATACTTGTGAAAAAACAATCGATATAATTTGTTTGAATCGGCTCTATTTCGTATATGAAGAGATTTGTTGCAAGCGGGCCACCGTCCACTTCTACATGTTACTCATTTTGCAATATTGAATTTGCATTGACAAGTCCATGGAATTAATCAAATTATTGTATGGCTGTGTTCATTACTGTTTCTATATGACTTGGATTAGTGCATCCTTGCACGCCAATTGAGGCACCAACAATACAAGCCACATTTCACACAATGAATAGCCATCCTTTAAATAATGCGAAATGTGTAACATGTAGAAGTGGATGTAGGCCCTTTTGCAACACAGCTCTTCATATGTTGTGATTTGTTCATATTGTGGTTCATATCTGATGTGATCAACGTTTGACGGATACCATACTTGTAGCAATCACTTATTTCGGTGCTGAGCTACTTGCTACAGAATGTGGGATGTTGTCTTTATGTGTCAACATCATCATTAGTTTTATGATCAAAGGAACAGCTCAATCAACTAAGCAATATAAATATAGCAGTTCATTGAACAGAGTTCTAGTTTTGAGCACAAACTACTGGCAATTCATATTGTGCCTCCCCCGAGCGCTGAAACAACTTACGGCTTCAAATGGGTTTTTTTAATGGGTGAATACATCAACCTTCCATTAACCCTAACCCTAGAACGTGGCAGTGGGGATGGAACGAAGAACAGGGGGAGGGGGTTAAATAAAAAATGGTAAAAATTATGTCCGCCGGCCCCGGGAATTGAACCCGGGTCGGCCGCGTGACAGGCGAGACATACTACCACTCAGCCACGGGGGGAGGGCTTCACAGGCTAAAAAATCGGAGACCATATATACCCGTAGTTTAGTGCTACAGGAGATAGAACTGGTGCGCGCGCAAGCCAAGTGGTGCTGGCTGTGAGGTGACTGTGAGACGTAGTAGGGTTATGGTTATTCTGTGTTATAAGGACACGTCACGTAATATTCGAATTAAAGGCGAATGAGTTTAAATGAATGATATAATACAGGGGTATTACATTTACATTGTGCTTTATAGTGACATATAGTAGATACGTCAGTATGTAACCAATCCTTTAAAGGCATAAAGTGATCTTTTCCAGGGGGCGCCCGCTATTCATGATTTTTTTAAGAAAGTAGATTTTCTTGCAGAGTTACATTTCTGATCATAAATCATAAATCATAAATATATTCTGAGTTACAGAGCGATACGATTCCTGATTACTTCAAAATCAAGATTTTAGAGTGAATTTAGAGTGAAATTATTTTGAAGTAATTAGGAATCGTATCGCTCTGTAACTCTGATTTTGGTTATTTTGGACTTCGGAATAGTATGATACAAATAGGATATTTTATAGGTCAGACATCTCAAAACGGATCGGAATACTATATGGCTCAATGTAAAACCACCGACATACGACACTATGTAAAACCAGCAATCAATTCCATAGCTGAGTCAATCAGCAAACAGGTTTTGAAAGTAACTGCTGTGTGTTTGACCTGTAAACTGACCAAAGAAGGTGATGTTAAAAGTGTTTCCCATACTCTGTGAACATCGTGAAATCATTACACCTCTGTATACGTTTTATGTCACTGAGTTTATCGAGACAAAAAACGTAAGTGAATGACGCAGTAACGTCACGCAGTAACGTCACTGTCTCGTGATAAAAAAATAGACTTGCATTTCACTCTGGACGATTACGATGACGTAATCTTATTACATAATCACACTCAAGCCACAAATACTCATGAAAATCAAACCAAATTGAAAATGTAACCATGTATATACGAATCCTTATTCTCTCTCCCCCGCCACAGACCCTATCCATTTATACAAGTTTACAATACGGCCTCCCATGCCCATCCAAGTTTGCCAGTGCTACAACCGCGATGTATGTATAGGGATTGCTTTGAACTAAGGCTATGTACGAACAGATTCGATAACAACAACAAAAATGAAATAAATATGTATTTGACAGGGATGCAAAATTGTATGGAGCTATTGAACCACACTTATAAGAAATGATATATAATATAAGAGAAGACGACAAAAACCTGTTCTACGTGCGGACCTCTCAGGTAGGGTCGGTCAGTCGGTTTATTTTTGGATTTTTTGAAACAGTTTGGGAAATACGCGAAGATATCCAAAATGTTCTAGACCCCCCCAAACCCCCCCCCCCCCAAAAAAAAAAACCCCAAACAAACAAACAAACAAACAAACAAAAAAACAAACAAAAAAAACACCAACGCTGACATTTTTAAAGAAAGGGTCGATCGGGCCCTTAAAACAGGGTTTTTTCGTGGTCTTACTGCCACAAGCTAATTACCTATAAATAAATTCCTTTTAAAATATTATAATAAGAATGGCCTTTCATTTAAGTTACCTTTATTTATAGTTAAATAATATATAGACTGGGACAAACTGGCAATAATTAAATAATATAGTTACTAGTCTGATCACAATCTTTCACACATACATGTAGCTCAAACGTCTGATTTCAAATTCGTACATCAACTCCGTTCGAGCGCCTTGCATGCTATTTTAACGAGCATGCACGCGTACGTTTCATGTAATATTACCAAGTGGCTAACGTTATTCGAGCTACATGTACAGGAATTATCAAATATTACTTTTGCTTATTTCCGTCTTAACTGATCGGGTCGAAACATCATCATGCAGCTTTTTAGAGTTTTCCTTCTTATCTAAGTAATCGGAAATGACAATAGAAAGTGTGTACAGGAATGGATTGATAGAGGAATTTATGGGTAGAATAAATCCTACTGTCCAAGCGTACACCTCCGGGGGTATGGAGAACACCCCGGCTTGCACCAATATGCATATGATAATCAGGGGAACCCAACAGCAGAAGTCAGTGAGCACAAGGGCAGAGGTTTTCACTGCCATTCGTATTTCTTCTTCAACGCTTTGATTGCGGGACGCTTTTCTTGCCGTCATTTTGGCAGTATAGACGATTTGTATGTAGCAAAATGCCACAAGAAGAAAACATATGAGATTTAATCCAATAAAGACTATGATGGAAAAGTAAGTAGCGATTTGGTAATTAGCTATCTGAGAAACAGGGAAAGAAATGTTCGCGGTGACATGTTCATTTCTGAGTTTGAAACCCTTAAGAAATAGCACGTAGTACGAGCTATATTCATACTGTATACCAAATTCATTTTTGTTGAGTTGAATTAGGTCATATTTGATATCCGCGACTGGTCTCTTAACCATTGGAATTCCAACACAGACTTCAGATACTTCAAAAGCACCGGGAAACTTTTCTGACAACATAATAGGAACGATGCTCAGCGATAACGAAAATATCCAAATCAAGACTGACAAAACCTTTGAAGTTTTTAAACTAATTCGTCTAGAACTAAAGGGATACTTCACACCCATCAATCGATCAACACTGATAAGTGTAATGAAAAACACAGATGTTTCACTAGATAGAATTGAAAGGATCCCCGCAACCTTGCACACTTCACTTCCCCTCCACCAATTTGAATACGATGGAAAATATTCACCAAAGTAGAGGTCACTAACTGCCAATAAAATCATGTTGATACCCATGATAAAATCCGAAAGAGACAGATGAGAAATGAGGAGGGTCTGTGGGGTCGGCTTACTTTTGTGCCGAGAAATAAAAGCAAAACCATTAAACAAAATAGCCGTAAAACCCAGGCACCACATTGATACTCTTACCATTACCTCAGGTAACATACGTTTACAAGTTAGATATGCAGGTTGGGGTTTTTCAGAAATACAATTGTCACGCGTGTCGATAAAACAACAAGTAGGATATTCATCAACCAAAACTGTAGAGTTTTCTATTCCTTTGAATGACTTCTTGTTCACGATGAAGAGATCGTTTCCTCTTAAATCAACTGTTTCCAATTTGGTTGAAATGTCTAATGATCCTTCCTGAAGAGTATACAATTTATTATATGATAGATTCAAAAAGGTTATATCTTGTACGTCTACAAAAGCTTGTGTATGTATGAACGATAATTGGTTATGCTGAATGTCAACAAGCTGTAGATTACTCAATCCTTGGAATGCCCCGACCTCAAGCTCCTTCAATATATTTCCACCTATGTACAGAGCTCTCAATTCACTTTGATCACGGAAGAGACCGCTTGGCATTTGTTGTAACATATTGTAACTTAAATCAATGACAATCAACTCGTTCAAGCCATTGAATATTACTTCATTTAGCTTCGTGATCATATTGTGTGCTATGGATACATATGATAGGTTAGTTAGAGTTGAAAATGTGGTGGAATTGACCATGGTCACATTATTCAAGCTCAAATCTAGAATGATTAAGTTGATGGTTGCTTCGAAAGAAGGCAAGTTGGTCAATTTATTCCGGGTTACATTGAGGTATTGTAGGTTTTGTAATGATAAGAGCGCGTCATAAGGTACGTCTTTGATTGCATTGTTCGATAAATCAAGATTTATTAAGAATTGTAATGTTTTATATATATTTTGTGGTATGGCCGATATAGAGTTATTTCTGAACGACAACGTAGTCAAATCATGAGTGGTGTTGAATAAACTCGTCGGCAGTTGTGTTATGTCGTTATCAGTTAGAAGAATATACTCTAACAAATGCAATGACTGGAAAATGTCAGGTGGAAGTTCTTTGAGTTCATTGCTCTTCAGATCAAGGAGCTCCAATTGAAATAGTGAATGAAATATCTTACTCGGCAAAGTTAACAATTGATTATGGCTCAGGTCAAGTATGTTCAAACTCACTAAAGAATTGAAAATCCGTTCTGTTAGAGTAGTTAAATAATTATCACTTATCGTTAGTGTGTTTAAACTGAATTGGAAACCAAAGATTCCTTCAGGTAAAATACGCAAGTTGTTAAAATGCAAATCAAGAAACACTAATTTTATGTGAGCATCAAACATACCTGGTGATAAGGTTTCCACTCTATTCCCACCCAAACCAATAACTTTCAACAATGTCAGATTAACTAATAAGCTGAAGGGCAGCTCAGTGATGAGATTGTTTCGTAAGTACAGGTTGGTTAGATGTGTGCAATTAGAGAAAGTGTGCTCATGAATGCTAGTTATGTAATTGTCTCCCAGATCAATACTAAAAGATATTGCATTGAATATAAAAGAATCGCCAACGGATCCCTGGATATGTGAACTAGATTGGTCAAAATCATTTTTGTCCCACGCTTCAGGTTCAGGTACGTCAAATACACCAGCATGTAATGACGTCAACTTGTTGTTATTTAAATCTATGAAGCCGATTTCGCGCAGACCTGAAATCAATCCTCTTGGTAATTTAACAAGATTGTTGTTGTATAAATTAAGAAAATGTAAATGATTCAAGTTATCAAACGCGTTCTCTGGTAGAGTTTCCAAAAGATTATTTTCTAAAATGAGATTAAGAATTGGAAATCTTATCTCTTTGTCAAACAGATCAGATGGCCAATATCGAATATTATTACCACCTATATCGACTGTTTCGAGATAATAATTGGTTGTAAACAATTCCCCCGGTAACCTGGTCAATTCATTGTCATTAATAAATAAACTTGTAAGGTTGACAGCATTCAATAAAAGTTTTCCCGGCACAAATTGGAGCCGATTGTAATTCAGATACAGCTCGGTGACTTTATGCGTAGCATGAAACAGATTTTCTGGAATTGTGTACAGGTTATTCGCTGTCAGTCTAATAACACGCAGATTAAATAATCCGTTCAGAGCGTCGTGTGAAATACGCCCAATTTGTGAACTCTGGAAAGATATCGAAGTCATGTTTTTATCAGTATAAACTATAAGGGAGGTTATCTGTCTATCACCACAGTCCATTCTCCATTCTTTATTACTTAATACACAAAAACATTCTGTACGACATTGGATACTTTTGTCATATATGACACGTACATCTTCCCCCAAAATGAAAACATAGTTAAAGCGAAGTAGTTCGGCAGGTATAATCGAATCGTACTCCATGGTATCGCATAAAGGATACTGTATTACATGTAGTACCGTATTAATATCATTTGTACATTCCCGCTTATGACTCTCGTTCAGAGTAAGAATTTTTATATCCAGGTTAATATTGACGAAATTAAATTGAATTTCAGTACTGTCAAATAACAACATCGAGCACGGGGTTACCGATTCAAAGATCAATTGAATCGGTTTAATATGGCAATGTGTGTCCGTTTGCTCGACATGCTCAATATAGGCATACGTCAGCAGTTCGTTATGAGAAGAATTTGATATTTCTATCAAAAGAGGATGTTCCGTGAACACCGTAAACTTACACGTGTTATTTGTTTGTAACTTTGTATCGACACTCACATAAAGTGGTAATTGGGATACGTCAATTTGGGCTTGTTTACAAATGTCCAAAGTGGCATTATCATGATTATGAATTGAACCAAAACAATAATCGCTGAGCAGCAGTGCACTCGTAACAACACAAAAAAGCATAGAATAAATCATGCTGCGTCAATGGTTAATAACGTCAATTATCTACTAAAACATTACATTAAATACATAATTGTGTGATATACAATACGTTTAACAACAATTCATAGGATACCTGTACTAATTAAAGACATTTTGTAGCGAAATGAAAAATTATAACATTTTCGGTTTTATACCTTTTTGCTACTTATTGTAATGCTTTTACCGTGATTATGTCACGGTATTAATCTCTTCTTGCAGACAATAATTGTTTTCTGAAGAAATTGGTATTCTGTGCATCAAACATAACCATGGATTTCGATGTTAGCATTCAGTGGTATACTGAGACACACGATTTAGAAACTCGGACCACTTCTGTTAGTTCCGTTTTGGTTTCGGCTACACGTCTATGCTCTCCGAACTGTAGTTATTGAAAATAATACAACATTGCATTATTTTAAATTAGTTTTTGTAGTGTACAATATTCATAGTTTTATAATACTACACCGGTAATTACGAATCTAAATTATATAGTATGTTCATGTGCGATGATTCATGAGGTAGTGAATGTAGATTAATATCAGTATTTCTCATCACGATTGAAGACTGAACGGACGACTGTTGAATCAAACCATGGACATAGTAGACACAGAGGGAACGGAATAACAAAGATCCATGTCTAAAGTTCCTATCACATTGCTGATCTTTAACACTTCTTATTGCAATCCAACTAGAGAGTCTTATCTTAGCTTAAAGGTAGGTGCTCCGATTTCTGGCCTGATTTTTAACTTTCGACGTTTCTATTCTACTTGAAGGGTCATCCTTAAAATAGTTTGTATTCCAAAGTTTGAGCTGCACAACTCTAATGGTTCTTATGTTAAAACACGAGGTGACACGAAGTTTGCCCATTGAGTTGTACACAAACTGGCTGGGTGGTTAACCACCTTTGGCTGTAATTCACTGCAGTTTGGCCTATAACATCTAAATGGAACATATCTTGCGCTCTTTAATTTACAGAAATAGTGAGAAAAATATGGGGTTTCTTCTGATATCAAAATATGTTGATGGGCAAAAAAAAGCTCAATTTATTGACCGGAACATTCACCTGAGCATTTTTTTGAGATAGAAATGTATACACAAAATAAGAATGCACAACTTTCGAATCTGTTTAAACACAATCAGCCGGCCGGTCACGATTAGCGGCTTTAAATTGTCGTACACGCGATTTGCACCCATCCACATTTTCAAGCGTGACCCCGCTAAATGGGCTGTAAAAATCATCAATATTTTGCATCTTGTCTTCGTTTATAACATGAAATAACTTGTGTAACCCACCACCTATGTAGGTAAACTACCTATTTAATATAATTTTTATTTCCACTATTTGAGTTTTGGAAGAATTTAAGGCCGAGAAAAAAGTGATATATTTGTGTGTGTTTTTAGGCAAAATACCTTTTAAATTTAGAGTAAATATAAAACCTAACAAATTCATATTTGTCACAGTGTTTGGTAATAATGTTTCTTGCAATAAATTGGTCTCAAATATATCAAGATATGTTGGAGATAGCGAAGACCACGGATAATCTGCAACTACTTGACTTTGTTACGACGATAAAACTCCCATACTTCTGACCATGAATAAAAATATAAGATATATCATTTATAACAAAACAAAATCACCAACATGGTCCAACTACTGGCGGATTTGACTGAAAAAAATACAACTCATAGTTATTAAAATTAAAAAAAACATCTACTCAATTTCAATATAAAAGACACTATTTTCAAAAGTGATATCATAACATCTCTAAATAGGACCAAAATACGGCAATGTTGTGTCAACATAGCTATTGCATTAAACCTACACGTTAAAGCTAACATATTGTTTAGTGTCCATAAAGCCATTCAAGTACTTGCACTTGAAAGTTCCGATGATAACCGAAATTAATCGAAATTGTCCGAAGTGTAGAATTAACCGCCATAAAAATCCCAAAGTTTTTTTTCTAGTGGTATCTAATGAATGGTGGCCAAACTAAGCAAATATATCAAACAGTTGATGGGATCTTGTTGGCGCACTGATTTACAAGAACTTGGACGATGCACAAAGGGCTATTACTGACTCGCATGCAGTGCAAGTTGCTCTTAAGCAATTTGTAAAAAATCATTTAAACAAAATCTCTGAGATCCCAAACCAGTTTCTTCATTTTTTATTCAAGGTAAACCATCTTTGCAAGTAGATGTCATTTCCAAGGTGTTTTAAAGATGGCGCACGGATTTACGGAGGTGCGAAAATGGCTAAAAATGGTAAAACTTGACCTTTGATCTGCATTATCTCCGTGCGCCAACGAGATCCCAACAATTTTTACTTTTGAATATGGTAAAGGCTCTGAGTTCTTCCTTATGAACTTGTTTATGTAATGGGATCTTGTTGGCGCGTCAAACTATAAGGGCTGCTTGAAAACTGCTAAGGACGATGTTCGTCACGGTTTCAAGGTCAGCGTAATGTGACGCGCCAACGAGATCCCAATGATTTTGTTTAACTTTTGTTGTGTACCCAACTGCGGGTTTCAAAATATGTTTTCCTTTTGTTTCGCATGGTGCGCATAGTTATACTTATAGGGAACGTAGTAATCATTTTACTGGGATTTGTTCCTAGAATTTCGGTGATTTTTTACGACCGAACCAAAACTTTTAGGAATTTTAAAATTTGGCAGTAGTATAATGTTATGGTAATGTATCACTAGGTTTTTTTTAAAAGTTGATCTGAGAACCCATGAATCACCACATGGTACGCCCTTAACAATAACAACAATATTTCAGCAATATTTGTTTCTAGTCGAGAATGTACGTTGCATTAGGCCAACAGAAAAGGTAGTTGTGTTGCCATCATCCGGTCGGGTCAAAATTCCGGAAAATGGTTTTGTTTTAAGATTTTTGTTTCAAGATTTTTTAAAAGAAATTCTACACTATTTTTACCTATCGTAACCCAGAAACACAAACAACAAACTCGGGTAGCCAGTATGCGTTTTCCTTATTATCTTCACACATGTTGACTGAAATAATAGGTATAAAATGGTTGATTTGGTATTATATTAAAAGAAAAAGAAGAAGAACAAAATCCGGCCGGCAGGCCGACCTTTCGGATGTTAGGCTTGTATGGGCAACACACACTTTTTTGTTGTTGGCCATAAGCAGTTACACTAAGCACTAAATATGGTTTAATTATATACATACTGTGAGGGTTTCAAGCAAAATGGTTTTAAAGGACATTGTGTAAACCTAAGAATGAACTGTTGAGATATTCATAACATCATGAATTTGTATGTCAATTTACGGTCCCAATCAAACGTCTATGATTCATAAATGTAATACGCGGACACGGGTAATTGAAAAACAACAATATGACGCGAACCTTATTTGGCGCTTATGTACGCGCTTCCGCGTGGTGTGTGCTGTGTCAGATTGAAGAAGCGCTCCAATCACTTGTATTGTGTTGTTATTTCGCGTTCAACCGCTGTTGATTTGTTGGGAAGTACGTTTTGCTTAGTGGGCTGTTCGATTAAATCACGGGGAGGTTTACCAATATGATGACCCCCCCCCCAATATTTGTGTGATGTTTTAACCCTAACCCCCCTGAATGCTAAAAATGCTTATCCTAAGTCCATCTCCAAGCCCCAGTGCCGCCTGTTTTCGATGACGTTGTCAACCGAGCCTATATAGTGAGCGCAGTATACTGCGCGAACGAGTAGCAGAGGGCCGTGGCTTAGTGGGTGGCACATAGGGCCGGGGTCCGGGTGGTCTCCGGAAGTTGGGTTTTTTTCTTCAAAAATTGTGATACCGGTCAAAACAAAAACCCTAAATGTGAATAAAAAACTTTCAGTTGACAGTATGATTCAAAACCAGCTTGTGTAAAATATCCCCCTCCCAAACCATTGTATGAGCGTGTATATATTACAGCTTTTGCTGGAATACGCTCTTATATGTACAAACAGTGAGTTTAGGGAGAGATACCACCGTATTCACAGAAAGTGAAACCACTTTTTGAACATGATTGTAGTTATTCAACAACGCATCTATTCGGTCCAGTACGTCGATATACATAGTCAGCCTAAATATTGACGATTAATGGTGATACATTATAGGCTTCCAAAATTGGATTGTATTTTGTGTACGCTTTGTACACAAATCCCCAGAAATCATTTATGCTGCAAATCCTTAAATGATCGAACCAATTGAAGAAGTATCGATTGATGAAAACAACCAATACTGGCAATTAAGATGAATATCGATATGTGGGAAGAACATCATCGTTTAACAAGTGCGTAATTATTGTTTGATTGCAATGTTCGATGATTGAACGTTCTTTCTGTTATCATGATATAGATAATATTTATCCGACATATCTATACTTTTATTTCTAAAAATTGAAGGAGGGAAGAAAAGGGGATAAGAAGGAGGAGGGTGGAAAGGGATAAGAAGGAGGAGGGTGGAAAGGAATAAGAAGGAGGAGAAAAGGAAAAGGTTGATAAAAACTAGACCAATAAGACTTACTTTATCCGGTGGTCGTGTGAATAGTCATTCCCATGTTTAAAACAATGTGATGAGCATCTACCCCAGGAATACACCAAACACATCTGACGATAGACCACGTAATTACAGCCAAATCCACAAATTGGATTAAATCCCCGCGGTATATGGACATGATTTACTGAACAAATAATTGTACCTACGCATGTAAGAAATAATACTAAGTGCGAATAGATGAAAAGCGCATACTTATTCGGAAAGGTGAGCACGTGAAACACAACGCTTATAACAGCACTTATATAAGACCGTACTTCGAAAGTGATATTGCCATTAAAACACTAAGTGGATTTGATAGTGCATTCCCATTCACGGAGGACTTAGTAAACCAACACATTTACGTGGGAGATGAAATGCCAAGAATGCAGTTAAAATGTATAACAATACGTACTACTCATGAAATGAAGTACATCGTTAAATGCCGACACAAAAGGAAACGCGAAGGAAAGGCTAGCGCCTGAACCATAAGTAATATCACGCTAGTGCCGCGACACCGTCACGTGATAGATAAGCGATATTACAAGTAGTAAGAATGTACAACACAGTACTGGAAACAGCACCACTTTATACATGACATAAAACAACATATAATATGCAGTGCGATTACTAAAGTGTAACTTAAAATTGCTTACGTGGCTATTAGCACTAGATTCGTTACTGCCTCATCCATCCAGGTAATATCTGTATGAGCTATTCAACATGTTCAAGCGGTGCTGTTAAGCCATCCGATAGCATCTCCTACGCTCATTTTGGATTCGCAGATATATAGCAGCACGGAATTAGTGCTACGTGGCTATAGGATTAGTTTGACCATTCAGCGTGCAGTAGGGAATGAAATTATTATGTAATATATTATTATACCTCATACATATTTATAGGGTATCCTCTTTTTTCGGCAGGTTTGTGTTTCTCATTGTGCATATTAATGTGTTATCAAATGAAAATATGATGATAATGTAAAACTTATCACAACAATTAATAGTGTCAACCAAAACAGACTCTACAGTTTCATTGTTTAAATTCCGAATATAACCGTGGTCACCATTTTGCAAAACCTCAGCAATACCCTTATCATTTCATTATTGTAATTCACTGACATTTAAGAGACAACATTATACACTCACTCATATATTACATTTTTGGATGTAAAATACAGTACCCTAACATGCGCGCAAATATTGTGTAACAATCCAATAGTACGCACGATAACACCAATGATGATGTAACACTAATCACTAAAGGTTATATGCACAAACAGGACCAAGTCGGGTTGTGTTCAAAATCAAAATTCCTAAACATACATACAATAAGTATTTGTGATGCGCTATTCCCCGGAGGATCAAAGCGCCGAGAACCGCGAAACCCGAAACCGCTCTAGTTTAGTATTTAGAAAATCGACATCATAATATGCTGTCCCTAGTAAAGTGATAGTATAGTGAGTGAGCGTGTAACATGATCGATGAGCCATTCCGCATGTCATCGACATAAACAAATGTGACCAAAGCAATGTTGGCATCACGACTAGCATAAATACGTATTTGCTCATCATTTATACAATCAAATGATATGATTAATGTACAACAAATTTCAGCAATGATATGTGTAGTACAGAAACCAGGGGAATCTAAATATGCTTTTATCTTGAAATACTTAAATTACGGACTTATACTTATTTGAAATCAAGACATTTATGTCAGTTCGCACAAGGCATAGTGTAACCATATTATTGTTTTATACTAGGGCATCCATGACGCCTATAGCATTTATTTTAAGGTATGTAATCAACTAGATCTAGTTCTGGTCTGAGACCAGGGCACCTTGATTTTTATGAGAAAATGATCCCTAGTGACCTCTTCTTGTCCTTTGACCTGGTGATGATGATTTGACTTTTTTTCTTGCCTCATCAAACCAAACAAGATAAAACAGGTCCAATCTAATTCGGAGCATGTCTTGAGTTTTACCCATGTAAAGTTCAATGACCCCTAGTGACCCCATACGGCACGCCAATTTTAATCGCTTAAATCGCTGTATGTGCATGGACCCAAGGAATCTTTTGACCAATTTTGACATTGATCAGCCATTTCCTCTGAGACAAGAAGCAATTTAATTGATAAGGTAAGAAAATCAACATTTTGACCCCTAGTGACCCCAAATATGTTTTGATTTTAAAAACCTAACTATTATATATGCGTACGGTCATTAGAAATATGTTGACCAATTTTGACGATCCTAGGTCATTTCACTGAATTGCAAGGGCGTTTTAAGGGACACCCCAAACTGTGAGGTCCTGTAATGAAGGTCTGGTAGAGGGTCCTACTGACCAAGTCTGGTGATTGTAGCATGTAAACTGTAGAAGAAGAAGCATTTTGTAGATGGGGTCTGCAAGAAAGTTTAATGACCTCTACTAACCTGTTCCAGACCTTTGACCCAAAAAATCACGATTGACTTTTGTTCTTGCCTCATCAAATCAGAAAGGATGAAACAAACCCGGTCCCCAATCGGAGCATATCTCACGTTTTACCACTGTATAGGTCAATGACCTCTAGTGACCCCGCATGACACGTCAATTTTAATCGCTGAGATCGCTGCATGTGCATGAACCCAAGGAATCTTTTGACCAATTCTGACATTCTTAAGCCATTTCCTCTGAGACAAGAAGCATTTTAAATGATATGGTTAGAAAATAACATTTTGACCCCTAGTGACCCCAAGTAATTTCTGATTTTAAAAACCAACCTATTATATATGCGTACGGTCATAAGAAATATGATGACCAATTTTGAAGATCCCAGGTCATTTCACTAAATTGCAAATGCATTTTAAGTAAAAATCACATTTTGGCCCCTAGTGACCCCTGTGACCTTTGACCCCAAACTGTGAGGTCCTGTAATGAAGGTCTGGTAGGGGGTCCTACTGACCAAATCTGGTGATTGTAGCATGTAAACTGTAGGAGAAGAAGCATTTTGTAGATATTGCCAGAAGAAGGAGCAGAGGGAAGAAACGGCAGAGATAGAGTACCTCGATTTTTGAAAAAATCAAGGTAACTATGTTATGTATTAACGGAGAAAGTACAGTCTCTACCATTCATGTTTATACAGCCTTAACCCCCGAGACACCTTTTCCACACAAAAAAAGGGTTCGCGTCCAGAAAGCGAGGGGGAAAAGAGCCCCTATTCCCCCTGGGCTCGAACCCCGGACCTCTGGGTTCAGAAGCGAATGACTCACAACTGGGCCACGGGGGTAAACCATACTTGGCTCAGTATACTTCGCCGGGTGACAGCGAGCACACCGCATCGTAGTTATTTAGAGTACTCAAGAGTGTTAGGGTTAATGGTTTCAGTTAACACTATCACTTTATACTCAATCTTCCGAACCAACGCTGAAATTGCAATAAATATTCGTACACACTCATAGGTAACGAACACAACTCCGCCCAAGACATTTACTTGACGCTGTTGTAGCAGTTTCCTAGTCTACGTAGTATACTGCGAATAGTAATTGGATTTTGTACAATTTAATTTCAGTCTTCCTCCGGAAGAAAAACTTCAACACTACTATATATCCCAATCATGTAAGCTGTCACGAAACATCACCTGTTTTCTATTAACAAAAATGTCAATGTTGATGAGGAAAGGTGAATTAGATCGGGCAAACACAGTATTTTTGAGACGAAAAGTAATGAAACAATTGATCAAACTATTCAATGAAATAAGAGGCATAAAACAGTATATATTTATGAAAATAATCATTGCATCAATGATCAGTCAGCAAATACAAGCTAGGTAACTCATGTGTAATCTACTTATTATAACTCGCTATACAATAACGCAACCATGTTAGTTCTAAATCTCCTGTCAACAAATCAATTATATAGAGGGTCAGTGTCTCACATTTGATTGCCTTGGCGTTCAAACGAGTTCAATTGTTTCAGGCTTACACGAATTATATTTATACAAGGACAAATTAATTGATGTAATAACTTAAGTTCAGCAGTTAGAGTCGCACAATTAGATATCCAGGGTGGGGTAGAAAGTGTTTACCCCCCCCCCCCCCCCCATGTCAGGGAAGGGACCCCCGACCCACCCTATGCACAAATAGTATGTCACTTTACTCTCTATATAACCATCACTTCAAGCCTTTTCCCATAATGATATGCGTTTCAGGGTTCCTATTCCTTACGTCTTTTCGGATCGGGTCAGACTTCAAACAATATTCCCATTTGATAAGGATTCTTGACTTCTAAACCCTATCAAATCTCTAAAGGTGCTCAACTTGACAATAGGACGTTATTTATTGCACGATGCGGTCCGTTATAGCAATACATCAAGATCACAGTGGATTTTATTTGACATTAATTACCAGATATACGTTCTAAATTGTTCCAAAATATAATATCGTATTAAAATACACGTGCAGATTAAACGAGTGCTATCAATTGATTCGCTATATGGCTCCGTTTACACCTGTAAGAAAGTTTACTTCTAAAAGGTTAATATAATAGTTAAGGGCAGTGTTAACCCGGCACTTGTTTCAAAAACTATATACATTTCACCTTTCTCTATTATTTTATACTTTTATATGTATGCTATCTTTACCATTATAAGTTACTAATCGGAAGCGATCATTTCCCATTTTGTTAGATGATCTAAAATTGATGGCTTGGTAAGTTTGAGTCAGGAAAAGGCACATGGTCTTTTGGCGGGAAATTAAGTGAAGTTTCACCCTTTTCAATGCTGAGACAGCTGTTCGATCATTTATGAATTTCCACATGAGTAATAATAGAGACGCTGCTTATTGTCCGCGACACAGACGCAAGAAGCAAAACAATGTCTAAAAATGTAAACAAAGGCCAATCTTATGATCAATTAAATTCCAGTTTTCTTCCCATTTCTTCACATTGTCACAATATAAATTGAATTTGATAGTTTTATTTCGATTGTTCATATAGTATACTCGTCTTTTAGATCGCACGCCCCATGTATTTCGTGAACATTTATTTAGCTTTAAGGGGGGACTCAAGGAAGTCACTTTTTGAATTTTGTGAGTGCTTTAATTATTGAACTATGACTCAAAGGTATACAAGTTTACATTTCTGGAAAGGAAATGGATCAGAGAATCCAAATTTTGCATCAATTTTGACTCAATTTTTTTGAACAATGCTAACAAAAATATTGTTGAGTACAAATGCCAAAATCGCTTGAATGTATTGTAAAGACACTAACACAGGGACGATTTTTTTCATTTCTTTAACCTAATCTAACATTCTTTGATTGATTGATTGATTAAAAGTGAAAACAATTGGACAGAAATCACCTTTTTCTCTGTTTGGTCAATATTTCAAAAAATATTAGATAAGGTTAAAAAATGAGAAAATCGTCCCTAAGTTAGTGTATTTACATCATAATTTAGCGATTTGGGCATTTTGTACTCAAAAATATTTTTGATAGCTTTGTTGAAATATTGTTGGGTCAAAAAATGTTGGTCAGAATTGACTCCAAATTTGGATTCTCTGATCCATTTCCTTTCCAAAAATGTATACTTTTATATGCATTTGAATAATAGTTCAATAATTACAGCACTCAAAAAATTCAAAAAATCAAGTCAAAAACTTCCTTAAATGGTGTAAAATGTAAATATTTTTACTAAATCGACGTTTTCCAGAAGTTCAATTTTGAAGGAATTTCCAGACAGCATAACTAACAAAATATCAAACTATGAGGTAAGCTTTTGAAATCATTGTGTAGAGGACCTTCAGCGCTGGGATCGGGGTTTTTTCGATTGTGGAATTCAAACCTTAAATATTCACCCATTTCTAGTGAAATTTGTGTAAAAAATGGCTAATTTTACATATTTCCGACGTTTTAGGCAATATTTATTATTATTATTTTTTTGGAATAAGAAAAAAACCCGTTCCTAGACATAAGTGTTTTGTTTACAACAATCAATATTCATAGAACAAATGATCAGTTTTGTGTTTTAGTTATGCTTTCTGAAAAATGTGGGTTAAAAAATCCCTTTTTTGGTTCATTTCTCAAAATGTAGCGTTTCTTGTATTAAATTGATGGCACAATGACAATCCCTGTTGAATTTCCTTTCTAGATATGTATACTTGTATATACTTTTATTAACTATTTTCAAACTTGGAAGCAAACATCGATCATCAAAATAAAAGGGTTGACACAATAGTAGGTTAGTATAGAGCTGTACAAGAAGGATCACAACGAGTATTACAGAGCTTCTTAGTTTAATATGTATATGCATCACCAATACATCTATGATAAAGATAATCACTCAAGGTCTTAGTGCACAACCCTCGAGCACTGCCAGACGCGAAGGCGAGATAAGAGGTAAGAGGCTGAGAGCGATTATTTAGCACGAATGAGCTGGTAGCGAATGAATTATCTATCATACATTTCGAGAAGTATCTAAACCTTTTCAAAACATAGAACGTTAAAAAATCGTAGATATACTCGACTTGAAGAACAATGGATAATGGACTATCAGGGGAGCTCTAAGCGTATTATAATTCACAGTTTTAATCGACGTGAAGAACATAGGTTAATGGACAATAAGAGGAGCTCTAGACGAGTATAATAAAATATAAGTTTACATACATGTACAGTCGTCCCAACAAATATAGTATCAATAACATAAAGCAGCAGCTACGAGGGTCATTCAATAAGTTCTACCTCCTACCTCATAACTTTGTTGTTATACAAGCCAGTCGTATGAAATATTCCACAATTGAAGCTTTGAATCTCAGCTACCAAATCATAGTAGGTTGGTCTAAATAGTCATTGTACTTTTCAGGATATGCAGTAAAAACTTCCATTTAGTGCGACGGAAACGGGTAAAAAAATCAGCCAAATGTTTCATAAGTACTATTCATTTGGCTAATTCTAAGAGACAAAATGTACCTATTGGTCAATTTCAATCGTTCTAAGTTACACATATTCCTTGAACAGACTTAAAACAATACAAGTGACTGATTTATTGGCGGAAAATGCCCTCTAATTAGCCAGAGCCCGGCCAGGACAGCCATCAATTTTAACCCTACCCTAGAGAACCACTGCAAAAGACATATTTGCTTTTCATAGGAACTAAGAGATCTTCATTATACAGGACTAAATGGAAATATTTTAAGTCTCTCGAAGATATATTTTTTCTATCACTGACTACCTGATTAACTATTCTAAATGTTGCATATAAGGAAAACTAATAAAATTACTATCATGTTAAGATTTAACATTCGAAGCATCACTGTGGCTTGACTTGTAACAACGAACATTTTACTGACTATCAGTATTCCAGTACGCTAAAGGCGTGTCAATACATTCGAGTTGATATTATACTATTTGCAAGCTACAAAGGTTAATATTGCCTACAATCTGATTTATACATGATAGCATAGCATTATATTCAGAAATAATCCATTGTTTTCTATTTTCAGTATTTAAATCGGCGGTTATACCTAATCATACAATACGGAGAGAAAACGAAAAAACATGTATTTATCTTTGGGGTAATTGTACGTGTCCGTTGTCCAAAATCTCTCTCTGGCTTTGATTGCATCATGACAAAAGTAAAATAGGTATCAATTAGCATTTAGTATAAATCTGTAGATATGATTTAGAGCTATAATCATGATAAATGTCATGAGGCTGACATTCATATTAGCGATGTTATGAGTGAGGAGGTAGAACTTATTGAATGACCCTCGTATATTAGATTTATAATAAGCGTACACATTTTCATCCAAATAATAATAACCGAAGCTATCAAACAAAATAAAAGTATGTAGATTGTAGACGATCACCCCGTTGTGTGTTAAAGTGCGCCACGGGTTCGGTTACAGGTCCGTACATGCACATTGTACAGTGGAAATGATTACAGTATAATTGTTCTAAAATACAACATCAAAGTACGTCTCGTGTCTGCCTACCTGTCGGCCAGTCTATATATCTATCTCTCTCTCGATCTGCTTATTCTTTTACCCTTCTCTATTATTCATTTATTTGTCTGGGTATGAATAGTATTAATTTAAAAATAAAACAGTTGAATTTTCTTTCCTATAGTCTGTGGTGGTCATTCTAAACAATGTTAGCGTAAACCGAGAAAACCAGACGAGTTTCGTATACAGAATCGCTCTCAGGTGAAACGTAATAATGCCGATGTTTTAATCTTTGTAATAGCAATAGTCTCAGGTTGAGTCTGTAACCTGATCTGCCACCATCGTCGATTATTCATTCGTCTTGGTTATCAGTACTTTCGGTAAGTTGTCTTTGCGGTTCCATTGTGATGGTATTATCACAACCATGAATGCTCTCAGGGTCACGGCGTTCCCGTTTTGCTTTTTGTCTTAACAGTCTTATTACAATAAACACAAATATGCACATTATGATTAGTAATATTAGGCCTAATAACGCCATAGATATCGGTAAAACAAGGTTTATAGAATTAGAGTTAAGAATAGGGGTTGCAGTACTGCCCACGGGTAAATTATCATGAGTGGTTTCCCCGGGTAAATAAGTCGTTGGTTGGGCAGGAAAAGTAAGGCTTGGAGTTGTTGCGTCATGAAAGATTCTCAGATAATAAAGCTGTTCGTCCGACCCACCTGTATTAGTTGCCGTGCACGTATAGTTACCAGAATCGGATTTTGTAACATTCCTTAATGTTAGAGATCCGTTTGAATTCTGTACATAGATTGATGAAATGGCGTTCTGTTGGGTACCAAGATAATCAGTATATGACCAGGAAATATTTGGGGAAGGATCTCCAATGGCTGAACAAACCATTTCAACCGACACTCCTGGCATGACTTTGAAGTATGTATCTACATCGTCTGTTTTGATTACTGGAGTATTACCCGTGGGTAAATTATCACCAGTGGTTTCCCCAGGTAAATAAGTCGTAGGTTGGGCAGGAAAAGTATGGCTTGGAGTTGCTGTGTCATGAACAATTCTCAGATAATAAAGCTGTTCGTCCGACCCACCTGTATTAGTTGCCGTGCACGTATAGTTACCAGAATCGGATATTGTAACTCTCTTAAATGTTAGAGATCCATTTGAATGCTGTATATATATTGATGAAATGGCGTTCTGTTGGGTACCAAGATAATCAGTATATGACCAGGAAATATGTGGATACGGATCTCCAATGGCTGAACAAAGCATTTCAACCGACACCCCTGGCGTGACCTCTAAGTATGTATCTACATCGTCGGTTTGGATTACTGGAGGACATACGAGATCTTGTGGCTGGATATCAAGTATAAATCGTCGTGAATTGTGAGCTGGTGGCGTCACGCAAATGATCCCATTCCCTTCCGTTATTATTAAATCTGTGGTAAGTAAGTTACGTAGCCATCGGATATTGCAGTCACATTGCCATGGGTTGTATTCAAAGTCGATAACAGTTCCTTGAGTCACTGCTCGGAACACACCCTCTGGTAGCGAAGTTAGCTTATTCCCATCTAATTTCAGACGTTGTAGATTTGTAAGTCCCACAAAGGTGTCAAAGTCTATCATCGTAATGACATTGTCATGTAAATAAAGCTGTGTGAGATTGGTAAGTCCTGCAAAAGTTCTATTTTCGATGAATGATATATTGTTGTCATCCAAGCGCAGGTATTCTAAGCTTCGAAGATCGCTGAAGAGATTTGGGTTTATCGTCGTAATGATATTCCTATATAGCCAAAGGACTTTCAGATTGGCAAGTCTCGAAAAAGATCCATTTGCGATGTATGATATATGGTTATTATGTAAGAACAGCTGCTCCAAGCTCTGAAGGTCACTAAAGAGGCCGTTGTCTATCATGGTAATATCATTATCATTCAAACTAATGAATCTCAGATTCGTAAGTCCATTGAAAGATCCATTTGCGATATACGATATATCGTTTTCATACATGTACAGCTTTATGGTATTATGTGGGATGCCTCCTGGTACTGATGTAAGTTGTTTGTTGATACAATTCACCTCATTTGTTAATGATGAACAAGAGCATTCAGATGGACAAGATATAACCAAAGATGATGAGAGACTTAAGACAAGCAGTATTGCAATCACGGTGGTAGATGCCATGGTAAAGATATGATAAGTGCCTGTAACCTGGAATGAAAATGAATGTAAATATAAATGTAACAATAGCATATAATATCTAAAATGTTGTTTCATGGGTACATCAACAAAATAAAAAAAGGTTTCGAGGTTTTTGTTATCGCCTAGTCCAAACCAATAAAAAGCTGATGTATCCATCTTTCCAATAACTCCAAGTGTTTGGCAATTGTTTCAGGGCTTACCCACTTGCTTACTAACCACTATGTCCTATAGTCCCGGTAAAAAGCATACCGTATCTTTCTACGTGGAAGAGCACACAAATAATGTTGAATTTGTCACATTGAAATTTATACCTCCCCATATTCATGATATATCATTCTCAGGCAGGTGATTGAGCACTTATAACAGGGGATTGCTGATATATACAAATGTGGCATCACCATGATCCCACTGCAAGAAGAACACATGAGCTTTACACTGATATACAACACGATACAGTCCTCAAAATAAGTAACTGACAGTAATAAATATACTACTAGCGGGTACCCTCGCTAGTTGAAGTATTATGATCTAAATTAGATTCCTGCATGAATTGTAGCAAAATGAGCACATAAACTGTGTTAACAGAAATCTGAATTGTATGCTATCTTTGAATCTCGGACCCAATTTCAATACCCTATTTTGAGGGGAAAAAAGTTGTAGTTACCCCATGCATCCCATAAATGTTGTACCTACCCAAGATAACTCATATAGATGTATAGAAGATAATGTGCGGTTAGTCATCAAAGCGTATAGGCTATTGTGAAAATAGCAAGAGTTCATGTTCTTGATATTCCAGGCGCCCTTAATACTAATAATATCAGCGCCACGGCGCCCGTAATAATCCAGGGATCGTAATAAGGCCTACCCAGATACGCTAAATATTAGTATAGGTATTATGAGACATGAAATAAGCACTAAGGTAGGTGTCTTTGATCTGACAGGCCCTACCCATACATCCTTAAAATCCTGTTGCTGTCAGAGAAGTTGAGGGGATTTATTTCGCATATATACATTGATTCACGAAAATCTTGCATTACATCCGAAACAGTTTCAAATGTAGAAAGAGCAATATTTGTATTTGTTGTGCTAATAGCATCTTAATATGAAGAGAGGATGGACGTTGGGGCATATACATCAACTTGGACAAACCTTTCTTTCAAAGTTCTTAACTTAATCATTCAAACTTTATTTTGTATAAATATATGCTAAAGATGCATATTTAATTGTTAACGACGCTTAATTTATTACCATAGTTTTTCTGCCAGTGAGGCCTATATAATGTTATACATTTTGAAACAGCCAACGAAGTTTTACTTAGTAACATGACTTCAACTAGCCGATGTGAAATTTACATTTGCATGTTGTAAATCTAATTATAATTGACTTACAGTTATTAAATTTGAATACAATTTTTTGTTGGCTTCAAAATACCGCCCGCAACATATTCTTATTTAACCCAACTACAGGTTCGCCAACCTAGCCGCAGCACATTCTTTTTCAACACAACTACAGGTTCCCCCCCCCCCCCCCCCCCTTACCGCAACATATTCTTCTTCAACGCAACTACAGGTTCGCCAACCTAGAACGGTGCAGTCCAGCCAGATCGCAGGCAACAATAGTGCCTCATCTCCCAACCCTGGGTATATCAAGCGACATCGAATGACTAAGAAATTGACCAAACGGAGAAAAGCAAGCAATACGCCAGACTAAACTGGCATACAACCTTCCACGGAGGCCAAACCAGGCATCTGTGGGATTAACGCAAACATTTGAACACATTAGGGTGGGAGGGTGGGTTTTTTACAACCTGCCGAAGTTGCAGCCAAATGCGATACATTAGCTGGCCCGGTAACCAGGAACCAGGTATTCGAAAAGCGCGGGGAAATTCGGAAGCCGAACGGACCAAGCAATTACGCGGACGCCAACAATTTAACACAGGGGTGCTCAACTCCCGGGCAGCAAATAAGTTTTCCTCGCAAGTACATCGGAAAACGTGATTATCACAGGTGCCTTTAATATTCCATACCACGTACTCCAGGTACCCCGTGTGCCCTTAATGGTCCAGATAGGCCTACCTCATGAGTTTTATAGTGGAATATTAGTTAGTGAGGCGGCGGACGACCCTCTCCCAAATAGATCATGTGTATTAAATAGGTCCGCGACACCACTGGTTTTATTTAGTGGGTTCGTAAGTTTTATGGCTCTCACCATGATAACTGTGTACCCAGGTCAGCACTGTGAGCCATCCGTGTTTTTTTTCATTTGACAATAAAACTATTTTTCAAGTAGGCATGAAGGCCTAAACGTGAATGTATTTCTACCATGCATAGTTTGCTCACACCGTTCCTTTATTTAACAGGTCCTTGTTTATATTATAGGCCTATCCCCATTTTAATATGAAAGATATCACGCCGTATTCTGGTCTATCCATATTTCATATAGTAGCGCGCGCTGCCCTATTGTGGCCCGCAATGGGATTTGAGGAACTGTCATATAAATGCATTTGCTCTCATATAACTGTCATATAAATGCGCCGCCCCCCCCCTCACCCTAAATCCGCTCCCCCTCCCCAAATCCGCCCCTGCGTCTGGTAGGTTGATATAGGCACTGTCAGTTGGTATAGGCACTGTCGGTTTTCGAGCTCGATTGTTCTCGCCGGTTTGGGGGAACACCACGTCACAGGCAAATGGCTTCGTTAGTCATCAGGCGCGTGCACAGGGGAGGGGGGTGGGATAAAAAGAGAGGGGAGAAAGGGTAGGGGGAGAGGTAAGGGAGAGGAGGAGGGGGGGGGGGGGGGGGTGTAGGAGGAAAGGAGGGGGAGAAGGAGAAGAAGGAGGAGGGAGGGAAAGGGAGCTTTCATTAGTGATAATTCATTTTCCATGTTTTGCTTACAGATACCAGCAGTACCTGCCGGATATCCGCTTCAAAAGACAGTAACTACAAATCAAGGCTTCATGATCAAAGCAAGCATGGAATGACTTCAGGATGATATTCAAGGATCGTGGGAGACGAATTCTCGGATAATTTACGCAGGACTTTCAATTTTTATTCTTGAGGGGAAAATGTAAAGTGATAGTAAGGAAAAGACAGTAACTACCCATCAAGGCCTTTGGATCAAAGCAAGCATGGAAAGACTTCAGGATGATATTCAAGGATCGTGGGAGACCGAATTCTCGGATAATTTACGCAGGACTTTCAATTTTTATTCTTGAGGGGAAAATGCAAAGTGATAATAAGGAATGTGACTTTGTCTGGTACTCTTGGAAAAACCCCGAATAAAGTGAATAATGATATCATCTCATGCTGGATTCTCCAAATGACATGTGTGTGGACAATAAAAGTTTTGAGATTTACAAGTTTTAATAAATTTGCACTTGAATGCTAAACTACGTACGTCACATTTTCAGCCAAATTGAGTTATTAATAGTTTGTTTTTATGAAAATAAGGCAAATCCACACATTTTATCCATTTAACCAACCTTGAAATAGGAATTAATTAATTTTCAATCAAATATACATTAAGATTGTAAAACAATTTAATTGAAGTTAACAACATTGAACAAAAAATACTTCTCCTGCAAAATGTCACTTGCGATGTTCTTGTATTCCCACGACGAAGTGGTCTACTTATTATAGTCAGATTTATAATTGAACAAACACATTGAAACAGTTCAATTTTAACAAAACGCCATTGCAAAATTGTTCATCCTTCACATAGAGCCTCATTTACTAAATGTAAAAATGTGGATACAAATTTGAAGAAAAAATAAAGCACTCATGGGGGTAGCGATGTGTTTGCCCTCAAAACCGGCCGAAAAAATTGCATGGTCGAAATCGCAAATGAACCGACGGAACCTCGTGTGTGCCGACGGAATTGTTTTAGCCCCCCCCCCCCCACCCACCCCCCCCCCCCCCCACCCCCCCCCCCCCCCCCCCCCCCCTGGGTATATAATGTCACTGTAATATACCGTTAAAGGTATGTCATGTGATCCTTTCCAGGGGACGCCTCAGTCCTTTTTTTTTATTGGAAGCAGATTTTATTGCAGATTTACATTTCTGGTCATAAATTATGAATAATATACCAAGTTACAGAGCGATACGATTCCTAATTACCTCAAAGTCATGGTTTTAGAGTGAACTTAGAGTAAAAATAACAAATGAGTTGTCAGTGCAGACTCTGACAGTTTATTTTCACTCTAAAACCATGATTTTGAAGTAATTAAGAATCGTATCGCCTTATGTACGATATATCGTCGGTCTCATCACATACAGATCTATTCGACGCAACACGCTTTTCGAGAAAATCGAGATTGAAAATCCTGTCGTCAGATTTGGCTTCAAACTTGCTTATTTCTTAACAAATATTCCTAGATAGGATATATACATGAAGAGGACCCTTGGTACTTTCTATTTATGTCATTTTTGTGTGCTAATCTTTTGAATAACATTGATTAAAATGGTACCAAACTTATAGCTCTGTATGTGAAAATATTGTTTTTCATTATTCTCGTATAGAACGCATATAGATCTCTATGGAATAGATCTGTATGTGAAACGCGTATAATTTGCGATGTTCAAATAGCTCATGGAATAGATCTGTATGTGAAACGCGTAGAATTTGCGATGTTCAAATAGCGTGATGTGTCGTCCACGTTATATCCTATTCTATATGGAATAGCGCTATATGTGAAACGCTGAAATGTAAAAAAAAAATTTAAAAAAAAATTCAAGGACTTATATCTCATTAATTAAACAGAATTGAGGTCTGTAACTTGGGTTATTGAAAGAGCACGATACAATATGACTAAAAACCGATTTTCTCAAAAATTCATAATCTCTCGAATAGATCAGTATGTGATGAGACCGACGATATGATCAGGAATGTAAATCTGCAAGAAAATCTGCTTTCATTTTTTTTCTCGAGGATTGAGGGCGTTCCCTGAAAAAGATCAAATAATATGTGACGCGATCAAGAGGAATGAGTCGGATGTCGGGGAATCCCAAATTGAGATGGCCAATTCAAAATGGCGGCTTACATAAGTGTTGATGGAAATTCATGTATACAATTTGACATAACTTTGGAACAAAACGTCGTATCGACATGGAGTTTTCAGTTTCTGAAAGCTCTAGGTGTCTTCTTTGAAACTATTAAAAACTCATTTTTGACCAGGGTCGACATCCGACTCATTCCTCTTGATCGCGTCACATATACCTTTAATAGATTTTTGCAATTTTTCTCATCAAACATTCTATATTTTAGTGATGGTTTTTCAATCTAGATAGATTCACTACTGATAATGGTAAATTAATCTGATTTTGCCAAAGTTTTCAATTATTGAAAGTAAAATCGCAATCGATTTCAGTTGCAATTGATATTTATAATAAATTTAAAAAAACACTGGTCATGCATACTGATTACTGAACCATGCATGACTTATTATATTTTTGATCCCCCCCCCCCCCATCAAACATTCTATTTCATTTTAGTGATGAGTTTTCAATCTAGAGAGTCACTACTGATCATGATAATAGTATAAAATGAATCTGATTTTGAGATACCAAAGTTGTCAATTATTGGAAATAAAATCGATATTGATTTCACTTGCGAGTTGCGATTGATATTTCAATTTAAAAGATGAATTTTGTGTGGGGTTGGTGTGTGGGAGAGGGGACATGGGGGGGGGGGGGGGGGGGTGGTTGGGATACTGGGGAGTGCGGCGTTTTCCCTCGGATTTAATTTTCTGTGATGGGAAGTGATCCCTGAAGTGACAAATGTCTTTTGTCAGAACTTAAAAAAGCCAATTTGGAAAAAATCCCGGGAAAAAAAAATAAAATCTTATATTATCATCCATAAACTGTGTGACTCCTCCAAATCCACTCTCAAACCCCAGGAACCCGTCTCACCACATAACCTACCGACACCCTCTGACAAACGCTGTGCACACGACCTGAATTATTGGTCTTGCCAAGCAGCCAATGAGAAAGCGTAACTTGAGCCAATCCCCTGACGTCATAGCCCGGTCTGATCTGAATTACCTTAATCGACCGGAATATTATTTTCGTCAGGTCCGGAAATACTTTATGCTACTATTTTCGTGGTATTGACCGTTTAGGATGATATCATCCCGATATTTTGATAGTTTTCACTAAACAAGTATTCTTACAACGATTACAGGGAATAATCAAAGAGGACGGTATTGTAGAAAGGTATGAAATTAGCCGTTTTCTAGTGTCATTTTTTTTTTAAATCTCCAAAAATAATGCATTCGGAATTCTCTATTTTCACCCCAAAATAGTTTAGTTTTGACAAAAATCAACGCATGTACATAAATACTGACCCTTTTCTGATATAATCAATGACTTCAATTTTAATTTTGAGCGTGAAATATCGAGACAAATTGACGTGAAATGTGTGATGTTTTCAATGTTTACATTCGGTATTGCTCGGTAGTGGCGAGGTCACGCCGTGCTGTGTGCTTGGTGGGTCCTTTAGACGCTGCACGCGTGACATGCAGACTGACTGAAATAACCAATTTTTGCGCGCTTATGCGCAAATTAATTTCAATGTTTTATCATTCAAGCTTCACATATGATGGCTTCAGGAACGTTTTTCTGGATCTTTTTTAATGTAACAATAGGCAATTTTTTTCAGGCTACTCGCGAATTTTTTTCAATTTTTTATTGTTCAAGAATGTCATGCTTAACAAGGTGGTTTTAGGAACGTTTTCAGGACCATTTTAGTGTTAAAATAACCAATTTGTTCGCCATACGCGCAACTTAATGTCAATGTTTTGTTTTATTATTCAAGCTTAACAAAATGGCTTCAGGAACATGTTTTATATATATACAATAGCAAATCTTTTAGCGCTCCGCGCGAATTATTTCTAATATTTTGTTAGTCAAGTTGAACAAGATGGCTTCAAATACGTTTTCTGGACCTTTTAAGTGTTAAAATAGATACATAGTTTGCGCGCTCTGCGCTTAGTTTAACTGTTTGAAATAATTAGTAATGCGTAACAAGAAGCTTGTTAAGCTACAAGACTGAAACATTTAACCCAATTCTCGCCCAGGAACCTTTTTTCAGGACCATTAAAATGTATACCACTCAAACACCATCCACGCCGCCCAACCCGCCGCTCATTCCACTTCGCTCGCGCCGCTTACCTAATGAAATCATACATAGCCATGGAATTTCAACCCATAACGCCGTGTTGTTTGCTTTTGCCAAATTGAAGGGAACAAATCGAATTTCGAATGATATTGATAATAAGCCGATATTGATTGAAAATTAAGTGAAGGCTTTTCAATAAAATATTGGTCAAAAGTACACACCAAATCGCTCCAAATGGATTCGAATATTGAACGAAAGAAAATATATAATTCCGAGGATCCCCCCTCAGTCTACCTCCTTTCCACGCTACCGCGGATGGATAGTGGTGCTTTGCACCGCTTTGATGACATTTATTGTTAAGCCCCCCGGGTAAAATATCCTGCGCACGCCTATGGCCCTAACTATAGTTAAAAATTAGCAGATATTATCAAAAGCAGCAAATATTCAAATGTAAAGCTCGCATTTAAAATGAAAGTGAGATGTAAACATGGTAAACAGGTCATTGCATGCACTGACAGATACGGCTTGTTGTTATATTATCATGTATTATAACGTTTCATTTATGTGTATTTAAATAATATATTAAACTTACCTTCCTAAAAATAACCCAACTACACACCGACTTGCAGTCTGCTCATCGCTTGAGGTGTTACTGTTTAAGAGTCTCAACGTAAAGTGCAACACACACGGCAACTGTTTGTGGGATGATTGAATATAGGCCTATATTTTTGAGTGGGTGTGTTGTTTCTTTTACACAGCCTATGGGACTTAAAGGAAGGGTCCCGCAAGCACAACATTGAGCATTATTTGTTAGAAAAATAATTATCGAGCCGAAATTACGTAATTATATAGAACAAAACACCATACTAGTCACAAAAATGAATAAAAACTGCCATCACTCAACATGCAATTTTTAAAATTCGCGGCGATCGAAAGTCCCGGTGTCGATGACGTCATGGGTATCGGTGCTCAAATTTGCGCATGTGCATTGTATAACTATGACATCATCGACACTGGGACTTTCGATCGCCGCGAATTTTAAAAATTGCATGTTGAGAGATTTCGGTTTTTATTTGTTTTCTGTCATAAGTGTGGTGTTTTGTTCTATATAATTACAAAAGTTTGGCTCGATAGTTATTTTTCTAACATAAAATGCACACTTTTATGCTTGCGGGACACTTCCTTTAATGTAATGGGTTAGTCCATAAATACAAATACAAACATCCCTAGATGGTAATTCAAGACATTAACACTTTCCACGCGGCTATTAGTTTTACCAATACAAAACTGCTTTTTCAAAAACCTTTGAATTAATTATCTCAAGAATTACTGAACAAATACTATTAGCATATTTGTACTCATTTTCTCTCATTTGTCATCGGGATTTCACATCAATACACTAGTGTGGTGATGAAATTCAATAATGTCGACATCTTTTAAACATTTTGTGAAATGTTAAGACTGTCATCTGCAGTCGCCTTCCGCGGGGAAGTGTTAAATCCAGGCAGTATTGATTTAAAACGGAGATAATTTCAGGTGTGACTCCATTTTAAATACACTCCTTTAAAGGCATATTATGACACTCCTTTAAAGGCATATTATGCGATAATTTCATGATACGCCCTATATCTGTGATTTTTCCTAATAATGCATTTTTGGTCAAATTACATTCATAACCATGAAACTAGAATATCTTATACGTTACAGAGCAATTAACATGCTTCCTAATATTTTTCAATTTCAGATTTTGAAATAATAATTATTGACCTGGTACCAGGACAGTTTCTGAGTTTTTCTGAGTTTCTGAGTGTTTCTTTTTTCGTTCCGGGATAGAATTGCATGGAGTTCAATGTTAACGCCAGTTAATACAGTTATAGTTTCCGGTTTCGACTGCAACTGTCCACATACCCTAAAATAAATGGAATATTATTATGTTGTTGAATTGATGCCTAGCATGCCTAATATGATAATTATAAAGCTGATATTTTTCATAGGTGGAGGGACATAATATATCTTAAATTAAAATAAGTTAACTGGTCCGTAGTTTAAAAATAAAAAAATTCAGGGTCCCCTGCTTCCTGTAACTATCAAAGTTATTGTTGTTGGTTATTGTAAACTAATTATTATTAATGTTATTGTATAGGGGAGGATGGGGCAACTGGACCGGTTAAGCATATTTCATGATATAAAAGCTTAAAGCTCGTGTAAATATTTATGGAATTGCTATGAAAATATCACCCATGTAACTGTTTACATATAACATATAATCAATGTTAAAAAATATCCAAACAAAAGGCCAATTACCACTAACTAAAAACTTTACTTGGCACGGTCCAGTTACCCCATTGTTGGGGCAACTTGTCCTATATGTTCCAACGGTTAGAATACACAGAAATCATTGATTGACAACACGGTAACTAAGCAGTAGGCCTATTTTCTTTTTCTCATTTCCATATTATTTAACGTGTACAAATGATACAGGTCTCATGAAACCCATGTTTTATACAGTTTTCGTGGTTAACGTGTAAAAAGCAGTAATACTAATGGTGTACAAAGCAAATGCACGATTATTATAGATAAAACGGTATGAACCTAGTTAAATGGTTACATGGTTGTGATATTCAGTTCAGACGCCCCATACATTTGTCTATATATACCCCTTTCTTTAATGATTTTATTTACTTCATATAATCATCATTTAGTACTTATAATAAACCATCTTGATATTTAGCCAGCTTTTCATGTTACAGGGGAAGTATGACAATGATGACCCAACGGTTGATATACACAAAAAGTAGTGGATAAAATACATAAATCATGATATTTCGTCATAGCAAATACCTTTACAGACACCATTCAAAATAATATAATAAAGATGTAATTCATAATACCGAGGTTTTAAACCATTCTAAAGCAATTTCATGTCATATTGTAATCCTTCAATATCAGAAATAGTGGTATTAGACCCGAAATGCCCCAAAATGTCTAAGAATTTGAAAGAATGTGAATTATTTCATATTCTATTCACATTTCAATACCGAGTCATGTTTTATTGACACTAACAACTCATTTTCAAAATGAATGTTACAATTTTGATTAAGTTTTTGCAGGCGGTCCAGTTGCCCCACACCCTTTCGGACCACTTACCCCAACAAATGACGTAGCACTTTGTCGAGATGAAACGTTATTAAAACACGCCTGTGACGTAAAACATTTTACGCCAAAATGTTTTTAAACATACCAACTTTTGTCATAATAATCAATAACTCCAATACATTTCAGAAAAAAGGCAAAACTGCATTTTGTTTTTACACAAATTTCTGTAGCCAGTGAGTATCTTTGAATTCGCAAATATTACGGCGTTCGGGTCCTACAAGCAGACGAATGTCTTTAGATAAGTAAGAAATGGTGTACTTTGTTATTTGCAAATTCATGAACTAATAACTCTACCAAATGAATACCCGTGATAATGATTTAAGTTGAAGCATTCTTTAAATGATAATATTGATCGGAAATCCAAACCACCAATGTCCCAAATTAGCAATATGCGCCATTTTACGGTCATTTCAACCACAACCTATGATTTTAATCATATTTCGGAAAGTCCCTAAGCACACTACAATATAGCACCCATCAAATGCAACATGCACCTAGTATCTTAAGACGACTGTACTGCATGTATATATTTACTGTTGCATATCTGTCAATCATATAAAGTACATTAAACATGATCTAAACCCATCTTCATATATCGCCCATACTATCTGTGAATTTTCAATCAGTCACTCAAGGAGTTAGCTTCAAAGATATGGAGAAAAATCACATGTGTAAATACCCTAAAGTTCCAAATGTTTTGGATTGTAGAAGGTAAAGATATATGTCAAGTATCAACAAAAGTCGTATTGTTCAAAAGAAAGCAGTATGCCCATACAATTACAAAATCCTTCATTTCGGACAACTTGCCCCACGGTCCAGTTACCCCATATTCCCCTAAACGATCAGTAAAATACGTAATCTCAATATGTATATCTTTGAAACCAACATGAAATGCGTATAGATATAATGCGACCGAGTTGGTTATTGTGCGTGGAAATCAGCCTATTTATTGTAAGCTGGTAATGTGGACACGACGAATAAGTTAAAGTATCTAGTCCGGTAACAGTGCGCTTTACCGTCTAAAATACAGTCCATGCCTTTACCAATGCAAGAAAAAATTTGGTTTTAAAGTATGTTAACAAAGCAAAATTACTAGATATGAGTTTCTAGTGGTCTAATCCATACATCCCATTGTTAAAACTATACTCTGATCATACATGTTGGTTTATATAAGCCAATATATGGTGTTTTTACCATTTTTGGAGGCCATTTTGGCGGCCATCTTGGATTTAGGTGTGTTAATAAAGTAAGTTACAGGCCAATTATATTTAAATGTGTTTCAATGGATTTATTGATATTAAAAACCAAACCTTTGTAGTTAAAATATTTGTAAAATAATAATGAGAAGTCAAGATATTGTCAAAAATAGGGTTTTTTGGCGGCCATCTTGGATTTACGGAAAAAATGACTTTCGCCTGCTTAGATTTTATTAGACTTTTGATATGTTGTTCCAGAGACCTTTCTAATAACGAAACTGAAGAAAAACCTTGTGTTGCAATTTGTGGTGGGTCATTTATATATTAGATTGACTGGACTACAAGCCAAGTGGTGCTGGCGTGTTGTTTCTGTATGGCGTAGTAGGGTTAGGGTTATTGTGTATGTTGTGATGAGATGTTTGTGAATCGCTTTGAGTTGTTTTTGTAAGGCGCTATTAAGCATTGCTTAATTCCCACTGTTAAGTGTATAATTATCGCCTTCTTGGCTATGTTCAACGCTAAAATAACTTGAGAGCCTGTTAGATAGACCATTTGTAAAATAATAATACTCAATTAACAACCATTATATCTTATTAAGACAATGTATATATATCTTAACATTCATTTGTTTGCACATTTTATACCGTAGTATTTTGTATTCGCCACCAGCAACTAAGAAGCAATAAAATACACATACACAATGCCTATATACCTAATCTTCAGAATTCAATTTATTTATTCAGTTCACATTTCCCAGGAATTGCATCCACAAAGTCTTTAACGTGGTTGACCCACTCAAATTCACGTGTTCCCATAAATTAATGCTTTGGGTGCAAGATACGATATTTTCCAAAATGAAGGATGAAAGATGTTCCCTAAACAAGCTGCTAATACTTTACCTTATGTAAATCATTTACCTTTAGTTAAATAAAATCCGTTATTATGTAAACTCTACCTAAAATTTGAATTTATTCTTTTTTGTTTCCATCACATAAGCACTTTATTTAATCACTATCCTATGTGACAAAGAAGTAGTGACATCTGATTATCCACCTGTGAATGCACCCTCGTCGCAAATATTGTGCACCGCCAGTCTACTGCAAATAAACCGCGACATGACAGTTGCAAAAACATTTCATTCAAACCTTACAACATTTCAATGTCAATACACCACCTTCAATCTCATGTTTGAGGATATGACTGATAACACGTCCTTTCACCACTCTTACATCATCCTGCTTACATGACATTTCGCTCTTTATTTAAAGTTACCCCTTCTGAGCCCTGTTTGTATATTTAAGACTCTTCTTGTTTCAACTATTACTCAAGTACTGAGTTTCTTATCATACATATCCATTCCATATTAAGCTTACTTCTCTTTACGCTCTCATTTTCCTTTTGTTTGCTTTTGAATCCACCTTTTATTCATTTAAATATCCCCCTCTCAAATATGTTGAGTTTTCTTTACCCGGATAAGTTTAAAGGAATCGTGACTACTGTGAACTTATAATATAACCCAAGGGTAAAATTATATCACCGCAATTCCCATAGAAACACTTTTGTCAATGGTTTAGATTTATGTTAGTTATGATTGGTGATTTGGAAATATGCATTATAATATCGGGTGAACAGTTTGGGATTTTACGTTTAAATAAATAATAGTAATAAATTACATTTGTTAAGCCCAAAATACAAAACTGTTGTTGTTGTTGTTGTTACGGTGGATTTTAGGGGTTTTGTTTGTTATTTGTTTGTTGTTTGTTGGGGTGTTTGTCTGTTGGGTAAGTTGATTTTTTGTTTGCATATTTGTTAATTTTGGTGTTGTTATTGTTTTTCCACATGGATACTGTGAATGGTGTCATTATAAATCCTTCTATCCTAAGTTCAAATAAAGACGCTCACATTTGTACTAGTATCATAGCTAGCCTAATATATGAGCGTGTTTCTACTGGGGCACTGCACAGTTAACTGTAACATTTAACGGTCAGATTTACCGGTAAGTTTTATATCCCCCTGTTTCTACTCACGAAAAGTTACCGCTAAGTGTATCGATCCTGTAGTGTAGTTGTGGGCTAAGGACGATGTAATCAAGTAATCAATTCAGACGATTATAAACACTTGTTGCTTTATTTGGAATCCATCTTGTAAAACTTCCACGTACTCATATATTCAGAGCGCACATTACTATTTACTTCGAGCACCTAATCTAGTCATGGGCGGTATACATTACATCTCCTCCCCACCTTGAATAGAATCTTATCAATTTTGAATTTGATTACATCCACAAAAATCCAAACAGTTCTATTTATACATTTATCATATTTCAAACACCTGAACAATGATAAATCTCCAAAACACATTGTTACGGATAAAGTATAATCATTATCCTTTTTTGCATGGTTATTTTGGTGTCTTCTAATGTAAACAACTTTAAATTTAAGGTAACATTATAACAACAGTTAAACATGTATTAAACAAGTTGATATTATGCACTGATTTTTTCAGTTCTGAGGTTATGACGTACTACGATCCGAACAAGAGTTCAAAGATCTTGGTAGACGCAAGTCCTGTAGGACTCTCTGCAATTCTCACACAAGAGGGGAAAATACTTGCATATGGCAGCCGTGCATTGAGTGATGTCGAATCCTGCTACTCCCAAACTGAAAGAGAGATGTTAGCTGTCGTGTGGGGGCAGAATACTACCATGTATGTGTTCGGTTCACAACTTACAATTGTTACTGACCACAAACCACTACTAGGGATTTTCAAGAGTCAAAAGCCGATATTAGCACGGATGGAGCGATGGAGATTACGCCTGACACCATACATCTATGATTTAATCTACAGCCCAGGTAAAGATAATTCCGCAGATTTTCTGAGTCGTCATCCACAGAAGAATGCGCCAGAAAATACTGCAGCAGAACAATACGTGAACTACATATACAAAAATGAAGTACCAAAAGCTATGATGGCAGCAGAAATAGCACATGAAAGTGAGAATGATGAAGTTATCCAACAGCTGAAAAAAGCTATCCAGTCAGAGGAGGAGAATCAGTGGAAAGATCCGATCCTGAAATGTTGTGCTACGAGACAATCGTATTGTCATGCCCAGTAAATTGCAACAGAAAGCAATTGATCTTGCACATTCCAGTCATTAGGCATCGTGAAGACCAAGTCTCTGATACGAGAGAAGACCTGGTTTCCAGGCATTGATAAACGCGTTGAAGAACGAGTAAAGCGGTGCATGCCATGCCAGGCAGCTACTCCTAACAAAGAACACATTGAACCGCTAACTATGACCTTGCTACCAGAGTCAAGTTGGAGTCAAGTGGCCATAGACTTTAAAGGACCGCTACCAAATGGTGACTACTACTTGGTCGTCTACGATATGTACAGTCGGTACCCTGAGGTTGAAATATTAAAATCAACCTCAGCTTCTGCAACGATCCCGAAACTTGACGCTATCTTCGCGCGACAGGGAATACCGAAAACAGTCAGAACAGACAATGGTCCTCCGTTCAACAGTTCTGAATTTGCAGATTATGCAGAATATGTCGGTTTTGATCACCAGCGTATCACTCCATTGTGGCCAAGAGCAAATAGAGAAGCCGAAAGATTTATGCGAACATTGACAATAGCAACTACTACAGCCGTCGTAGAGGGACGAAATACGAAACAAGCGTTACACGAGTTCCTGAGACAATATAGAGCAACTCCGCACAGTACTACAGGTTTATCACCATGCGAACTACTCAATGGAAGAAATCTGAGAACACGCTTGTCAACCATCGATGAAACTGCACGCGAACAGTGTCCAAAGACTATCAAAGAACGTGACACTGAACAGAAGTTCAAGATGAAAACACATGCAGATAAAGTTCTCCATACTAAACCAAGTGACATTGCAGTTGGAGATTATGTTCTTGTTAAACAGATGAAAAATAATGCATTCTCCACTCCGTTTGATCCAAATCCTTACACAGTCACTTGGAGAAAAGGAGACAGCGTTTTCGCAGAGAGAGGTGAAAGAACCATCAGGAGAAATGTGTTGTTCTTCAAGAAGGTCGTGGTGAACAACGGTGAACATCAAGCGTACAACAACGGTGAAAGCCAGTCAGATGACGAATTAGACAATGACGAAGATGTGGCAGCGCATGATCAAGCAGGACCTCAAGCTGCGCAAGATCCTCCACAAGCAAGACCTCAAAGAGATAGAACAATGCCGCAGTATTTGAATGATTATTTACACTGATCAGTAACGTTAATTTACATGCACACATGTATGTAAAGTTCTGGTTTAAGACAAAGAGTGTGACCTACTGGTGAGCTCTCCACTCTATACTTTTACAACATTTTATACATGTGTTGGAACTTTCATTATTATACTCTTTACCACAACCTTAACGTAGTGTACATATACATGTGTATGTACGCGTTTTGTTGACAGTACACAGGGGTGCATCCTGCTAGTAAGCTCTCCCCCTATACTTTTTACAACATTTCATTTATGACTACTGTGAACCCTTAATATCAACTCGACGGATTATTTGTGTTTATAACCCGGATTGATCTACACCACTGAAAAGACTATAGTCTGAGATCGCTAAAATAGGTCTGGACTAATGCTGTATGATGTTTCATTGAGAAAAAAAGGTTTATTTCAATACTTTGTCATTTTAGACAAATCGCTGATAAACAATGATTTGCATCATCATAAATGAATGCCACATAGAAAATCAGAAAATGGGTCACAGTAAGTCGGGACTTCTACATAAAGACTCTAAATCATAACAGGACAATTAATGATCTCACCAAGAGACAAGACTCTTTATAAAGCATGTGCTGCTTTATTTGGAATCCATCTTGTAAAACTTCCACGTACTCATATATTCAGGGCGCACATTACTATTTACTTCGAGCACCTAATCTAGTCATGGGCGGTATACATTACAGATTCTAGTCGATAGGCCACGACATTTGACCTTTTGTATACCAAACAATGCCGCACACCTGAAAAAGATTGCCTCACAATGCGTATAATCCAGCGTGACACGGTTCAGAGAACATAACGTTAAGATTACTCGGCTGGCTGTTTCTACTGGGAAAGTTTCCGTTAATTACCGGTAACAAACCTGGTTTGTAAAGGTTTTTTACGGTTACAAAACTTACCGTTAAATAACAGTATCTGGCTGTTTCTACAGGGCAAACTTACCAGTAATTAACGTTAAGTTCCCCAGTAGAAACACGCTATATGAGCGTGTTTCTACTTGGGCACTGCAAAGTTAATGGTAAGATTAAACGGTCAGATTTACCGGTAAGTTTTTAACCCCCCCCCACCTTGTTTCTACCATCGAAAAGTTACCGCTAAGTTTATCGATACTAGTCGATGGGCCACGACATTTAACCTTTTGTTATACCAAACAATGCCGATCCACCTGAACAAGATTGCCTCACAATGTGTACAATCCAGCGTGACACGGTTCACAGAACATAGCGGTAAGATTAATCGGCAGGCTGTTTCTACTGGAAAACTTACCGTAAATTATCGGTACCAAACCTGGTTTGTGAAGGTTTTTGCGGTTACAAAACTTACCGATTCTTAACGGTATCTGGCTGTTTCTACAGGGCAAACTGACTGGTAATTATAGGTAAGTTCCCCAGTAGAAACACGCTCTATGACTTAATATAATGTAATTTGGAGAACTATGAACAAGATTCGAACCATTCTTTCTTGAATGACGATTTTTATTTTCCTTTCTAACGCACTCTTGAAAGAGGAAAACCCGTTTCCTGTGAGTTATTTAATTATATGATAAGGCATGATGCCTTCATCGTTAATATTCTCGCATCTCATAAAAAATATTGATTATATTGAATATATTTATGTTAATGATAAAAGCACGCTGTGATACGCTGTGACAATTTGGAACACGTCGAGCCCGCGAAAAAATATTGAGCATGCTCAAAATTTCTCGACATACTCAACGTGTGCTTAATACGTTCTGCATAAGTTCCCTGTAAGTTTGTGGTACGTTAAATATACGCTGACATACGCTGACATACGTTAGTGGTACGTTACTCGTACGTTACTCGTAAGTTGGTATACGTTGATGAACGTAGGCTGACGGGGAAACGTACAGCCAATGTAGTGATAACGAGTTGATAACGTATATGTGCCGTATGTCTAACGTATGCCTGACGTATTTCCAAGGAGTTTCGACGTATTCTCACGTATTCACCTTATGCCGGGCGATCGTGTAAGGCCCTGTCACGTATCCATAGTGTATTGAACGTATACATAGCGTATAACTAACGTATTGATAGCGTATCACTAACTTATAACATATATACTTATGACAGCGTATGACAGCGTATGCGAGCGTATGCGAGCGTATGACTAACGTATGCTTAACGCATACTTAACGTAGCGTAGCGTATTCGTAGCGTATGATGATGGGTTGATGTGTTCAGCACGACAGACCATGAAGAAGTGAGGATGAGATACTCAAGGGACCCATTTATATACTCAAACCCTCCATAAGTTCCCAAAACGCCGAATGCTCGCTAGCTGTACGGTACATACGCTAGCTGTACGGTAGCCCTGTCACACCATGGCGTATCGCCTGAACGTATGACAAAGTATGCGAAATATCGAAAAATACGTTGGCGTACGTTGGTGTACGCTGATACAAGTTAGGGGTAAGTTGGGGATACGTCGTTTACGTTAAGAGCACGCTGTGATACGTTGTGAAAATTTGGAACACGTCGAGCCCGCGAAAAATTATTGAGCATGTTCAAAATGTCTTGACGTACTCAACGTGTGCTTAACTTACGTTCTGCATAAGTTCCCGATAGGTTCTTGGTACGTTAGACATACGTTTACAAACGCTGACATACGTTAGACATACGTTGACATACGCTGACATACGTTAGAGGTACGTTACTCGTCGTAAGTTATAGGTTGGACCTATAGATTTACCCTTCTAGATATTTTAATAGTTATCATCTAGGCTGCGTTTACTTGAACTGGCAACACTTGTCCCGCCGTGTACGAAACTCAATTTCTGCAGCGGCATAAGTCATGTGTTCGTTGTACGCCGAGGATACGCTGAGAATACGTCGAACACGGCAGACATACGCTTCGAATACGTTAAGCATACGTTGGTCATACGCTCGCCGATCGTATACGCTGTGATACGCAGCTGTCATAAGTTTGTTATAAGTTAGTGATACGGTATCAATACGTTAGTCATACGCTATGTATACGTTTAATACGCTATGGATACGCTATGGATACGTCCATTCCATCACCGATGTCGACTTTTCCTACGCAATTCGTTTGGAAGTTGGACGTTTTTGGACCCTGACAATTTTCGAGCTATTTTTTGAATACGTCGGCATACGTTCAGGCCACGTTCAGGCCATACGCTATGGTGTGACAGGGCCTTAACAGTTAACGTTACTATAGGCCCATGAGCATGATGAGATCGTTATCTTCAGTACAAATATATAGAGCAGAGCAGATGTGAGCAATAGCCCAACATATATTAATAATGAACTGAGTGATTAGAAATCAAACTGGTAATAACGTTTTCTAGAGTTTATCGATCGAAAACTCCTTTGTTAACCGGAAGTGAGATGTGGGGGTTTATTAGCGTCATAGTTACCTTTACATTCAATCAGTGTTGAGGTGCATTCAACCGCCCCTTTTGGTTTACGGTCACCCGGCCACTGTTGGTCATCATGCTTTTTGGCACCATCCGAATAGGTTCAATTATTAAAACCGACCCTCATATCATTTGTACGGGATGTTGTATTAAATACACACTGTTACCACACATCCGGCGATCAGGCCTTGCGCTGAAAATGTATCAAAGTGCCAAGCAAACGCATAAGAACAGATTTTTCATTTTTTAAAACAAGTAGGGTCTTAGTACGCTCCAATCCCGCTAATCACATTTTCACCGCGCTCTTATTCCGACCCACAGTGTTTCTACTTTAAAGTTTCACGGGATTTCACTGCGCTTCCACTCACTGTAAACATTCTTAGTGCGTTGAAGTGAATGAAGTTGGTTGCTTCCAATTGCAATGTGTCGGGGCGTCTCGTAAGATTTTGAGCAATTATTTGAAATGTATCAACATGTGTATGCACAACTTTCAAATTGCTTATAGTGGGCAATATGATTTAATATATGGTTGTTATACCTACTCCCTCTACTGTTTCCATGATTCAAATCATCACCATAATACCAAACCCCTGTTAAACTTAATAATCCTAGTGATTGGACTCCATCGATGCATGTCTTTGTCTAAAGGATAGTATCACTAGGACAATTGAGTAATGGTGACTCGCTAAAGCATCTAGTGGGGTCCGCCCAAACAGCATGAAAAACCGATAAGCTGTGGATAATGCACATTATCAGAGTAAAAGTATGTGGATATATGCAATAACGGGTTGATATGTTGACCATAATGCATGCATCATCAAAATAGATAGTGGTAGGCATTGATTAAACTTGTAGAATTACACGTGCGCATGATGGTACATAAGTATATATTAAGCGAGTCACCATTACTCAATCGTCCTAGTGATAAAGGGTTCAACAAAAGAAAGTATACCACTTTGTTTATGTCATTTTGAGTAACATTCATTTTGTTTGTGACCAAACAGGCTAGATAGGCATTTAGATGAATCTTTTAGGCATAACTTGATACCAAATTTGCCCCCTAACAACAAAGATAAACCATGATTAGCACCATTTAATGAAACAAATTCCCATTTTCAAAAGTCTCATTTCCAATACAAAAGCACGAGAAGAAAGGACCAATTGGGGTCTGTGTGGGTGTGTGTGTGTGTGTGTGTATCAGCCAGGATTGATGGGGCTATCGATCGCACAGCGCAAATGCGTTGGGTCGAACGACATTTTGTGTGTTAACAATTGTTCCTTTTTTCTCGTGCTGTTTATTGGAAATGAGACTTTTGAAAATGGGAAATTTTTCTTTAAATGGTGCTAATCATGGTTTATCTTTGTTGTTAGGGGGGAAAATTTGGTATCAAATTATGCCTAAAAGATTCATCTAAATGCCTATCTAGCCTGTTTGGTCAACAACAACAAATGTTACTCAAAATGACATAAACAAAGTGGTATACTTTCTTTTGTTGAACCCTTTACTATACTATATTTTAACTAATGACCCCGTGCAATCGCCCTATAAAGAAAGCCTCCTGCCTGCTCAGTCTGTTCTCGATGTTTGACAAGTGAACAACATAATACATGTACATGTACATAGAACGACAGGACAGGACAGCGCTCTGATGTATATGTGCCTGTCTTTTGGGGTGCTTTCGCAACAATTGATATAGCGATGGGGGGATTTCATCAAAGACCAAAGCGCCCAATTGACATAAATTGGGTGTATTTCTAGGATACTTTTGTAAAAAGCGCCCAATTTGTGCAACATTTGGTGCTTTTCTAAATTGGTATATTGATGGGTGGGAAAATAGGTTGAGAAAGTCAAATTTTCGAAGTCCGGCAGGCACATCCACGTCCGATTTTGGCAAAAGTACCCCCCCCCCCCCGCGGGGGTTATACATATGTTGATACTTTTACAGCGCAGTGCAATCGCTGGCCTGATCGCTGTATGTGTGACAGGGGTTTCACTGAGTTCTGATGGGACAATTATTGGATTCACTGTAACTCCGAGAACATGCATATTATTAGAAACATATGCCAATGAAAGTGAGGTAAGAAAAATATACAAATCCTAACATATAGAGTACAACATCAAAATTTGAATCATAATATACCTAGAGCTAGGTCATGGAAATCAACAGAACCGAAACAACGAACTCGGGAACTAATTCTACCAAAATATGGCAATATGCTTTCTTTAGTAAAATAAAGATCGCAATGTTTTCCATAGATAGCCAATAACATGGCCACTGTAATATTGCTGTTTTTATAGGAATTATAGTAGCTCAATAATTAAAGTCTGATGGACAAATCAACATCAGACATAGCAACTTAAACTTAGAACTGGTCGGTCTGTACAGAACACCAGACAGTGTGTTACTTATCTTCGAATTTCAAGTTTCGAGTTTCGAGTTTCGAGTTTCGAGTTTCGAGTTTCGAATTTCGAGTTTCGAGTTTATGATTTGGAGTCTCGAGTTTCGAGTATCGTGTTTCGAGTTTATAATTTGGAGTTTCGAGTTTCGAGTTTCGTCGAGATTTGAGTATCGAGTTTCAAGTTTATAATATCGAGTTTCGAGTGTCGAGTTTCGGGTTGATGATTTGAAGTCTCGCGTTTCGAGTATCGTGTTTCGAGTTTATAATGTGGAGTTTCGAGTTTCGAGTTTCGTCGAGATTTGCGTATCGAGTTTCAAGTTTATAATTTGGAGTTTCGTGTGTCGAGTTTCTGGTTTATGATTTGGAGTCTCGAGTTTCGAGTATCGTGTTTCGAGTGTATAATTTGGAGTTTGGAGTTTGGAGTTTCGTCGAGATTTGCGTATCGAGTTTCAAGTTTATACTTTCGAGTTTCGAGTGTCGAGTTTCGGGTTTATGATTTGGAGTCTCGAGTTTCGAGTATCGTGTTTCGAGTTTATAATTTGGAGTTTCGAGTTTCGAGTTTCGTCGAGATTTGCGTATCGAGTTTCAAGTTTATAATTTGGAGTTTCGTGTGTCGAGTTTCGGGTTTATGATCTGGAGTCTCGAGTTTCGAGTATCGTGTTTCGAGTTTATAATTTGGAGTTTGGAGTTTGGAGTTTCGTCGAGATTTGCGTATCGAGTTTCAAGTTTATACTTTCGAGTTTCGAGTGTCGAGTTTCGGGTTTATGATTTGGAGTCTCGAGTTTGAAGTATCGTGTTTCGAGTTTATAATTTGGAGTTTCGAGTTTCGAGTTTCGTCGAGATTTGCGTATCGAGTTTCAAGTTTATAATTTGGAGTTTCGTGTGTCGAGTTTCGGGTTTATGATCTGGAGTCTCGAGTTTCGAGTATCGTGTTTCGAGTTTATAATTTGGAGTTTGGAGTTTGGAGTTTCGTCGAGATTTGCGTATCGAGTTTCAAGTTTATAATTTCGAGTTTCGAGTGTCGAGTTTCGGGTTTATGATTTGGAGTTTCGAGTTTCGAGTATCGTGTTTCGAGTTTAATATTTCGAGTTTGGAGTTTCGTCGAGATTTGCGTATCGAGTTTCAAGTTTATAATTTCGAGTTTAGAGTGTCGAGTTTCGGGTTTATGATTTGGAATTTGAGTTTGGAGTTTGGAGTTTCGCGTTTCGAGTTTCGAGTTTCGAGTTTCGAGTTTCGAGTTTCGAGTTTCGAGTTTCGAGTTTCGAGTTTCGAGATTCGAGTTTCGAGTTTCAAGTCAACTTAAAGAAAAAGGGGTCTTAACCCTCGTCCTACTGAGCCTTTTTTGTAACACGATTAACTAAGAGCTGCGTTAACATTGACATGTGGATTACGCATCAATTACCAGACTGCTGGGAGAGCATTACGAATGACATAATAATCCTTGAAACTATCAATGGAATTAGGATTACCCGGATTATCAAATAGCTAACGTAGTCTAAGAATACCAGCTTTGATTATGAAAAAGTGTCTTGTTATTATGTTGAATTGAGTTGTTATTCCAGATAATCATATTATACTCGTTTCATTAACGCTTTCCATGCGACAGACGTCTGCAGACGAAATCCCAAACTTTCACATAATGTTTAGAAAAATGACAACATTATCTAATTTCATTACCGGATTTGGAATCACCATGAGAAATGCATTGCAATAAGAACAAACATGTCTTGTATTGGGTCAGTAATCCTTGAGATAGACTTTGAAAACCAGAAAAGGTTTCTGAAAAATCTTCTTTGTATAATTATGGTAAAACTAATAGCCGCATGGAAAGTGTCAACATCAGACGTATGATTTATTTTAGCCATGAACCAAGTCTTAGGTATACAATTCTGACATTACTATTGTCATAAAATCAACATAAACATTTTTACATGAACGCTCATAGCTAAAAATGGTTGTGCCAATACCAATTGTATTGATATTATACAACGCAATATTTGTCCAGGTCACTATCAACTATTTGTCGTGATCCTTGATGATTTTAGAGAGTCCATGAAACGTAATCGGATATTGCCGATTAACTCTAAAACACTTTTTTTATTATTCCAAATAAATTTAATAAACAATGCTTTGAGTTTCCGGACAACGTTATGTGGAATATGAATAGAAGTTTCTACAAAGATGTTCTGGGATGCCAAAAGGTTTTTAACAATTAGGTTTCTACCATTGACCGTCCTCTAATTTTCCATGGACGTATCGAGCTGTCATTTTTATTGCATTTTTGTTATCAAAATTACAAGATACTTTTTTTCAAGCGGAGTGTCGGGCTAAATGCGATACCAAGAACCTTAAGAGTTTCAAGTTGGCAAACTCATCTATATTATGAGTAGAGAACGTTCGAAAGAGTCCAAATGAGTGTCCCAGGCTGCCCCTCCCAGATACAATACATCAAAAATATCGGTGTCGTCAGCAAAAGTTGAAATTTCAACTTCATTCCTGGTATAACAAGAGTTTGGTAGTTTAATACCTTCAATTAGGTTGGAGTGTCGGATTTTACAGGATATAAAGGTTTGACGCTCACTAAAAAGAGTAGAGGGGCCGATGGACAGCCTTGTCTCACATCGCACTTACTCCACATCAATGAACTTTGACATGTGGTCAATACCGCCAAACTTTGTTTTGAAGGCAACACAAAGTATTCATTAGCTAATTACTGACCTATATTTGTCAATTGCGCCAGCGCGCGAACCTTGTGTTTCTAGACTACAAGATATACAGACACTAGACTCTAAATAGGCAATTTTTAGACACTAGACTCCTTACCATACCTAAAACACGCCTTGTTTCCGCAAGTAAAGGTTTCTCTGCCGCCGCTCCTATGCTCTGGAACAAGCTCCCACATTATATCTGTCATGCTTCTTCTGCTACCCAGTTCAGAAAACTTTAAAAACACATATTTTCTTGCGTAATTTGTAATCTGTTTGGTTGTTCTTCCCATTAACTTGTTTTAAATATACTTGTATTTCAAAAATTACATTGTGTATATATTTTTACCTACAAATTGACTGCAATTTAGCCAACAAAT
>CM069455.1:47886867-47900075 GCA_035610835.1 Ophiura sarsii
ATAGGTCATAGGTCCCACTCGTTCATTTAAATACAAATATACCATCCCCGGAGAAACAAATTGCCCGAAAACCTCACATATACAAGCCTAGTCTTCGTGCTTTTCCCTTTGAAATCGTTGATACGGTGGGGGGTATAGTTCGACTCCAAGTTCGACTCCAATTTTTACATGTAATCTCTATGGGCTCATTACCAAAACGGTCAAAAAAGCACCGTTTTGGAATGAGGAACCCGGATAAATCCATACCATGCTTTTTAATATTTAAATTTGGCGGTCTACATGTTAGAGTGATATATAAAGCAGAGATTTGTAAATGCAATTGACCTTTGAAATCGTTGATACGGTGGGGTATAGTTCGACTCCAAGTTCGACTCCAATTTTTACATGTAATCTCTATGGGCTCATTCCAAAACGGTCAAAAAAGCACCGTTTTGGAATGAGGAACCCGGATAAATCCATACCATGCTTTTTAATATTTAAATTTGGCGGTCTACATGTTAGAGTGATATATAAAGCAGAGATTTGTAAATGCAATTGACCTTTGAAATCGTTGATACGGTGGGGTATAGTTCGACTCCAAGTTCGACTCCAATTTTTACATGTAATCTCTATGGGCTCATTCCAAAACGGTCAAAAAAGCACCGTTTTGGAATGAGGAACCCGGATAAATCCATACCATGCTTTTTAATATTTAAATTTGGCGGTCTACATGTTAGAGTGATATATAAAGAAGAGATTTGTAAATGCAATTGACCTTTGAAATCGTTGATACGGTGGGGTATAGTTCGACTCCAAGTTCGACTCCAATTTTTACATGTAATCTCTATGGGCTCATTCCAAAACGGTCAAAAAAGCACCGTTTTGGAATGAGGAACCCGGATAAATCCATACCATGCTTTTTAATATTTAAATTTGGCGGTCTACATGTTAGAGTGATATATAAAGAAGAGATTTGTAAATGCAATTGACCTTTGAAATCGTTGATACGGTGGGGTATAGTTCGACTCCAAGTTCGACTCCAATTTTTACATGTAATCTCTATGGGCTCATTCCAAAACGGTCAAAAAGCACCGTTTTGGAATGAGGAACCCGGATAAATCCATACCATGCTTTTTAATATTTAAATTTGGCGGTCTACATGTTAGAGTGATATATAAAGAAGAGATTTGTAAATGCAATTGACCTTTGAAATCGTTGATACGGTGGGGTATAGTTCGACTCCAAGTTCGACTCCAATTTTTACATGTAATCTCTATGGGCTCATTCCAAAACGGTCAAAAAAGCACCGTTTTGGAATGAGGAACCCGGATAAATCCATACCATGCTTTTTAATATTTAAATTTGGCGGTCTACATGTTAGAGTGATATATAAAGAAGAGATTTGTAAATGCAATTGACCTTTGAAATCGTTGATACGGTGGGGTATAGTTCGACTCCAAGTTCGACTCCAATTTTTACATGTAATCTCTATGGGCTCATTCCAAAACGGTCAAAAAAGCACCGTTTTGGAATGAGGAACCCGGATAAATCCATACCATGCTTTTTAATATTTAAATTTGGCGGTCTACATGTTAGAGTGATATATAAAGCAGAGATTTGTAAATGCAATTGACCTTTGAAATCGTTGATACGGTGGGGTATAGTTCGACTCCAAGTTCGACTCCAATTTTTACATGTAATCTCTATGGGCTCATTCCAAAACGGTCAAAAAAGCACCGTTTTGGAATGAGGAACCCGGATAAATCCATACCATGCTTTTTAATATTTAAATTTGGCGGTCTACATGTTAGAGTGATATATAAAGAAGAGATTTGTAAATGCAATTGACCTTTGAAATCGTTGATACGGTGGGGTATAGTTCGACTCCAAGTTCGACTCCAATTTTTACATGTAATCTCTATGGGCTCATTCCAAAACGGTCAAAAAAGCACCGTTTTGGAATGAGGAACCCGGATAAATCCATACCATGCTTTTTAATATTTAAATTTGGCGGTCTACATGTTAGAGTGATATATAAAGAAGAGATTTGTAAATGCAATTGACCTTTGAAATCGTTGATACGGTGGGGTATAGTTCGACTCCAAGTTCGACTCCAATTTTTACATGTAATCTCTATGGGCTCATTCCAAAACGGTCAAAAAAGCACCGTTTTGGAATGAGGAACCCGGATAAATCCATACCATGCTTTTTAATATTTAAATTTGGCGGTCTACATGTTAGAGTGATATATAAAGCAGAGATTTGTAAATGCAATTGACCTTTGAAATCGTTGATACGGTGGGGTATAGTTCGACTCCAAGTTCGACTCCAATTTTTACATGTAATCTCTATGGGCTCATTCCAAAACGGTCAAAAAAGCACCGTTTTGGAATGAGGAACCCGGATAAATCCATACCATGCTTTTTAATATTTAAATTTGGCGGTCTACATGTTAGAGTGATATATAAAGAAGAGATTTGTAAATGCAATTGACCTTTGAAATCGTTGATACGGTGGGGTATAGTTCGACTCCAAGTTCGACTCCAATTTTTACATGTAATCTCTATGGGCTCATTCCAAAACGGTCAAAAAAGCACCGTTTTGGAATGAGGAACCCGGATAAATCCATACCATGCTTTTTAATATTTAAATTTGGCGGTCTACATGTTAGAGTGATATATAAAGCAGAGATTTGTAAATGCAATTGACCTTTGAAATCGTTGATACGGTGGGGTATAGTTCGACTCCAAGTTCGACTCCAATTTTTACATGTAATCTCTATGGGCTCATTCCAAAACGGTCAAAAAAGCACCGTTTTGGAATGAGGAACCCGGATAAATCCATACCATGCTTTTTAATATTTAAATTTGGCGGTCTACATGTTAGAGTGATATATAAAGCAGAGATTTGTAAATGCAATTGACCTTTGAAATCGTTGATACGGTGGGGTATAGTTCGACTCCAAGTTCGACTCCAATTTTTACATGTAATCTCTATGGGCTCATTCCAAAACGGTCAAAAAAGCACCGTTTTGGAATGAGGAACCCGGATAAATCCATACCATGCTTTTTAATATTTAAATTTGGCGGTCTACATGTTAGAGTGATATATAAAGAAGAGATTTGTAAATGCAATTGACCTTTGAAATCGTTGATACGGTGGGGTATAGTTCGACTCCAAGTTCGACTCCAATTTTTACATGTAATCTCTATGGGCTCATTCCAAAACGGTCAAAAAGCACCGTTTTGGAATGAGGAACCCGGATAAATCCATACCATGCTTTTTAATATTTAAATTTGGCGGTCTACATGTTAGAGTGATATATAAAGAAGAGATTTGTAAATGCAATTGACCTTTGAAATCGTTGATACGGTGGGGTATAGTTCGACTCCAAGTTCGACTCCAATTTTTACATGTAATCTCTATGGGCTCATTCCAAAACGGTCAAAAAAGCACCGTTTTGGAATGAGGAACCCGGATAAATCCATACCATGCTTTTTAATATTTAAATTTGGCGGTCTACATGTTAGAGTGATATATAAAGAAGAGATTTGTAAATGCAATTGACCTTTGAAATCGTTGATACGGTGGGGTATAGTTCGACTCCAAGTTCGACTCCAATTTTTACATGTAATCTCTATGGGCTCATTCCAAAACGGTCAAAAAGCACCGTTTTGGAATGAGGAACCCGGATAAATCCATACCATGCTTTTTAATATTTAAATTTGGCGGTCTACATGTTAGAGTGATATATAAAGAAGAGATTTGTAAATGCAATTGACCTTTGAAATCGTTGATACGGTGGGGTATAGTTCGACTCCAAGTTCGACTCCAATTTTTACATGTAATCTCTATGGGCTCATTCCAAAACGGTCAAAAAAGCACCGTTTTGGAATGAGGAACCCGGATAAATCCATACCATGCTTTTTAATATTTAAATTTGGCGGTCTACATGTTAGAGTGATATATAAAGAAGAGATTTGTAAATGCAATTGACCTTTGAAATCGTTGATACGGTGGGGTATAGTTCGACTCCAAGTTCGACTCCATTTTTACATGTAATCTCTATGGGCTCATTCCAAAACGGTCAAAAAAGCACCGTTTTGGAATGAGGAACCCGGATAAATCCATACCATGCTTTTTAATATTTAAATTTGGCGGTCTACATGTTAGAGTGATATATAAAGAAGAGATTTGTAAATGCAATTGACCTTTGAAATCGTTGATACGGTGGGGTATAGTTCGACTCCAAGTTCGACTCCAATTTTTACATGTAATCTCTATGGGCTCATTCCAAAACGGTCAAAAAAGCACCGTTTTGGAATGAGGAACCCGGATAAATCCATACCATGCTTTTTAATATTTAAATTTGGCGGTCTACATGTTAGAGTGATATATAAAGCAGAGATTTGTAAATGCAATTGACCTTTGAAATCGTTGATACGGTGGGGTATAGTTCGACTCCAAGTTCGACTCCAATTTTTACATGTAATCTCTATGGGCTCATTCCAAAACGGTCAAAAAGCACCGTTTTGGAATGAGGAACCCGGATAAATCCATACCATGCTTTTTAATATTTAAATTTGGCGGTCTACATGTTAGAGTGATATATAAAGAAGAGATTTGTAAATGCAATTGACCTTTGAAATCGTTGATACGGTGGGGTATAGTTCGACTCCAAGTTCGACTCCAATTTTTACATGTAATCTCTATGGGCTCATTCCAAAACGGTCAAAAAAGCACCGTTTTGGAATGAGGAACCCGGATAAATCCATACCATGCTTTTTAATATTTAAATTTGGCGGTCTACATGTTAGAGTGATATATAAAGCAGAGATTTGTAAATGCAATTGACCTTTGAAATCGTTGATACGGTGGGGTATAGTTCGACTCCAAGTTCGACTCCAATTTTTACATGTAATCTCTATGGGCTCATTCCAAAACGGTCAAAAAAGCACCGTTTTGGAATGAGGAACCCGGATAAATCCATACCATGCTTTTTAATATTTAAATTTGGCGGTCTACATGTTAGAGTGATATATAAAGAAGAGATTTGTAAATGCAATTGACCTTTGAAATCGTTGATACGGTGGGGTATAGTTCGACTCCAAGTTCGACTCCAATTTTTACATGTAATCTCTATGGGCTCATTCCAAAACGGTCAAAAAAGCACCGTTTTGGAATGAGGAACCCGGATAAATCCATACCATGCTTTTTAATATTTAAATTTGGCGGTCTACATGTTAGAGTGATATATAAAGCAGAGATTTGTAAATGCAATTGACCTTTGAAATCGTTGATACGGTGGGGTATAGTTCGACTCCAAGTTCGACTCCAATTTTTACATGTAATCTCTATGGGCTCATTCCAAAACGGTCAAAAAAGCACCGTTTTGGAATGAGGAACCCGGATAAATCCATACCATGCTTTTTAATATTTAAATTTGGCGGTCTACATGTTAGAGTGATATATAAAGAAGAGATTTGTAAATGCAATTGACCTTTGAAATCGTTGATACGGTGGGGTATAGTTCGACTCCAAGTTCGACTCCAATTTTTACATGTAATCTCTATGGGCTCATTCCAAAACGGTCAAAAAAGCACCGTTTTGGAATGAGGAACCCGGATAAATCCATACCATGCTTTTTAATATTTAAATTTGGCGGTCTACATGTTAGAGTGATATATAAAGAAGAGATTTGTAAATGCAATTGACCTTTGAAATCGTTGATACGGTGGGGTATAGTTCGACTCCAAGTTCGACTCCAATTTTTACATGTAATCTCTATGGGCTCATTCCAAAACGGTCAAAAAAGCACCGTTTTGGAATGAGGAACCCGGATAAATCCATACCATGCTTTTTAATATTTAAATTTGGCGGTCTACATGTTAGAGTGATATATAAAGAAGAGATTTGTAAATGCAATTGACCTTTGAAATCGTTGATACGGTGGGGTATAGTTCGACTCCAAGTTCGACTCCAATTTTTACATGTAATCTCTATGGGCTCATTCCAAAACGGTCAAAAAAGCACCGTTTTGGAATGAGGAACCCGGATAAATCCATACCATGCTTTTTAATATTTAAATTTGGCGGTCTACATGTTAGAGTGATATATAAAGAAGAGATTTGTAAATGCAATTGACCTTTGAAATCGTTGATACGGTGGGGTATAGTTCGACTCCAAGTTCGACTCCAATTTTTACATGTAATCTCTATGGGCTCATTCCAAAACGGTCAAAAAAGCACCGTTTTGGAATGAGGAACCCGGATAAATCCATACCATGCTTTTTAATATTTAAATTTGGCGGTCTACATGTTAGAGTGATATATAAAGAAGAGATTTGTAAATGCAATTGACCTTTGAAATCGTTGATACGGTGGGGTATAGTTCGACTCCAAGTTCGACTCCAATTTTTACATGTAATCTCTATGGGCTCATTCCAAAACGGTCAAAAAAGCACCGTTTTGGAATGAGGAACCCGGATAAATCCATACCATGCTTTTTAATATTTAATTTGGCGGTCTACATGTTAGAGTGATATATAAAGAAGAGATTTGTAAATGCAATTGACCTTTGAAATCGTTGATACGGTGGGGTATAGTTCGACTCCAAGTTCGACTCCAATTTTTACATGTAATCTCTATGGGCTCATTCCAAAACGGTCAAAAAAGCACCGTTTTGGAATGAGGAACCCGGATAAATCCATACCATGCTTTTTAATATTTAAATTTGGCGGTCTACATGTTAGAGTGATATATAAAGAAGAGATTTGTAAATGCAATTGACCTTTGAAATCGTTGATACGGTGGGGTATAGTTCGACTCCAAGTTCGACTCCAATTTTTACATGTAATCTCTATGGGCTCATTCCAAAACGGTCAAAAAAGCACCGTTTTGGAATGAGGAACCCGGATAAATCCATACCATGCTTTTTAATATTTAAATTTGGCGGTCTACATGTTAGAGTGATATATAAAGAAGAGATTTGTAAATGCAATTGACCTTTGAAATCGTTGATACGGTGGGGTATAGTTCGACTCCAAGTTCGACTCCAATTTTTACATGTAATCTCTATGGGCTCATTCCAAAACGGTCAAAAAAGCACCGTTTGGAATGAGGAACCCGGATAAATCCATACCATGCTTTTTAATATTTAAATTTGGCGGTCTACATGTTAGAGTGATATATAAAGAAGAGATTTGTAAATGCAATTGACCTTTGAAATCGTTGATACGGTGGGGTATAGTTCGACTCCAAGTTCGACTCCAATTTTTACATGTAATCTCTATGGGCTCATTCCAAAACGGTCAAAAAAGCACCGTTTTGGAATGAGGAACCCGGATAAATCCATACCATGCTTTTTAATATTTAAATTTGGCGGTCTACATGTTAGAGTGATATATAAAGAAGAGATTTGTAAATGCAATTGACCTTTGAAATCGTTGATACGGTGGGGTATAGTTCGACTCCAAGTTCGACTCCAATTTTTACATGTAATCTCTATGGGCTCATTCCAAAACGGTCAAAAAGCACCGTTTTGGAATGAGGAACCCGGATAAATCCATACCATGCTTTTTAATATTTAAATTTGGCGGTCTACATGTTAGAGTGATATATAAAGCAGAGATTTGTAAATGCAATTGACCTTTGAAATCGTTGATACGGTGGGGTATAGTTCGACTCCAAGTTCGACTCCAATTTTTACATGTAATCTCTATGGGCTCATTCCAAAACGGTCAAAAAAGCACCGTTTTGGAATGAGGAACCCGGATAAATCCATACCATGCTTTTTAATATTTAAATTTGGCGGTCTACATGTTAGAGTGATATATAAAGAAGAGATTTGTAAATGCAATTGACCTTTGAAATCGTTGATACGGTGGGGTATAGTTCGACTCCAAGTTCGACTCCAATTTTTACATGTAATCTCTATGGGCTCATTCCAAAACGGTCAAAAAAGCACCGTTTTGGAATGAGGAACCCGGATAAATCCATACCATGCTTTTTAATATTTAAATTTGGCGGTCTACATGTTAGAGTGATATATAAAGCAGAGATTTGTAAATGCAATTGACCTTTGAAATCGTTGATACGGTGGGGTATAGTTCGACTCCAAGTTCGACTCCAATTTTTACATGTAATCTCTATGGGCTCATTCCAAAACGGTCAAAAAAGCACCGTTTTGGAATGAGGAACCCGGATAAATCCATACCATGCTTTTTAATATTTAAATTTGGCGGTCTACATGTTAGAGTGATATATAAAGAAGAGATTTGTAAATGCAATTGACCTTTGAAATCGTTGATACGGTGGGGTATAGTTCGACTCCAAGTTCGACTCCAATTTTTACATGTAATCTCTATGGGCTCATTCCAAAACGGTCAAAAAAGCACCGTTTGGAATGAGGAACCCGGATAAATCCATACCATGCTTTTTAATATTTAAATTTGGCGGTCTACATGTTAGAGTGATATATAAAGCAGAGATTTGTAAATGCAATTGACCTTTGAAATCGTTGATACGGTGGGGTATAGTTCGACTCCAAGTTCGACTCCAATTTTTACATGTAATCTCTATGGGCTCATTCCAAAACGGTCAAAAAAGCACCGTTTTGGAATGAGGAACCCGGATAAATCCATACCATGCTTTTTAATATTTAAATTTGGCGGTCTACATGTTAGAGTGATATATAAAGAAGAGATTTGTAAATGCAATTGACCTTTGAAATCGTTGATACGGTGGGGTATAGTTCGACTCCAAGTTCGACTCCAATTTTTACATGTAATCTCTATGGGCTCATTCCAAAACGGTCAAAAAAGCACCGTTTTGGAATGAGGAACCCGGATAAATCCATACCATGCTTTTTAATATTTAAATTTGGCGGTCTACATGTTAGAGTGATATATAAAGAAGAGATTTGTAAATGCAATTGACCTTTGAAATCGTTGATACGGTGGGGTATAGTTCGACTCCAAGTTCGACTCCAATTTTTACATGTAATCTCTATGGGCTCATTCCAAAACGGTCAAAAAAGCACCGTTTTGGAATGAGGAACCCGGATAAATCCATACCATGCTTTTTAATATTTAAATTTGGCGGTCTACATGTTAGAGTGATATATAAAGCAGAGATTTGTAAATGCAATTGACCTTTGAAATCGTTGATACGGTGGGGTATAGTTCGACTCCAAGTTCGACTCCAATTTTTACATGTAATCTCTATGGGCTCATTCCAAAACGGTCAAAAAAGCACCGTTTTGGAATGAGGAACCCGGATAAATCCATACCATGCTTTTTAATATTTAAATTTGGCGGTCTACATGTTAGAGTGATATATAAAGAAGAGATTTGTAAATGCAATTGACCTTTGAAATCGTTGATACGGTGGGGTATAGTTCGACTCCAAGTTCGACTCCAATTTTTACATGTAATCTCTATGGGCTCATTCCAAAACGGTCAAAAAAGCACCGTTTTGGAATGAGGAACCCGGATAAATCCATACCATGCTTTTTAATATTTAAATTTGGCGGTCTACATGTTAGAGTGATATATAAAGAAGAGATTTGTAAATGCAATTGACCTTTGAAATCGTTGATACGGTGGGGTATAGTTCGACTCCAAGTTCGACTCCAATTTTTACATGTAATCTCTATGGGCTCATTCCAAAACGGTCAAAAAAGCACCGTTTTGGAATGAGGAACCCGGATAAATCCATACCATGCTTTTTAATATTTAAATTTGGCGGTCTACATGTTAGAGTGATATATAAAGAAGAGATTTGTAAATGCAATTGACCTTTGAAATCGTTGATACGGTGGGGTATAGTTCGACTCCAAGTTCGACTCCAATTTTTACATGTAATCTCTATGGGCTCATTCCAAAACGGTCAAAAAAGCACCGTTTTGGAATGAGGAACCCGGATAAATCCATACCATGCTTTTTAATATTTAAATTTGGCGGTCTACATGTTAGAGTGATATATAAAGAAGAGATTTGTAAATGCAATTGACCTTTGAAATCGTTGATACGGTGGGGTATAGTTCGACTCCAAGTTCGACTCCAATTTTTACATGTAATCTCTATGGGCTCATTCCAAAACGGTCAAAAAAGCACCGTTTTGGAATGAGGAACCCGGATAAATCCATACCATGCTTTTTAATATTTAAATTTGGCGGTCTACATGTTAGAGTGATATATAAAGAAGAGATTTGTAAATGCAATTGACCTTTGAAATCGTTGATACGGTGGGGTATAGTTCGACTCCAAGTTCGACTCCAATTTTTACATGTAATCTCTATGGGCTCATTCCAAAACGGTCAAAAAAGCACCGTTTTGGAATGAGGAACCCGGATAAATCCATACCATGCTTTTTAATATTTAAATTTGGCGGTCTACATGTTAGAGTGATATATAAAGCAGAGATTTGTAAATGCAATTGACCTTTGAAATCGTTGATACGGTGGGGTATAGTTCGACTCCAAGTTCGACTCCAATTTTTACATGTAATCTCTATGGGCTCATTCCAAAACGGTCAAAAAAGCACCGTTTTGGAATGAGGAACCCGGATAAATCCATACCATGCTTTTTAATATTTAAATTTGGCGGTCTACATGTTAGAGTGATATATAAAGAAGAGATTTGTAAATGCAATTGACCTTTGAAATCGTTGATACGGTGGGGTATAGTTCGACTCCAAGTTCGACTCCAATTTTTACATGTAATCTCTATGGGCTCATTCCAAAACGGTCAAAAAAGCACCGTTTTGGAATGAGGAACCCGGATAAATCCATACCATGCTTTTTAATATTTAAATTTGGCGGTCTACATGTTAGAGTGATATATAAAGCAGAGATTTGTAAATGCAATTGACCTTTGAAATCGTTGATACGGTGGGGTATAGTTCGACTCCAAGTTCGACTCCAATTTTTACATGTAATCTCTATGGGCTCATTCCAAAACGGTCAAAAAAGCACCGTTTTGGAATGAGGAACCCGGATAAATCCATACCATGCTTTTTAATATTTAAATTTGGCGGTCTACATGTTAGAGTGATATATAAAGAAGAGATTTGTAAATGCAATTGACCTTTGAAATCGTTGATACGGTGGGGTATAGTTCGACTCCAAGTTCGACTCCAATTTTTACATGTAATCTCTATGGGCTCATTCCAAAACGGTCAAAAAAGCACCGTTTTGGAATGAGGAACCCGGATAAATCCATACCATGCTTTTTAATATTTAAATTTGGCGGTCTACATGTTAGAGTGATATATAAAGCAGAGATTTGTAAATGCAATTGACCTTTGAAATCGTTGATACGGTGGGGTATAGTTCGACTCCAAGTTCGACTCCAATTTTTACATGTAATCTCTATGGGCTCATTCCAAAACGGTCAAAAAAGCACCGTTTTGGAATGAGGAACCCGGATAAATCCATACCATGCTTTTTAATATTTAAATTTGGCGGTCTACATGTTAGAGTGATATATAAAGAAGAGATTTGTAAATGCAATTGACCTTTGAAATCGTTGATACGGTGGGGTATAGTTCGACTCCAAGTTCGACTCCAATTTTTACATGTAATCTCTATGGGCTCATTCCAAAACGGTCAAAAAAGCACCGTTTTGGAATGAGGAACCCGGATAAATCCATACCATGCTTTTTAATATTTAAATTTGGCGGTCTACATGTTAGAGTGATATATAAAGAAGAGATTTGTAAATGCAATTGACCTTTGAAATCGTTGATACGGTGGGGTATAGTTCGACTCCAAGTTCGACTCCAATTTTTACATGTAATCTCTATGGGCTCATTCCAAAACGGTCAAAAAGCACCGTTTTGGAATGAGGAACCCGGATAAATCCATACCATGCTTTTTAATATTTAAATTTGGCGGTCTACATGTTAGAGTGATATATAAAGAAGAGATTTGTAAATGCAATTGACCTTTGAAATCGTTGATACGGTGGGGTATAGTTCGACTCCAAGTTCGACTCCAATTTTTACATGTAATCTCTATGGGCTCATTCCAAAACGGTCAAAAAAGCACCGTTTTGGAATGAGGAACCCGGATAAATCCATACCATGCTTTTTAATATTTAAATTTGGCGGTCTACATGTTAGAGTGATATATAAAGAAGAGATTTGTAAATGCAATTGACCTTTGAAATCGTTGATACGGTGGGGTATAGTTCGACTCCAAGTTCGACTCCAATTTTTACATGTAATCTCTATGGGCTCATTCCAAAACGGTCAAAAAAGCACCGTTTTGGAATGAGGAACCCGGATAAATCCATACCATGCTTTTTAATATTTAAATTTGGCGGTCTACATGTTAGAGTGATATATAAAGAAGAGATTTGTAAATGCAATTGACCTTTGAAATCGTTGATACGGTGGGGTATAGTTCGACTCCAAGTTCGACTCCAATTTTTACATGTAATCTCTATGGGCTCATTCCAAAACGGTCAAAAAAGCACCGTTTTGGAATGAGGAACCCGGATAAATCCATACCATGCTTTTTAATATTTAAATTTGGCGGTCTACATGTTAGAGTGATATATAAAGAAGAGATTTGTAAATGCAATTGACCTTTGAAATCGTTGATACGGTGGGGTATAGTTCGACTCCAAGTTCGACTCCAATTTTTACATGTAATCTCTATGGGCTCATTCCAAAACGGTCAAAAAAGCACCGTTTTGGAATGAGGAACCCGGATAAATCCATACCATGCTTTTTAATATTTAAATTTGGCGGTCTACATGTTAGAGTGATATATAAAGAAGAGATTTGTAAATGCAATTGACCTTTGAAATCGTTGATACGGTGGGGTATAGTTCGACTCCAAGTTCGACTCCAATTTTTACATGTAATCTCTATGGGCTCATTCCAAAACGGTCAAAAAAGCACCGTTTTGGAATGAGGAACCCGGATAAATCCATACCATGCTTTTTAATATTTAAATTTGGCGGTCTACATGTTAGAGTGATATATAAAGAAGAGATTTGTAAATGCAATTGACCTTTGAAATCGTTGATACGGTGGGGTATAGTTCGACTCCAAGTTCGACTCCAATTTTTACATGTAATCTCTATGGGCTCATTCCAAAACGGTCAAAAAAGCACCGTTTTGGAATGAGGAACCCGGATAAATCCATACCATGCTTTTTAATATTTAAATTTGGCGGTCTACATGTTAGAGTGATATATAAAGAAGAGATTTGTAAATGCA
>CM069455.1:47900175-48054595 GCA_035610835.1 Ophiura sarsii
CAAGTTTATAATATCGAGTTTCGAGTGTCGAGTTTCGGGTTGATGATTTGAAGTCTCGCGTTTCGAGTATCGTGTTTCGAGTTTATAATGTGGAGTTTCGAGTTTCGAGTTTCGTCGAGATTTGCGTATCGAGTTTCAAGTTTATAATTTGGAGTTTTGTGTGTCGAGTTTCGGGTTTATGATTTGGAGTCTCGAGTTTCGAGTATCGTGTTTCGAGTGTATAATTTGGAGTTTGGAGTTTGGAGTTTCGTCGAGATTTGCGTATCGAGTTTCAAGTTTATAATTTGGAGTTTCGTGTGTCGAGTTTCGGGTTGATGATTTGGAGTCTCGAGTTTCGAGTATCGTGTTTCGAGTTTATAATTTGAAGTTTGCAGTTTGGAGTTTCGTCGAGATTTGCGTATCGAGTTTCAAGTTTATAATTTCGAGTTTCGAGTGTCGAGTTTCGGGTTTATGATTTGGAGTCTCGAGTTTGAAATATCGTGTTTCGAGTTTATAATTTAGAGTTTCGAGTTTCGAGTTTCGTCGAGATATGCGTATCGAGTTTCAAGTTTATAATTTGGAGTTTCGTGTGTCGAGTTTCGGGTTTATGATCTGGAGTCTCGAGTTTCGAGTATCGTGTTTCGAGTTTATAATTTGGAGTTTGGAGTTTGGAGTTTCGTCGAGATTTGCGTATCGAGTTTCAAGTTTATAATTTCGAGTTTCGAGTGTCGAGTTTCGGGTTTATGATTTGGAGTTTCGAGTTTCGAGTATCGTGTTTCGAGTTTAATATTTCGAGTTTGGAGTTTCGTCGAGATTTGCGTATCGAGTTTCAAGTTTATAATTTGGAGTTTCGTGTGTCGAGTTTCGGGTTTATGATTTGGAATTTGAGTTTGGAGTTTGGAGTTTCGCGTTTCGAGTTTCGAGTTTCGAGTTTCGAGTTTCGAGTTTCGAGTTTCGAGTTTCGAGTTTCGAGTTTCGAGATTCGAGTTTCGAGTTTCAAGTCAACTTAAAGAAAAAGGGGTCTTAACCCTCGTCCTACTGAGCCTTTTTTGTAACACGATTAACTAAGAGCTGCGTTAACATGTGGATTACGCATCAATTACCAGACTGCTGGGAGAGCATTACGAATGACATAATAATCCTTGAAACTATCAATGGAATGAGGATTACCCGGATTATCAAATAGCTAACGTAGTCTAAGAATGCCAGCTTTGATTATGAAAAAGTGTCTTGTTATTATGTTGAATTGAGTTGTTATTCCGGATAATCATGTTATACTCGTGTCATTAACGCTTTCCATGCGACAGACGTCTGCAGACGAAATCCCAAACTTTCACATAATGTTTAGAAAAATGACAACATTATCTAATTTCATTACCGGATTTGGAATCACCATGAGAAATGCATTGCAATAAGAACAAACATGTCTTGTATTGGGTCAGTAATCCTTGAGATAGACTTTGAAAACCAGAAAAGGTTTCTGAAAAATCTTCTTTGTATAATTATGGTAAAACTAATAGCCGCATGGAAAGTGTCAACATCAGACGTATGATTTATTTTAGCCATGAACCAAGTCTTAGGTATACAATTCTGACATTACTATTGTCATAAAATCAACATAAACATTTTTACATGAACGCTCATAGCTAAAAATGGTTGTGCCAATACCAATTGTATTGATATTATACAACGCAATATTAGTCCAGGTCACTATCAACTATTTGTCGTGATCCTTGATGATTTTGGAGAGTCCATGAAACGTAATCGGATATTGCCGTTTAACTCTAAAACACTTTTTTTTATTATTCCAAATAAATTTAATAAACATTGCTTTGAGTTTCCGGACAACGTTATATTGAATATGAATAGCAGTTTCCACAAAGATGTTCTGGGATGCCAACAAGGTTTTAACAATTAGGTTTCTACCATTGACCGTCCTCTAATTTTCCATGGACGTATCGAGCTCTCATTTTTATTGCATTTTGTTATTAAAAATTACAAGAGACTTTTTTCAAGCGGAGTGTCGGGCTAAATGCGATACCAAGAACCTTAAGAGTTTCAAGTTGACATAGGCATTATATTTCAGTGCCTTATCCAAATGCTATAAATTTTACCATGATTGATGTACAAACCAAAGATATTGGCAAACTCATCTATATTATGAGTAGAGAACGTTCGAAAGAGTCCAAATGAGTGTCCCAGGCTGCCCCTCCCAGATAAAATGCATCAACAATATCGGTGTCGTCAGCAAAAGTTGAAATTTCAACTTCATTCCTGGTATAACAAGAGTGTGGTAGTTTAATACCTTCAATTAGGTTGGAGTGTCGGATTTTACAGGATATAAAGGTTTGACGCTCACTAAAAAGAGTAGAGGGGCCGATGGACAGCCTTGTCTCACATCGCACTTACTCCACATCAATGAACTTTGACATGTGGTCAATACCGCCAAACTTTGTTTTGAAGGCAATACAAAGTATTCATTAGCTAATTACTGACCTATATTTGTCAATTGGGCCAGCGCGCGAACCTTGTGTTTCTAGACTACAAGATATACAGACACTAGACTCTAAATAGGCAATTTTTAGACACTAGACTCCTTACCATACCTAAAACACGCCTTGTTTCCGCAAGTAAAGGTTTCTCTGCCGCCGCTCCTATGCTCTGGAACAAGCTCCCACATTATATCTGTCATGCTTCTTCTGCTACCCAGTTCAGAAAACTTTAAAAACACATATTTTCTTGCGTAATTTGTAATCTGTTTGGTTGTTCTTCCCATTAACTTGTTTTAAATATACTTGTATTTCAAAAATTACATTGTGTATATATTTTTACCTACAAATTGACTGCAATTTAGCCAACAAATTATAGACACCATTAAATGTGTCCCGATTTGATTTTTTTGATATCATTTCGAGCTACGTATGAAGTATATGTAGCTAACCGGTCAAACCGCAACACATTTGACGGAGAAAAAAATTGCCAGGAATTTATCCTAAAAAATGACGGATACAATATTTGATTTGTTGGACATGATTTCAAATATTGAGCTACGTATAAAGTATGTGTAGCTAGCGGATCAAACCGCAACACATTTGACAGAGAAAAAAAATGCCGGCAATAAAGCCTAAAAAATGACGAACACCATAAAATGTGTCCCGATTTGATTTTGTTGGATATGATTTCACATTTTGAGGTACATATAAAGTCTGTGTAGGTAACCGGTCAACCGATCCACATTTGACGGAGAAAAAATGCCGGCAATTTAGCCTTAAAAAACCATAAAATGTGTCCCGATTTGATTTTTTAAATATCATTTTGAGCTACATATTAAGTCTGTGTAGCTATAACCGGTCAAACCGCACACAAATTTGACGGAGAAAAAATTGCCAACAATTTAGCCTAAAAAATGACGGACACAATATTTAATTTTATGGATATGATTTCACATTTTGAGCTACGTATAAAGTCTGTGTAGCTAGCGGGTCAAACCGCAACACATTTGACGGAGACAAACATTGCCGGCAATTTAGCCTTAACAATGACGGACACCATAAAATGTGTCCCGATTTGTTTTTTGAATATTATTTTACATTTTGAACTACGTATAAAGTCTGTGTAACAAATTGGTCAAACCGCAACACATTTGACAAAACAAATGATGTTCGCATTGAAATCGCAAGAAAAAAGATTGCCAGTGATTTAGCGTAAAGAATGACATATACCCTAAAATGTGTGCCGATTTGTTTTTTGAATATGATTTTACATTTTGAGCTACGTATAAAGTCTGTGTAACAAACTGGTCAAACCGCAACACATTTGACGGAACAAATGACGTACGGTTCGGATTTTCAAACTAACTCTACTATAAGTTTGCATTAAATAATCGTGATTTAGCCGAAAGGGTGTTTTTTTAAGTAAGCTTATTTCTTATTTTATTTTGATGAATGAAATGATGGATAATTTTCAGAATCAAATGTTTAGAGACATTTGGGAAATCCCGGGTACCTACCGCCCGAGTAACAAAACCGGATTAAGAATTCCTGAAAATCCCAGCCCAAATGACGTTCGCATTGAAATCGCAAGGATTTTTTTCGCTGCTTATTCAAATTTGAATTTAGACTAAAAGGTACAGATACACTAAAATGTGCCCCACTTTCTTTTTTCTGCTTCTGATTTAGGCTAAAATATAATGGATACCTTGAAATGTGACCCGATTTGATTTGTTGGATATTATTTCACATTTTGAGCTGCGTATAAAGTTGATGTGATGAACCGGTCAAACTGCAACATTTTTAACGGAACAAATAACGCTCGCATTGAAATCGCAAAAAGAAAAGAAAAATTGCCGGCAATTTAGCCGAAAAAAATGACGGACACAATAATACACGAAACAAATCACCAATAATGCGGCAGTCATCGAATCTGGTTCCGCTGCGATCCTAATGTACCAACCTCAAACCATGTCTACCAAAACTGCACAATCAAAAACCAACTGCCAAATCCGATAACCGCGAAACCCGCGAACCGCTCTAATTTGAATAACGCTATATCTCTCCTAAAAATGTTACACACAAGATTTATTGAGACTTTTTTCCTGCAACAATTCTTTAATAATAATAAATGTGTCTTTAAAATGCGGCATAAAAGTAGTATGGGTTTGGCATGAAATTCAAATATAGAGTATACTCTTTATGGTCATCTACTTTTTTCTCCACAACGTATTCCTGTTTCCCATACGCACCGTATTAAAATGTGTTGTACAGAATTATTTGTCGATAAACTTCAAGCCATGTCAATTTGCAAAACGTGTTCAAAACTTGTTTAACATCATTTTAAACTGGGTTTTACTGACTGACTGACTGACTGACTGACTGACTGACTGACTGACTGACTGACTGACTGACTGACTGACTGACTGACTGACTGACTGACTGACTGACTGACTGATTGATTGATTGATTGATTGATTGATTGATTGATTGATTGATTGATTGATTGATTGATTGATTGATTGATTGATTTATTGATTGATTGATTGATTGATTGATTGATTTATTGATTGATTGATTGATTTATTGATTGATTGATTGATTGATTGATTGATTGATTAATTGATTGATTGACTGATTGATTGATTGATTGATTGAATTACTTTTAAATACTTTTGATTACTTTTTCAGAAGGCTGTAGGTTGGTTTGTATCTTGTAATTGAACAGAAATTGTAATGACTGGAAATAAATTCATACAAAGAAAATCCCAAAGAAATTCAACAACCAAACTTTAATTTGATAGCAATTAATAATTGCGATTATCAAAGTAGTATTTGAAATTAAAAAACTATAATTATATATGTTGTATCCTCATGTAATTATAAATAAAACCAGTAACGTGTTCAGGAATATTAAAAGCTGTTCTAATCAAGGTTTAATCAGTAAATGTTAGCGCGGTTATGTGAAAAACTCAATTCCAGTGTTTTTTTACAATATTTGACTATTCTTTTTGATTAAATATTGCATTTTTATACAATCCCTTCAATTTAAATTACATACAGCGTGCCTTAAAAAAAGATACCATGAATGTATTCATTTACCATTTTGTCCAAATAAAATACTATTTAAGAATTGTTTGGGGTATTATTTTTATTTTAATCAATGATACCCCTCCACTGTTTTATTGTTGGGAACGTCGGGTAAAATACAACAGGTCGTTTGAACAAAATATGCTTTTAAAATATTGACATGCGAGGCGCAGATCTCTTTTCAAAATATTATCATTATAAAATTGGGTTTTGCACTGACGGTAAATTGATTATGGTCCAGTGTCTTGAAAAAGAAAAAATCACAGAGTCTTATTCCCAACATCTCGCAAAAGAGGCCGAAATTACACTCTTTTGAGCCTTACCATTTCCTAGGCGAGTTTACACAATTTTAATGAATTTTTAGGGTAAGTCTGATAATTGTCACATTACATAACACGCCTTGTAGTATTATGTAGTGATGAATTGTTTAACATTATCTTACAGTTAAGAAACTTAGTTCATGGTTGATAATCGGTAAAATATGATTTTTTTTCAATCTGTGACAGGAAGCCGTTCCCATGGAAACAAAGTCCCGTTCTCAAGCCCGTCCTCTATAGAAATAGAATACTTTTTCTGTACCAAGCAGAAGACGGATTCCCGAACCTTAAAAATGTATGGCATTGCGTCACTAAATAGCACGCCCTCAAGCCGAACGCGCTCCCGTTGGGCACGTTAAATATATGCCTTGTAGTATTATATAGCGGTAAATTTGTGTTGACATTATCTCAGAAAAGAGACTTATTTTATGGTTGAAAACCAGCAAAAAAGATGTTTTTAATCTTGAAAATGACTATGGTTATCAATTTTGCTCCCTGAGAGAAGTAGAACATTAGGATATCACATGATGTTATAATAAGAGGAGATAAGAAGGGCATTCAAGTACAACCTGGTTATGGGTGTAGCCTCGATAATTTAGTGACATAAAACGTACACAGAGTAGAAATTATTTCATGAGGGGACATGCAAATTGCCCAAAAAGGTCTCTGGGTAGAATGTAAAACCGTCCCTTGAAAAAGGGTTCTCGAGTGACCAACACGATGTACGTTGGGTCAGATGGATTCCGGGAAGACCTGAAATATTATAGAAGCTTATTCAAGTATTCGGAACTATATAGTCAACAATTGCAAGAAACGTCATTATCCAAACATCAATCGCAAGCTTGGTTTTAATTCTATATTATTTTACATTTTTATTCGTACATTTTAAAGCATTCGTACATAATCGTTGACATTTTTTATAATAATTCATTACTCAATGATATATATATGACATTAACATAATTACGATCGTCAACACTAAAAACAAATACAATTGATTTGATGATACTATATTATACAAAATACTAATACATGGTTCGAAGAGAAATAGGACAACAATAAGAAAACGTGTACGTTAGGTCCCAGATACTGGTGTACCAGCATCGTACAATACTGGAACATAAAGGTGGCTAGTATCGGTCGATACTGGTACGATTTTACTGTTCTAGTATCGGTCGATACTAGAACACCAAATTGTGTTCCAGCATAATATTGGGAAATGTTGTATATGCCAGTATCGCCGATACTGGAACACTGATTTTGTACCAGTATCGAACGATAATGGGTGTTCCAGTATTGAACGATACTAGTACAGTCCAGAATCTGAGACCTAAACATTATTTTACCGCGGTACTGGTTACATGCCATAGGCTATTACGCTCCGGATAGTCAATTTATAGTCAACGTCAATTACTACGGTTACTCGTACATGCGGCGATGCAATCATACATTTGTGTTGCGCCAATCGTAAAAGCCTCGTGTAAAAGTCAATTCCGAGGTAATTAGAGTGCCCTGCCATATTTCCCATATATAAAACCATGCAATTGTCGGAAAAAGTGTACTTAAGATCCCAGATTCTAGACTGTACTTATGTTGTCCGATACTTGAACACCTAGTATCGTTCGATACTAGTACAAAGTCAGTGTTCCACTATCGGATGATACTGGGACATATAAATTGTATTCATTACTTCATGAATAATCGTGATAGCTGTGTACCTAGTGCGTTCCAATAAAATTAATCGTTTTATGAGAACGCGCACGCGAAGCGCATGTTACTTATAATTGCCCCTAAACTGAATATTCAATGAGTTATGAGACAAAATAATAAACAGAAAACTAATTAATTATATCGGTACAAATCAACGATTTGGATAAATATACATATTTTTCAGTATGAGAATAATGACTACTTAACAGCTGTTTTCGTGAATTTTGCTTTAAATCATCGGTTGTTGTTATCGTCGTTCGAGATTGTCCATCAGATCCTCAAACCATTCAACAGCTTCTGATTTTAAAGCAAATTCACGAAAACAGCTGTTACACAGTCATTATTCTTTAACCAGTATCGGGCGATACTGGAACAAAACTATGTGCTAGATTCGCCCGATACTGGGACATATTGCACTGGTAGTATGTGCACCAGTATCGCATGATACTGGAACATAGTAACGTTCCAGTATCGCTCGATACTGGAACACAATTTAGTGTTCCAGTATCAACCGATACTGGAACAGTAAAATCTTTACCAGCATAAAGAGATACTGGCAACTTTTATGTTCCAGTATTAAACGATACAGGTATACCAGTATTTGGGACCTTAAGTACACATTTTCCCAGTTGTCTTATTACCCTTCATTGTGACTCTGGCAACGAGGTTGTTGAAGAAATGACCGGTATTATATAACACATACATATAATGCTGTCATTTGATTGGTGGATATTACATCATGTGACAAACAATATTTGGACTATTTCCCCAAAATGTAATGGATTGAAAAAAGTTCCCATAAAAAGTGTTTATCAAAGCATTTCAAATGACAGAAATATTTGTATTGCTATATAAAACAAATATTTATTGGTCTATGTTCGGAAAATGGTGCAAAATACGTCAATAAAAATAGTAGGCTCACGTCTTCAGTTACCTCGTGGAGCTATTTTACACCATTTCTATCATTTACGGTAAATATTTGTATAATATTTACCTTAGGAAAGAAATAGTGCCGTATGTCGGAATTGGTTAGTGAAATAGCATCATTGGTTCATGAATAGTTATGAGGTGTAATAAATATATATACATGTACATAAATTATAGAACAGTTGTGATATGTGTGGTTTTGCAATCCGTAATCTCATACAGATCAACAATAATGTTGTTTAATCGCCTCTATTTCGTATTATGTTGTGATATGTTCATATTTTTTGTATATCAATAACAATTGATGTGTTCAACTTTTCACCGATATCACACTTGTAGCAATCACTTGTTTCAGTGCTGAACTACCTAATACAGACTGTGGGGATGTTGGCCTGAATGCGCCGCCAAATCATCACTAGTTTTATGATCAAATGAACAACGTAGTCAATGAAGCAAATGTAACACTTCATTGAAAAGAGTTCTTGATTTGAGCACACAATACTGGCAATTTAGGTTCATTTAGATTGAAATGTCCCCCTTTCTTCCCAATATTCTCGAGATTGTGGCAGAGCACTAACAACTTCAACTTGCTACAAGAGTGGTGTGGTTGAAACGGTGAACACATCAACTTTACATTAATTTGTAACATAATCTGAACATGTCACGAAATATTGGCATTAAAGTCGATTAAGTTGATATTAATATGGTATTAAATTTACATTGCGACGTGCGACGCAGTAACATATAGTAGATCATTATTATATCAGTATTTAAAAAAAGATTTAATTGCCCTTACCGCACAACAAATTGACATTTATATAATTTATTTATTGATTTTGGTTCTTTGTGACTTGAAAACTACACGATGTTTTAACACGATAGGCCAGGCATCACAAAACGGACCAAAATACTACACGTCTCTATGTAATACCACCAACATGCGTCAATCAGCAAATTGGTGTGCTGTGTGTTTGACCTGTAAATTGACCATAGAAGGTGATTCTATGTAGAGATATAAATCTATTTTATCTTAGGAATGTCTAAATAATTTTCTAGTCTTGGTTATCAACTTTGCTCCTAAGTGAGAGCAGCGAAAAGTTTGAATTATCACATGACGTTAATAAGAGGAGGTAGGGTCGAGACATTCAAGTATTAAATGGATAGGGGTGTAGCCTCGATAATTCAGTGACATAAAACGTATACAGAGTAGGAATGATTTCGCGATGGACTGGCAAATTGCCCATAAGGGTCTCTGGGTAATTTCTAAAACATTTCCTTGAAATAGAGTTCCCGGGTGAGAGTGATCAAAATTCTTAAACCATCTGGATGAAATGGTTAAAGTCACGTTTTTTAACCTCATATAAAATCAAATTGAAATCAATTAAATGTAACCATGTCCGAAAGGATTCAATAAACAATAAATGCAATTATAGTATGTTTCACGAGGATGGGAAATTTATTATTATGACATTGTTAAAGTTTAGCGTAAAAGTCAATCTTACTCTGTAGGTAACCCTAAAGCGCTCAGCATACTCTACAACTCTCGATAGTTGAGCGCAAGCGTTGACCCCCGTAGTCCAATCAGGCTGTGTCATTTTGTCATGGCGGACATAATACGCATGTGTGAGAGCGCAAATAGTTCGAGCGTAGTGCAGTATGCTGCGCGCTTAAGAAATAAGAAATACAATATAAGAAAACTGCCATACGCTAATAAGAGAATAGCATTTAGTTCGCAGGCGGCCATACACGACGACACAAATATGATACAACATTATGAGACCAACGTATATATAGCAAAACATCTACGGATTATATTTTACTCTCATTCTTATTTAGTTTATTGGTTATTGTTATCTTTTATCATAAAAACAACGCTATTTGTTCGATTTATTTTAATGAAACAACACCAAATGTCCCCCTTTATAAAATCGGTGAATCAAGCGAGCTGTTAACTAACTTCCTGCTTCGAATAATCACGTTGTTTAGATCACGCGCACATGGCAACGTTACGTTATACGTACAACACATACGCCGGTAACTTTGTGTAGGGCACGCTAGCACATCTTAACGCGATGACATACGCATTGAAGGTATTATTATTTGAATGAATTAAGCCCCGCCACAACTCATATATCGTCTCATTATATATAGTGCGTATCGGCTGAAAATCAGCCCAAAACGAATCAAATTGCCCGTTGATATCCAAAACCACACCCACTATATAAGAATTACCAAACAATAATTTTCTCATTAAAACAATTTCTCGAAATGTGATGACACGAATGGCCTTTCATTTAACTTACTTGAATTAATGGTTTAGTTACTAGGCTGGTCACAATCCTTCAGACATTTCACAACACGTTTGATTTCAAATTCGTATATCGTATACATTCGAGCGTCTTGCATTATATCTTTGCGAGCATGTACACATAGGTTTCATATTTTATTACCAAGTAGCTAACGTTATTCGAACTACATGTACATGAATGTTCAAATATTACTTTTACTCATTTCCGTCTTAACTAATCGGGTCGAAACATCACGCAGCTTTTTTGAGCGTTCCTTCTTATCAAAGTAATCGGAAATGACAATAGAAAGTGTGTAAAGGAATGGATTGATTGAGGAATTTATGGGTAGAATAAATCCTACTGTCCAAGCGTACACCTCCGGGGGTATGGAGAACACCCCGGCTTGCACTAATATGCATATGATAATCAAGGGAACCCAACAGCAGAAGTCAGTGAGCACAAGGGCAGAGGTTTTCACTGCCATTCGTATTTCTTCTTCAACGCTTTGATTGCGGGACGCTTTTCTTGCCGTCATTTTGGCAGTATAGACAATTTGTATGTAGCAAAATGCCACAAGAAGAAAACATATGAGATTTAATCCAATAAAGACTATGATGGAAAAGTAAGTAGCGAGTTGGTAATCAGCTATCTGAGAAACAGGGAAAGAAATGTTCGCGGTGACATAATCATTTCTGAGTTCGAAACCCTTAATAAATTTCACATAGTACGAGCTATATTCATACTGTATACCAAATTCATTTTTATTGAGTTGAATAAGGTCATGTTTGATATCCGCGACTGGTCTTTTAACCATTGGCATTCCAACACAGACTTCAGACACTTCAAAAGCATCGGGGAACTTTTCTGACAGCATAATAGGAATGATGCTCAGCGATAACGAAAATATCCAAATCAAGACTGACAAAACCTTTGAAGTTTTTAAACTAATTCGTCTAGAACTAAAGGGATACTTCACACCCATCAATCGATCAACACTGATAAGTGTAATGAAAAACACAGATGCTTCACTAGATAGAATTGAAAGGATCCCCGCAACCTTGCACACTGCACTTCCTCTCCACCAATTTGAATACGACGGAAAATATTCACCAAAGTAGAGGTCACTAACTGCCAATAAAATCATGTTGATACCCATGATAAAATCCGACAGAGACAGATGAGAAATTAGGAGGGTCTGTGGGGTTGGCTTACTTTTGTGCCGGGAAATAAAAGCAAATCCGTTAAACAAAATAGCCGTAAAACCAAGGCACCACATTGATACTCTTACCATTACCTCTGGTAACATACGTTTACAAGTTAGATATGCAGGTTGCGGGTTTTCAGAAATACAATTGTCACGCCTGCCGATAAAACAACAAGTAGGATATTCATCAACCAAAACTGTAGAGTTTTCTGTTCCTTGAAATGACCTTTTGTTTACGATGTATAGATCGTTTCCCCTTAAATCAACTATATCCAATTTTGTTGAAATTTCTAATGCTCCTTCCTGAAGAGTATATAATTTATTATATGATATATTTAAAAAGGTCAGATCGTGTACGTCGACAAAAGCTTGTTTATGTATGAACGATAATTGGTTATGCTGAATGTCAATAAGCTGTAGATTACTCAATCCTTGAAATGCCCAGACCTCAAGCTTCTTCAAAAGATTTCCACCTATATATAGAGCTTTCAACTCACTTTGATCACGGAAGAGACCGCTTGGCATTTGTTCTAAAATATTGTAACTTAAATCAATGACAATTAACTCGTTCAAGCCATTTAATGTCCCTTCACTTAGCTTCGTGATCATATTGTGTGCTATGGATACAAATGTTAGGTTAGTTAGAGATGAAAATGTGGTGGAATTGACCATGGGCACATTATTCCAACTAAGATCTAGAATTGTTAAGTTGATGGTTGCTTCGAAAGAAGGCAAGTTGGTCAATTTATTCCGAGTTGCATTGAGGTATTGTAGGTTATGTAATGATAAGAGCGCATCATGGGGTAACTCTTTGATTACATTGTTCGATAAATCAAGATTGATTAAGAATTGTAATGTGTTGAATATATCTGGTGGTATGGCCGATATAGAGTTATTTCTGAACGACAATGTAATCAAATCATGAGTGGTGTTGAATAAACTCGTCGGCAGTTGTGTTATTTCGTTATCTGTTAAAAGAACATAGTTTAACAAATGCAATGACTGGAAAATGTCAGGTGGAAGTTCTTTGAGTTCATTGCTCTTCAGATCAAGGATGTCCAATTGAGATAGTGAATGAAAGATCTTACTCGGCAAATAGAACAGTTGATTATTGCTAATGTCAAGTATATTCAAACTCACTAAAGAATTGAAAATCCGTTCTGTTAAAGTAGTGAAATAATTATCACTTATCGTTAGTATGGTTAAACTAAATTTGAAATCAAAGATACCGTCAGGTAAGATACGCAGGTTGTTAAAATGCAAATCAAGAAACACTAATTTCATTTGATCATCAAAAATACCTGGTGATAAGGTTTCCACTCTATTCCCACCAAAATCAATAACCTTCAACAATGTCAGATTAGTTAATAAGCCGAAGGGCAGCTCAGTGATGAGATTGTTTCGCAAGTACAGGCTGGTGAGATGTGTGCAATTAGAAAAAGTGTGCTCATGAATGCTAGTTATGTAATTGTCTCCAAGATCAATACTAAATGTTATTGAATCGAATATAACATCATCAACGGATCCCTGTATATATGAACTCAATATCTCATTTCTGTCCCACGCTTCAGGTTCCGATGCATCAAATACACCCGGGTGCAATGATGATAACTTGTTGTTAGACAAATCTATGAAGCCGATTTCGCGCAGACCTGAAATCATTCCTCTCGGTAATTTAACAAGATTATTGTTGTTTAAATCAAGATAATGTAAACGATTCAAGCTGTCAAACGCGTTCTCCGGTAGAGTTTCCAAAAGATTATTTTCTAGTAAGAGAATAAAAATTTGAAATCCAATCTCTTTGTCGAACAGATCAGATAGCCAATTTAGAATATTATTACCTCCTAAAGCGACTGTTTGAAGATAATAATTGGTTGCAAACAATTCTCCTGGTAACCTGGTCAATTCATTGTCATTAATATATAAACTTGTAAGGTTGACAGTATGCAATAAAAGTTTTCCCGGCACAAATTGGAGCCGAATGTAATTCAGATACAGCTCGGTGACTTTATGCGTAGCATGAAAAAGATTTTCGGGAATTGTGTACAGGTTATTTCCTGTCAGTCTAATAGCACGCAGATTAAACAATCCGTTTAGAGCGTCGTGTGAAATACGGCCAACTTGCGACTCCGCGAAAGATATCGATGTCATGTTTTTATCAGCATAAACTATAAGGGAGGTTATTTGTCTATCACCACAGTCCATTTTCCATTCTCTATTACTTAACACACAGAAACATTCTGCACGACATTGGATAGTTTTGTAATGTTTATATTCCTCCGGAATGATATCATAGTCAAAGCGAAGTAGTTCGCCAGGTACAACCAAATCGTACTTCACGGTATCACATAAAGGCATATTCTGTTTAACATGTAGTACCGTATCAATATAGTTTGTACATTCCCTCTGGTGACCCTCGTTCAGAGTAAGAATTTTAAGATCCAGGTTTATATTGACGAAATTAAATTGAACTTGAGTGCTGTCAAATAACAATATCGCGCATGGGTTTACAGATTCAAAGATCAATTGAATCGGTTTAATATGACAATGTGCGTCCGTTTGCTCGACATGCTCAATATAGGCATACGTAAGCGTTTCGTACTGAGAAGAATTTGATATTTCTATCCAAAGAGGATGATCCGTGAACACCGTAAACTCACACGTGTTATTTGTTTGTAACTCTGTATCGACACTCAAATAAAGTGGTAATTGGGATACGTCAATTTGGGTTTGTTTACAAATGTCCAAAGTGGCATTATCAAGATTATGAATTGAACCAAAACAAAGATCGCTGAGCAGTGTAATCGCAACAACACAACACAGCATAGAATACATCATGCTGCGTCAATGATTAATAACGTCAATTAACCATTAAAACAATACATTAAATACATAGTTGTGTGACATACAGTAATTTTACAATAGTTTAACAACAATTCATAGGCATGATAGGATACGTGAACTAATTAAATACATTTTGTAGCGAAATGAACAATTATGCAGGAATTGGTTTTATTTCTTTTCTGCTATTTATTGTAATTTTTTTGTCACGGATTTAATCTCTTTCTGCACACAATAATTGTATCTGAAAAAGTTGTGTTATGTGCGGAATGAACTAAACACGGATGTTTGTTAAAATTCAATGTTATACTGAGACACACAGTCTGGAAACCTGGACCACTTCTTTGAGTTCCGCCTTGGATTCGACTACACGTCTATTCTCTCCGAACTGTAGATATTGAAAAGAATAACACATTGGGTTATTCTAAATTAGTTATTTTAGTATAATTTAGATTCATAGTGTTATTGCAACACAAACTGTGTTACATAAGTCATAACGAATCTACATAGTATCATGATTTATAGCCTGTTTTAGGTGTTAGTAAAATGTAAATATTCAATTATTGACTCTAAGTCACTATTTGTCTATCTATGTTCAAGATAAAGATTTTTTCCTTCAGATTAACGATATGAGGTTGGAGGTGGTACACACTTTTGTTGGTAAAATTCGATGAATTACTTATAACATTTACAAAATAATTGTCAATTGCCATAGGTCACCGTTGCTTGCAACAAATGCCATAGTGTAAACATCCGTACATTCGGTCTCCATCAGCAGGTTTCTTGTGACCTTTATTTTGGGTTTCTCACCAACTGGGATTGATTATAAATGTAAATATTCGACAAGATTATTTTGATAGGACGCTGCGTATTCTTTGGCTGCCTATTAATAGGACGTGATGGATGGGTAATGTGCAATATCATTATGTTCTTAGTTTATTCTGTTCGTAAATAGAATTCCATAATTTGGCACCGTGTTATGGCCATGTCACACCAGGTCAGCGATTGCACTGCGCTGAAGAAAATATCAAAATATGAATAACACGCAGTGAGAGCGCGGACAAATGTCCACAATTGTTGATTTTTAAATCAAGGTCACTAAAACCTTTTTACATCCTGTTGCGATCACGCTGGCGCTTGAATTACGCTGAAAAATTATCAAAACGCCAAGCCAAGCACATCAAGGTCTCCAATAGTGACGCAGTGGGAACTGGTTGGGACGCCCTGGTTTTGTGCATGCAAAACAAACGCGGGGTTCGGCGTTCTGTTTAGAGCGCTACCCTTGTGTGCTGAAGCTTTGCCTTTGAGTCTTCCCATGGTGTCTATCTTATTCTATGTATTTTGTTCACTTGGCAAACCCCCGGAACAGACTGAGCAGGCAGGAGGCTCTCTTTATAGGGCGATTGCACGAGGGTCATAAGTTCAAATAATCCTTTAGACGGAGACATGAATAGATATATGGAGTCCAATCACTTGTATCAATAAGTTTAACAGGTGGTTGGTATTGTACTTAGGGGATGATTTGAATATAATAACCTTCATGCAATTGCTCTGTACTATCCGCGCACACGCATAGAACGTTGTGTACACGTATTGAGAACGCACTAGTAACGCAGACAGCGACTTGGACGCACTAAGAACGTTTACAGCGTCGTGTAAGCGCAGCAGCCCCTGAGACTTTAAAGTAGAAACACAATGGGTCATTATAAGAGCGCCGTAAAAATGTGATACGCACGCGGGCTTCATTGTTTTAACAAGTTGACAATTTTGAGCAGTTTTCCGCGCTTTTCCTGCGTGTTACATGGGGAGCCTCTCCCGCTCTAGCCAATGTCCACTGCGTCCTCAATCGGTTCTAAAAGACCTTAATGCGTTTGCTTGGCGCAATGATACTTTTTTCAGCGCAACGCAAGTGCAAGGCCTGATCGCCGTAAGTATGACAGCCCTATTAACGCCGAAAATCGAAACAACTATGTTGACAAATGGAAAATACAGTCATGTAGACTCCAGTAGAGTCAAATTTCATTATCAGAGAGAGACAAATATGTGTAAACATTTGAAAAAGATCACACAATATTGCTTTAACCGTAAATACAATGAAATAAACAGAAATTATTCTTTGACACGCGCCGACACGTGTTTAACATTGCTTTATTTTGACAAAAACTAAATATTGTTTATCTTTTTCAAAGGATAAGGACTTCTTATATAAGGACTTCGTATCAGTTGTTTGAGGTACACTCTTAGAAGGTCAGGATCAAATACATGAGTAAATTTCCGGCTCACTTTGTTTTGATCCTTTAAGGATCATTTTCGGATCGTTTTGATCCGTTTCCAGATAGATATCAACAAACGGATCAAATTCACCTTGATCAACTTTGATCTGATTTCCGGATTAATTCGATGAAACAGTTCATTGGTCAATGAGTGACTGACGTCACTCTTTCGCAAACCGATAGACGACAAGCAGACGATCTTTTGAATTCGGTCGCCACAGTTGAAACAAGGGTGAAATACCGCGGTAAGTTATCCAGTCTAATCTGTAAAATGTTACATGATTTTGTCGGTAAAGTAGTTTTATTTTTTATGTTTGAACATGCTCTATTCTTGTGAACAAATTTCTTGTACCTGACCAGTGCCATCAGTACTATTTTCGGTCAAAATGCTCCTCACAAAATGTCACGATCACTGCGATGTACTACTACTAGGCCTACACGATGTAGTAAGCTTACTGCACTCGATATATAGTCTGCAGTGTGCACCCGGGGGTGGGGGCACTCAATCAATATTAGGTTTCACACCAGGCTCCATCAAAAATACCCCCTTTTTTGGCCCGGTGTCACCGAAAGACCCTTGCATGCATGCTTGTTTTTACAATCTGTCACCCGATGACCCCCTATGTTTTCACTTTTTCTTTGATTCAGTTTGATCCTGGAGTAGGATCATAAGCTACAGGTACATCCGATTAAGGATCATTATTTTGATCCGTTTCAGTATCATTTGACAGAAATATTTGATCCCATTTCGGATCAAACTTTTTGATCCTGCTTGTCGGATCACTTTGATCCGGAAAGGGTAAGCTCATATGTGATACCGCTTCTGGATCAAAATTGATCCTTTTCGTCTCATATTTGATCCTGACCTTCTAAGAGTGTAGCTTACTGCAAAGAATCAAAGCATTTTCACTTTGGAACCAACGAATTGCACTACGGACGTTGATTCTTCACAATTACCGCCAAACAACTGACAAAAATTACTTTCGTGATTCATAACCGTTATTTTAAATCATCATTTAATTATGCGGATGTTACTTATACTATAATTATTTATTCATAGAAGAAATATTATTTTACGGCATTTTACCAATAGTTCCCTATTATAAATAATTCAGTCTAGTGCAAACAATTGGGCAGACATACAACACACGTGTCGCGTAACTACTGTGTTGGGAAAATGCCCCGTGCATCTGTGGCAATACGCGGGCTTATTTACTAGATCGAACTTAAGGCATGACATAAATTGCCCGCTTACCAGCGCTATTAATTCGCTCTGGTGAACCTATTGTGACTTCGTTACTGGGCGTACCAGACTTGTATCGCCTCTATGCATATGTATAAGCATCTAGTCATGCTTAAGGCCCTGTCACACCATAACGTATCGCCTCAACGTATGCCAGCGTATGCGAAATATCGAAAAATACGTTGGTGTACGTTGGCGTACGCTGATATAAGTTAGGGGTACGTTGGGGATACGTCGTTTACGTTAAGAGCACGCTGTGATACGCTGTGACAATTTGGACCACGAAAAAATATTGAGCATGCTCAAAATTTCTCGACGTACTCAACGTGTGCCTAATACGTTCTGCATAAGTTCCCAGTAAGTCTGTGGTACGTTAAATATACGTTGACATACGCTGACATACGTTAGTGGTACGTTACTCGTAAGTTGGTATACGTTAATGAACGTAGGCTGGGGGAAACGTACAGCCAACGTAGTGATAACGAGTTGATAACGTATATGTGCCGTATGTCTAACGTATGCCTGACGTATTTCCAACGAGTTTCGACGTATTCTCACGTATTCACCTTATGCCGGGCGGTCGTGTAAGGCCCTGTCACGTATCCATAGCGTATCAATAGCGTATTGAACGTATACATAGCGTATGACTAACGTATTGATAGCGTATCACTAACTTATAACATACTTATCACAGCGTATCACAGCGTATCACAGCGTATGCGAGCGTATGCGAGCGTATGACTAAGGTATGCTTAACGTATACTTAACGTATTCGTAGCGTATGACTGCCGTGTTCGACGTATCGTCAGCGTATCCTCGACGTACAACGAACACGTGGCTTATTATGCCGCTGTAGCACGTATAAATACCGCGCCGATCTCACATTACCGCCGATGTCATCAAGCAGTTAACATGCCTCCCAAGAAGAAGCAAGCAACCAGGGGCCGAGGCCGAGGAGGAGGAAAAAGCAAGAAGGCCAAGACAGACCATGAAGAAGTGAGGATGAGTTACTCAAGGGACCCATTTATATACTCAAACCCTCCATAAGTTCCCAAAACGTCGAATGCACGCTAGCTGTACGGTAGCCCTGTCACACCATGGCGTATCGCCTGAACGTATAACAACGTATGCGAAATATCGAAAAATAAGTTGGCGTACGTTGGCGTACGTTGGCGTACGTTGGTGTACGCTGATACAAGTTAGGGGTAAGTTTGGGATACGTCGTATACGTGAAGAGCACGCTGTGATACGTTGTGAAAATTTGGAACACGTCGAGCACGCGAACAATTATTGAGCATGTTCAAAATTTCTCGACGTACTCAACGTGTGCTTAACTTACGTTCTGCATAAGTTCCCGATAGGTTCGTGGTACGTTAGACATACGTTTACAAACGCTGATATACGTTAGCCATACGCTGACATACGTTAGAGGTACGTTAATCGTCTTAAGTTATAGGTTGGACATATATATTTACCCTTCTAGATATTTTAATAGTTATCATCTAGGCTGCGTTTAGTTGAACTGGCAACACTTGTCCCGCCGTGTACGAAACTCAATTTCTGCAACGGCATAAATCACGTGTTCGTTGTACGCCGAGGATACGCTGAGGATACGTCGAGCACGGCAGACATACGCTACGAATACGTTGGTCATACGCTCGCCGATCGCATACGCTGTGATACGCTGTCATAAGTTTGTTATAAGTTAGTGATACGCTATCAATACGTTAGTCATACGCTATGTATGCGTTTAATACGCTATGGATACGTCCATTCCATCACCGATGTTGACGCAATTCGTTGGGAAGTTGGACGTTCTCGGAATCTGACAATTTTCGAGCTATTTTTTGAATACGTCGGCATACGTTCAGGCTACGTTCAGGCCATACGATATGGTGTGACAGGGCCTTTAGATATATGTTTAAACAGTCACAGTTAAAAGCACCGTGTTAACTACGCAATGGGCGTTACAATGCAGTCGGTTGAATGCACACGGTATGATGTCATGTAGAAATAAGTTTGATTGAAAGGTAGATATTTAAATTGGTGTCCGTTTTATCGTCACCAATTTATAGCGCTGGTAAGCGGAGTTGTAACCTAATGGTGAGGGGCTACCTTAATTTTCATTTTTTAAACAAAAATATTTCTAGGAAGTTCATATGTTGACATACTTAACATATTGAGATAGTGTTTCAAGAAAATGAGCACTATTCTGACTCGTTTAATAAAAACCAAAACAATACCGACATGGAAACCGGCTATTCAGCGTCAAATAGTCACTAACAAATCAGATTCTTATAGCATGAACCGTTTTGAAAACGAAGGCTGTTACGTGTCTGAAACCGAATTTTGAAGAAAAAAACGCACATTGAAGTCTAGAAACACCTAATTTGAATATTATTATGATATTATGATTTCAACCGGACTTATCGATTTGTAATGCCATAAGGTGTCACGTCCGTATCATTAAATGGCGATGTTAATTTACAGTTAAAAATCAGGATAATGACTTTCATCAATTGCTTTATCGGTATCTGTGAAGAATCAAAACATTTTACTTTGGGACATCGGGATTTCCCTCGGAGCTCCAACTCCTTGGTTCCAAAATGAAAATGTTTTGCTTCCCAGTTTCCATGGCTACCTCTAAACACCGTATACGCATTCATTATCATTTAATGATTCTTACCCTAACCCTAATCAAAACCTAAAAAACCCACCTAGACCAATAATACCTACTTTTATCCGGTGGTCGTGTGAATAGTCATTTCCATCTTTAATACCACGAGCTGAATGCCATCCAGGAATACATCAAACACATCTGACGAGTGACGATAGACCATGCTATTATAACTCCTTGGACAAATTAGATTCTATCACTGCGGTATATGAACACAAGTAACTGAACACGCTTGTACCTACGTATTTATATTCATTTTTGACCAATCAGGTCTCCAGTTGGACTAGGAGCTGCTACTCAAAACGTCTTTGATCACTGATAGTAGAGGGCCAGGGATGGTTTTTTCTTCATGTTCTTCAATTTTTAATTATTATCACGCGTCATAAGTATTGTACCGTAATTCTTGCGTGCTTTAATAATATTAACGAGGAATATTATGTGGTCTTCTTCTCTCTGCGAGAAATATGTGGAATTTATCTCTCCGCGCCTTTTAAATATTATCGGGCATCATAAGTTTTAGAGCATGTAGAGTGTCTGCCGTAATTCTCGCGTTCGTTAATATTCACCATTCACAGGTCCTCATCAATCAAGTCACGATATCATTATTTGACCGAATATGAACGAAATTGCGTTTTGTGATTTAATGCACAGGGCACGGTTACCGTAACTGTTCTTTTGCCTTAGACATAGGCACTACATATTCTAATTCGTTTTCGAGGTAGCATAATCTTTATTTACATCTTAACAATTGGTGTCATATAATGCTACATCAAATCATTATTGAAATGAATAATAAATATTATAACCACATAATATATGTATATACAGGACAATCAAATTAGTATATGCATTGCTGCATATTAAATAGATATTCATATGAAACTTATTCTATATTCTTATATAATGTGATATAAACATGTTACATACCTTCAGTACAGGGTGTATCAAAAAAATTAGGACACTTTTTCATGACGGTGTAATATTTGTTATAATCATTGGACCATGACCAATTTAGTCTCAATGTAAAGCCCAATTAATTATTATGATATCCTGAAAATATGAGATCAATCCGATGAAAAATAAGAAAACTAGCATAATTTGCGTAAACCATGTCATTTACTGGTTTGTACAATGGGATTTACATGTATAGACCAGTAAATAACATGGTTTACGTTTCAATACGTTACAATAATTATAAACATAGAAAATAATCTATCAGTCAATACAATAGCAAAGATTAGTTTGGTAATCCATTTAATTCTGGCACAAATCAATACTGGCTAAATAATCCACAAATCAGATGCATGCATATTCTGTGCAAATTTAAAAAGTTATCGAACCCACTGTAGATGGTTCATTACCATGATATTGGCATAAATAGTGTGCGCGTTCATGTTACTCTACTGTTACTGTGTGAATGACCATTGTACATACTACAAAATAGATTGCCTTGCCTAATAGGTCACAATTTCCTTAATTAATGATGGATTTTTCTCATCTCTTCAGGATTTTATCTTTATCGGTTGTACTTTACATTGAAATGAAAATTGGTGATGCTGCAGTGATTTAACAAGGATTTAAACCATCATCAAAAAGTGTCCTAATTGTTTTGATACACCCTGTATAGTATTAAAGCGTTGTTAATTTTAGGTAAACTACGCTGCTTTGGAAACCACGACGCCGATCGAACGGCATCACGCAGATAATGCGTTTACGCACTACGCGATCGCAGTAGCAGTGTGGGTTGTTTTTGGAATGATAGCTGTTACATCAAATTTTGAATTTGATTGTTATTTTTATTTGGTCATTTTAATATTAAGGTTTGAAAATAGTTTGAATGAAAAGTTTAAAAATGAAATACAGTTTAAATTATGTTCTTATTGCATTGTCGTTTTATGAAATGACGTTCAAATCCTTGGCCGTTGTTGAAAGGGATAAGGGATTAAATTATGTTTCAGCGTATGTATCTCCGAACGCCGTTATTTAACCACAATAACATGCAGCAAAATAATTTGCTGTGTGCATATCAGAAGGGTCTTGTGCAGTGTTGAGGAAACTGCGGTATCTTTCAGGTAACTCTACTGAAGTCCAGATCTTTGTTGGGTCATCTTGCATAACATCTACTACATGCTTGAATGCAAGTTCGGCAGGATTAGGTTCTTGATTGTCTGTGCATGCTGCGGTAGCAGCAGCTGCAACATTCCTCTTTCCTACGGGAGTTGTGTAACAATCAAAATGATACTGTGCGTCTGCTGCATGGTAGTCTGTAATTGCACCATTGTTCCAAATTGTACATCTGCTGCAACTTTATCCCCCTCTGTCCTCACAAATCTTAAGAAGGGCCTGCTTCCTTTCCACTGTTTTACGGGCAACCACTTTTCTCCAAAGCTCGTGATGTTTGGAATCCTAGGGTAGACAAACATGGCCACAAAATAGGCAGTTTTGACGAAAGTAAAATTCAAGATGATCAGATCTTAACTATGGTTAAAAACTACGGTTGTTGTTCTTGTCATTCGGAATTGTCCCTCGGGTGCTGCGCCCCTTCGGGACAATTCCTCAGATCAGAACAAAAACCTCTGATTTTAGAACAAATTCACGAAAACAGTTGTTACGCAGTCATTATTCTCATTCTTTACTGAAAAATATGCATATTTATCCAAATCGTTGATTTGTACCGATATAATATTGCTAATAATTAATTAGTTTTCTGTTTATTTTGTTCACACCTTCTTAGTTATTGAAACAGTCCAAGTCATCCCCTCATTAACATTTTTATCATTCAACCAATCAAAAATAAGCTTTAATCGTGTTTCCTCATAACTCATTGAATATTCAGTTTAGGGGCGTGAGGCGTTAATTTGATTGGTCGGTCAATGAGCAAAACAATCGAACACTTTGGCGCAGTACTTTCGGGCAATTATTAGTAACCTGCGCTCGGCGTGCGCGTTCTCATCTAACGATTAATTTTATTGGAACGCACTTGGTACGCAGCTATCGCGATTATTCATGAAGTAATGAATGGTGTACAGTCACTTGAAGATATGTGTGAGCTCATGAGTTTCAAGTATCTTTGTATAGTGGAATCGCTGAACGAAATTACGTTTACAGACCGGATACAAGCACCAAAGTTTGCACGAATTTTCATTAGGCATATTAGGTCAAATCAATTGATTTTGGAAGGGGTGCTCATTTGGCAGATGATTGTAACCTAAGATCGCGTCTAATAAAATGGCGTCCACCTATTACACATTAAATATTTAAATGCATTCAACAATATTTGATTAGTCTTAATAGTGTACTAGTGTGATACAAATATAATACGAATACACTATATTGATCAAAATTACAACATGGTCGGCAAAATTCAAAATGGCTGCCGCTTGATACCTATAATTGTATATCAATGGTACATTTTATATAAAGAGTAACTCTTGACAAAAGGCCGAATGTTGTGGTCGATGTGTTTTGAATTGATAGAAGATATTTGAAGATGGTAATTATCCAATATGGCCGCCAAAACAGATATAATTGGTCGGTGATGTAAAACTTGCTTTAAATACGCATGATTTTGTGCAGATATTCCTGGAGATATGTGTGGTTCATCCACCTAATCATACGTAAAATAAATGCAAACAGTTATCAATTAACTGGGTGGCAGTCATCAGGTCTATATAAGAAATGTCTGCCTATTTTAATACAATGAGACAGAACAATGACAGCATCCTAAATCTTGATTTCTCACTATTTGGCACATTTACATTTACAAATGCCAGTGCATTCATGATTTATAAATCCTGCGGGTGCATATTGAACACAGTTCCATCTTTTATACCTATTTGATTAACTCTCTGCATGTATCTGATACATTGGGGATAGTTAACCAAACCGGATTTCAAACACCGTTTGTCTGTTCCCCTCCACAACTTCCTGGAGTAGGTACGTGATGTCTCGTCCGGATACTTGTAGCCCATCTACCCATTTGATATAATGTCCCGATTTGAATGTTGAAGAAGTGCATCCCGCAATAAAAATGAACTTTTTTGGTAACAGCATATCGTCTGTTGTTTTCCTATGTTGAATTTTCCATAAAATGTTAATATCTTTGTTGGAGGTAGTCTCGCAATTGCACCTGGCTTGTTACAAGAAAGGTAGCCCTCCCCTCGTCGTATGCTTTCCAAGCACATAAGTTTGCCCTTATAATCATTGGACCGATGAAGTAGTATCACAATCCGTAAATGCGTAGAACATTCACAGGGCTTTGGACTTTCCTCTTTAACCGAACGCTATCCATATCTGTTGTATTATGGAATGTGAGGTAAGAATAAGCTTTGCCATAAGTTGTGCCTAACTGTAATATCTATCTGGGATTACATTAGTAGTGACATAACCAGGTTTTCAAGGAGCAAATAAATGCATACATTGACTATCAATGGGATAGTAAAAAAGAGAAGCCATCTGTCCACCCAGATGAATCTAACGGATCTCTCATAGTTCGCCATAAGTACCATCTCTGTGTGCAGTCCACAAATCATACGATGCTTGTTCACTGTCGTTCTTCAATCAAAGCATCTGCCAAATTGTTTGGGTATGCTTTTGTTATTTGGCATTCTGGACTTCTGGTACCGCAACAGACGGAACTTGATGAGCAATTGTACATTTGCATAGTTGTCTGGTATATTGAGCTATTTGTCACTGGTTTCCTGTGTGGATGTTCGAAGTAGTGGCCTCGTATTGCCAAATTTAGTCTTGGTGGGAAACCCGTAAGGCATGACTGTGACCGTTAGGGCTTGTTACTCCAAATTATTCCCATGGAGGAGCTCGTCCAGTAATGACTTTAAGCTAGCAGGTAACGAAACATATTAATCTTATTTATGGGTTGAGAATAGAATGTTTCACACTGTATTTCAAAGCACATTTCATCAAAGCATTAGTGTTATTTATTGCAGCGGCCATTTTTGATAGCGGCCATCTTTTAATCTTGTGGTTGTATGTTACATAGCCTTAAAGTATAATTATATAAACATAAAATAAACTAGATGATATACCGTTCGTTATTATTTGGGGCTTTACACTGAAAACTAGTCAGAAAGGCTGGACTAACTTTATACTAGTCGAGCAGGTTAGTCAAGCCTGCTGGACTAGCTTAAACTAGTCGAGCAGGTTAGTCAAGCCTGCTGGATAGGTTATGGCCGACTTGACTAGCTTAAGGTTAGTCCGGCTCAGTTTGACTAGCGTGATTTGTTCTGCTGGACTAGTCTTTAACTGGACTAGCTTATTAGTCAAGCTGGCTTGACTAGCTTTAGGTTAGTAAAGGCACTGAGATAAAATATCAATGGTGGCATGCAGATCAGACGTACGTCATTGCCGGTCCGGTTTTTGATTTAATAAATTATATAAAATGAAAGGTAGGCTTTGACCGGCAAACACTGTGTCGGGCGTGAACTTGTAAAATTCATATTATCTTAATGAAAGATATAACAGTTTTATACCGTAAAAACTGCACTAAAAGTTTATTCATTTACTTCAAGTAATATATTAGATTTATTCTGTAAAAACTTTTACAGAGCTAAAATGATATTCAGAATATTCAAGAATGTTTATAACATTCCCGCGGATGAATCAAGGATTACAAGAACCACCAAAACTTACTTCAGTAAAAAGCCGTGTAGCTTTAACATTGCATTTTTGAGAAAATTGTAGAGCAGTGAGTATATTCAATTCTTTGAATAAAGAGAAGGGGGGTCGGGTTCCTAGCGCCCTCACGGAATAAACCGCAATAATACTGTTTAAAAAACACCTTGGAAAATATATTGAATATAAATTATATGTTAAAACACTCAGGGGGTTGGTGGTCGGAGAATTAAAAACAAGGGTGGATCATTCTAAAACAACCCCGCGACTGTCCGGATCATTCTAAAACAGCCCCGGGACTGTCCGGATCATTCTAAAACAACCCCGGGACTGTCCACCTCCCGGGGACTGTCCACCTCCCGGGGACTGTCCACCAAGAGACTGTTTCTAACCCTAAACCTAACCCTAACCATATCCACCCAGGGTTGGTCTACCCCAGGGTTGGTCTACCACGGGACTGTCTACTCCGGGTGGAAAGTCATGTGGGTATTTCCAATGCACCCAGGGTTGGTCCAACCCGGGACTGTCTACACCGGGACTGTCAACCCCGGATGGAAAGTCATGTTGGTATTTCCATCGCTGCAATGTATATCATTGTGTATTAAATTATAATAAATGTCAACGATTATGTACGAATGCCTTAATATGTACGAATGAAAAAAAAGCAAAAAAAAGCTTACAAATGAAGTTTGGATTATGACATTTCTTGCAGTTGTTGACGAGTTCCGAATACTTGAATGAGCTTATATAATAGTTAATGCTAATAAGACGCCCTCGTCTTTTCAGGCCTTCCCGGTAACCATCTGACCCAACATCGTGTTGGAATTTTGGTCACTCTTACCCGAGAACCCTTTTTCAAGAGACGGTTTTACAATTTACCCAGAGACCTTTTTGGTCAATTTGCATGTCCCTAATAAAATAATTCCTACTCTGTGTGCGTGTTATGTCACTAAAATATCGCGGCTACACCCGTAATCACTTTATACTTGAGTCCCCCATCTTACCTCCTCTTATTATAACGTCATGTGATATCCTAATGTTCTACTTCTCTCAGGGAGCAAAGTTGATAACCATACCAATTCTTAAGATTTCAACCATAAAATAATTATCTTCTCTGAGATAATGTTAAAAAAATGCACCACTATATTATACTACAAGGCTTACATATTAACGTGCACATTATTCAGTCTGTTCTTCTTGAGGGTGTGCATTTAGTGACGCAATGCCATTAATTTTTCAAGTGACTGGAGTCCGTCTTCCGTTGGGTGACGAAAAAGTATGATATTTCAATAGAGGGCGTGCTTGGGAATGGGACTGCGTTTCCATGGGAACGGCTTCCCGTCACAGATTGAAACAAATCCCATTTGGCCGATTTTCAACCATAAACTCAGTTTCTTAACTTAGAATATAATACTACAAGACTTATGTGTAATGTAACAATAAAATGGTGTAAACTCACCTAGAAAATGGTAGTTTCATCAAGGTATATAGGCTCAAAAAAAAGATGTAATTTCGACCTCTTTTGAGATATGTTGGGCAAAGGTGAGATGTAATCAACGGACTAGCTACCGCGAGGAATTTGTTAAGAAGGTGTTACATCGGTTAATATATGTTGCTGATGCCTGTATTTCGTAACAATATTTGTATGCATGTATTTTCGATATGTATATATTTTTTATTGTATTAAGCTGTTGGAATATTGTAAAGCCGGCAAAGCAAAAATTAAATGATTGAACACATTGACGGGTACACGTTACCAATGTGACGCACATCAGTCAATTTGTAGCGCCCTCAAGCGAAACGGGCTCTCTTTCCGGAGCTGACTGTTATTACCGTAAAACCACACTTACCCTTAGAAATTCATTAACATGATATAAACTTGCCTACAAAATGGTAGTCTAATTGCAGTACATATGCTCAAAAAATCTTTTGATGAATACAAATATCAACTTTTCTTTCAATTCACATTAAATCTAAACACAAACCATGAACTTTGAATATCATAACACATTATTTGTATGTTCAAGCAGGTCACCAGTAGGTTTTAGTTGGCATACCTCTTCTGAAAAGCCTTACTTTGGCAATTTTTAAATGTTTAAATCAGTTTCGAAATCATATCACAGTCTGTATTTCAGAACCATCCCATACTAAATTATTGAGTTAATGTCATTTAAACAATCGTAATACGCGTGTGAATAACACTGGATTCAAAATTGCGAGCTAACTCAAATAATAAGGTCGTGCTACGAATTAAACTGAATGGTGAGTATTGATTGGCCATCGGACTATTGATTATAACAATGCCGTACCGGACGTTGAACTGTGGAATGAATAGTCTTACTGCCAATCCATTTAGGCGAAAATCGTACAGATTTGCACTGCAGACCTCTGTGTAGGGAGTATTGACAATAGCATGACAATAGCAAGGTCGTTTGACTATTGTGTTTGTGCATGTTTGTGACGACTGACCCTGTTTAACAATTTGGTCTTAGGCTTAATCCAGATTTTGACGAGGGCAGCAATTGCAGGCTCAACAACATTGTCCGAATTAAGGGTAAAAAACTGGTTGCCCAGCGGACAATCTAGCAGGAAATTGTGGTTGTCCGTCAGAATATTTTTGTTGTCCGTATTTTATGTGTTTATTTGGTTTAACTTTGGTTAAATAATTTACGCCCAATGCGATTAGGCGCCGCGAGACGTCACAGTTGTAATACTGTAAAATAATATGACATTAATTTAAAACATGGATATGTAACTCATAACTAGTAATCACATTCACACCAAGCAGACCGTTTCGCAGTTTCATAATCATCTTGTTATTTTTAAACTTTTTTTCTTTCAGTTTCAGAATTTTCCTTTGTAGGAGCTATTGCTAAACATATTGAGATCGAGAATCTCGACCTCTCGATCTCGAACTTGTGAACTTGAATGTACATGTACTTGATATAGATATTTGTATCACATGATATCATTAGTTATCCCATGCATGTTCACACAATACGGAAAAATACCTATGGTTTGGCATGCCATATCACATGAGACCGCACGAATTTATCGTTTAGTCAAGCGCCCTCGCTCGAAGAAAAAAAATGGTATAAGGCGACCCATTTTTGGCGAGTTTTGGATTTTTTGTAAAAAAAAATTTAAATAATTTTTGTCCACAATTTTTTTTTTAGATCATTTTTTTTTAGATCATTTTTTTTCACAATAATTTTTTTTAGATAATTTTTTTTCACAATTTTTTTTTAGAAATTTGTTTACACAATTTTTTCACAATTTTTTTTACAATTTTTTTTAGATAATTTTTTGCACACTTTTTTTTGGATAATTTTTTTCACCATTTTTTTCACAATTTTTTCACATTTTTTTCCTCGCAATTTTTCACATTTTTTTTCTCGCAATTTTTCTTATAGAATTTGTTCACACTTATTTTTTTAAATTCCTGTTTTTTGTAGATTTTGGTGACATTTTTGGGTAAAAAACGACTGTTACGATTTACAACTTACCTTCTGCTTGCCATGACTTCTCGATGAAAAATCCGTGTTAAATTCCAATAAAATGGACCGTTCAAAATCCATGCGTAAAGATAACTGTTCAAAATCCATGCGTAATCCATGCGTAAATATAACTGTTCAAAATCCATGCGTAACACTATCGCAAAAATCCATGCACGTTCAAAAATCCATGCAAAACACGAAAATCCATAAAAGGAAAATGTCAAAATGTTAACGTATATACATGAGGATTGTTTTCAGAAGTCTACTGTTCTTGTGATCTAGGCTCTGGAGGCATTTGGATCACAAGGTTGTGAATTGTACAACCTGCAAACATAGGTAGCTGCGGCTGCGGACGAGCATTAGCTTGGTGTGCATGGCGAATATTAACCCTTCGAGAGCCGTTCCGATCCACAGTATTTTCCATCTCCAGCTCCACTGATTCCTGGAAATATGGATCATTTTCCATATCGCGTAAATAAGGACTGAGATTAAAGTCAATAGGTAACAGCATACCAGTATTAGCAGGTCTAACCGGCGAACTGAATGCTGGTTCATTACTGTTTGCGGTACCGATAGGGGCAGACGATTCTTCAGAAGATGGAGCTACGAGACCTAAATCTGAGAGATCTTGCGACGATAAAGTCATGGTCGTGGACGTAGTACTAGGCCTAGGCGTTTTTGTAGAAGCGGCAGGCACAGCTGGTTGATGATGATATGTGGATGACGCCTGTTTGGAGTCTGGGATGGTACATGTAGAAGGGGCAGCAGCTGGTCGATGATACGCATGTGGAGCCGGTCTTGGGTGTGGAATGGTAGGCTTATACATGTATATAGAAGCGGAAGGCACAGCCCGTTGATGATATGCGGATGAATCCCGTTTTGGGTGTGGTCGAATAGGAACACATGTAGAAGTGGCAGCAGCTGGTTGGCGATAAGCGGGTTCTCTGTGTGATGCTGGCATAACGCTCATGGCTAGCGTACGCCCCATATCCAGTTTTTCATTCTCGGACACTCTCTGGTATATAGCAAGCGAACTGACAGATTTATGCCCAGTAAACTCTTTAATCTGAGAACTGGCGAAGTTCTGGCGAGTTAGTATTGTAGCACCGGTTACTCTGATAGAGTGGTTGGTATACACTTCAGACAACTTGTACCTCTGACTAATGTCCTTCATAAAGAAGCGGAGTTTATCTACTCCAACAGGACGTCTATAGTACCAAACTGTGTCGTTACTTCCTACACTGAGCCTAGGTCTTTGCCATAGCGATTTACACTCTGGATGCAGATAGATACAAGATGAATGATGTAACTGGGCATCGATAGCTCCCTCTGATTTCCGGCATGAATGCCGAATAACTTTCTCGGCAAGCGCCTCCATGATTTTTTGTTGAGTTCATCAACTACCTTGCACACATAACGCTCGCCATCAGAACGGGTCTTCACAGCAAATGTAGATCTTGTCATGCTGTGCACATTCTCAGACCCTCTCCTGAAAACATAAAACCGGATGTCAAACTGGACTTTTTCCTGAAGCAATGCAGGATCTACGGTATCTTGTTGGTACAGATTGCCAAATTTGCTGTAGAGGGTAGTCAAGTCTGTGTCCCGTATTTCTGGATGATGTTTTATTTCACCTTTCCCTTCAGCTTTTAGCTCACGCAAAGCCCCTTTAAAGGCCTCTGTAGAGCTGCGAAATTCCTTGTCCTTGATGATATCATATCCTTTATTGAAGGGTGGAGAACGAAGATATCGCGACAGACTATGGCGCAGAGTTTCCAGTGTGCTGGCTTTATAAAGTTCACCTTTAATTGTTCTCGCGGAAAACCAAAAACCCTCCAACGCCCGATTCAAATCTGCCTCCGTAAAATTCTCGAATTCAACAGGCTCTGTGCCGTCACCTCTCTCCATTAAGTAAGCGCGAAATCCACGGCCGGCTTTCTGGTTAGCTGTTTTTCGGTGTTGATTCGGCCTTTTTGCGGTCTATTTCGGAATGAATCGAAAAATGTCGTCCGTTCTGTTTATTATCCGCCATTTTGAGTGTTTGTACCGGTATTTAAATTTCGTAGTATTTGTGTGCAGTGACCCGTAACTAAACGATATAATATGCTAATTTTACGCAACTCTTCCACAGACGCAAAGCAACCGCTTTACACAGTTCACTGGTAACACACTTACTGGTGACGCGGTTTTTCGACGATATGAAATATATTGTGGGTTTGACTTCCTTGTTTACACGATATGGATCAGATTTCATTCGTGTTAACCAATGAGATTGAAGTATTTATACCTACTAAACGATAAAAGTGTAAATGTTGAGTTGACAATAATTTAAAGTTGAGTTATATATTGTGACAAATGATGAACACGTCGATGTCTCAATGACGTATGACGTCTCGTATTCATGATATCGAAAATAACTTTTGGTTGTGGAACGAATATTTTGATTCGTCGTTTTAGTAGCTTGAGAGCGTAAATAGCAAATCACACGTAACGAAAGAGAGGTGATATATCGATAAACATTTATGCGATTTAATACATGTACTATTAGTTATCCCCTGCATGTTCACACAATACGGAAAAATACCTATGGTTTGGCATGTCATATCGCATGAGGCCGCAGGCCGAATGTGATATGGCACAAACCATAGGTATTTTTCCGTATTGTGTGAACATGCAGGGGATAACGAATTTATCGTTTAGTCCAAAGGCCCCAATAAAAATATTATTTAAACACTCGCGGAAAACTAAACTTCAAACAATAAGAGCAAAGGCGCTGAATTCTCTTCCCTTCCTTACCTCCGTAAAATTCAACCCTTTTACAGGCTCTGAGCCGTCATCAATCTCCATAAAACATCGCGAAAAACATGTCTGGTTATGTTAAATGCAGATCATTTATTTTTCGGCGTGTGGTAGACCTTTCTGCGGTCTATTTCGTCCTCAGGATGTAACAGAAATCGACTCGGTAGCATTTAAATCATCCGCCATTTTATTTGTTGTCGTATTTTAAGCAACTCTTCCACAGACCTGCACAGACGCAAATCAATCGCTTTACACGTACTATCTTTCCCGATCATACCGCGCCATCTGGTGACGCGGTAAATCGACGATATGGAATATATCGTGTGGTTTGACCAGGTTTGATTTTCTAGTTTACACGATATGGATCAGATTTCATACGTGTTAACCAATGAAATTGAAGTATGTACATCTACTAAACGATAAATTGTATTATTGCTGGTACACACTACGGCCAGCTACCATGCGTACAGTATAAATAGGATACACGTACAAATAAAGGCCTAAATGAGATCATGGAATTACGATGAATGTCGATGATTAGATGGATATTTTCCGTATGAAACTTGTATTAGTATTTAGCTGTTGATTTTGTTTCATTCACAGTTCTGTGAAATATTTAAATTCATATGTTAACTTCTAGTCAGGTTGTTAGTTGACAACTGCAAAAGTGAACTCCGGTTGCCGGGACAACCACTTAATGCAAACGCTGCTCCCGAAACTGTAGCTGTAATGACGATATCTATGAAGTATGAAGAAACTATTTGTCACCTTTTTTAAAGATGCAAGTACAGTCTTTATGGAAGCCGGGTGCCAGGTGCTTCACTTTATCAAAAACAAGCAATTTTGGCAAGACATGTTGTGTGTGGAGAGATTTTTAAACCGGGAAATGTCGCTTGGATGTAGTAAACTGCCACTTTAGCTGTAATGAAGATCTATGACGAATGAAGCAATAATGTTTACCTTTTTACTTTTTGTTTTGCATCTGGTCTTCCATCGCTCGAAAGTGTCGTGAGCCTATAGAGATCATGCCTGCATATTGATCAGCTCTCCTCGCCACGGTTTGTCTTTTGAGTGTGTGATCTACGGCGTTCATTTTTCGCATCGAAAGACAAACCGTGGCGAGGAAAGCTGATGAATCCTAAAATACCTCAAGCAAGAACATTATGCAAGAGTCGTCTATGTAGACAGTGTAGAATATTTACTCTGTTGTATTTAAATGCCCTGTCACACCATAGCGTATGGCCTGAACGTGGCCTGAACGTATGCCGACGTATTCAAAAAATAGCTCTAAAATTGTCAGAGTCCAAGAACGTCCAAGAACGTCCAACTTCCCAACGAATTGCGTAGGAAAAGTCGACATCGGTGATGGATTGGACGTATCCATAGCGTATCCATAGCGTATTAAACGTATACATAGTGTACGACTAACGTGTTGATAGCGTATCACTAACTTATAACAAACTTATGACAGCATATCACAGCGTATGCTTAACGTATTCGAAGCGTATGTCTGCCGTGTTCGACGTATCCTCAGCGTATCCTCGGCGTACAACGAACACGTGACTTATGCCGCTGCAGAAATTGAGTTTCGTACACGGCGGGACAAGTGTTGCAAGTTCAAGTAAACGCAGCCTAGATGATAACTATTAAAATATCTAGAAGGGTAAATCTATAGGTCCAACCTATAACTTACGACGAGTAACGTACCTCTAACGTATGTCAGCGTATGTCAACGTATGTCTAACGTATGTCAGCGTTTGTAAACGTATGTCTAACGTACCACGAACCTATTGGGAACTTATGCAGAATGTAACTTGTATCAGCGTACACCAACGTACGCCAACGTATTTTTCGATATTTCGCATACGTTGTCATACGTTCAGGCGATACGCCATGGTGTGACAGGGCTACCGTACAGCTAGCGTATGTACCGTACAGCTAGCGAGCATTCGGCGTTTTGGGAACTTATGGAGGGTTTGAGTATATAAATGGGTCCCTTGAGTATCTCATCCTCATTTCTTCATGGTCTGTCGCGCTGAACACATCAACCCATCATCATACGCTACGAATACGCTACGCTACGTTAAGTATACGTTAAGCATACGTTAGTCATACGCTCGCATACGCTGTGATACGCTGTTATAAGTATGTTATAAGTTAGTGATACGCTATCAATACGTTAGTCATACGCTATGTATACGTTCAATACGCTATGGATACGCTATGGATACGTGACAGGGCCTTACCCGATCGCCCGGCATAAGGTGAATACGTGAGAGTACGTCGAAACTCGTTGGAAATACGTCAGGCACACGTTAGACATACGGCACATATACGTTATCAACTCGTTATCACTACGTTGGCTGTACGTTTCCCCGTCAGCCTACGTTCATCAACGTATACAAACTTAAGAGTAACGTACGAGTAACGTACCACTAACGTATGTCAGCGTATGTCAACGTATATTTAACGTACCACAAACTTACCGGGAACTTATGCAGAACGTATATTAAGCACACGTTGAGTACGTCGAGAAATGTTGAGTATGCTCAATATTTTTTCGTGGGCTCGACGTGTTCCAAATTGTCATCACAGCGTGCTATTAACGTAAACGACGTATCCCCAACGTACCCCTAACTTATATAAGCGTACACCAACGTACACCAACGTACACCAACGTATTTGTCCCTTAATACTTTTGGACCGGTGATTTGACATTTCGCCGATAATAAATCATCAAAGGATGTGTCTATTTCCCACTGTGTGGTCTAATTAAAAGACTACAAAAGAGCATAAACTAACCTTCATAACCCTGAAAATGGACCACATAGTGAGCGGTTGACAAAATCTTAGACGATTTATTACCGGCAAAATGTCAAAATCAACGGTCCAAAAGTGTTAAGGGATGGGAACATAATATTAAGCGATATCGATCAATTTATTTATTTTGGTCTTGGGTCTTTCTTGCGCTCAGTTTGGAGCCATATGTTTCAACTTTTTCTTAGATCAAACAACACTACACAATAAGTGAATCTAGAAACATTTGAAGTTTATAGGGAAGGTTGTTTAGAACAATTGCACCATGTTTCTGTGAGAAGTTCGAAATAGTTCCTTTTTTGAGCTAAAATACACACTTTGAAAGCCCCCCCCCCCCCCCCCCCCTACGGTGACACACAAAATCTGACTATGGCCACGGTTTAGTCAAAAAATTACCTGTTTGGGACTCTGGTTCTATATATATTGTGAACATTTGGGGACAAGAGTCTATATTTGTGAACATTTTGGGAGAAAAGTGGAGGGGGGGGAGTGCAAAAAATGTAAGATCATCACTTTGATACGATTTTTTGGTGCAAAACGTATCAACAACCCAAACGTATCAAAATGTATACGTTTTGCGTCGAGTTTCCCATTTTTTGTTTGGTTTTACTCGCCGTTAAAACGTCAATGTTGATACGTTTGGGTTGTTGATACGTTTTGCGTCGCTACAAACGCGCCTTTAGACACCCAATGATAAAACTTTCCTCCCAAAGGATTGAGCATTATCTGACAGATTTACTTTAACAATCAGATGAAACTGTATAGGTTTTACAGATGGATGGATGATATTGCAAGTAGTTACTGTAACCTGCAGCGATTACTTATAATGTATACTGTTATTAAATGGCTTCTTTAACCCTAACCCTAGAACGTGGCAGTGGGGATGGAACGAAGAACAGGGGGAGGGGGTTAAATAAAAAATGGGGAAAATTATGTCCGCCGGCCCCGGGAATTGAACCAGGGTCGGCCGCGTGACAGGCGAGATATACTACCACTCAGCCACCTTTATTCCTCTTTTTAAATATCTGAAATATGTCATAACTTGTAAGTATTTTAGAATTCAGATTTTACACCTGAAATGTCCGTATAATATCTATCATGTATACGTCTATGGCATAAATTTTAATAAAATCCTCTATATGGTTACGCTGCTTACTTCAATATTGTACCAACTTTGTTATTTAAGCAACTTTGGTTTGGAACATTTGGTGCCATGAGTACAAGAAGGTCTCAACATTTGAGTAAGTAGCTTATTCTTGTACTCAAGGCACAAAATGTTTAGACATGTTCCAAATCTGAGTTGTTCTCACTGGTCCATTCAATGAGGCTAGAACAGTATTGAAGTAATTTAGTGATTGATATTACTGTATCAATATTATTATTGGAATTAAAGCAATTATTGTGATGACTTCTGAATATAAATTAAATGGATTAAAAATGAAGAGAAATGAATAAAACAATAACGGCGGTGAATGTGTGTTCATCTGTTCTAACGTTTGTTATCGTTGGGGGAAGTTGTGTTTGTCCATGGCTGAATTTGTGATAGTCGCAAACATTTCTTTAATATACTGATGCTAATGTAACTAGTTGATGGGTGACGTTAACACTGAATGTCTGTAAGCATGGCTTTAGTATGAGCTAATACTTATGTCACTAAAAGTCTCAAGTATAAACCAGTACTATAGCTTATAAGATATTATAAGAAATTCGTAAAATAAGAGACTAGTGTCAGTTATCGATCATTAGTTATCAATTATGGAGTAGATTATTGAACATCTTCGCCATAACTCATACCCGTAGAACCCAAATACTTTATGAATTTTGAGTTTCTGTGCACAATTCCGATCTGATGTACATGTATACAAGGGGAATGTAATAAGTTCTATTTCCTACCTTAAAGTGTCACTATTATAAAGTCAGTATCGTGAAATATTCAACATCTGTATATTTAAATATCAGCCACAAATTCATTTTCAATTGGTCTGACTAGGGCTGGCCGGGTATGAATAGTGGTTGTACTTTTTTGGTGATCCAGTGTAAACTGAATGTCCATTTAGTGTGACGGAAACGGATGAAAAACAGCAACATATCTCTAAAGTGCTTATCATTTCGTCAATCCTAAGAGACAGAACGTACCTATTGATCAAATATAACCGTTCTAAATTTTATATATATATATATATATATATATATATATATATATATATATATCTTTAACAGACAATAAACAATAAAATTGACTGATTTTATATGAAGAAAATGCCTTCTGTCTAGCCAGAAGTAGATCAAGACACTCATTAAGCTATTTGTTTTTCAAAAGAACTGAGAGTTATTACTATTCCAAGTATCACAAAGAATTGTATCTGATTGGTTATTCTACAGGTTGCACGTACATAAAACTCATAAAGTGACCATTATGGGTTTATCCTTGGTGTAAGACAGCACACCATTATTAACCTAGCACAAAATCCTCTATTGACGGATTAAAGGATTATACAGATTAATTCCGCAAGGGGGTCTTACTCATGAATGGCTTACACCAAGGATATGCCTAATTTGATTAAAGAAATATTTTGTGAAATTCAAATTATTCTGATTTGCCTGGCGCGATAAGGCCCCCGCGCATTGATTTTTGTTGTAACAACCCATTCCTTGTCAAATCATGACTGGTGTTTGCTGACCCGCAAAATTTCCTTTGTCGGCAGTCATGAGTTTTTTGTTCTCAGCAGTAGGGGCTGTTTTTCATGATTTTGTTTATGGAAAGGATTTGATTTCAGCTGTCTTTACGTTTGTTACTACAATAATCATTCAGCCTACTGCTTTTGTTAAGTATCTGAATTTATTTACCTCGTTTGAGGAACATCTAAAAATAAAACAATAAACATCCGTGCAAATGCAAATTCGTCATCAGCTCATCAAAGCAATACAAATTATGTCGAGTGGCTTTGATACCTTCGCGTCTATGTCTACCAATTTTGGGAATGCCAATCAACAAGCGTTAACCTCAATTTGAAAACCTTCATTGCAAATTGCGTGAAAAAATTTCACGGGGCGATGTTGTTGATTTTAATCTTTTGCTAGATAGTCAGGATAGAGGGGGACGGTCAATCATCATCAGGCTCAAGGAATATTCTAGAAATCAATTAAGATGGGCAGTTGGTGATGAAGGAGGCCAAACTACAAAAAGGGATCAATTCTATTCATTCTTGGACTAGTGCCTTTTCATATACGCTGGTGTCTTTTTATGAGCTCACCTATCACGCACTCAAGAGCTATTAAAGTATGGTCAAATAATCAGAACTGCGGCCTCACGTGTTCTAGGTTATGGTCAAATTTTGATCAATTGGTGGCCACCTTGTAATTGTTATGACCTTTTTAAGATAATGTTATTGACCATTTTGATGTAATTTTAATGATGTGGACATTATAATGGCCATCTTAATAACATTACATTGTCATAATGGAGTCTATACCATTCAATCATACCTTGTCATTACAAATACGTTTATTAGGTGGATTAAAAGCTATATATTTCCAATGTAACACAGACAATACTCTAATACTGATGTTCAGTTATTTGAACCTTTTGCTGCCATCTTGGATATTTTAATACTCAATAAACTAGATATATACAGCCACTAGGCTTTATCATAGAAATATAGTGAATGCTGTCCCATTATATTTGGGGCTATTGGTATTACTTAGTGTGGTCATTTACAATACAAAAAAACATTGTTTTAGGTCATTTAACATCAACTTAACCATTCTGGCAGCCATTTTGGAAAGTGATACACCATCAACATTTTCACGGGGGGGGGGGGGGCTTATATTTAAAGCAATAGCTTATAACCTACTATTTGGTGAATGTGATGCAATATACACTTTTAAAATATATATTTTGGATTATTATAAACGCTTGTAAACTATTTTTACATTTGCAATGGCCATTTTGGCGGCCATCTTCGATTGTATGTTATTACAATGCAAAAATACTGAATATGAGTTGCTAGTGGTCTAATACATACATGTACATCCCATTGTTAAAACTATACTTTCATTCATCATACATTTTGTTTGATATTATCCCATTTCATAGAATTTGACAGTTTTTGCAGCCATTCTGGGACCCATTTTGGGGCCATTTTGGTAGCCATTTTGGATTTTTTAAGTATGTTAACAAATCAAAAATACTGGATATGAGTTACTAGACATACATCCCATTGTTAAAACTTTATTTTAACCATACCTTTTGGTTGATATTATGCCATATTATGGAATTTTGACAATTTTGGTCATCATTTTGGCGGCCATTTTGGTTCGAAAACATGTTAACAATGCAAAAATACTAGATTTTTAGTGGTCTAACACATATACATCCCATTGTTAAAACTATACTCTAAGCATACATGTTGGTTCATATGCCTATTTATGGAATTTTATCATTTTTGAATTTAGGTATGTTAACAAAGCAAAAGTAAAGGATATGAGTGTATAGTGGTCTAATACATACACCCCACCTTTAAAACTATACTTTCACCATACATTTGGATTGCTATATGCCATTTTATGACATGATACCATTTTTGGCGGCCATATAACCCATTAGCATAAAAAAACCTGTTGGTAACATCCTGAATATGTTTAAAGAACCATGAAAGGAAGTCAACAAAGTTGGTTTTGGGGAGTCCTGTGGGATGCACGGTAATCCCCAGTATATAAACTGCGCCAATAAAGTATCTAAACGCTTACAAATGGTCAGATTTATCGTAACCTGTAACCTGAAATAGTATGCAAAAAAAGAATTAATTAATTCGATTCACGGTTACCTTCTGCACATTTTGAGACCTCTTTTGTTGCGCTACGTTGTTGTTTGGCGGATTTATGGGCAGTTGATTGAGTGGCTTAAAGTCGAATTCCAAAGTTGCAAAAGCTCCTATTCACCCCCATTCCAGAAGGGAACTTACACAATCATCACACACAAACAAAATCAAGACAAAAGACACCAGTTTTATTAATTAAAAATTATTGATTTATGCCTCCCATCTCTGACCCTTTTGTTTTGTTATTGACATTAATGCTGATGTTCATCGCAATCGATTCATCCAACACGCGATAAACAAATCATTTATAAAAGGCGGGCAAAAATAATGCTTATCGTATTCGTCACAATACAACGCTATTGCTTGAATAGGAGCTTTTGCAACTTTTGAATTTGACCTTAAGCCACTCAAGTGCCCATAAATCCGCTAATCAACATCGTAGCGCAACAAAAGAGGTGTCAAACTGCGCAGAAGATAACTGTGAATCGAATTAATTAATTATTTGTTTGCATACTATTTCAGGTTCCGATAAATCTGACCATTTGTAAGTGTTTAGATACTTTATTGGCGCAGTTTATATCCGACTAATACACAGTTATGGGTTTGAAAATCAACATCCAGTGTCAGTACAACGTGTTTTGTCGGTGATTAACCGTCAATAAGTATATTTTCAATACAACAAACGTACTATGTTTTCCATCAGATAGTGATTGAAATATATTGGGTTCTTCTGAGGCCAGGAGACCTGCTGTATTTTACACAAATTGCTGTACAATAATAACGATGGGGAGATATCACTATGACAATACATATCAATCCACACGCAATTCTACCTTTTCGTTTTATTTTATGAAAATGGTAACTAAATAAATTTAAGGTATCTTTTTTTTAGGCACGCTGCATTTAATTTAGAAGGGAGTGTATACAATCGTAAAATGTAATCAAAAATATTTCATTTAATCAAATTGAATAGAATAACCATTGTATTAAAAACAATGGACGTGAGCTTTAAATAACCTCCCAAAACTTAGTGATTAAATATTGTATACCGGTAGCTTTAAATATCCTTAATACGTTACTGATTAAACCTTGAGGAATTATAGATTTTAACACCTCTCTGATATAATCACAATTATTCAGAAATTATTAATTGCTTTTGACGGTGGTGATCAAAGTTTGGTTGTTGAATTTCTTTCGGATTTTCTTTTTGTGTACATTTATTTCCAATCAATCAAATCAATCAATCAATCAATCAATCAATCAATCAATCAATCAATCAATCAATCAATCAATCAATCAATCAATCAATCAATCAATCAATCAATCAATCAGCCCTCTAGCATAAATCAAAGCCGATGAATTAACGGTTAGGTCCGTAACCATTGAAATGCAAAGTGCTCTTTTGCATTGTTGACTGTCTCCGCAAATCCCCTCAACGTCGGCCTCATTTTCTTTTGCGTACAGCATCGCGTCCGTGCGCCATCTTAGAATACTGAACGGATGTAGTCTAACTTCCGGGGCTAAACCCCAAAAGGCGCATCATTTTGTGTCTGCAAAGTCGTAAGAATACAGCACTTGTCTTCTTGATATGCACGTTTGTATTTTGAAAAACAGTTAATTTACCAAATTTGACCAGACTGTGATTTGAACCAGGTACCTTTCGGACTATGATACTATTATATTATGTATAGGTGGGTGTAACCATTGTGATTATGATGCGTCGTGTAGCCGAGGGGTGCTTTCAACTCATTAAATTACACTCAAATTGAATCGAAACTTGAATTAATCTGCAAATACAGTTCCTTCTGACTCTATTTTCTTTAATTTAGTAGAAAAAATTACAACAAACAACGTTGAATCTTGATTTCTAACAAGTCGTTTTTACCGGTCGACTAGCTTTCAAGGAGTTAAATGTGTTTGGCGCCAATCGTAAAGCCTCGCGTAAAAGTCAGTTCTGAGGTTAATATAGTACCCTGTCCTATTTGCCAGATATAATACAATGCAGTTGTGACAACGTGAGCGCAAGAAGTCCGTATTTAAGTCAATCTATTGACATTTTGAGACTGCAGGTATTTAAATGTTACAAACTATAATTGTAGGAATCAACATAAAAGTACAATTTGGCTATTACTTGGGGTGAGTTTATAGGTTGTCTCTGGGATTTATGTTACACAAAATTAGTATTTACATTGTTTATTGATCAATATTAATCAATTTATTGATTTTGGACTTACGCACGACTTGCGCTCACGTTGGCACCATAGTGTTTTATTACCAATTCATAACAAATCTTGCAAAACATAAGTCAAGCATTGAACAAGTACTAGGCTACTAACGTTTATTTAAATTACATTTCTAGCAATTATATAATATATATAATGTAATTCAGTGAAATTTGAAGTAAGTGAGTGTAAATTAGCCCCTTTTTTACCATGGATACTGATTGTGAAGACAAATAGGAAATATGACAGGAACATTGACTCTATTTTGTGGAATTACAAGCAGTTTTTCCAGACTCTCTTATAGCATAAACACATTTGTTTATGTTAAAACGACATATTTTCTCCATTAAGGTTGTTGAATATAGTGGGACATTCACGAATTAATATATTCTGACTTATACGTGTGCAACAAAAATGTATTTTTTGTGCAGTAATATTGATAATTTACTTTGGTTCATGTTTTAGAAACACCATAATGGGTGGACTTACTTATTTCTTGCACTTACATATGTTTAAAAGTCTCAAAAATTAACAAAAAGTAACTCAATTTGGCCAAAAATAGATTGATTGACCCCTTCTCATACATTTATATATAATCCTGCCATTTGTTTGGTGGCTACTACATCATGTGACATACAATATGTAGTATCCACCAAACAAATGGCACTACATCATGTGACATATATACAATATTAGGAATCTTTCCCCAATAATTCACTGTAGGGAAATAAGTTCCTATAACATAATACTATTTCCCTGTGATGAGAAGCTGCGAGGGAAATAGTTACCTTTTACGTGATCGCGATTACTGATTTGACCGTTGGAACGTTTGTGTCAATCGATTAGTTCCGTGTCGTCTGCATTGTTTATTTTTATTTCGCTGCCGTTCGGACTAATTTTCCCGGAGTGTATCACTAAAACGGAGAATTTTGGTTTCGGCAGATAGTGCTAATACGAAAAAGAAATCAAATACGCTGTCAATCGGCGAGAGATTGAGGTAAGCTTAGCGACAGACATTGATTGACACATTATTGATAGGCCTATTATCTTGTGTTTATCAAAGTATTTCAAATGACAGAAATATTTGCAAATGCTATATATAACAACTATTTGCAGATCTATATTCAGGAAATGGTGCAAAATATATCAAGGAAAAACGTAGGCTCACGTCTCCAGTCACACCGCGGAGCAATTTTACACCATTTCTCTCATGAACGGTACATATTCGCATAATATTAACCATGGGAAAGAAATATATAGTACCGTAGGTCAGAATTGGCTTGTAAAATGGCATCATTACTTCATGAATATTTATGAGGTATCATAATATATATACATGTACATAAATTATAGTACTACCAGCAAATTAATTTTGAAAACAGGTGTGGTATGTGTCGTTTTCCAATCCGTTATCTGATACAGTTCAACAACAATTCTAAAATAATACACTTTTCTGAAATACAATTCTTCTAATAATTGTGATAGCATTTTGTTGTTAAATGGCCTCTAGCGCTCTAATTCGTATTATGACAATTGATGTGTTAAAAATTGTCACCGATACCATACTTGTAGCAATCACTAGTTTCAGTGCTGAACTACTTGGTGCAGAATGTGGGAGTTGTTAGCCTGAATGCGCCGCCAAAATCACGCTAGTGATCAAATGAATAACGCAGTCAATATAGTGAATGTAACACTTCATTGAACAGAGTTCTTGTTTTGAGAAAACAATAATGGTGATTAAGGCTCATTCAGATTCAAAAAGTCCCCCCTTTCTACATTCTCGAAAATGTGGGTGAGCACTGAACCACTTACGGCTACAAATGTGGTGTGGTTGAAACGGTGAACACATCAACCTTTCATTAATTTGTAACATAATATGAACATGCCACGACATCTTGGCATTATGAGCGTGTTTCTGCTGGGGAACTGCAAAAAGTAAACGCTAATAAACGCTAAGTTTCAATCGGTCAGTTTTTAATCCCCCCTGTTTCTACTCGCGAAAATGTACCCCTAAGTTTATCGATCCTAGTCGATTGGCCACGACATTTGACCTTTTGTAATACCAAACAATGCCACCGCACCTGAACAAGATTGCTTCACAATAATGTGTTTAACCCAGCGTGACACGGTTCACGGCGCAAACCGCTAATAATCGCCTTTCTGTTTCTATTGGGTTTATTGCCGATTATTGCCGGTTACAAACCTGATTTGTGAAGGTTTTTGGGATTACCAAAAATACCGATTATTGCCGGGTTCTGCCTGTTTCTTCAAACGTAGCGTTTATTAGCAGTTTCTTCACCAGCAGAAACACGCTCTATGTCAATTAAGTTTATATGAATATGGTATTACATTTACATTGCGACGTGCGACGTAGTAACATATGGTAGATCATTAGTACATTAGTATGTAAAAACAAGATTTTACTGCCTTTGCCGCACAAGAAATTGACATTTATTTATTGATTTTGGTTCTTAGTGACTTGAAAAAAAAAAACACAATGTTTTTACCACGATAGGCCAAGCATCACAAAACGGAACAAAATACTATACGTCTCTATATCGTCGTGCGAGTGCAACAATATCGTATCTGCATTTTGCTGTATTTGCAAGAGAAGCATTTTTATGTTTTTCATACTTATTGTGTTTTTGAGTAAACATATTATGTTTTGGAAGTATAAAGATTATTTTCTTTGATGATATAAATTGAACATCGTGTCATAAAAATAAGTATTTGAAAAGATATTGACATTTTTAGATAACGTATCTGCAATAACAAATCTAGTGAGTGCAACAACAACGTATGTGGCAGATACGTTATTATTGCACTTGGAAAACTTGAGAAAATATGAAAATCAGAGTGCAACAACAACGTATGTGGCAGATACGATATTATTGCACTGAGAAAACTTGAGAAAATATGAAAATCAGAGTGCAACAACAACGTATGTGGCAGATACGATATTATTGCACTGAGAAAACTTGAGAAAATATGAAAATCAGAGTGCAACAACAACGTATGTGGCAGATACGTTATTATTGCACTGAGAAAGCTTGAGAAAATATGAGAAAACAGAGGGCAAGAACATTGTAAGTGGTAGATACGTTGTTGTTGCACTCAGAATAATATAACATTAAATTAAAGTGCACTTACGATATTGTTTTTTATTAATTAAAACACAATTAATTTGTTTTAGAACTTCAAAATTAGCTTAAAATGAGCGCAATTACTTACTCTTCCAAAATATATAAAAAAGTCAATTTCGCCAAAATGTCACTTACGACATTGTTGCACTCGCACGACGATATATAATACCACCAACAAACACGCGGCACTATGTAAAACAATTAAAGGGGCATTAAGAGATGCGGTGGAGGCAGTGCCCTCAATTACAAAAATATATGATAACAACTGAGATTTGTATAAGCTTACACCTATAAGGATTAACAAAAACGTCGATTAAAAAATGCTGATCTCCGCTAGATCAGCATATTACGTCAGACAGTTACTGTATCCCCCTGCAGCACGCGTGATACATATCGCGAACCATATTTGCATAGAGGGCGTTTTTCAATAAATAGCGATGGTATTGTTTTATTCAAGTTTTGCTGTATTTTTGTTAGTTGAAACAATAATAATGGCAATTGTTAATGTTCATCTTGAATTCTGAAGTAAACAAAAAATAAATACAAAATGTCAACACCACTTAATCACCCTTTAATTGCATAGCTGCGTCAATCAGCAAACAGGTGTGCTATGTGTTTGACCTGTAAACTGACCATAGAAGGTGATGTTAAAAGAGTTTTCCATTCTATGTGAAATAATTAATCTATTTGATCGGGGGAATGTCTTAATAATTTTCTAGTCTTAGTTAACAACTTTGCTCCATGGGAGCGGTGGAACATTTGAATTATCACATGACGTTAATTAGAGGAGGTAGGGTCGAGACATTCATGTATTAAATGGATAGGGTTGTAGCCTCGACAATTCAGTGACATAAAACGTATAAAGAGTAGGAATGATTTCGCGATGGACTGGCAAATTGCCCAAAAAGGTATCTGGGTAATTTCTAAAACATTTCCTTTAAATAGAGTGCCCGGGTGAGAATGATCACAATTCTTAAACCATCTGGGTCAAATGGTTAGCGGGAGTGCCTAAAAAGAGGAGGGCTTCTATATTAGTCATAAATATGTGTACCTTATATATATGAAAGTGCCGATGACGTAAGTGTATTATATAATCTCACTCAAGCTACAAATACTCATGAAAATCAAATTGAAATCAATTCAAATGTAACCATTTATATTGCCTGTTGACATCCCAAACCACACCCACTATATAATAATTACCAATCAATACTTGTATCATAAAACTATGTCGTGAAATATGATGACACGAATGGCCTTTTATTTTAGTTCTATCTTTTAGTTACAACACGTCTGATTTCAAATTCGTATATCGTATACATTCGAGCGTCTTGAATTACATTTTTGCGAGCATATACACGTACGTTTCATATTATATTACCAAGTAGCTAACGTTTTTGAACTACATGTACATGAATTTTCAAATATTACTTTTGCTTATTTCCGTCTTAACTGTTCGGATCGAAACATTTTTTGAGTTTCCCTTCTTATATAAGTAATCGGAAATGACCGTAGAGAGTGTATAAAGGAATGGATTGATGGAGGCATTTATGGGTAGAATAAATCCTACAGTCCAAGCGTACACCTCCGGGGGTATGGAAAACACCCCGGCTTGCACTAATATGCATATGATAATCAGGGGAACCCAACAGCAGAAATCAGTGAGCACAAGGGCAGAGGTTTTCACTGCCATTCGTATTTCTTCTTCAACGCTTTGATTCCGGGACGCTTTTCTTGCCGTCATTTTGGCAGTATAGACGATTTGTATGTAGCAAAATGCCACAAGAAGAAAACATATGAGATTTAAACCAATAAAGACTATGATGGAAAAGTAAGTAGCGATTTGGTAATCAGCTATCTGAGAAACAGGGAAAGAAATGTTCGCGGTGACATATTCATTTTTGAGTTCGAAACCCTGAATATATTTCACGTAGTACGAGCTATACTCATATTCTATACCAAATTCATTTTTATTGAGTTGAATAAGGTCATATTTGATATCCGCGACTGGTCTTTTAACCATTGGCATTCCAACACAGACTTCAGATACTTCAAAAGCATCGGGAAAATGTTCTGACAACATAATAGGGATGATGCTCAGCGATAACGAAAATATCCAAATCAAGATTGACAAAACCTTTGAACTTTTTAAACTAATTCGTCTAGAACTAAAGGGATACTTCACACCCATCAATCGATCAACACTGATAAGTGTAATGAAAAACACAGATGCTTCACTAGATAGAATTGAAAGGATCCCCGCAACCTTGCACACTTCACTTCCCCTCCACCAATTTGAATACGACGGAAAATATTCACCAAAGTAGAGGTCACTAACTGCTAATAAAATCATGTTGATACCCATGATAAAATCCGACAGAGACAGATGAGAAATAAGGAGGGTCTGTGGGGTCGGCTTACTTTTGTGCCGAGAAATAAAAGCAAAACCATTAAACAAAATAGCCGTAAAACCCAGGCACCACATGGAGACTCTTACCATTACCTCTGGTAACATACGTTTACAAGTTAGATATGCAGGTTGCGGGTTTTCAGAAATACAATTGTCACGCCTGTCGATAAAACAACAAGTAGGATATTCATCAACCAACACTGTAGAGTTTTCTGTTCCTTGAAATGACCTTTTGTTCACGATGTATAGATCGTTTCCCCTCAAATCTACTATATCCAATTTCGTTGAAATTTCTAATGATTCTTCCTGAAGAGTATATAACTTATTATATGATAGATTCAAAAAGGTCAGATTGTGTACGTCGACAAAAGCTTGTGTATGTATGAACGACAATTGGTTATGCTGAATGTCAATAAGCTGTAGATTACTCAATCCTTGAAATGCCCCGACCTCAAGCTCCTTCAATAGATTTCCACCTATATACAGAGCTTTCAACTCACTTTGATCACGGAAGAGACCGCTTGGCATTTGTTGTAAAATATTGTAACTTAAATCAATGACAATCAATTCGTTCAAGCCATTTAATGTCACTTCATTTAGCTTCGTGATCATGTTGTGTGCTATGGATACAAATGTTAGGTTAGTTAGAAGTGAAAATGTGGTGGAATTGACCATGGACACATTATTCCAACTCAGATCTAGAATTGTTAAGTTGATGGTTGCTTCGAAAGAAGGCAAGTTGGTCAACTTATTCCGAGTTACATTGAGGTATTGTAGGTTATGTAATGATAAGAGCGCGTCATAGGGTACCTCTTCGATTATATTGTTCGATAAATCAAGATTTATTAAGAATTGTAATGTTTTGAATATATCTGGTGGTATGGCCGATATAGAGTTATTTCTGAACGACAAGGTATTCAACTCACGAGTGTTGTTGAATAAACTCGTCGGCAGTTGTGTTATGTCGTTATCTGTTAAAAGAATATACTCTAACAGATGCAATGACTGGAAAATGTCAGGTTGAAGTTCTTTGAGTTCATTGCTCTTCAGATCAAGGATGTCCAATTGAGATAGTAAATGAAAGATCTTACTCGGCAAAGTGAACAGTTGATTATGGCTCAGGTCAAGTATGTTCAAACTCACTAAAGAATTGAAAATCCGTTCTGTTAGAGTAGTTATATAATTATCACTTATCGTTAGTATGGTTAAACTGAATTGGAAATCAAAGATTCCTTCAGGTAAAATACGCAGATTGTTAAAATGCAAATCAAGAAACACTAATTTCATGTGAGCATCAAACAAACCCGGTGTTAAGGTTTTCACTCTATTCCCACCCAAATCAATAACGTTCAACAGTGTCAGATTAGTCAATAAGCCGAAGGGCAGCTCGTTGATGCGATTGTTTCGTAAGTACAGGCTGGTAAGATGTGTGCAATTAGAAAAAGTGCGTTCATGAATGTTAGATATGTAATTGTCTCCCAGATCAATACTAAATGATATTGAATCGAATATAAAATCGCTAACGGATCCCTGGATATGTGAACTAAATTGGTCAATCTCATTTGTGTCCCACGCTTCAGGTTCAGGTACATCAAATACACCAGCATGTAAGGATGTCAACTTGTTGTTATTTAAATCTATGAAGCCGATTCCGCGCAGACCTGAAATCAATCCTCTTGGTAATTTAACAAGATTGTTGTTGTATAAATCAAGATAATGTAAACGATTCAAGTTATCAAACGCGTTCTCTGGCAGAGTTTCCAAAAGATTATTTTCTAATAAGAGATTAACAATTTGAAATCCTATCTCTTTGTCAAACATCTCAGATGGCCAATATCGAATATTATTACCACCGAAACTGACTGTTTCAAGATAAATATTGTTTGCAAGCAATCCCCCCGGTAACCTGGTCAATTCATTGTCATTAATATATAAATATTTAAGGTTGACAGTATTCAATAATAATTTTCCTGGCACAACTTTGAGCCGATTGTCGTTCAGATACAGCTCGGTGACTTTATACGTATCATAAAACAGATTTTCGGGTATTGTGTAGAGGTTATTCGTTGTCAGTCTAATAACACGCAGATTAAATAATCCGTTCAGAGCGTCGTGTGAAATACGCCCGATTTGCGAACCCTCGAAAGATATCGATGTCATATTTTGATCAGCATAAACTATAAGGAAGGATATTTGTCTATCACCACAGTCCATTCTCCATTCTTTATTACTTAACACACAGAAACATTCTGAACGACATTGGCAACGTTGACATTGGATACTTTTGTAAAGTACATCCTCCAGGATGAGAACATAGTCAAAGTGAAGTAGTTCGCCAGGTATGACCGAATCGTACTCCACGGTATCACATAAAAGCATGTCACCCTGATTTTGTATTACATGTAGTACCGTATCAATATCATTTGTACATTTCCGCTTGCGACCCTCGTTCAGAGTAAGAATTTTTAGATCCAGGTTGACATTGACGAAACTAAATTGAACTTGAGTGCTGTCAAATAACAAAATCGCGCACGGGTTTACCGATTCAGAGACCGATAGAATTGGTTTGATGTGGCATTGCGTGTCGGTTTGCTCGACAAGCTCAATATAGGCGTACGTCAGAGGTTCGAACTGAGAATAATTTGATATTTCTATCCAAAGAGGGTGATCCGTAAACACCGTAAACCCACACGTGTTATTTGTTTGTAACTTTGTATCGACACTCAAATAAAGTGGTAATTTGGATACATCAATTTCGGCTTGTTTACAAATGTCCAAAGTGGCATTTTCATGATTATGAATTGAACCAAAACATTGATGACAGAGTAGTGCAATTGTAACTGCACAAAACAGCACAGAATAAGTCATGCTGCGTCAATGATAAATAACGTCAATTATCCACTAAAACAATACATTAAATATATACATAATTGTGCGACATTGTTTAACATCAATTAAGAGGATAGGATTTGTAGCGAAATGAAAAATTATAACAGTTTCGGTTTTGTTTTTCTTTCTGGTATTATTGTAATAATTGTACCGTGATTCTGCCGGTGTATTAATCTCTTCTTGCAGACAATAATTGTTATCTGTGCGTTAAGACCAAACACGGATGGCTGTTAACATCTAGTGGTATATTGAGACACACGGTTTGGAAACATGGACCACTTCTTTCAGTTCTTCTTTGGATTCGACTACACGTCTATTCTCTCCGAGCTGTAGTTATTGAAAAGAATAACACATTGCATTATTCTAAATTAGTTATTTTAGTATAAAGATTCACAGCTTTATTGCAACACAAACTGTGTTACATCAGTCATTACGAATCTAGGTATTATAGCCTGTTTAGATGCGATTATCTCGTTGGACTGAGTATGGCTGCACATTAATTTTTGACCACAGATGAAAAAAGCTCTAAGTTAGTCAAATTCAAATATTCAATTACTGACTCTAACTGACTATTTGTCTGTCTATGCTCAAGAGAAAGATTTCCCCTTCCTATTAACGATATGAGGTTGGAAGGGTAGACACTTTTTGTTGGTAACATTCGATGAATTACTTATAAACATTAACGCTTTCCATGCGGCTGGCGGCTGCAGACGACGTTCCAATTTTTTACAAAAAGTTTAAAAAAATGTCAACATTATTGAATTGTATTATCATATTTAGAATCACCATAAGAAATGCATTGAAATAAGTACAAACATGCCTAGTATTGTTTCAGCAATCCTTGAGGTAGACCTTGAAAGTTTGGAAATGTTTCTGAAAAATCTGTTTTATATATGGTAAAACCAATAGCCGCGTGGAAAGTGTTAACATGTTGTCAATTGCCCCAGGCACCGTTGGTCATAGTGTATACATCCTAACGTTCGGTCTCCAACAGTAGGTTTCTGGTCAGGGATTTTCTATAAACTGAGATTGATTATGAATGTAAATATTCGATTGATAGGACGCTTCGTATACTATGCTGCCTATTATGCATTTATCAATTACATCCCCGGCCCCGGGGGACCCGGTGATAGCGGGGATTAGGGCCGGGACGTACAACTTGCAGATGTACGTCCCGGGTGCGATGTTCGTTACCGTAAACAACATTTGATCCTTGACGGAGTAAAGCGCATAGCACATGTACATTGCACAGCAATACATTTATACAGTAAGTGTGTACGGTTAATAAATTCGCGTCCCGGGTACAGTCGATGTTAGTTGACAGTTATAAATCAGGATGATGACTTAATTCATCAATTGCGTTGTCGGTATCTGTGAAGAATCAAAACATATTACTTTGGGACATCGGGATTTCCCTCTGAGCTACAACACCTTGGTTCCAAAATGAAAATGTTTTTTTTTTTTTCCCAGCTTCCATGGCTACCTCTAAACAACGTATACGCATTTATTATCCTTTAATAATTCTTAACCTAACACTAATTAAATCCTAAAAACCCACCTTAGACAAATAAGACTAACTTTTATCCGGCGGTCGCGTGAACAGTCATTTCCAACTTTAATACCACGAGCTGAAAGCCATCCAGAAATACATCAAACACATCTGACGAGTGACGATAGAGAATGTAACTACATGGACACATATGATTCTATCGCTGCGCTATATGAACACATGTTACTGAACATATGTGTGTACCTACGTATATATTCATTTTTCGACCAATCAGGTCTCGAGTTGGACTAAAAACATCGTTGATCATTGACAGGGGCAGGGATGGTTGGTTTTTTCTTCAATTTGTAATTATTATCAGGCGTCATAATATTAACGACAAATAAGTGGTCTTCTTCTCTCTGTGAGAAAATATGTGGTATTCATCTCTTATTATCAGGCATCATAAGTCTTAAGTTACAGTATCGTTCCGTAATGCTCGCGTTCGTTAATATTCACCATTCATAGGTCCTCATCAGTCAGGTCACGATATCAATCTTTAAGAGACCGTGAATGAACTTGCGGGAGTTTGGCATGTTTTTTAAGTCAAAAGAAAAGATGATTTAATGCACAGGACATAGAAACTACATATTCTAATTCGTTTTCGAGGTAGTATATCTTTATTTTAATCTTAACAATTGTTGTCACATTCTGCTGTATCAAAACATTATACAATTGATAATAAATAGTATAACGACATATATTTATTCTCATGATTATTAAATTAGTATATTCGTTGCTGCATGTTATATAGATATACATCCATATTATACAAAAAATTATTTTATATTATTATATAATGTGATAACATGTTACATAATACGTGGTCAACAACTCCCCCAAAGCGTTGTTAATTTGAGATAAACCACGCTGCTATGGAAACCAGCACGCCGATTGAACCGCACCACGCTGATAATGTGGTTTACGCGCAACGTGATCCCAAACCGCAGTGTGGGTTGTTTTGGAATGATCACTGTTTACAACGACTTTTGAAACATAAACAACTTTATTTGGTCATTTTAGCATTAAGACTTTTGTAAATAGTTTAAATGAAAAAGTTTAAAAACCAAAATACAGTTAAATTATGTTCCTATTGCATTGTCGGTTTATGAAATGACGTTCAAATCCTTGGCCGTTGTTGAAAGGGATATAAGAGTATTAACATTGTTATATCCCTTTATATCCCTATTGGACCAATAACGTGTACATCGAATAATTTCTATCCTTAAAACAAGTTTTAAGTTTGATTAAAGTATTTCAAGTGTAAAATAAAACAGAGCTTGTAAAATACAACTATGAGTTTTTGATAATGGTCGACTTACCCACATATCACAGCCGATTTAAACAAACAATATCATTACGTATTAACCCTAACCCCCCTGAGTGCTAAAAAATGTTAATCCAAAGTCCCTCTCCAAACGCATGCGCCGTCGTTTTTCAATGACGTAGTCAACCGAGCCTATATAGTGAGCGCGGTATACTGCGCGAATGTGTAGCTGAGGGCCGTGACTTAGTGGTTGGGACTTGGGGCTTGAGAACGGAGGATCGAATCCCGACAGGTTCCCGGAGATTTAGTTGGTGTTTTTTTCCTTGAAAATTGTGATCCCGGTCAAAAACCCTAAACCGGGGTTAGGGTTAATACGTGTTTTTAGGAATTGTAGTTAATAGACTATTGCTTGCTTAGGCGAGGGGGAAAAAGAAGATTATTATATATATATATATATATATATATATATATATATATATATTTTTTAATCCATCAGTAAACGTATTTGTATATGTGACAAGGTATGATTGAATGGTATAGACTCCATTTTGACAATGTAATGTTATTAAGATGGGCATTATAATGACCATATCATTAAAATTACCTCCAAATGGTCAATACGATTACCTCCATATGGTCAAAATAATTACCACAGGTGGCCACCAATTGATCAAAATATGGCCAGAATGGAAAAATGTAGTCTATACCATTCAATCATACCTTGTCACATACGGATACGTTTACTGGGTGGATTACAATCTATAGATATAATCTGTTGGTCAGATCTGATGTAACACTATATATAACAATAAACTAATACTGTTTGTCAGTATTTCAACCATTTTCAGCCATCTTGGACATTTTAGAATACTCAAACTAGATCTGCAGCCCCTAGGCTTTATCATAGACGTATATTGAATCCTGTCTTATAAGATAATATGTTCATTATATAATATGGTAATTTACGATACAAAACAATTGTTTTAGGTCATTTAACATCAACTTATCCATTCTTGAAGCCATTTTTGGAAAGTGATTCGGACTCAAAATTGACGCAATTCGTTCTCATTTAACCAGGCGAACCAACTGTTTTTCAAAATAGAAACATGTTGAAGTCCATGACGAAGACAAGTGATGTATATATTCCAACGAATACGCAGATACTACATTATGCGCCTTTCGGGGTTTAGCACCGGAAGTTATATTAATATATTATGAGACCGAGTTGAAGGGACTTGCAGAGACAGTTTAACCGGAAGCCGAGATGTACCTACATTTCAATCCAACAATGCAAAAGAGCACTTTACATTATAATGGTAACGGACCTAACCGTTAGTTCATCGGCTTTGATGTATGCTAGAGGGCTCCAAATGAACTTGATATCTGTATGCGGAACCTAGAAATGAACCAATAATGTTCTAGGAAGAGCCTAAAACAAGTTATCTCTTGGTTTTAGAACCTTAATTCTGGATAGAACCTTTTGGGGTTGTTTCTAGAACCTTGTTCACTGTGGGTTCTACGTACAGGACAACCGTTTTTCACAGGTTTGGCAAATAAAAAAGAAAGAAATCAGAACCCTTTTCCACCTTAGATCGGCGTATGAAAATATCTATAGCCATATTTCAAAACCTAAACAGCACTTCTCTCCTAGGGTATATTGCATCTTTAGAGGATACTCGTACGCCGCTTTATTACATACGTGTACATTTACGTCACTGGTAACAAAAGTGGTTAATGACCGAAGAAAAACCGAAATAAATTTCACAACCAAACTTTGATCACCGCCCACAAAAGCAATTAGTAATTGTGATTAATATCAGAGAGGTGTATGCAATTAAAATCTTTACTCACGCAAGGTTTAATCAGTAACGTATTCAAGGATATTTAAAGCTACCGTTTTAATCACTAAGTTTTGGGAGGTTTTGTATAGCTCGCTTCCATTGTTTTAATACAATGGTTATTCTATTCAATATGATTTTTAATAAAAATCATTTTGATTAAATATTGCAATTGTATACACTCCCTTCTAAATTAAATACAGCATGTCTCAGAAAAAAAGGATACCGTAAATTTAGCTGAGTTACCATTTTAAAACGAAAAGGTAGAATTGTGTGTTTGATTGATTTGTATCGTTATTACTTATATTTTATATGAATACCATGGTTATATTGTACGGTAATTCGTGTAAAATACAGAAGGTCTCCTCAGAAGACAAAAAAACAATTATATTTCAATCACTATCTGATGGAAAACCCAGTACCTTAGTTGTATTGAAATATACTTATTGGCGGTTAATCACCTCGTACTGACACTGGATGTTGATTTATTCAAACACATAACTATGTTGTATGTTCAGAGGTCATGGGTCAACTCAAAATAATGTATCAGGGGCTCGGAGTATGTGGTCATGTTGGATTGAGCTAGTCCGTAGTACATGTATTGGTTTAATAATTCTTCATCTGTTTAATGTTATTATAAAACGTACGAGGGTCAATCAATAAGTCTCCCCATAACATCGCTAATATGTCAGCCTCATGATTTATTATAGCTATTAATTAAGTAATAATTTATATATGTTTTAAATTTGTTTTGATGTGATCAAAGACAAAGGAAGATTTTGAACAACGGAAACGGACCGCAAAATAAATACATGTATTTAAGGTTTTTCTCCGTATTGTATGGTTAGATATAAGAGCACAATTGAATTACTGAAAATGAAAAACAATGGATGATATCCAAATTTAAGTACGTTATTATCTTGTGTAAATAATACTGTAACCAATACTAACATTTGTATAGTATGAAATGAACTCGAATGTATTGCTATACCTTTATCATCTGGAATATGTCAAAATCGTTGTTGCCATAATATGGTCTCGTATATAAAAATCGTTAGCATAATAGTCACTTTAGGTATGATTTTCTGTATGTGCAACCTTCAGAATAGTCAATCAGATAGTCAATACTAGAAAATCAACTCTTTGAGAAAGTTGGGAATTGAATCCCTTCATTTAGACCTGCATTGAAGATCTCTCAGTTCGTTTAAAAAATAAATAGCATAATGGATGTCCTGATCTATTTACGAAATGATATGCACTTTGAAGATATTTTGCTGTTTGCATACGTTTCCGTCATACTCGTATCCATCCATGTTATTGTAACAATTATTATCAACATATTGTGTACATATTAGACATTTGATAATTCATATAACTGTTGGCACTGGTGGGTTTTAAATGTGCAGGCCTGGCAAAAATACTGTATCATACTTAAAACATGTCTTTAGTATAAACTGAGACTAATGTAACTTAAACGTCACATTGCAAGTCTTGATGACAAAATTAACCAAGGCACCTTTTTGAATCCCCGCCAAATCGGTCTTCAGCTGGTAAGAGGAGAACAGGGCAATTTGCTGTTGGTTGTGGTCATGTTTGTAGCAGCATTTATCGTGCAGCGAGGGGAACCTTGATCAGTCATATGTATTGGCATTTGTATCATGCTTTCCATCAAACCGTTACCCAATGAATCTTGATGATTCATTGGCTATGGCATTCGTAACACGTTAGTCGTTGGAACATTGCGAAATGTAAACCGTTAATCGTTCACTACTTTCAAAATAAAAATATTTACATACATTATACGAATTTGAATTCTTTCCTACCGTGTGTTACACTCTCAGAAATAGTTCTCTATTTATCTATAGTATATCACTTCCATGAGGCAGTGACGTCACTGTGTCATTCACTGATTGCAAACGCGAAGCGCTAGCGTATAAATGTTGGCAGCGTAGAAAGACGGTCAATACATGTGCGCTGTAATGTTGCACCTGCAAAAGATACACCACTGTATGGAGGAAGAGAAATAGACTACCGTATATCAATTATCGTAAAACCTCCATTTTATTTTGTTAATAATCTTTTCCCCATTTTCACTATTTCTTTATCTAGATATAATATTATCCGTTACAGTTATACAAATAAAGTTCTCTGAATGGACAAGATGCAAGTTAAGGCCAAAACATAATTTCACAAATTTCACCTTAAGACATTATGATTTATCTGATTTTGAAGGGGAGAAGCGAAGTTTGACACGTATTAGTTCTGAATATGGGGCCCTCACATATATCCGTGTGAGCTGGGCGGCCCCTTACCGTCTTATAGAAAAACAACAGAGTCCAACACGGTGAACAATCAGCAAAACATGTCAACGGCCGCATTGATTTTTATTTTGTCACCGGGTTCATACTGTTCTATACCGGGTCCTTATCGGCTTGGAACCGGGCTCATACCACCTCCACACCAGGTCCTCACCGGCCGAAACGCTTGGGTACCGACCGAACCGCCTTGATAACGTCATCAAACTGCCCTGTATAAGCTGAGCGCTCAAGCTCGCCGCTTCGCTCACATTCCGGGAATGTCTGTAAAATACATTCGTACTCACATGTATCCGTGTGAGCTGGCCGGCCCATTACCGTGTGACAAATTGGTGCAGACGGTGGCACACGGTGATGTCACACGGTGGGCCGTTTCCCGTCCGTTGAACACGTTGCCGGGGACATTGCCGGCCATCCGCGCCCGGCAGGAAGTTTGAGCATGCTCAAAACTCCTGCCGTTTCCTGCCGGGTGAGTAAAAGCAGCGGCAAACGGTGAGAGCCCGGTTTGAGTATGGTATACAGACGGCGCACCCGTTTCGCGCCCGTTCGCAGGGCGGTAATGGTAGGCGGCCACCTTACCGTCTAATAGAAAAACAACAGAGTCCAAACAATCAGTAAAAAATGTCAACGGGCGCATTCATCTTTTGTTGTGGCTACCGGGTCCATAACGTTATATACAGGGTCTATACCGGGTTCTCACCGGTCGGGTACCGGGCTCACCGGGCTCACCGTCCTCATACATTTCTAGCTTACCGTTCTTACCGGGTGCATAACACCTCCTCACCGGGTCCTCGGTCCATACCGTTCTACACCGGGTCTGTCCCGGGTTCTCACCTGCCTTGTCCCGGGATCACCGGCCTCATACAGTTCTAGCTTACCGTTCTCACCGTGTCCTCACCGTGCGCATACCACCTCCATACCGGTTCCTAACCGGTCGAAACGCCTGGGTACCGGCCGAAACGTCTTGATTACATCATCAAACCGCCCTTTTCAAGCTGAGCGCTCAAGTCGCCGCTTCATTTGCATTCCGGAATTCGTACGACCAACATCTATAATACTCTCTAAATGTAAAAGAGCTAAACCTCACTCTTTCGAGAGCTTTAGGAGGGACGGCTCTTTTAAGAAGTAAAGTTCACTCTTTTCAGAGTGATTTGTCACTCTTTTAAGAGTGATTTCCACTTTTTCAGAGTGATTTTAACTCTTTTTAGAGTGAAAATCGCTCTTTTAAGAGTGAACTTTACTCCAAAAAAGAGCTGTTCCTCCTAGAGCTCTCGAAAGAGTGAGTTGTAGCTCTTTTACATTTAGAGAGTTGCAACATGCCTGCTGAGAGTCCGTTCCGCGAACGGTAACAAATCACATGTTTCTGGCTTTTTTTTGTGTCTATAATTCAAAAAATAAATAGATATTTAAAAAAATACATGGTTGGATTCATTGAACCCTTTTATGCAAAAAACTGTATACTTATATGAAGATTAAATGAATATTGAATAAATTACGGCAGTTTTACGGAGGCTGTACAGTTTAGGCTCTCTCGCCGTCATTAATCATATTGACTTTTTATCGTTTGGAATTGTGCCGGTCACAACAATGCATATTTTTAATGACATTCTATATTTGTACATTTGTCCTGCTATATAATTGTTCTTGATATTTTACATTTGATATTCATGGTAGTCATGCTTGACTTATATTATGATGTGTATTGGTAGTTTTTATGATAATTAATCTTTTTTTAATGTATTTTTTATCTGTTGGATTGGGCCTTTTGCTTGTAAAGCGCCCAGGGACCAATGTTTTGGGCGCTATATAAATACATTATTATTATTATTATTATTATTATTATTACTAGGCTGCATGCGGCCATTCGCAGTCCGTCGCTAAGATGGTCGACGTCCACCACCGTCCATCACCGCCCTGCGAATGGGCGCGAAACGGGTGCGAAACGGGTGCGAACGGGTGCTCCGTCCTTATACCGTCTTCATACCGGGCTCTCATCGTTCGCCGCCGCTTTTACTCACCCGCCAGGAGTTTTGAGCATGTTCAAAACTCCGGTGGCCGGCAAAGTCCCCTGAACGTGTTCAACGGACGGAAAACGGCCCACCGTGTGTGCCGCCGTCCGCACCCATTTTTCACACGGTAAGGGGCCGCTCAGCTCACACGGCTACATGTGAGGGCCCTATTAGTGTGAATGATGCGACAAGGGGTCATATTACTGTCATTTATGGTCAATTACGCGTGCCATCTGATAAAATGTAGAATAGGTAGAAAAAAGATGGATATGGGTCATTCTTCGGCAAATGTCACATTTTATGTCCCGATATGGATATACTGTACTTAAGGGGGGTGTGGACTCTCAGGTACAGCCTCTATTCATTTAATCTTTATATAAGTATACGGTTTTTTGCATAAAAGGGTTCAATGAATCCAACTATGATAATGAAATTGACCATTTTGGAGAAAATTATAAAAAACATGTTTTTTGACCCATTTTAGGTTCTGTAAACATAACTCAAATTAAATTTTGTCACATTTTGTAATACTAGTTTTATTATAATCCTAATAAAATTCCCTAAGAGTCGTTTTTTAAAAAAATAAATTAATATCTTATTTATTTTTTGAATTATAGACAAAAAAGTGCCAAAAAACGTGATATTTTACCTCCAAAATCGTGAAATTCACATTTTTGGTAACAAATCACACGTTTCTGGCACTTTTTTGTCTATAATTCAAAAAATAAATAGATATTTAAAAAAAATACATGGTTGGATTCATTGAACCCTTTTATGCAAAAAACTGTATACTTATATGAAGATTAAATGAATATTGAATAAATTACGGCAGTTTTACGGAGGCTGTACCTGAGAGTCTACACCCTCTTAACCCTCGTCCTTAGTAACACTGTTTAAGGGAACCCACCCCTTAATAAAATCTAAACAGATATGCAGAGTGTGCTTATTTTCGTACCATGGTATAGCTGAGGTCTACTCTTTCCTCTTTTGAAATTTTCTCCAAAAAAGGTCCAAATATTAGAATTTCACCTGGTTTTTGGCTTATAAGTGAGGGAAATGATGTTTCTAACACAAAATATCAGATTCGATTCAGGACCATACTATAATTAAGATATTATTCAAAATGGCGATTTTTTTTAAATTTATTGGACACGGTTTGGCATTATGCACACAATGATTGAAATATACAATCAAACAAATGAATCACACACATTTTTCGGTCTTTCCATTATTTTAATGTTTTTCCCACGTGATTAACACATAATTCGTCCATAAAGCACACTGTATTTCAAAGAAGGTGTCATTTTGACACCCTGTATGATGTCACAATTACACATGTATTTTCTGGAATGGGTCATCAGGCGACTACCCAAAGGTGTCGAAAATAAATCGACACCCCAAAGGTGTTAATTTGAAATATTTGGGGTGTTGCTGTGACACCTTTGGGTGTTGATGTGACACCTTTAGGTATTGCCTGATTAACCTTTTTAACACCTATCCTGGTATCATATTGACACCGATATTTGTTCAGTGTGGCATTATCAGTCGAGATCTTTAAAGAAACCTACTTCTGAAATCTTCATTCAGGCCTGATGAGAGACCCTTATGAACTTAGTTGTTGAGCTACAGCCGCTCAAAACACGTGTTTTTAACCATTTTGACTAATATTTACTACACAATTCTATGGAAATAGAACATAGGCCGAACATTTTTGGATATAAAAAGTAAACTGCTCCACCAATGTTATTGTAATTTTAATAAAGGTTGCGCACTAATAGGCACTACAAATTAATGAAATTAAAAATGGGGTCTCTGACTTAGGTTTTGAGATAATTCCATAAAACGGTCGTATTTTTTGTTTCAAAAGTCTTACAAAAATAAATACCGCGTTATGGTAGGGCGTAGGACATTACATTCCAGTTGCCTGTAAGGTTTGAGCCCAAGTTTGACTTGAATTGGCCATGACGCTAGTATTAGTAAGTTCCCCCCAAGAATGACCGCATGCTGGGGGACCTTGAGTGTGGCAGCGGTGGAACTAGAAACAAGCCTGAGGGGCTGCAGTATTGCCACATGACCGTTTCCACACGTGGTGATTTTCCGCCAGATTTGGGCTAGTTTTAAAACTAAAATCTGCTCTTTGGATAATATAATGTGATTTTTTTCCTCCAAATTTGAACATTTGTTATATATGAAATATAAAATATGATATAGCACTAGTTTTTATGACAAATTGAAATTAAAAGTTGGAATTTGTTATCACAAGAACATTTTCAAAAGTAGTATATAGGGCTTCTAGTTACACCAACACTAAAGAGCCTAAGAGCGGTAGAAATGGTGGCACGCATGCTGGCAAGACACAGTTGGTGTAAAATAATTCAGATAAATGGTATAGGAGGGGATAATTTATTACCCTGGATATGTCATCAAAGACGTGGTCAAGAAAGTTGGATTTTATACAGGGCACGGAACCGTAATGAAGCGTCGTAGAGTACGCGATCTAAACGCAGAACTGTGTAGTGTGCCAAGGTCATGTAGTCTGTGAGAAAAATTGTTTTGAAATGAAATCAGCTAGTTGTCTGCAAAAATCTCGTCGCTGGGTGAAACGGTGAGGGCGTGTTTTTTTTCTTCAAAATGGCCGCCGAATTTTAACTTAATCGCCTATGGAGGGTTTAAACGGGTTATCTATTAGATCAGTTTGGAAGTGTCATGTCTGATTCTTGATATATGGCTTTCAAATACATTGCTGCTCTTTTGCATGATCCAAAATGGTGAAAGCGCTGTTTTCAAATTGGCTGCTAAATTCTAAGTAAATCGCCAATGGAAGGTTTTAAACAGGTTTATCAATGAGATTCCATTTTTTGTTGTGTTCTAGCTGTTATGCTTCCAGATACATTGTATGTCTTTTTTACATTTTCCAAGATGGCTACCCTATCATTGAATTGGCCGCCAACAGACAAGAAATTATGTTAACTTTGGCCCTAAAAAGAGGATATAAGAAAATGATTTTTTATAAGTAGTTCTGGGAAATACATTTGTAATAATTAAAGATTTCGAGGACTAACTTTAGTTTATGAAAATTAGTTTTAAACAATGAGTGCGTTGTGGTCAAAAATGGCGGCTTAAACATTTTAAGTCGATGGACGGTTAAACCAGAGAGATGCTATAAAATACCATCTCTCTGCTTAAACATATCATTGGTTAATTAAAATAGATATTATTGAGATGTATCGACGCTAATTTAATAACAATATGCAATGGTTGAGGCAAGACAAGTTCTGTTACTGTAGTTAAATATCTGTCAATTAAAAGTTAAATACGATGTGAAGACCTACTCAGAGCGATGCATCATTTTATTCTCTTCCTTGCTCACACACATAAGAAAAAAACATTTTCAATTCTTCTAATATCACCGAATCAGGCATATGTACAAATGTTTTATATGGATAAGAAGAATTCAAGTCCCAAATATCTAGGTACAACGCTCCATCCACTGCCATTAAATGTCTGTTGCAGATGTCGTCCATTCTGTTGAAGTATGAAGTCACTAGAATATACTCTGGAGGCTTGATCTTTGTGTTCACGCAAGTGAGATCCCTTGATTACTATGGGAACACTCGGACATCGCGCCCTAAATCGATTCACTGCTTCTCGCAGTTTCAAAAGTCTCTGCGTGAAACTGTCACATGTCCTTTGCGTGAAATGACACCAAGGGCTAAGCACAATAATTGTATCACGACACTGATATGTTGGCAATGAATCAAGGATGTCAACCTCGTATGGTAGTAAATCCAATGGAGTTTTTGTCTTCGTCACTACGTGTGGGTGAAATGCAAAATTAACCGTCAAATTAATTTCTGCGTAAGAACGATCGAACGTCAATACCTCTTTCTTAGTGTTTCTCTTTAACGCCTTTTTGATACTCAGCAACTTGGATATATTCTCAGCCCACTGGCGCGACGTGGAGTCACCCAATAAAATGATGGTCTTATTGCTGATGCATTTTCGTCTTTGGTTGATATTGATGCAGTGTTTGTTGTTGCACATAAATGATGTCCAGCTCCCATTGATCCAGAATCCGTGGCCGATGACTGGTGGCGGTTGATCTGGTTTGCAGTCGTTGTCACTATATGACTTGGATAACTCGTGGGTTGTACTATCTGTGAAAATACGAGATTAGGATTAAGGTTCTTTTGAGCGATATATTGCAGACGAACAGACGATGTCAACATCATATTTACCGTCAGCCCCGTGGATCCACGAATCCCCCAACAGGCCCATATATGGTACAAACAACGCTGTATCAGGAATTTGTTTCAGAATGGTTGATATTTCTCGATATTTGGATACGTCAGTGCTCTTCCCGTTAACAACAGCAAATGTGATAGCTTTTAACATGATGCAATTGAACAAGACACTGCATCTGTGCATGTGCCTCACGATGACATACCAAATTCAATATGAAATATTTTAGTTTCTGTAGTCGTACAGTATTATGGTACAGTCCATTTCAATGTCCTATTATGACTAAAATGTCAAGCTGACAAACAGTACCGTAGATTCAAGATTTAGTCCTCATGCCAAGTCGGATAATTCGTATTCAAAAAGGTTCCAAAGATATTGCTTAAAAAGTATTGGAATTGAAGCTAAAAACAAACGCCATTTTCAAAGCAAACCAAGAAATAACCAAAATATCTTATTAAAGTAAACTTTCCCTTTAATACCACCCGACTGTTGTCATTCGTTTTGCAAGTACATTTTATTATTGTACAATAGTGTAAATATATCCATATTTAAATGAAATCGGATGATCAGCCCTTGAACTTACAATTAAATCATCATTTTAAATAATGACCATACCTCATAACCCGAGACAATGCCGGCCAATAGTGTTGGAAAACTTTCTATCCTATCTTTAAATTTATCCCCTCGGCCCCCTAAACTGCACCCCTGGTTCAATGTTGAAATATGAGTTTTGGATCTGGTGGTGCATGGAAGACACGACATCACCCAGTTGGCTGAGCAGTGTGCTTTACGAGCTTGTCTTCAAATATATATTTTTTCAACAAAGTCGAGTGTAAATTTGTAAACACATACTGGTCTGTAATTTACCTTGTATAAACAAGCATTGTGGACCACTGGTCAACCTCTGCCCAAAGTATTTTCTGTAAAAAATAACGGACGTAAATACATTCATAATAAAATTATTATGTTTATTATAACTTAAAGTAAGTGTAATGTCAATGTGTATTTGATCCATCTTGATATGTGAAACCACTTTACATTTGTGATAACCTGGAAATCTGCATATACAGCGTGTATCAAAAAGAACGCAACACTTTTTGTCGAGAGCTGTACGGTCATAGTAAAATACAAATCACTCTAAAACTTATATATTCTGTTAGGTCTACTTATTGGCTATTTCATAGTCAAATTGCAACGATATCGATTATTTATTCGCTGAGATATTAAGAAGAACTTTCTGAGAGAGTCAGGCAGAGGTGTGCAGATGGGGGTCGGCCAATTTTTTTTGTACTTTGGGGATAAGATACATGTCCATGAAGATTTACAATGATGGTAATAAAAAATTCTGGGTACCCCCCTGCTGGGAGATATATGACCCCCCTAATAATGACCCTTATAAGTACATTTTCAGAAGTGAAAAAAGTATTTTTTTACAATTTTCAGACTAGTGCCAATTACTGACAACATTATAATATCATTTCAGTTATGCTTTCCATCAAACATTCATCTTTTGTCTTTACAGTGCAATAATAATAAAAAAATTAAGATATTGGATTGTTCCATTTTTAGAGGGGGGTATAATGGCATTTTCAGGGTTTTCATTAAATGGAGAAAAGGCAAAATGAAGGTCAAGTTTGCAATAGCATAGCAAAATTGCCAGTGATTTTTTTTGTTATTGTTGTTTTCCTCGGAGCACCAATAGACATAGATAAAACAATTCAACAAATAAAATCGGCGGAGACTTGTTCATTATTAATATATTCACACCATATACTCGGGCCATTTTCTGAAAATACAGATTTTAGTATTTTCATACTTGGCATTAATTTAGTAAATTAGTTCTCTCAACTGAATGAATGTTGCGATTAAAATAATTATTTCTTACAAACAAGACCAATATTGTTCATTTCTACAAATAAAGTTAATAAAATTGGACTGTTCCATTATTTTCATGGGTAATTCGTACAAAAAAAATCCTGAATATGTGAAAAGTCAGGTTTTGTGATGATGATGCAAATTTACAATAATATTCTTTAAATGTACTTACAATAGTGCGATGGAAATGTGCTATTCCATAAGTTAACGCCCCCCCCCCCCCCCCCCCTCTATAGAAGGCAAACATTTGTTAACAGACAATTCTGGGAATTTCTATGCCTTCTATACCATTCTGAAGGGACATGGATGTTTTCTGGGGAATTCTCACCAGCGAAAAAAAGTAGTTTGAAGAATTCACACACCTTCCATGTTGGGGGTGGGGGGGGGGGGGGTGTACCATTAATATCAGGAATAGCCCAAATGAGACTATTCCACTCATTAAAGAGGGGTGTTTTGGTTATATCCGGGCAGTATGAATTTGCAATACGTTTGACCAATCAGTTCCAATGATGACATTGTACAATTTATATTTTTAAGACAGCACTGTTCATGCTATGCCATAGTTTTCTAGGAGAATTTATAGTTATAGAAATAGTTATTTCCATGTAAGATCCGACTATCTGACATGTTGGTTCAATCTCCCAACTATCAAAATAGTGTAGTATGTATATCAATACAATACATATTTTGTTGATAATATACTGTAAGCTATTAACATACGCCTAATGCTATAAATATATTGTGCATGCAAACTCCAAAAGATTTAGAATTGATAATATAACTTTGATTTGATGGCTGGTTTGATAGCTGTGTTTTTGTAAATAAATAAATTTGTTGGGGTGTTTATTTGTTTGTTTTTCATTTACAAAGACATAAAACGCCTATTCAAAACTACTTTGTCTATATTTAGACTACTGTTATATATTGTTAATAGAGCTGCGACACACATGAGCGTCAACTCCGGGTTGACAGTCATGAAGTATTTCCATTAAAAAAAAGTAAAAGTAAAGACTCGCGCCGAGCATCTCTCTTTCATTAGCGTTTGGGCCAGACTCCCCCATGTAATATATGGCTGTGGGGGGTTCGCCACTCCTCCCGCACAGCGAGTCTGTTTTACTACACAACATGAATTAATGCCGGAACGAAACGTTTGCTCAAATATGATACCCGGGATGATACCCTTTTCAAAGATTTCTTTAAAAAAAAGTTGTTACTATTTAATCAGTCACTTTATGGTTAGAGTTTGACAATTTTGACAATTTTGACACCCGGTTGAGTAACTTATTTCACAATATGTTATTTCTCGTTTTATATAAAGGGCAGTTCCGTAGTTACGGACGTACATTTCAGAGAATTCAGACACTTTGAGGGCTTGCAAAATCTAAACTATACCAGTTGCTTGATTATTAACACCTGGGTTTCAAGTATCTCTAGTAGGAGTATAAAACCTGAAAATTCCTTTGCTGTACCATTTTCGGTTAATGAGATATGGCGTGAAAACCCTCCGTCGCGGACGTACGCAGAGAAAGTGATTTTTTCAGTACACCTGTATTCCTATCAAAAGTTCTCTGAAGTGTTCAGGTCTGTAATGAAAACTAATATTGTTTTGTTTGTAAGAGGGACAAACCTAAAGAAAACAAACAGAGAAAATTATCAGAACCTTTATCTTTAAGTTAAAATTGACTGATGTTCATCCATCGCGGACGTACATATTAGTGTGTCGGACGTACATCTGTGAAATAATTCACAGATGTACGTCCGCGACACTTCAAGAGACCATGTATTAAATATGTAAACAGATACAGAACAAAATAAGTTTTAAACATTAAGTATGAATCATCAGCTTTAGAAAAATACTTACTTCATTGGTTTCCAACATTACCAAAGTATTGAACAGAGTGTTTAAAAGTAGCAGCTTTTGGGAAGTGTACGTCCGCAACAGAAGGTACCAAATTTAATCCAAAAAGCATAATTCTTAAATATTTTGGTCATTTTAAGTAACTTTTTTATATGATACATAACACATGTTCATTGTTGTATTGATTGTATCAATTTGTAATACTTGCCTTAGTTCATTCATGGAAATAATTGCACTTCCATGGTGCGATTTCTACTAAAAAATGCCCTGTACGTCCGCGACAACCTCAAAATCAGCCAAACCGAGAATGTTAGATCAAATTCCAAATTATATCATGAAACTACAACCCATAACCTTTGATATGATACATAAATTAGGTTATATCGACGATTTTCAATTTTTTCAATTTCTTCAATTTGGGTTACCTAATTACGGAACTGCCCTAAAGAGAAAGGAACTTCTGATCCATGTTTGAACAAACATATACTTTCAGTTAGAGATTCACTTTAGCCTAAATATTAGCCAATATATCGATCATCTAAAGTATCTGTAAGTGTTGAAAAACACCATTTGCTAGTCAAACCTACACCCCTATTTAATATAATGGAATAATCCAAGAGTACTTAACGACATTCACACTTTAATTTCAGTGAGATTCAATTTAGGCTAAATGTTAGCCAATATCGATCATCTAAAGAAGGCCTACCAAGGCCTACCTGTAAGTGTTGCAAAACACCATTTGATAAGTCAAAACTACAGGACGTTCACAGTTTAAAACAAACAATAAAGAACAAGTAATACCAAGACTTCCATATATTGAATACATACAGTGTGTTGCCTTCTCATTGAACGAATTGCCACACCTACAAAAACATGAATTGTTTTCTGATTTTGAACATTTGAATAGTACCCCTGTGAAAGAATGGAACAATCCAACATCATTATACTTTTAAAATGTATTTTATATATTTTGTAGTTTTTATGTAATCAATATCATGATATTTCACTGAAGAAATAGTGAGTAATACTGAAAAAATACAACGATTGTACTTCCTGTATGATACGGGTGAAATTGGACCAATGAGTAATAAAAAGTTGAGTCTCCTTCGTTTTGAATGCATTGTATTAACCACCTCAGATGAGAGGTTGCTTCCAGTAAAGATCAATCTTCTAACTACACTGGGAAAGGTACAGTGGCATTGTAAAATATACCTACATTTCAGAGTTTTCGAAATTTTAAAAACTTTTGAAAATAAGCTCACCCCCCCCCCCTGTACGATAATGGAATATTCCAATGATAACAACTTTTTTCTGTGTGCGTGATAAAGACAAGGGATGAAACATCATATGTACAAAAGATAGTGTTCATAGATCTTCATCTTAGGTATCAAACCCTAGTCTAGATTTGGTATGAAACAGTATTTTTCAGGGCTGAAAAGTAGGTTCCTGGGGACCATTTTAGTGGGCGGGGGGGGGGGGGGGGGGGGGGGTCATGTTTTCTGGGGGGGGGGGGGCTATGTCAGATTTTGTAATAGTCATTTTTTGTGAATATTGGACCAAACATGTTAAATCACCAAAATATGTTTGAAACTGGCTGACCCCCATCTGTACACATTTTCCCATAGTGCCTGACTTTCTCGGATATCTGCTTAAAAGTGTCGCAAAAAACAAATTGCTATTCAAAAACACACCCCTACGGAATATAATGGAACAATTCAAGGGCACTCAACAACTTTTACATTTTAAAAGAAACAATAAACAACAGGAAATAACAGGATCTTTACTTCCTATACTCTGTGTTGCCTTCACATTGAAAATGATTGACATGCCTACAAAAACATGAATTTTCATCTGATTTTTGAATATTTTAATGGTACCCCTGTGACAAAAGTGGAACAATCCAACATCATTATACTTTTATAATGTATTGCATACATTTTGCAATCAATATCATGATAATTCACTGAAGAAATAGTGAGTAATAGAGAGAAAATACAACGATTTTACCATTGGTTTGACACAGGTGAATTTGACTAATGTTGAAAGTTAGGGTAATAAATGGTTGGGAGTTATTAAGAGTGTAAAAGTCTCCGTCGTTTTGAATGCATTTTATCAATCACCTTGGATGAGGCATTGTTCCCAGCAAAGATCAATATTCTAACTTTGCTGGGATTGGTACAATGCAAGAGTAAAATAGACCTAAATTTCATTTTTTTTGAATTTTTGAAAATTATCAAAAATAGGCTCACCCCCTGTTCAGAAATAGAATATTCTAAATGATAACATTTTGTTTCTGCATGCATGATAAAGACAAAGGATAAAACATCCTATGCAGAAAAGATGAAGTTCGTAGATCCTCATCTTAGGTATGAAACCCTAGTCTAAATATGACACAAAACTGTATTTTTCAGGTCTGAGAAGAGTGTTCAAGGGGACCATTCCAGGGGGGTTCCTATTTTCTGGGAGGGTGTATGCCAGAATTTTTAATACTGATTTTTGAGAATATTTGACCAAACATGTTAAATCACCAAAATATGATTAAAATTGGCTGACCCCCATCTGCACAGATTTTCCCATAGTGCCTGATTCTCTCAGAAAGTCCTTCTTAAAGGTATAAGTAGAGAAGTGCAAAACACGTTTTACATCGTTCGTTCTAAAAACTTGGATTTCCTGTCCGATTAGTGTTATGGATTAAAAGTTAATAACTATGTAACCTTAATGTCTGGAATGGTTTATCTTAATTTCCTTTGTTTGAGTAAGGTGGTACATAAAATCATTGAATCGTGTAATTTGATAATCAATCGACCATTTGAATACGTCAATCACCCTTTTTAAGTTCTGAACCACCGAATGCTATGATCGCCACATAATGTCTATGGTACGTTCTTTTATAAATTAAAGTTCATAACCGATGCATCTTAAAACAAGGACAGCATTTTGAGGGTCGAGCAGCACCATAATGTCCCATTCCCATTCACAACAGACTAACAATGACTGATTCATACAAGAAAATTACTACCTTCACTGGACTATTCCATTTGTTTATCTTTTGAATAATGTGCCATACTGTTTTATTTGTGACATTAACGAGACAAAAAGAGAGAGGATTTGCAAACAGACTTTGTAATCTGGATTTTCAAGTTGTGTTTAATATTAACTATCAACTAATTTATTGCCAGATTTAATTAATATTGATATGATACTGAAATAGCCAGACATTTGATACCTTTAACATCACATTTTCTTCTCAGAATAATGAGTTTGATTCCAGTTATTTAAGTACAATGAGGTGTCTTGCTAATATTCACCTGACAAGAAAATCAGGCATACACGATAAACGATGTAAAACGGGTTTTGCACTTGTCTACGTGTATCGTTGATATCTCAGCGAATCAATAATCGATATCGCTGTAATTTGACTATGTGATAGCCAATAAGTACACCTAACAGAATATATAAATTTCAGAGTGATTTGTGATTTGCCGATATCGGAGAGCTCGCGACAAAAAGTGTTGCGTTTTTTTTTATACACCCTGTACAATATCGTACATTGTATCTCAACAATACATACAAGTTTATGTGATTTCGTACATAGAAATGATTAACGTAGAATCATTTATGTCTGTTCAAATCAGGCATTTGATTTTATTCTAAAAGGGGCGTCACAAATATACCGAAAAACGTAGCCAACCTTTGATGATTTCTCCCATTTGCCTAACGCCCGATAATTCGATGACAATACCCAACTCCCGACGGAGATCGTAGCGAGCCAGAAACGTCGCCTCAGACATTTACATACATTTGAGTTTTGTCTTCGTCTTTTAAACCAGTTTAAACAAAAGATTAATATGTTCATAGCACACGTAATACATGATGATAGGGTTGAGCGCCAGAAGGCCGTAACTCAAAAAATCCTATTCTGAGATAATCAACTTCAAATATTCGGGACTCATTACAATACACTGTAGCACCCAACTTATAAATCTAGTTTTAGTCAAATTAAGAGTGTTCATGAGTTATCTGTTTATGGTTTTGAAAATCTAGGTTATATGGATTATTATGGTACCAAAATCTAATTTTGCCCAAAAGTTGGGTTACGGCCTTCTGGCGCTCAACCCTCGATATGATCTGAAGCATATTTCAAATATCATGAATATACGCGATACGTACGTCCCAATAAAATGTCGTCCTTTAATGCTACGCACAAATAAACAGAGGTCACTACCGAACAATCACGTAAAAAACCGCCACGTAAACATTAGTCACCCCGCGTATATTACGTATCAAGTTCGATAGTCAAAACAAGCTCTCACAATACCACGAACGCACAGCGTATCTGAACAACGCGTTAGTTACGCGACATGTGAGTGGTTCTGGTTCGTTTGCCAGATTTGCGATCAGACTGGTCGATTTGTAATGGGTAAGCATTGCTAAAAGTCTTAAAGTGTGACTTTTTAAAGGAATAATTAATAATTAATAGTCACGTCCGTATCATTCATTGCCGATTTTTTTTAAATCAACGATTTTGGATAAGGATAATGACTTTGATCAGTTGTTAGGTCGGTAACGTGAAGAATCAAAACATTTACTTTGTGACCTCGGAATTTTTTAAGGACAACCTGTATGTATAAGGTCAACTCTCATGAAAATAGTGCAAATGAGATTTCAGAAGTTGAAGAAAAAAATTGTCTCCAATTTTATTTATTACGCTTTTTTTTAAGAGTAGACATGTACTGGATACTAGATTTAAAATGTTGTGAACAACACGCCTTGCATTTAAAAAATATATATAACGTTGAATTCAAACTATTACATCACTTTTTTGCACATTTTGTTTCACGTTCATTACGTTATCTACTGCCTATCAGCTCTAAATTAGAACGAGTTTACAAACTGTGATGCCAAAAACACAAAATTGTAGTTACGAAAGCATACTCCTATCAATTACAGCGAAAAAAATGCAACGTAATTTTGTAAATTGCAAGTACTATGAATCATTTTTAGGTCTTCACATTACTTCATGAACTTTATCTTTAAATCTTAAAAATGCACGGTTTTCCAAAATGAATATTTTTGTGCAAAGTATAAAATATATCTTTAATTGTATCTTTTTCCAATCGTTATAATGTATTTTCCAAAGTTAACCCCGAAACAATGATATTATGCTGCACTAATAACGCTGGCATTGGAACTCTGACTTTATTGGGTTTGGTAACGTAATAAACATATACAAACACACCCCAACACATATATTCAACATCGAGCAAGGCAGTTTATTTTGTATACAAACACATCTTGTCGACATACATTGAAGCCCATTTGACAATATAAGGCCATAAAAAGCAGTAAATACAATTGTAAATTACACCAGAATGCATTTCCAACAACGAGGATAGATAACGTTTTGCTGTATTTTAGTGTGTGTGTTCTTATAATATTGTTTGTATTTTAAGGTTTTAATTGGTGTAATTTTAGATGTTTTTAAAGTTCTTACATAATGCATAATGCCAGCATGTTATGCCCGACTCATAAACACGGGCATACCCTGGACCTTGTAATATCAAGAGAAACTGACAATCTCATCGCGGACTGCTTCATTGATTCTCTGCTCTCCGATCACCATGTCATTATTTGCACAGTCCATTGCCCGAAGCCTAAACCTGCGATAAAGCTGGTGTCGACACGTAAGTTCAACAGAATCGACTGTGGAGCCTTTGAACGTGATCTGTTGCAACGATTAAGATCCAAAAATTGCTCCAATGTAGAAGGTCTTGTTAATCGTTATGCAAAATCCACCAATGAAACTCTTGATTTACATGCTCCTCTTCAAACATCTGTGCGCTCTGATCGACCTCGCCAACCATGGTACAACAGTGAAATCCATGTTGCCCGTCGTTTACGGCGCAAATACGAGCGCAAATGGAGGAAATCAAGACTCGATGTGCATCGTGAACTCTATGTTGCTCAGCGCGATCATGTCAATGACTTAATTGATAAAGCCAAGCAAGATCATATCAGAGGAGAACTTAAAGGAGCTGACACAAAAACGATCTTCAAGAAGGTTGGTAAGCTTCTAAACAAATCCACTAAAACCTTACCTGCACATGACTCTGCCGAGGTCCTTGCAAACGAGTTTGCGTCATTCTTTGATGGCAAAGTTTCAAAGATATATGATGGCATTGAACGTGAACTGTCGAATTCAAACTCTGATTTCACACCTGATCCTCCAAAGGCAGCTACTCATGGACTTACCAGCACCATGTTCAAGTTTGACCACGTCAGTGTGGATGACATACAGAATTATATCACGAAATCTCCGGCGAAGTCATGCTTGTTGGATCCAATACCAACCTGGTTTATCAAGCAAAATGCGAGCATGTTTGTTCCTATCATAACCCGAATAGTTAACAGCTCTCTTAGCACGGGCACTTTCCCAGAGTCACTGAAGCATGCTGTCATTTCTCCTGTCATCAAAAAGCCATCCCTCAATCCTCACGAACTTCAAAACTATCGGCCGGTATCTAACATACCTTACCTGTCAAAGATCATTGAAAGGCACGCTGTGGACAATATCGCAAGATACATGAGCGAGAACAACCTTGGAGAGCCATTACAATCGGCCTATAGACCTGCTCACTCAACTGAGTCTGCATTACTTAAGGTTAAGTGTGACATCATGGAATTTACTTCCCAGCGCAAGGGTGTGTTTTTGGCCCTATTGGATCTTAGCGCAGCCTTTGATACTGTTAACCATAACATCTTGTTGACCAGGCTCGCTAATGAAATCGGACTGCAAGGCGACGTGCTGAAGTGGATATCATCATATTTATCTGGAAGAACAACTCGTGTATGTATTGATGGTATGTTCTCTGAGCGGCTTGATCTGAAGTATGGCATACCGCAGGGATCGATAGTCGGCTCACAACAATTCTCTATTTATACCATTCCTATTGGATCTATTCTAAGGAAACATAACCTGCTTTACCACATCTATGCAGATGATATTCAAATTTATACTTCCTTAGTCCTTTGATCCGAAAGACTACAACTCCATCACCTCCGCACTTTCCCGGATATCTGCTGGCATTGATGAAGTCAAATCATGGTTGACAGTAAATCGCCTCAAATTCAACGAGAATAAGACCGAGTTTTTTGTCGCTGTTGCCAAGCACCTTAAGCACCACATGCCTCCTGTGACACTTCGCGTTGGTAGTATGATCATCTCTCCTTCTGATAGTGTGCGCAATATTGGCATCATGTTTGATACTTCCATGACTATGACTGCTCATATATCATCTCTTTGCCAAAGTCTCAGTTTCCAGATGCGCAGTATCTCACGTATTAGGAGATTTCTTGATACAGACACATGTCATCTTATAGTACGTGCCCTCATACTTTCCAGACTTGACTACGGGAACTCTTTGTTATTTGGATCCAATTCTACTGATGTCCAAAGATTGCAAAGATTTCAAAACTGGGCCGCCAAACTGATTTGCCTTGCCGTAAAGAGAGATCATGCTACGCCTTATCTTAAAGAGCTGCATTGGCTGCCAGTTAGGGAGAGAATAACTTTCAAGATTCTTGTGTTTGTGTACAAATGTTTGAATGGCACCGCACCTGGTTATTTAACATCATGCCTCTCTCCCTACCAACCTGGACGTGCAAGTCTTCGCTCGGCATCTGACATTACTCGTCTATTTGAGCCCAACTCCAACAAATTGCTTCAGTCTGCCTCTAGTCGCACTTTTTCCATTTCTGCTCCTCACATCTGGAACACTCTCAATGTCACCATCAGGGAATCGAACTCTTTAGGTATTTTCAAGAAGGCTTTAAAGAATCATTTATATCCAATCTAATTTGTCATTCTGCCATTGGTTTTCAGGTTTTTGTGTTACTGCTTTCACTGTATTTTACATTGTTTGCTTTTTCTGTTTGTTTTTTTCCACACGCGCTGCGTTCTTGATGTAGTGGCGCTATACAAATGCATTTATGTTATGTTATGTTGTTATGTGTGTACAGCGCACTGTGACTCCCCGTGTAGTGCGCTATATAAATGTGTTTTATTATTATTATTAACGTAATAAACATATAGTCACAGTTGTTAAGTACATCATTTTCAAACGCTTAGTTTAATATCACAACACATTTATTTTATCTTCAATCTTCTTTTACCAACGAAATAACAAACAAACAGTTTACCACAATTACCACATATAATCTCACTTAATTTGTGTTAAATGACACAAGCATAGCATATATTTTATACCTCAAATTCTAAACATCCACAATGATAATATACAGAACTAAGCACTATCAAATGAAATATAATTTTTTATGTATATATAAAGCACCTGAGTGTATTCAACGATACCTAGTAAATGGTATTTGTTAAGTTGCCGAAATCAACCGAAAGACGGTTCTATATATTGTTGACACGCTCTTTTGATGTAGGGTAAATAGGGTGAATAACGTAATATTAAACATGGTCAATAAATCGACAGATGCAACATAGCACTGTGCAGGTATGTTTATTAAACCATGGCATTATTACCTTCATGTAACTTATAATAGCACTATACATCTCTTTAAATTAGTAAGATATTGATTAATTTTAATTTAATTGATGGTAGTAGATTTGTAATAAGACTGAACTCTGATGACCTTTTTGTCTCCACTATTGCATTTGGTTCTGCCGGTATTACCATTAGTTGTTTGCAATGTGTCGCCCATATTCCTGTATAATAATGATAACAAAAACAAAAGAAAATTGATGAAAGATATTGTAGCTGTTTCAGCTAGGTATACCATATTTATTCCCCCAATTATACGTATTGGTTTATTACGTTATCCGATAGCCATAGAACTATACATCATTGAAGAATGCAAACAAATGAGATTGTGTCAGTATGTGATCACTGTGAACAAGGTGCAATTATCTTCATCAAGTGATGAACAGTTTATTACGTTATCCATTATACGGTGGTTTCAGTCCTGAGATAGAATAGTCCACATATTAAAATTATAACATTGGATACAATGTATGAAACTCAAGTACATCAATCATGAAAGCTACGGAATTGACGCCAACATTGACATGAGAATAGACAATGAGGTTGGTTACGTTTTCCCGTTTATTACGTTATTGGCAACTGCAACAGTGCAACAGCATTCAATGTAGATTTTAGCGATACCTACTGCATTTCTTCACATTATTAACCCCATTCTGATATCATATGTTCATTTTCAATGTTCTTAAGAGATATATAATGACTTCAACTGTCATTCAGCTTAATTTTCATATTACTTACAATACAAATATGAGGAATTCTTACCATTCGTCGTGGGTTTTTTTGCATTGTACTTTCAACGAGTATTCTCCATGCATGCCTGCGAAAAGGGCCTGCCACGTATCTTTGTTTAATACAGTCGTAGAGAGCAGCTGTCTCTCTTTCGATTTATTCGATAACGTAATAAACGATAACGTAGTAAACGTGTTTCGTACTCAAAGTACCATGTAGACGATCTGGAAAGAGCTAGCGAGTGTTCCAAGTAACCACATAGTCTATGTATACGTATCAAATAGGTTTTAACCAAAAGTGTGTTTTAATACATAGTTCGGGAGAAATCTAAACAACGTAATAAACATCCTTAACAAGGTCGCATGATTTGCAGCATTTTGATTTATTCTCAAGGTCAGACATGCTGCTATAGCTTTTTGAAAATATTATTTTCCAACACCCATGTTCTTTTAGATTCAGAATATGTGCATTTAAATGTTTAAATGTCAATTTTGAACAATTTTGATCCTCAACATGTCGCAGGTAACGTAATAAACATCAACATCTCGGATAAAATATATTAAATTGAAACAGGTAAACATCGTAAAAGAGGTGCATTTTTTTTCTAACCATGGAATATTGCTATATGTTCCCTGCAAATTAGGACATATCTTGTAGAAAATGGTGTACTTTTTGTATTGTAATTAATAAAGGCAAAATTTACTTTTATGCTGCGGACATGGAAATTTCGCTAATTTGGGGTATATAAGGGCATTTTTGTTGTTGTGAAAACACGATAAGAGAAGTATAGCAAAGTATATATATATCCAAGTAGAAAACATCAAGATCTATCTATAAAAGAAGTTTTTAAAGCAAGAAAACATTGCATAACATATATAGAAATGGACCAAAGACATCAAAAAGTTCATTTTGCACTGTTTTCATGAGAGTTAACCATAACATAAAATAACTTGCCATCATCTTGATTCTTATTCCTGCAATTTTAATACACTTTCAAATATCTTACCTTTTGAAAAAATTATACTCTTTACCCGCTATCTTAACCGCTTCTGCCGATGTTTCAGGATGTTCAGGTAGTTGCCGAGATTGTTTAACCAATCCATGGTATGTACCGTACCAAAATAACTTAGGTCCACTGTTCCAGAAGTTGTTTTTCAGAAATTGGACAACTCGACTAGGATGAGCCAACGTGATATTAATTTCTGCAAAACCTGCCCAACCCGCGTAGAAATACACACTGTATGTACCATTGCGGTAGTCTACAATTCGTCCAGCACTACTAGCCCTTGGAGAATTTGATGAAATACTGGCAAGCCAGAAGTCACCTCCTGTTGACATCAATTGTTGTTCTTCATTGCGAGTCTTGATGACAAAATTAATCAAGTCACCTTTTGGAATCCCCGCCAAATCGGTCTTTAGCTGGTAAAAGGAGAACAGGGCACTTTGCTGTTGATTGTGGTCATGTTTGTAGCAGTTGTCGTGCAGCGAGGGGAATCTTGATCAGTCTTATGCTTTGGCATTTGTAGCATGCTTTCCATCGAACCGTTGCCTAATGAATCTTGATAATTCATAGGCTTTGGCATTCGTAACACGTTAGTCGTTGGATCATTGCGATATGTAAACCGTTAATCGTTCACTACTTTCAAAATAAAAATATTGACATACATTATACGAATTTGAACTCTTTCCTACCGTGTGTTACACTCTCAGAAATAGTTCTCTATTTATCTATAGTATATCACTTTCATGAGGCAGTGACGTCACTGTGTCATTCACTGATTGCAAACGCGAAGCGCTAGCGTATAAATGTTGGCAGCATAGAAAGACGGTCAATACATGTGCGCTGCAATGTTGCACCTGCAAAAGATACACCACTGTCTGGAGGAAGAGAAATAGCCTACCGTATATCAATTATCGTAAAACCTCCATTTTATTTTATTAATAATCTTTTCCCCATTTTCACTATTTCTTTACCTAGATATAATATTATCCGTTACAGTTATACAAATAAAGTTCTCTGAATGGACAAGATGCAAGTTAAGGCCAAAACATAATTTCACAAATTTCACCTTAAGAAATTATGATTTATCTGATTTTGAAGGGAAGAAGCGAAGTTTTACGGTCAATTACGCGTGCCATCTGATAAAATGTAGAATAGGTAGAAAAAAGATGGATATTGGTCATTCTTCGGCAAATGTCACATTTCATGTCCCAATATGGATATACTGTACTTAAGGGGGGGGGGGGGGGGGGGGGGGGTGGACTCTCAGGTACAGCCTCTATTCATTTAATCTTTATATAAGTATACAGTTTTTTGCATAAAAGGGTTCGATGAATCCAACCATGATAATGAAATTGACCATTTTGGAGAAAATTATAAAAAACATGTTTTTTGACAAAATATAATTTGAGTTATGTTTACAACATAACTCAAATTATATTGTCACATTTTGTAATACTAGTTTTATTATAATCCTAATAAAATTCCCTAGGAGTCGTATTTTTTTAAAATTTTTAATATCTTATTTATTTTTTGAATTATAGACAAAAAAGTGCCAAAAAACGTGATATTTTACCTCCAAAATCATGAAATTCACATTTTTGGTAAAAAATCACACGTTTCTGGCACTTTTTTGTCTATAATTCAAAAAAAAAAAAAATATTAAAAAAAATACATGGTTGGATTCATTGAACCTTTTATGCAAAAAACTGTATACTTATATGAAGATTAAATGAATATTGAAGAAATTACGGCAGTTTTACCGGGGCTGTACCTGAGAGTCTACACCCCCTTAACCCTCGTCCGTAGTAACAAAATAATTTGAGTTATGTTTACAACATAACTCAAATTATATTTTGTCACATTTTGTAATACTAGTTTTATATAATCCTAATAAAATTCCCTAGGAGTCGTATTTTTTAAAAAATTTTAATATCTTATTTATTTTTTGAATTATAGACAAAAAAGTGCCAAAAAACGTGATATTTTACCTCCAAAATCATGAAATTCACATTTTTGGTAAAAAATCACACGTTTCTGGCACTTTTTTGTCTATAATTCAAAAAATAAATAGATATTAAAAAAAATACATGGTTGGATTTATTGAACCTTTTATGCAAAAAACTGTATACTTATATGAAGATTAAATGAATATTGAAGAAATTACGGCAGTTTTACCGGGGCTGTACCTGAGAGTCTACACCCCCTTAACCCTCGTCCGTAGTAACAAAATAATTTGAGTTATGTTTACAACATAACTCAAATTATATTTTGTCACATTTTGTAATACTAGTTTTATTATAATCCTAATAAAATTCCCTAGGAGTCGTATTTTTTTTAAATTTTTAATATCTTATTTATTTTTTGAATTATAGACAAAAAAGTGCCAAAAAACGTGATATTTTACCTCCAAAATCATGAAATTCACATTTTTGGTAAAAAATCACACGTTTCTGGCACTTTTTTGTCTATAATTCAAAAAATAAATAGATATTTAAAAAAATACATGGTTGGATTCATTGAACCTTTTATGCAAAAAACTGTATACTTATATGAAGATTAAATGAATATTGAAGAAATTACGGCAGTTTTACCGGGGCTGTACCTGAGAGTCTACACCCCCTTAACCCTCGTCCGTAGTAACACTGTTTAAGGGGACCCCCACCCCCTAATAAAATCTAAATATATAGATATGCAGAGTGTGCTTATTTTGGTACTATGGTATAGCTGAGGTCTACTCTTTACTCTTTTGAAATTTTCGCCACAAAAAGTTCCAAATATTAGAATTTCACCTGGTATTTTGCTTATAATTGAGGGAAATGATGTTTCTAACATATAATATACTATAAGATTCGATTCAGGACCATACTATAATTAAGATATTGTTCAAAATGGCGATTTTTAAATTTATTGGACACGGTTTGGCATTATGCAGCCATGTCACACAATGATTTCAATATAAAATCAAACAAATAAATCACACACATTTTTCGGTCTTTCCATTATTTTAATGTTTTCCCACGTGATTAACACATAATTCGTCCATAAAGCACATTGCATTTCAAAGAAGGTGTCATTTTGACACCCTGTATGACGTCACAATTACACATGTATTTTCTGGAATGAGTCATCAGGCGACTACCCAAGGGTGTCGTAAATAAGTCGGCACCCCAAAGGTGTTAATTTGAAACATTTGGGGTGTTGCTGTGACACCTTTGGGTGTTGCTGTGACACCTTTAGGTATTGTCTGAAAAACATTTTTTACACCTATCCTGGTATCATATTGACACCGATATTTGTTCAGTGTAACATCAGTAGAGATCTTTAAAGAAACCTACTGCTGAAATCTTCATCCAGACCTGATGAGAGACCCTTATGAACTTAGTTTTTGAGCTACAGCCATATCAAAACACGTGTTTTTAACCATTTTGACTAATATTTACTACACAATCCTATGGAAATAGAACATAGGCCGAACATTTTTGGATATAAAAAGTAAACTGCTCCACCAATGTTATTGTATTTTTAATAAAGGTTGCGCACTAATAGGCACTATTTTTTTGGTTTCAAAAGTCTTACAAAAATAAATACCGCGTTATGGTAGGGCGTAGGAAGCGTCGTAGAGTACGCGATCTAAACGCAGAACTGTTATGAAATGAAAAGAACTGTGTAGTGTGCCAAGGTTATGTAGTCGATTGGCCCGTAATTGAAATCATGCACCATACACTGGGATTATGTGAGAAAAATTGTTTTGAAATGAAATCAGGTTGTCTTCAAAAATCTCGTCGCTGGGTGAAACGGTGAGGGCGTGTTTTTTTCTTCAAAATGGCCGCCGAATTTTAACTTAATCGCCTATGGAGGGTTTAAACGGGTTATCTATTAGATCAAATGTATTCAGTTTGGAAGTGTCATGTCTGATTCTTGATATATGGCTTTCAAATAAATTGCTGCTCTTTTGCATGATCCAAAATGGTGAAAGCGCTGTTTTCAAATTGGCTGCTAAATTCTAAGTAAATCGCCAATGGAAGGTTTTAAACAGGTTTATCAATGAGATCCATTTTTTGTTGTGTTCTAGCTGTTATGCTTCCAAATACATTGTATGTCTTTTTTACATTTTCCAAGATGAAGATGGCTACCCTATCATTGAATTGGCCGCCAACAGATAAGAAATTATGTTAACTTTGGCCCTAAAAAGAGGATATAAGAAAATGATTTTTATAAGTAGTTCTGGGAAATACATTTGTAATAATTAAAGATTTCGAGGACTAACTTTAGTTTATGAAAATTAGTTTTAAACAATGAGTGCGTTTTGGTCAAAAATGGTGGCTTAAACATTTTAAGTCGATGGACGGTTAAACCAGAGAGATGTTATAAAATACCATCTCTCTGCTTAAACATATCATTGGTTAATTAAAATAGATATTATTGAGATGTATCGACACTAATTTAATAACAATATGCAATGGTTGATGCAAGACACGTTCTGTTACTGTAATTAAATATCTGTCAATTAAAAGTTAAATACGATTTGTAGACCTGCTCAGAGCGATGCATCATTTTATTCCCTTCCTTGCTCACACACATAAGAAAAAAACATTTTCAATTCTTCCAATATCACCGAATCAGGCATATGTACAAATGTTTTATATGGATAAGAAGAATTCAAGTCCCAAATATCTAGGTACAACGCTCCACTGCCGTTAAATGTCTGTTGCAGAAGTCGTCCATTCTGTTGAAGTATGAAGTCACTAGAATATACTCTGGAGGCTTGATCTCTGTGTTCACGCAAGTGAGATCCCTTGATTACTATGGGAACACTCGGACATCGCGCCCTTAATCGATTTACTGCTTCTCGGAGTTTCAAAAGTCTCTGTGTGAAACTGTCACATGTCCATTGCGCGAAATGACACCAAGGGCTAAGCACAATAATTGTATCACGACACTGATATGTTGGAATTGAATCAAGGATGTCAACCTCGTATGGTAGTAAATCCAATGGAGTTTTTGTCTTCGTCACTACGTGTGGGTGAAATGCAAAATTAACCGTCAAATTAATGTCTGCGTAAGAACGATCGAACGTCAATACCTCTTTTTTAGTGTCTCTCTTTAACGCCTTTTTGATACTCAGCAACTTGGGTATATTCTCAGCCCACTGACGCGACGTGGAGTCACCCAATAAAATGATGGTCTTATTGCTGATGCATTTTCGTCTTTGGTTGATATTGCTGCAGTGTTTGTTGTTACACATAAATGATGTCCAGCTCCCATTGATCCAGAATCCGTGGCCTATGACTGGTGGCGGTTGATCTGGTTTGCAGTCGCTGTCACTATATGACTTGTATAAATCGTGGGTTGTACTATCTGTGAAAATACGAGATTAGGATTAAGGTTCTTTTGAGCGATATATGGCAGACGAACGGTGTGAAAATATTATTTACCGTCAATCCCATGGATCCACGAATCCCCCAACAGGTCCATATATGGTACAAACAACGCTGTATCAGGAATTTGTTTCAGAATAGTCGATATTCCCCGATATTTGGATACGTCAGTGCTCTTCTCGTTAACAACAGCAAATGTGATAGCTTTCAACATGATGCAATTGAACAAGACACTGTATCTGTGTGCCTCACGATGACATGCCAAATTGAATATGAAATATTTTAGTTTCTGGTGATCGTATTATGGTACACTCCACTTCAATGTCCTATTACAATATAAAGCTGACAAACAGTACAGTAGATTCTCGATTTAGTCCTCATGCCAAGTCGGTATAATTCGTATTCAAAAAGGTTCCAAAGATATTGCTTAAAAAGTATTGGAATTGATGCTAAAAACAAACGCCATTTTCAAAGCAAACCAAACAATAACCGAAATATCTTATTAAACGTGAACTTTCCTTTAAATACCACACGTCTGTTGTCGTTTGTTTTGCAAGTACATTGTATTATTGTACAACATTGCAAATGTATCCATATTTAAATGAAATTGGATGAATAGCCCTTAAACTACAATCAAATAATCATTTTAAATAATGACCATACCCGAGAAAATGCCGGCCAATATTGTTGGAAAACTTTCTATCCTATCTTTACATTTATCACCTCGGCCCCTTACTCAAGCCCTGGTTCAATGTTGAAATATGAGTTTTGGATCTGGTGGTGCTGGGAAGACACGACATCACCCAGTTAGCTGAGGAGAGTGCTTTACGAGCTTGTATTCAATTGTTTTTCTTTCTTCAGCAATGTCGAGTGTAAATTTGTAAAAACATACTGGTCTGTAATTTACCTTGTATAAACAAGCGTTGTGGACCACTGGTCAACCTCTGCGCAAAGTATTTTCTGTACAAAACAACGGACGTTAATATATACATTCATAATAAAATTATTTTGTTTATTATAACTTAAAGTGAGTGTAATGTCAATGTGTATTTGATCCATCATGTGAAACCACTTTGCATTTGTGATAACCTGAAAATCTGCAAACAATCCATACAAGTTTATGTAATTCAGTACATAGAAATAATTAACGTACAAAATAATTTATGTCTGTTCAATTCAGGTATTTGATTTTCTTCTAAAAGGGTTGTCACAAATATACCGAAAAACGTAGCCAACCATTGATAATTTCTCCCATTTGCCTGACGCCCGATAATTTGATGTCAATACCAAACTCCCGACGGAGATCGTAGCAAGCAAGAAACGGCGCCTTAAACACTTACATACATTTGAGTTTTCTGAGTTTGAGTCTTTTAAACCAGTTTAAACAAAATGTTAATATGATCGTAGCACACATAATACATGATGATCCTTGATATTGTAGTTAAATATCGAGGGTTGAGCGCCAGAAGGCTGTAACTCAAAAAATCCTATTCTGAGATAATCAACTTCAAATATTCGGGACTCATTACAATACACTGTAGCACCCAACTTATAACTCTAGTTTTAGTCAAATTAAGAGTGTTTATGAGTTATCTCTTTATGGTTCTGAAAATCTAGGTTATATGGATTATTTTGGTACCAAAATCTAATTTTGCTCAAAAGTTAAGTTACGGCCTTCTGGCGCTCAACCCTCGATATGATCTAAAGCATATCAAATATCATGAATATACGCGATACGTACGTCCCATTAAAATGTCGTCCATTAAAGGGGCATTAAGAGATGTGGTGGAGGCAGCGCCCTCAATTACAAAAATGTATGATCAAAACTGAGACTGAGATTTGTATATTTTTACAATTGTATTACATGGATGAACTTATACCTATAAGGATTAAGAAAAAATCAGCCCTCTTTGTACAACAAAACGTTGATTCAAAAATGCTGGTAGAGCCGCAACCAGCATTTTACATGGTTAGGGGTAGTATTCCAACATGTTTAAAACAATGTTTTATTCAAGTTTTGCCGTTTTTTTTAGCAGAAACAACAGTAATGGAATTTTTAATGTTCATCTTGAATTCTAAATTAAATTAATTAAAATTTAAAAAAATCAACATGACATTGTGTCCCTTTAATGCTACGCACAAATAAACACAGGTCACTGACGAACAATCACGTAAACACCGCCACGTAAACATTAGTCACCCCGCGTATATTACGTTCGATAGTCAAAACAAGCTCTCACAATGCCACGAACGCACGACGTATTTGAACAACGCCTAACGCGTCATGTGAGTGGTTCTGGTTCGTTTGCCAGATTTTTCGTCGAGACTGATCGATTTGTAATGGGTAAGCATTGCTAAAAAGTGTGACTTTTTGAAGGAATAATTAATAATTAATAGTCACGTCCGTATCATTAATTGACAATTTTTTTAAATGAACGATTCAAATGAACGATTTTGGATAACGATAATGACTTTGATCTGTTGTTAGGTCGGTAACGTGAAGAAAATCAAAACATTTACTTTGTGACCTCGGAATTTTTAAGGCCACCCTGTACAACATAAAATAACTTGCTATCATCTTGATTTCTTATTCCTGCAATTTTAATACACTTTCAAATACCTACCTTGTAAAAAAATTATAGTCTTTACCCGCTATCTTAACCGCTTCTGCCGACGTTTCATTGTTTGCCATCCACATAGTTTTTATCGGATGACATGTTCTTTTCCCGGATTTCGTGTTTAAAAAAGGCTTACAGGCAAAAACATAATCCCCCAAAGCTTGCGGCGCGGGGAAAACACACGTGTAATCTGTACTGTTATCACTGAGTGACCTTATACAGCATATTGTCTCCGATGACTTAGGATGTTTAGGTAGTTGCCGAGATTGTTTAACCAATCCATAATATGTACCGTACCAAAATACCTTAGGTCCACTGTTCCAGAAGTTGTATTTCAGAAATTGGACCACTCGACTAGGATGAGCCAACGTGATATTAATTTCTGCAAAACCTGCCCAACCCGCGTAGAAATACACACTGTATGTACCATTGCGGTAGTCTACAATTCGTCCAGCACTACTAGCCCTTGGAGAATTTGATGAAATAGTGGCAAGCCAGAAGTCACCTCCTGTTGACATCAATTGTTGTTCCTCATTGCGAGTCTTGATGACGAATTGTATCAAGGCACCTTTTTGAATCCCCGCCAAATCGGTCTTCAGCTGGTAACAGGAGAACAGGGCACTGGTTGTGCTGTTGATTGTGGTCATGTTTGTAACAGTAGTCATGCAGCGAAGGGAATCTTGATCGGTCTTATGCTTTGGCATTTGCAGCATGCTTTCCATCGAACCGTTGTCTAATGAATCTTGATAATTCATAGGCTTTGGCATTCGTAACATGTTAGTCGTTGGATCATTACGCAATGAAAACCGTTCTTCGTTCACTACCTTCAAAACAAAAGTATTTACATTACATGATTCGAATTTGAACTCTTTCCTACCGTGTGGTAGACTCTCATAAATATATAGTTATAGTCTATTTCACTTTCACGGTGACGTCCCTGTGTAATTCACTGATTGCAAATGCGAGACGCTTGCGTATAAATGTTGGCAGCGTAGAAAGACGGGCATACTTGCGCGCGTGTAATGTTGCACCTGTAAAGATACGTCACTGCCTGGAGGAAGAGAAATATACTATACCCTCCATTTTATTTTGCTAATAATCTGTTTCCCATTTTCACTATCTTTTACCTAAATATAATATCATCCGTTACTGTTATACAAATAACTTTCAAATAACTTTCTCTGAATAGACTAGACAAGGCAAGCTAAGATAAAAGGAAATTAATATGATTTATCTGATTGTAAAGTGGAGAACGCGAAGTTTTACAGGAATACGTATTAGTTCCCAGTGTGAATAATGGGACAAGGGGTCACATTACTGTCATTTACTGTCAATTACACGTGCCATGTGATAACATGTAGAACAGGTAGAAAAAAAGATGGAATATGGGTCATTCTTTGGTAAATGTCACATTTCATGTCCCGATACTTTGATATCCTATATCTGGTAATTTCGTCATTCTTAACTACATATTTTAATGTATTTCTGTTCATAAACGTTATCCCCATCATAACAAAATCATAAAACGCGGGAGAATTATTTTTGTATATAACATTATCCACTGTTTGATGCCAATACCCTACAAAACCCCGTGTCCCGATGGTTACGCGTAACATTTCTGATTGCCATATTGATTTGGTGGAGAGTATTTTCGTCATGAAAATACTCATAAACGCTAGTTATTTACGATCTAATCATATTTCATCCATCCAAATATGGCATTATAGGCCTATTGTCGGGACATTTCTGTCGCGAAGTTTTGTGTCATCTCCGTCACAGACCATATGCAGTGCCATACCATTCGTACTAAAAGGAGAATATAAACACTGCTTTGACCGTTTGAACTTACCGCACATGAAATTGTAACACATGTGAGGTTAGTGCGCGCTATTATTTAGCAATACATCAAAAATCAGTTATTTCGAAAAATAGTATGTGCGTATGTTTATTCGGTGTCATCTCCGGACGCTATAGAATCAATTGAAAATATATATTCATTGGATTAGGATCAGTGGTAAAAAAAGACTAGTGACCACTAACGATACCCCTGAAGTAGACCGCTAGACATACTTTTCCAGCGAAGCTATACCGTCCCAACACTTAAGATGGTCATCTCCGTCACGTCATCTCCGTCACATTCGTTGATTCTTATCTCGCCAGTACTGACTGCACCAGGCTCAATTTAAATTGATGGTAGATGCAAGTTGTGTGGGATGTGGTGCAATACTCACACAAGTGGATAAAGACAATGTTGAGCATCCAATTTGCTTCTTTTCAAGGAAGTTCGATAAACATCAGGAAAACTACTCAACAATTGAGAAGGAGTGTCTAGCTTTGCTGCTAGCCTTAGAACACTTTGATGTTTACCTAATAGTTCACCCAAATTACCTGTGTGCTTGTGTATACAGACCACAATCCACTTACATTCGTCAATAAAATAAGATATAAGAATCAGAGATTGCTAAGATGGAGTTTAACTATGCAAGAGTACAACTTAGACATTAACAATATCAAAGGCAAGGACAATATAATTGCCGATGCTCTTTCAAGAGTTAGCTAAATGCGAACTCTCGTATGCTACATATAAAGTAGCCAAAATGTACACATGTTGAAGAAAGATCTCATTGTACTTTGTTTAAGGGGGAGGTATTACCAGCCCTTAATATTTTGTTTATTGAGTATTGTTGTATACGAGTAGCTGAAGAATAGCGCTACCTCGCTTGTAGCTGAGGCATAACCCAAAATTTGGAGAGCACCAAATCGGGGTAAGCTACTAGGCTAGTAACTGGCGGGTAATTTACGCTAAATGTTATACCTGACCGGACCCAAGAGTAAGTTGGGGCATAACGTTTTATGCCACAGGTTAGAATATTCTAGCAGTAGCGTAAATTTGTTGTCAACATTAGAGAGGATGATTCGCTGATGCGGAAGGACCAATTGCGCTTGCATGCACAGGGGGTGTCTATTTGAAGTGGAATTATGTGACCCCCTCATAAGCTGACAGATTTTATATTTTTGAAACTCCGTTCATGCAATTTGGTGAATACTTTTAGTCAACATTTATATTAACTTCTTTTGCCCATTCAAACACTAATCGCACCGACTTTGGATCATATTTTGACCAAAATGTACTAATTGTCCAAGGATTTTATATAATGACTAAATAAATATATAAATAAACTTATTATTGTTTTTATTAATTAAAAACTGATAAAGCCAAAGTTTCAACATTATTGTGAGTGGAAGGGTAAAAGAACAAAAACAATGAGGGCATATCGTGCCGTGCGCGTGGGGATCGAACCGGGGTTCTGCGTTTCACAAGCGAAGGACAAGGTAGCCATGCCACGGAAGTATTTGTGTTAAGAGATGTGTTATAATTTTACATGTACACTCGTCAAAAGAAGTTCCTTGCCACTCATTGAAGTTCAAATATTTCACATACATATTTAATATAAATTAAACAATTGCATGGCAAAATAAGCAGACAATAATTCTCTATCATGTCTGTATGAAATTAAGATGTACGCATTCATGCATGGCTGAGCACATTCATTAAGCAATGGTAAGGTGCGTAAAAGGAAATTGCAAGAGCATTTACAGTCATTTGAATGGAGGGATTATCCAATTTGTTGCAATCTTCTTGCCATTGTCAAGTGAATGGGATCTGCCATGCATGAGTGATCATGTCTAAATTCCATGTTAAGCTGTTAGAGGATTACTTTCTGCTTATTTTGATATACAATTATATATATAATTATATATATATAATTATATATATTTAATTAATTAATTATATATTAATTTAAGTGGCAAGGAACTTCTTTTGACGAGTGTATATACCATTAAACTACTTGTTTCAATCGGGTGCTTGTGTTTGTCATTAAAATTCCATCACCACTGACGATAGTGGTGGAAAGAACAGTTAATACTTAGACATGCTCTAACCTGCGATTTCCGTTGTGTTTTAGTACGTCTATCACCTTTAGTTCTTTGTTTTAATCGTAGAAATCCATTCATGGTAATTATCAAGAAAAATCGCCCATTTGACTGAGGTGCATGCTGACAAAAAAGGTGTGGTTCACGTTCCCAACTAGCGGCACTTACATAACTCTGTGTTTATCGGTCTCGCACTTAATCGCATATAAATTTACGCACGAGTCTTTTTACTTGACCGCGACGCTCGCCTTTTCGAGTCAGAACATCAGCTGGCACTGAGTGCCAGCATCACAGTGCGCGTCGCTATCATGGTGCAGTACCCTTAAAGCTAACTTAAACCCATGTTTAAAGACATACACTTAGCAGCGAGTTAGACGCTTGTTAAACTCCAACATATTTACGAGAATTGCGTTTAGTTAAACGACGTGGTTAACGTCAAAGTTAAACGCGTGTTTAGTTTAACACCGCATTTAAATGCGTACGAGAATACGGCCCAATAGATCTGACGAAGTGTTCACTCTAGAGTATTCTTACCATATAAAACACAAACATCATCATGCATACTAAACTGAAACCGTAGACACGTTGAGGCGACAATATAATATAAGCCGGCGACTTCGTCATGCTGAGTAAACCGCGGACATTAACAGTAATCAGAATAGTGGTGATATTATTATTGGCCTTAAGATAAAATGTCACTAACACATCGTTCAAAGTCCACTCTTATCTGAGGTTCTTCTTTCTTTTTTAAAGATTTGCTGGTTGTAATTTAAAAATTGTTCATCGAATTTTACATGACGTATACGTGCTTTGTACTGTCTGTATAGTTTACAATCTGAATGAATACTAAGTGCGCACTGAGTACACAATTTTCCGTACTTTGTATTGTTTATACAAGATCAATATTACATACGATTCTAAGGGGTCAATGTGTTCGAATCTGCGATTATTTGTTTCTCTTTTTCAGTGTACTTGCGTACTGTATACCATTTGTTCATAATGAAACAAACATGTACTGGTACATGTTCATTATGCTCGTTGCAGAGATCAACTTAGCAAGGTCACATAATGGATCAGTGCCTGCATTTGGAACTCTGTTGTGGAATATTGTGAAATCAGGCCAGCCAAATGTTGAGTAAGCTTTGTTTTTAGTTGGTTCGCCAATGCCACCATACTAGTAATACATACACTCTGTCAGCCAATCACAGCAGTTTATATAACTAGTATTGGTAACATTTAAGGGGATTAGTGCAACAAGGGTCCATCTGCAACAGCTGCCAGATGTTATCACGTGTAGTAGTATACAGATACAACATGGTATAGAGGGAAGTAGTGTGAATTACTGGCCCCGAGGTGTTGGATGAGTGCGTCTACTTCCCGACGCGTAGCGGAGGGAAGTAGACGCACTCATCCAACACCGAGGGGCCAGTAATTCACATTACTTCCCGATATAAACCATGTTGTATTTTTTTTACTATACATCATAAATATTCATCACGAACTTATAAACAGTTACAACTTAGCTTAGGCCTAGGCCTACCTTGTTTAAATAGATAATCCAAAATGACACGGCCGGTGTTTCCAATCAAAAATCCAATGGAATTCAAATTTCGTAAACAGTAAACAGTCAATATAAACGATGTCAACATTCAAAGTTCCAATAAAACGTCAAGAAATAACGCTGTTAGACCGTTACTGTAACGTTTGCATTGATCTCTTAGCGTAGAATTCACCTCCTTTGCCTTTGGATTGGTACGGTACGGATCTCGGCGTAGAACTTACGAAGTATGATGCATACATTACGAGTTTCAAGCTGCTCAGCTTCAACAATGTTGAGATCCTTGGTGCTACAATACGCGAAAAAGATGCCTTCTACTGCTTTCTGTATAACAGCTTGTGTTTGTTTTGCATCTTTTCCATCAACAATAGCCTTTGCTATTGCTATTCCTGGATTGCGCCTTCATTGTCCCCCAGTAATTGTCCTACATAATGTAAGGTATGAAGTGCGTGGTCGACCTGGTCTCCTTTTGCCATGCGTTGGTAAGTATAGAGCATATCTTTTGGCAGGCTCTTCTTCATTATCAAAGGGATATAAAACAATTTCCAGGCCTAAAGAAATTAAAACCCACCAATATTAATGGTGCAAAATAGCACTGCGTATTCACTCCGGTCCAGCTCGGTCACATCCTTTGTTTTTCCACGTTCCAACAAAAAGGCGGGTGACAGAGCCTTATTTTTATATCAGCTCCTCGCCTGTGGGATGCACTTTCTGCCAGCATCAGAAGTGCTGACAACTTGACCACCTTCAAAAGGCTCCTTAAATCCCAGCTTTTTCCTTCTTCATAATAATTGTCTTCCTGTGTCGCTTCTTCACTCCTTTCTTCTACTTTCTCAGCGCTTTGCATCCGTTGGTTAATTAAGCGCTTTATAAATCCTTATTTTATTATTACTTATTATTATCCCTTCTGTGGAGTCAACATTCTTATATTACACGCAGCAACTCTCTCTTCAATAAATAAACATACCCTGTAAAACAAGATGGCGCTATGTGTAAGGAGTTATTTATATTATAATTACGTCGGAAAACCGTGAATAAACGTGTCAATAAATATATATTGTGTTTTGTATTATTAAAACTTATAGAGATAGCAGTGATGCTACCACCTAACTGTTGACTGTACTATAACGCTCTGGCCTAAAAAGCACTTTCTTTGTATTTGTTGCTACAATTTCGTGTACTATATGAAGAGTTTGTTTCCAAAAGGCGCTAACTCTCTAAAAGTGAAATAGGAGAAAAGCAACGGGTTTTTTTAAATGAAGATGTTACACTTCTTGGATTATTCTAATTTTCTACCATATGAAAGACACCATACATGGAAGCTTACAAATTGGTTAGATTTCATTTTTTTATTTTCACTATGTCTTTCTTTATTTTCATGAATCAGTGAGTTTCGACCAATTTTAAAAAAAAACTTTACCAAGCAATCTTTATTTCCAAATGTACACCTGAAAGACAATATCAAATCACATTGAAAACAGAAAACCGCATTCCAATACCTATTCAACTTTTTTAATTATGGGCGAGGGGGGCGATCGCCCCTACCCCCCCCCCCCCCCCCCCCAATATTGACATCGTGTCGGGTGAGATTGGCACTGTCGGTTCATTTGACCAGAGGAACCATGGAATTATGATGGTCAAAAGTACACATATGAAAAAATTTCGGACGCGCGCATAACAATCACCTAAATGCAATATTCGTTGGTATTAGCTTGTTTAGAGCCAAAATGTACCTCAATCGTGCCACAAATAGGTGTAAAGTCAACAAATTTCGCGCGCTACGCTCGCAGTCATTGACTCAAAACAACTTTGTCGGTTCATTTTCATTTCTCGCCCCCCCCCCCCCAATATGAATAACCTGGCTACGCCACTGTCCTCATATCTTAACACTTTCCATGCGGCTATCAGTTATACCAAATACAAAACAGATTGTTCAGAAACCTTTCTCAAATGTCAAGGTATATCTGAAGGATTACTGAACCGATACTAGTCATGTTTGTACTTATTTTAATGCATTTCTCATGGTGATTTCAAATATGGTAATGAGATTCAATAATTTTGACATTATTTGAAACATCTTTTGACATTTTGGAATGTCGGCTGCAGCTGCCTGCCGCTTGCAAAGTGTTAACTAGGAGTCGCTTATAAAGTTGAGAATAATAGTAAATTACTACATTATGATATATCACAATTCCAGTTTAAATATTTTCGGATGCCATTTTGTCAAAAGTGCCGTCATAGGGGAATGCAAATCTGGACATGTCTCGGCAACTTGGGAGCCAAATGACTCCTGTAGCCCACCTACCTAAAACCAACCTTTTTGTGTGTGTCATGAATGTGGAATGTTTTTATTTAATTCAACATTCTGTGAAAGGGCTCACTCAGCAAATGTGTATGTGGTGTATGTGCCAACATCCCAAAACTTGATACTTCCCAAAACAAGATCTACATAAACAATTTGGGGCATGTACTTACTTTCTTGTGATAAAAAGTACTCTTTCGTTCTTAAGAATAGAAACAACCAAAACAATTAATTATTTAAAAATTACCTTGATTTTTTTGCTATTACTTTTACCGTATCAAAAACAGATTTTTCAGAAACCTTTCCTACTTTTAAAGGACTATCTCAAGGATAACTGAGCCAATACGAGGCATGTTTGTACTGATTTCAATGCATTTCTCATGGTAATTCCAAATATGTTAATGAAATTAATTAATCTTGACATTTTTGAAACATTTTTGAATGTCGTATGCAGACGCCTGCCGCGTGGAAAGTGGAAATACTTGACGGATTATTCAAAATGTTGACCAAACCTGGACCGTCTGAGTCGTATCTGCACCATCCTGAGGCCTGTATTTAATCAAAATAGTCAAAAAAAGGCGCTTATTACCCCCTCCACCTCCATTTGGAAATAAATAGGTCATTAGAAGACTCTTGAAAGCAGACACAGTCCTAGCCTCTCTGACATAAACAGGAAGCTTATTCCAGAGCTGAGGTCCGAAAACAGTGAGACAACAATCACCAGCTCTTTTGTGGGAACGAACGGGATTGAGCTTTGTTATGTCAGATGAAGAACGAAGTCTGTGCCTACTTCTAGTAGTATCAGGATGATTGTACAACGTGACTAGATTCTGTAGATAAGCCGGAGCAGTACCTGATATGCACTTATATACCTGCAACATGATTTTGAAATGTATTCTTTCTTTGAGTGGGAGCCAGTGTAAGGAACGCAACAGTTGGACAGAGCACCTGTCCCGTCCACATGCAAAGACTAGTCTGGCAGCTTTATTTTGGATACGTTGCAAACGTTTTAGATCAGCTTCACGAGCTCCGTACAAGAGGGAATTGGCATAATCAATGCGAGACAAAACAAGTGCTCTGACGGCATGATGGCACGCTTCCTGGCTAAGGAAGCGGCGAATCCGCCATAAGTCACGAATGTGGAAGTTAAAAGTCTTACAAAGCTTACTAACATGGGTAGACTAAGTTCCTAACACTGGCAGATGGTTTTATTGAAAGATTACCCACATTTAATACAATATCTGGAAGTTTGGTGAGAGCTCTGTTAGTGGCAATTATGAAAAACTCAGTTTTATCCTGATTAAGCTGCAACTTGTTGTGTAACATCCAAGAGGTAATATCAGATATGCAAGCAGATAGGTTATTGAGGACACGCTCACGATCACCAGGGATCTTAGGATCAAACTCGGCATAGAGCTGAATATCATCCGCATAGCAATGGAAACATATTTTGTAACGACGGATGATCTCACCAATAGGAATGGTGTACATGATGAAACCCTGAGGGCCAATTATGGAACCCTGTGGCAAAGAGTATGTAAGCGTGTTCTCACTAGACATAGCGTTTTTAATTGCAACTCTGACATTACGCTGGTTAAAATAAGATTTATACCAAGAGAGAACAGAGCCATATACCATAATGTAATTTAAGTCTATGCAACAAAAAGGAATGATCAACTGTATCAAAGGTCGCTGACATGTCAAGCAACACCAAGCAAACAACTTTACCATGATCCACGAACTCGTTGATATCATGTTTCACCTTCAGAAGAAAAACAAAATCAAATTCATAAAAAGTGCTCATACCATTTTGTTGTGTATGTCTTACGCTTAAATTTGATAGGTCACAAATTAAATAAATTATGGAATATTATTGGTAGTAAATTATGCAAATTAAGGAAATAAATAGATAAATACAAAGAACGTTTCAATTTGCTCATACACAAATTTTGGGATTATTAAAGTTGATGCATAACATATCTGATTTCCAGGTTTCCAAGATATATACATCTCCGGATATAGATTACAATGTGTTTTGACTTGATGCTAATTAAATAATACGCAAATGAGGTTAATTTACTGAATCATTCTAAAACGTTGTTTGCGTTAAGGCTTCTACATCATGTATCAGCAAATTTGACTTCATTGAAAGAAAAGTGGTGTTTTCATAGTGAATTTGATATAAAAGGGAATGTATTGTAAGCTGCACTTCTAGAGAGGTAGTCCCCCTGCAGTTCCTCACCAAGCAGCGCAAACAATCACCTTTCCTACTCATGTCATTCTCAATAAGAATAGGCGTGCCATTTGAGTTACCACGTAGATTTCGATAAGTTACGGTCCTGATATACAGGTATCCCAAAAGTATGGACACACATGGTTTGGTTTTATAAAATACTTGAAAAATGATCATTAACAATCTCCAAACTACTTCTGTACAGGGGTCGCATTCTGACGCGTCTGCGCGTCCTAGACCTCTCACTTTCTAATAGTGACGCGTCAGGTTTCAAATTGGAAAGACTTGCGGGTCCCGATCAAAATTGAAGGGACCCCTTAAATTTGACGATGTTACGGAAATGGGAATCCTTAAGAAATTCTCTAAATTACATATCCATCCTTTGCTCACAATATAAATTCATTAAAACTGTCCGTAAAAAAGTAAAATTTTCAAATACCCAAACTTCAGGACCCCTCAATTTCTTGGGGTACCCCTTAAATTGGTTTTTTGAAGTCCTACGGGGTCCTGAAAAATGTCATAGGACCTCTCACATTTTTGATCCAGTGCTATCCCTGCTTCTATATCACTAAACATATTTTAAGACACCCTGCAATAAAAACGTCGAAATGGATCATGATTTTACTATGATACGTTGTCGACGTCTTACCGGAAAGTGCGTGCTCTTGTAGAAGACAAAATAATTAGTTTTGTCCCGCCTGAAAATCGTTGTTTTGTTTTTCATGAAATAACGTAGTCCTAACTGTAATTCGAGTCGCATTGAATTAGTGACTGTCAGCGCGTTCTCCTATGGTCGAATCGTAATATTTGGAAAGGCAATTGCAACAACGACTTCGAAGATGAGTGTCGGTCTTGTCACAGAAATGTGGCACCTGTGATGATAATATGCGGTGACGTCACCCGACTTGTAAATAGGAAGTTACGTTTGAAAGCTGTTGACTTGAGAGCACGGCTGTTTGACTGTCCGATTTATAATTAAAATTATGGAATAAAAGATTACATAGTGGCCCAGTTATGGTTTGACCAGATTTGGTAGCGCTAATGAATACGAGTATACGGTGAAAATGTCACGAAAATTGTACGAGCCATTTTTAAATTATCGGAATTTTCTACTTTACACACATTTTACATGTAACTCTATGGGAAATGTGGCCGATGAGGGCGCTATTATAGTAAATAATAATATTTAAAGCTCTATTTCTCAGAAATGGCACCAACAAATGTTCCGAAATGTCCACAAAAGATGGCCAGTATATTCAGGTACTTGAATAAGTTAAAAACCAGAACCGGGCCAGCAAGTTACGGTGTTCTCAGAATAAAACGGACAAATTATTTGGGATCAAACAGCCGTGAGATTTGATCTATCATTCATTACAGGCCTTGGGAAAGCTGACGTGTTCGCTCTTTTCATTAAGACCAAGGTAAATAACATCAATAAAGTACATTATTGGATACAAAATTAAGTTAAACATTATAACGTCTTTTCCTATACGCTGCCTTAGGTAAATCATTAAAATAACAGTCTGCCATTTTTGCACCCTAGTATATGTAAAAACTAAAAGATATGTTTTCATATTCTGCACATAGTTTTGCAACACGTTAGAAATGTAATCATATTATTGTCACTTCAACATTATAAACCATCTATACTATCTTTTAAAAAAGATATCGGGACATTAAATTATTGTTTTATTTCATATTGCAGATGACACATGATGATTCTAAATAGTAACATCGAAGTTACAAAAATGTGTCGAGGAGGGCAATAAGGATTTATACAACTGTAAATCCAATGTTTAGATAAGGGAGCAGTTCCATTTGTACGCGATAAAAATTGCGAGAATGTTCCGGGCCCCGATGAGTTTTTTATCAGGCCCCGATGAGATTTTTAGCGCGTACAGTTGCGAGTAGCAAAGGATTATTTATCGAGTAGCGTATTACCGCTTGTTTAAATATAACGACGAAAGATAAGTGGTCGGTATGTAAATAGAGCTTCGGGTTATTTATTCTAGTTGTAAGGTACAAATTCAGCATTTCATGTTTTTGAGATAATGTTATTGATTATGAATGTTTAGCGTAAATTGTATTATCCTCGTGTATTTGCTAAACAATGTCCCGCTCTATTTGCTAAACATACCCCAGGGTATGGCAGAGGCCTCGTATCGGGCCCCGATGTCTATTTTATCGCGTATTAACTTGAAAAACATCGGGTCCAAAACATATCAGGCCCCGATACAGTCGCGATAAATTTATCGCGTATAAATGGAACTGCTCCCTTAGATAATGCAATAGTAACACTTCCCACGCAGCAGTCGTCTGCAGACGACACAGACAGTTCCGAAATGCGCTGTGAAATGTGTATTTTAACACATTCATAGTAAAAACAAATCACATCGTTTTAAACTGTATTTTTAACTTCTATTTGTATGTGGCAATTTTACTCTTATAAGCAAGAAAGCTGATATGGTACAGTTTCACATTGTGAAATTAAGATTTGTTCAAGATAAAAAATGTAATATGCATTGAAATGTGAATTTTAAAAACGACTGACATTCCTGTTTGATAAAGCTTGCGGCGGGCAGGATGTGAAACGTCACAGATCCGTAAAGTAACAACGGGATTAGGCAATCCCATAGCAGGAGATGGGCGATGCCATGCGCATGTAAGAACCCAGCCGCCTATGCGTACGAGTACAGGAGCGTGGCTCAATAGCGACACAGTCCGTGTGTAAAAATATAAAATCTTTCTTACACACGTACTGTCGCTGTGCATATCGCCCTCTTGCGCCGCCAGGCTCAAGACGGCTGTTTCGCCAATTCCCGGACGTGAATGCAAGGCCTCAAGCGATTGTCAAGCACGAATACACGGTAGCTCATCAATCATAACTGCGTGTGTGATTTTTAATATTGGAGAGTACAAGACGAAATGATATCCAATTGAAAATTTAGTTTCATCACCCCTTGTAGAATAACTATCATAACTTGAATATATGGACGGAAATTTCTCACAATGTATAAGTTGCATATATTTTTAATATGAATCCTGCGGTGATTTCCAGAGAGTTAGCAATTTCAGGTATTTCTGGGCATCTCTAGAATTTGGTCAAATTTATGTGTCTTCTATGTAAGAGTTTTTTGCGAAAATAAATGGGAATTGATAATTATTAGTGAATTCAAATTGGGAAAACAATTTGGTTCGACATCACTAACTTGAACTGTACGTTAACTTTCGCCAATGATTCTCATTTCAAACTAATTTCCACTCTATATCTGTACGTTTTCTTGCTGAATAAAATATAGAATGCGTCTAAATCTGTGTCTGTATCTTATTATTTATGTGTGTTCTAAAAAAAAAAAGCGTAATAAAGCAGATTAAAAGAAAACAGATTAAAATAATCAAACATTTGACTTCAGTTCGACAACATAGGTATCGTTCACTGATGTAGAGCAAATCTGGGTATTTATAAATTTGGGTAAATTTATAAATTTATAAATTTATAAATTATAAATTTGGGTATTTATTAATTTGGGTACAACCACAAAAAGCTCCAACACCAATTAAAACACTGGATGGTAATGATCTTGAAATTGTCCAATACTTCAAATATATTGGTGCCTGGATTGCTGATAGTGAGCAAGATTTCAACATAAGAAAGGCTCAAGCCTGGAAAGCCTGTAACAGCATGACAAAAATATGGAACAGTAAACTCCCAAGAAACCTGAAAATAAAGCTGTTTACCACAACTGTTGAATCCGTTTTGACCTATGGAGCCGAGACGTGGACATTAACAGCTAAAATGAGAAAAGCGCTGGATGGTTGCTACACTCGCCTCTTAAGAAAAGCACTTGATGTATCATGGCAATCTCACACCACCAACAAAGATCTATATGGGAACCTGCTACCAATATCAGAGAGGCTAAGACGGAGGAGATTAAAATTTGCCGGCCACTGTGCCAGAAGGGAAGAGGAAGCAGTCTCCAAAGTTCTTCTGTGGCAACCCAAGCATGGACACAAGGCTAGAGGACCACCACGAAAGAATTACATCAAGCTTTTATCAGAGGATACAGGACTAACTAGGCAGGACATGAAAAACTGCATGCTTGAAAGACCTGTGTGGAAGGCCATCACAGAAGTTCGTCCCTTCGGGACGCCTTAAGCAAGTAAGCAAGCACAACCACCCGATTACACAAGCAACGCTCTATTGAGGATAGTGACCATTCTGTATCGGGCTATACAACTGTATACTAATACTATTGCTTTCTTTTCACATGGGGAAAAATACAATGCTATACACTTTGATGTAAATATATTAGAAGAACAGAAGATGTGGTTTGGAAAATAATCTTATTATATCTAGAGAATCCAAAGGGTGAATCCTCTATGACGGGGAGCGTTTGAGTAGGAAAATGTACCCTTTTAACCTCGAACCAGAACGGGTTTCCTCCCCTTTATCTAATCAAAATATGACAGCCGGACTATCACGTTGGGTGTTAAATTTGTGCGGAAAAGTTGATTTTCGGATCTCAACACCTTTGCGAAGTAGACTAGGCCCCGGACTCCTATACTAGTGGCCCCGTGTTCGAATCCCGTATCCGACGAGGCAGGTTTTCCCTAGAATACCACCCATTTCTTACCTCTGATTCTGTCTAGGGCGTTGGGTCTTATTTAAAAGGGAGCAGTGGTATAGGAAAACGCACATTGTCAATCTGATCTTAAAAGTAGGCATTTAAATATTGAAATGTACGTACTCAATGAGTGAACTTTAATATATAGGAAGCACAAGGATATGAGAATACACGCTAATGTGTGATCTTTCAAGAGAGGCCTGGAACTGGGAAATAAACGTCAATTAGTGGTCTTTAAAAGAAGCGCTGGAATTGGAAAATGGACACAGAGTAACTAGTAGTCAGAAAATATGCTTAACCCCTCCGCCCCCCCCCCCCATATTTTCTCATTATTCATGTAAAATGTTTGGCGCAAGATATGTTTCATTAAGTCGTTACAGGCCAAAATGCAAAACTACTGCCATAGGTGGTTAACCACCCGGCCAGTTTGTGTACTACTTAATGGTTTAATGTCATGTCACCCTGAAAATAACATTACGTACACAGCGTGCACTGTTTTGCTCGCTTTACCGGACCAGAATATGGGGCGTTGAGCTAGAGCCATCACACTGGTAGCTATGTGATCAGCTTGAGTGCACAACGATGTATGCACATTAAACGCTTTCCTGCACCAACACAATACCGATTTATTGACCCTAGTATATGGTCCTAGCAACAGTGGACATAGTCGCTACAACCTGTTTTCATCAAATTAGTGCTTGACAATTTTGTCATGGAATCATTGGAATCGGAACGCCTACCTTAAAGTTAATTATAAAATATAAAACTTCATGAAGACTGTTCATCTCAATCAACAGACAATTTTAAGCAATTTATGGGCGATAGTATACTACGCTTTCAGTGGCAGTTTTTATCGTAACGGCTTTCGCGATGCTTTCTGTCCTTGTCAACTGCCTAAACAACGACCAGGAGGAATGACAAAAGATTCTGCCGACATAGTTAAGAGCACCTTGTAAAGTAAGCTTGATGTCACTGAATCAAATCTTGCTTGTAAGCATCCTAGTTAGCTAAATGTCAATTAGTGATTTTAAAATGGGTGTGTGCGGTCTGGTGTTTCCAATTGATTATACATGTAAGGTATGTAAGAGTAGGTCAGTCGGGAGTAAAGGCGCGTTCATACTCCCGTCTTTGCGCATCGGCCGACGTCGATGGACATCGGCGCGCGAGTTGAAGCAATGTCAACTTTTATCCATCGACGTCGGTCGATGCGCAACGACGGGAGTATGAACGCACCGTAAGTCAGTATTAAAGCAATAATAAATAGAGGGCGTCCCGTGGAAAAGATCACATAATATGCGTTTAATAAGCTGGAGTGTAGGAATTTGTATATGTATCTGTGGTATGGAGGTAATATTTTGAGGGGAGGTTTATCGTGGATGCTGAACAGTTTAGAGCGATATCTCATATGTTTGCTTGTACAAAGGCATCATAGTAATGCTGCTGTCCCCAAATTGTATATAATTTAGAGTCAATATTCGCGAGTCAGGACTAGGGGTTTGTATTAATTTGTGTCTGTGTTAAGTACGCACGCTTTTTGACAATTTCTGGACATTTCTAGAATTTGGTCAAATATAAGCGTTTTCGTTTTGGGGTTTGTGTGTGTGTTTTAGGGGGAAAGAAAAAATGGGACTTTGTATTTATTTGTCAATTCTTGAATGATTTTAAGACAATAAGAGAAATAATCCGTCAACAATATTTTAGTTCAACATCACTGATGTACCTTTAAGGTAAAGGAAAATGTATTTCTAACTCGCATTAATGAGAGTACCATTCATAAAGTCCGGCCAAAAATGGGAATTGGTATTTATTAGTGAATTCAATATACAGGGTGACCCAATAAAGAGTTTACCCAAAATGAAAGTGTTTTTTTATCTTTTATTGTTTATCACTATCATAATTTTCACATTTCACATAGTTTCATCATGTTTACATTACATTATCGATACATGTATAATACATTTTCCTATGTTTTTCAGCATGTTTACATTGCAAAATGAAAGTGATATTTTTAAAATTCCTGTAATTTGATATCTGTGTTTTTTATTTTTTTATAAAGAATGGGTAATGGAACATCTACCCTGAAATTTTGTTTAAGGAACACAGGTGGTATTTTGTTGTTGTTTATGATGGAATGATAAGAACACACAGATATTGCTTTGTCCGGGGGGCTTTTCAAATCTGAAATCATAGAGCGTGTTTCTGCTGGGGAAGAAACCGCTAATAAACGCTAAGTTTGCCCAGCAGAAACAGGCAAAACCCGGCAATAATCTTTTTGCCGTGCCCCAGCAGAAACACGCTCATAGCGTGCAGTTGTGCTAAATGCCAGTGTTCTGTCTTGAGTCAGGGCGGGCTTTTCAAATCTAAAATCATAGCGTGCAGTTACGCTTAATGCCATATATCTGTTAAGATAAAGTACTTTTGATGTTGCAGTTGTGTTTAACCATGCCTAAGAAAAATGATGCTCCGTGGACAAGGCTGTTTTGCTGAAGTAATGTTCAATGGACCATATCTTGAAAACCACCCAACCAAAATAAATATTTTTTTCAGGGTAGATGCTCCATTACCCATTCTTCATAATAACATATATACCACAGATCTCAGGTTACAGAAAGTGGGTAAAATATCACTTTCATTTTGGGTAAACTTTTTATTGGGTCACCCTGTAGGTATGAATTATGTTGGTACATTTAAGGGAAAGGAAAACGTACATAGTACCATACATAAACATGTTTTAAGTGGTAATCTTAAATTGAACTGTACGTTAATATTTACCAATGACTGCTAGAATTCTCATTTCAAACTTATTTCTACTCTGTACGTTTTCTTGCTGTATAACATCTAGAATGCGTCTATATCTTTGTCTTCTTTTGTTATATAATCGGCCGAGTGCACCAATGACGAGTAGCTGAAGAATAGCACTACCTCGCTAGTAGCTGAGGCGTAACCCAAAATTTGGAGAGCACCAAATCGGGGTAAGCTACTAGGCTAGTAACTGGCGGGTAATTTACGCTAAATGTTATACCTGACCGGACCCAAGAGTAAGTTGGGGGATAACGTTTTATGCCACAAGTCAGTCGATTCTAGCAGTTACCGTAAATTGTTGTGAACATTGGAGAGGATGATTCGCTGATGCGGAAGGACCAATTGCGCTTGCATGCACAGGGGTGTCTATCGGAAGTGGAATGTGACCCCCTAATAAGCTGAAAGATTTTATATTTTTTGAAACTCCATTCATGCAATTTGGTGAATAGCCTACTTTTATTAAAAATTTAGATCAACTCCTTTTGCCCATTCAAACACTAATCGCACCGACTTTGGATCATATTTTGACAAAAATTGTCCAAGGATTTTAAATAATGACTAAATAAATAAATAAATGAATTTATTATGGTTTGTATTAATTAAAAACTGATAAAGCCAAAGTTTGAACATTATTGTGAGTGGAAGGATAGAAAAACAAATAAATGAAAGGTTATCGTGCCGTGCGTGGGATCGAACCGGGATTCTGCGGTTCACAAACGAAGGACAAGGTATCCACGCCACGGAAGTATTTGTGTTAAGAGATGTGCTATAGTTGTATATACCATTACACTGCTTGTTTCCACCGGGTGCTTGTGTTTGTCATTAAAATTGTGCTTTTTGGTGCAATATTTGTATGTGCCCCTCGCCCAAAATATGTTTGTAATGTCATGATAGTCCTTGTTTTTGAAAAAGCTAATAACAACTTCGAAATGTTTGGCCAAAAAAAGGGCGTCATTTTTTGTCCGGAACGCAGGTCGACTCAACGTGATTCTTTATGTATACTCACCTATGACGTGGCGAGTGACGACACATTTTAAATATTACGGAGGACAATTCACGTCAGAATTTCAAAGTCAACTATAGGTTAACACTTGGCATATGCGCCAATTAATTTTGTAAGGGGACGATGCTGATTAATGTTGATATTTACCTCGCTATTTACTATTCTGGTGTTACTCACCAGTTATGCTCTAAGAATTACATCGTTAGTAAGTTACGCTACAGTTAGAGCATAACTACTAGGGAGGTAGCTTACCTCCCTATTAAGTGACGCTAGTTTGGTGCACTCGGCCGTATATGTTCTGAAGAAATAAAGCCGATTTTAAAAATAATCGAACATTCGACTCTACGAAAAGGGTTATTTAGTAGATCCGAATTGAACGGGCTCTGTAGACACGTTTCAGAAACTTTGATGGGCGTCTTAAAACCCTAATGGTTCTGAATTCTTGAATTTGCAAAAACAATACAATCTTCAAACAAGTTTCTCTTTGAATTTAAACTACTTCGTTAAGTTTCTACCACGACACAACACAACACGGTTTTGTGAGGTATCTGAAGAATTGTATCACGACTGAAGTTGAAAAATCATCTCCAGTCTAAGTCTATCTATACATGTCATTCGGTTTAAACCATCAGTAAGGGGATTTTTAATATAAATGATCATTATCAAACTCGCACGCACGCTGCTACGCACGTTGCCACGCACGTTGCCATTACTGTCGAATTGTCATTACTGTCTTTGTTTCTCCATGCCTGATTCCATCAATATCTCAAAATGAATGCATTTCACCGACAACTGCACTCTTTTGCCGCAACATCACTTCAATCCGATAGATAATTTGACATATTATTTTAATGAGAATATAAAATAGGTATGGTGGCTAGTCATCCATATCACTATCAGTTTGTATATTGCCTGTGTGTGATGAAGCTTGTAGCCCTAGGGTTTGCGCATCAAGTTAATTATAAACGTTTAGTGCCTTAAATCGGCTGTGTTCTCTTGACATGGATTGTTAATCGGATAAAAAAGGTATTTAAGATCACTTAGCTAAGATGTTTAAGTCAGATGAAAACGATAGTATAGACCATTTAGTTTTAACTAAGTGGTCTTAAATATCGTTTTCAAAAATACTATTTAAGACCACTTAGTTAAATTAGGACCTCTCAGATCATTTCTAAGATAATTTAAAGTCAACATTTTGTTATTGTTGGGGGAATGACTGACTCAATTGGCCGTCAAGGTAACGCGCACTTTCGTACCCGAACAACCCCGAGTCCACCGTGTAGCAATACCAGAATGTGTATGACGCTCATCAAGGAGTAGCGATTTTTTCACCGTTAGGCTTTAACTGTACATACAGTCCACACTCACAGGGATCATAAATCGTAATTTGTGGTAGTTTTCAAATTTCGGTGGTCTGACAGGAACGAATTCAAATTCCTGATCGTCATCTCTTCCGATGGAATTAGCCGACGTATACCGATCAAATATGTAAGTTTGTTTACATTTTATTTTTGATGTTTTATATCATGTCATCAAACGGATTATTGCAACAAAAATTAAGTTATATATTATGTAATTGGTCAATTGTTACGAAGTATTGTAGTTATGTATATGGTCGAATCCAACTAAAAGTGTCCACGGCTAGATTTTTAGAGTCCAGTTTCAAAATGCCTCGATCTTTTATTCCTTTTCCCCACTCAAAGTCAACATATCAAGCTTGTATGGAAAAAAGTGCCATCACTAATCTCTCCAATTGACCACGGGGCGGAATGATGAAGTTGAAGATACACTTCTCAATGTTACCTACCAATACAAGTACCATATTTTGATTAAGTGATGATTATTCCACCTCTTTACATATTTCATTCAAATTTGTGATTGTATTGTATTCAGAAGATGCTAATGCTGATAGAAAGTGATCATATTTGTCCAGGTGCTCATTTTTTGTTTACATTTTAGATTCACACAGTTAGGTAGCATTTGCAGGCTCTCAATACTTTGGAACATGAGGTTGAGTCACTTTGTGTACTTTCACTAAAATGATTGTAATGAACATTTGTTTTCATGTACCTCAAAGAGGGAGAATGACCCTTTCTGTAAAATTTAGAATTTTGAGCATGCGCCCAAAACCTAAGTACATAGAGGAATGTGGAAATTTGGTATTCGAAGGTAACAGTTAATGTATACGTAGGTAAGAGAAGTAAAACTGTAATAAATTAATGTTCTTCTTAATTTATGTTACATTTTGGGGTGAAATAATTATGCAGGGCTGTTAATAATATTTGTTTTTTTAAATAAACATGTTAAAACATGTTTAAATCCTGATATTATGAACATATTCCCAGTAGTTTACTTTAAATAGATACTAGAATATTAATTTAATGTTGAAAAAATATACAATATCTAACTGTCAGTTGTAATATTGAAAAGGTTTATTAAGAACAATATATCAGGCAACATTTTTAAGCATTCCTATAAGAGAAAAACATGTTAAGACTTACATTGCAATAATCAAAGTATTCGTAGGTAACATATTTGTTCTCAACTTCAACTTCGTTGACTAAGAACAGTTAGATTCGTTGATTTGACATAGGTTTAAGGGCAAAATTGTACTCGACGTAGTTTTTTATGCCCTGAATCGCGTGTGAGGGGGATGTCGTATCAAAATCGTGTCTTGATTGACTTTATAAGTAGATTTAAGAATGTGCACTCAGCACTGCTTTTACAAAACAATCAGAATTGCGTAATATTCAACATCTGAATAAAACAGCAAGATTAACCAATCAAACATTAAAATAATATAAAACCATGTTCCTATTTCTAAGATATAAAAGAAAACACCCTAAGCATCAATAACCTGATAGACCTATACTGTTATTATTCTTTATGTTAAAGGCATATTGAATAGAATTAACCTTTTACACACGATAATTACGGCAGAAGATGTTTTATTATGCTATCTGATAACCCAATTTTGTTAGTGTCTTTCTTGCCTGACTTTCAATTATTAAGAATGTGCGTTTAACTTCTACAAAACAGTCAGAAGTGTGTAATATTTAACATCTGATTTAGGGCAAGATGATGACAACATACATGTCGTACTGAGTTAAAATTTCGTAAAGTTATAGTTAAACAATCAATTAACTCGCTAGTAATACTATTATTATTACTGATCAGATCTAATTTGGTAAAAAGCATGTTCATCATTAAAACTAAACATTATAAAAACTTAAGCATACACATTTTAATTAAGAAACATCTGATCATTCAGCCTCGTGATCATTCAGCCTTGTAATCTCTACTTAACGGTTTAGTGGCTCTTGATGTTTTCTGTGTGTAGTCAGTTCTTTAGGTCTCTCATGTCGCGAGGATGAACTAATAGAACATAATTACTCTTTGTTTATTATAAAGGAAATTCTAGAATGTTAAGAATGAACGTTTCAGTTTCCGTGTGAATCCAAAGTATTGGATCGAATCAACTATTGAATAGTTCACCGAGCTATCTTTATTAGAAAGCGAGCGGTTTCCTTTAAGCAAACAGTTTGATTTGCCTGTAATTCATAGTCTTGAATGTCAGGTTATTTGTTTTAAGCAATAAAACAACCGGTTGCCTTCCTCAATTTGTTCTAAATAAAGGAGGCAAGTGAGGTCTTCTGGAAGTTATCATTTTGAATAGCTGCTTTAAACACGAAAGCCAGATCGCTTTTTGATTCATTTAATATATACTTTGAAATCATTTCATATCAGACCTTATATATATAAGTTTAAAATATGAGCCGAACATGTTCAAAATCTAGAACATTCAAATATTTTGCCTTTCAGTCCACAACGGAATAAAGCACATACAACTTTCAGCAAGACATTCAGTTGTCAGATTAGAATTAAGATATAATTTCCTAGTTTGGAATTTGTATCATTCTAAATGTCGTACATAGTCAGTCTTTATCGAGTTTCAACCGGAGGCAGACTCCGCTTGACATAGAATCACCAATATGATATATTTTGTCAGATGTAGACAAAATAGGAATTTTATGTTTAGAAATTCAATGTTGTTTGATTTAACAACACTAATCTAATAAGTTTTGCCACGACAGAGATATTGTCGGGCATGTGCCTTTCATTATGATTTTTAAAAAAAATCAACCACTGCTTAGTTCAATTACACTAAGAAATAAATGTCGGAAGCATTATTCATGAGCAATTTTTGTATTTAAGACTGAAATCAGTATAGGCCTACCCTCGATTTCCTCCCACCTTTAAAAAATGAAAAGGTTTTACTAAATTTCTTGTTCACTTACAATACGTTTCGGTGACATTACACAACCTGCCAGAGCAAAAATGAAGCAAGTTATGTTATATTTGTTACACATGAATTCCATTTTCAAATACAACTACAATAATGGCCAATATTAAGTACCTGAGTAGTCACTGCTCTGCAATTCCTGGGGAAATTGATAACTACGCATACATCATATCGACAAGCTGGTTTAGCTATAATGATGTCTGGGTGGTTTTCCTACTTACCAATCATATCATGATGTGAAATCACTGTGTCCTTTTCTTTTCTAGGATCAAGCTACAGTGGTATACTTGAATTTTCTAATGTCCTTTTTCAGATTTCAAGATGTTTAGCCGGATTTTTCGGTGGGTACCTCCTTTGGTGCGAAATCGACGAGAAGCATTTCTACTTCTGCTGTTAATCTCTATGTTAACTGGTGAGTTATACTATGAAAACGGCTATTTCATTTTATTTATTGTTTGAGGTGTTTGTTTGGTTGGGTGTTTGTTTGTTTTTGGTTGTTTTTGTTATTTTGTTATTTTTTTGTTTGTTGGTTTGTTGGTTTATCAACAGCATGTAGTTAACGATATAATATTCGATGCGGTGTTTTGTTGTTTGTTAATTGATAATCACCATTAAAAGGGATCATACAGTATTTGAAATTGATTACTAGGATTGTAGTCGATCCAAGCGAGTTTTGTTGTGATGCCGTTATTATCTTTACAGATTCGGTATAGCGGTAGTTGCTTGCTTTCAGATAATATACATGTAGAGTTATGTATAAATAAGGATAGCAGGCACATTTCCAGAAATGTATTAAATAAAGAACAGAAAAACAAAACCCAGAGGGTCTACGGTTTTACTTTTTGGTCCCAAATAATTGCATCATAAAAATGGGGTTGGTTGATATTCAAATTTTTCTTGACTTGTTTACAAATTGATGACAAGTTTGTTTACGATGTTTTAAAACGAATTCATGATTTGTTGTGACATTATTATTTTAAGAGAAACATTTATACCTCTATTTCAATCACTTGTGTATTTCTCTTTGATATGCATAGTTAATTTAAGAGTCAAATTAGCTTCACAATATTTAATAAGTTATGATCAAATGAATAGAGATGTGTAGAGTATGCCTTGCCTAGGACATGCGGGTGCAATGAGAAATTATAGGGTACTAGGATGGTTTCCATTTATAATTAATAATGTCATAGTATCAACATAAAACTCCAATATATTTTATTTGTACTTATTTTCATGCATTTGTCATTCCAAATATGGTGATAAAAATCATTAATTCTGACATTTTTGAAACATATTGTGACATTTCGGAACTGTCGTCTGCAGACGACTGCCGCGTGGAAAATGCTAACAATTGTTTGTGTATAATACTGATCGTGGAAGATAGATACTTGGTTCTACTGATCTCATTCATTTTGATAAGCTAGGAAATGTACAATAGTTAGTCTTCTCGATTTGTAAAGCTAATGAAGGCAGAGTACGAATGCAGATACGTGGCATTCGATGACTATAGTTCAATAAAGAGTTGTGAACACAAAGACATCGATAAGGCAACAAAAAAAAGAGTTGACTTACCTTTCCGACCGACCCGAATTTTCGGAAATCTAGGGTCGCTATTTATTTTATTTTTTTCAAAAAAAAAATTGAAAAAAAATGGGAAAAAAATTGAAAGAAGCACATAACAATAAAGAAAGATGAAAACGTGTTTTTGAGTAGTATCTGCTTGTTTAAAAATCAAAAAAAAAAATCAAAAATCAAAAAAAAAAATCATTAACTAATCTTCATTGCTAAGAGCTGCTAAGCGACTTTCTTGACAATAATATGGGGAGGTCTCCATGCGCCAGAATCACTATTTGCTCAAAGTCAAATAAAGCAGCCACATTGTCAATGTAGCACGTTATAGGGCGATTGCACGGAAGGTCATTAGTTTAAACTGTCCTCCAGAACAACTCATGCATATGGAGTACAATACTAATCACTTGGATCAATATCAGTAAACAGGTGATTGGTATTGTACTACATGCATGCATGAGTTGTTCTGGAGGACAGTTTGAACTAATGACCCTTCGTGCAATCGCCCTATTGAACAGACGAGTAATGTTGTTGTTTTTATTAAAAAGTTGAATACTATGCTTATACTGTGTAGCCAATCCAAGCAATTAATTGTGATGCCTTTTATTAGTTTACAAATTCGGTAGCGGTAGATACTAAGTCCATTAGTGTAGATTAATATTCGAGTCATTGTAATACAGTCATGGAGCATGACCATTGCGGAGAAGTAAACTCTACGTTGAATGAATTGGTCGTGACAATTATCACCCGGGTGAAGTGTAGAAAGCTAAGTTTTGTGTCATAAGAAGCAGAATTTTTCCAGCATCATCTAACAAAAGTCCCAGAAATTCCATCGCGGGAAAAATATTTAGAGCAAATTGAAAAATGGCCGCCAAATAAATGTCGTCTGAAATATGAAAAGAAATCACTTCGAGTTAAAAGTAAGATAGTGAAAAACAGCCTTTAATAGAGTATTTTTAAAAATAGCCGCCATAATCTTATGAAGTACGTCTGCGTATCTGCGTCTTAAGCTATTACCTATTGCGATTAAAAGTTTTTAGCTATCTATATTAGTGAGAACGCAGTTTTTCCAAAATCCCACATTTTGTGGTGTCTTTTAGAGCTGATGCAAGTTCAAAAGGGGGTCTTAAAAGCTAGCAGAAGAGGGTTGAAAAAGGGGTCTTCAGGGCGGCACATACCTATACCCCTTTCCAATGTCAGCCCCCCCCCCCCCCCCCCCCCCACCCCCCACCGGGGATACACATTGCTCAGAGCCTCCACATTTTTGAATAAGGTGAAGTTCAACCACAGTTCTCCCTTTTCAACCTCCGCATCAACTGTTTCCCCAATATGGTGCACTACACTAAATGGGGTATCCCCTACCCTTAAGTCGGTGTTTAAAGCTATAATCGGAAAGTGTGCATCACAAAATCCTCAATTTAAAAAGACTTGACAGTAATACAATTCCGTAAATGCCTATGATTTTTGATTAATTATGATCAAGACATCACCTACATGCACCCTAACTATAAACCGTGAATATCATCTAGATAAATTTTGAGAGATCTTTCAAATGTGTGCTTTTTACTGGAAACATTGCCGATGACGGCGACATTTTCAAGCCCGTCAGAGAGGTAGTCAACTCCATGGGCGTATTTTTGGAAAATCGAGCAGGCTCACCTACCTATTTTCTTCACCTTTTGTTGAGAAAATGTGATCATCTTTAAGAAAAAAATCACTCTACAAGGTCCAAGTTCGCAATTTAGTGGTCTAAAACAGAGTTTTATATCAGTGTTTTTGTACATATCCCTATGGAGCCCTATTTAGTGGTGTGATCCCAATATAACCTTAACTATATACGATGGTCATTCAATAAGTTCTACCTACTTAAGCTTTTCTAGATTTATATCAATTAGTTATGTAACGTCATTAACCTATAGCTTGTAACCACTAACTGAAATAGTCCCAATATTTGGCTGGACTAGATTAGATTGATACATTTACCAATATCGCTGCAGTTCAAGCATAAACAACAGACTGATACATTGTGGCACTTTACATAGTTAAAACACTTACCTTGGTTTTTCAAATCGATAATCTTGGTTTTTCATTTGAAAAACCTAGTTTTTCGTCTAGCTGTCCGAAAAACTTTCAATTTTTCAATTGATAAACCACGTTTTTCGAGTTAATGGACATTGGGCCTGCCATAGACAGCTATCCAGTGGCGTAGCTCAGGGGGGCAGGCCCCCCCCCCCCCCCCCCCCTTGACGAAAAAACCCAATTTGTGCCCCCGCCCCCAACCTCCCTGAAAAAGGGGTGAGAAAAAAGGGAAATAGGAAACAATTGAGAAAAAAGACCGAGGTTATTAGCCAAATAGAAGGTAAAATTGTACATGTAGTACATTTTACTGTGCGATTTTTTTTGACTGTGCGATTTTTTTTTGACTGTGCGAATTTATTTTTGACTGTGCGAATTCTTTTTGACCTTACACCGCCCCCCCCCCCCCCCCCCCCCCCCACACACACTTACGTGAAATTCACGAGGTAAATGACTAGAAAAAAATGTGGGGCAACCTTTTACGCAAATTTTAGAAATCTTGCCCCCCCCCCCCCCTGAAAAAAAATCCTAGCTACACTGCAAATGTGTTGGTCATTATCTTTGACACATTCGGTTGGGCAAAGCATTTATCTAATTTGTTGGTCAAGATTTACCCAACAAAACCGATCATCACATCAGTTAGGTTTGCCCATTTATTTTGACTAAAACTCGCAACACTCTGGTCAAAACGGTTGAACTTTTAATAAATCAAAATTGTTGGTCAAATTGGTTGGGCAAAGACGACCGATCATGCGCACTGCAAACTAGAACTGCCCAACAGTTGGGCATCATTCCCACCGTTTGCTTGCGAATTCATCATTCATCATTCATCAACGGCAAACGTGGAAGTCATGTCGGTATCGCGTCTGCTGGGGTCTTGGGGCCCTCCACCGTAAATAATAGACACTTTTTCAAAGGTAAGTCACAATTATTATGTTATATACATAATATAATTTCATCAAGAACGAGTTCAAGAATTCCGTGAATAATTGTCTAATTGCAGGCTTGAAAAATGTGCATTTTCTACGGTCATGACGGTAAGCTTACCAATGTTTATAGTAAGCTTACTGTCAATACCGTAGGAAATGTACCGGGTTTTTTTGTAGGTAATAAAATTATGCAATTAGCCTAAATTATTCACGGAATACTTGAACTCGTTCTTGATGGAATCATATCATGTATTTTAATTGTGACTTACAACAGAAGAGGGTGAAAAAGGGGGTCTCCAGGGCGGGACATACCTATACCCTTTTCCAATGTCAGTGCTCCCCCGGGAAATCCTAACCCTAACCAGACGCAATATTTTGACCAACTGTTGGCATTAAGCAAAAGAGTGCCCAATATATGGTTAAATAATTTCATTACATTGACCAACAAATGTTTTACAGAAAACCAACAGTTGGTCAAATATACACAACTGTTTAATCATTATCTTTGCCCAACAATTGGTGAAACATTTAGCCCAACAGTGTTGGTTAATTTCTAACCATTTGTTGGTTAAAACTGTTATCAACAGCAGTTGGTCAAAAGTTTGACCAACAAATTAGATTGTTCATATAAGACTAAACGTTGGTCAAAATGTTGGTCAATTTTTGACCAACCACATTTGCAGTGTACGCCACTGCAGCTATCTAAGTCGGTACATCCATGTATCTTCATTTTTATTGACATAATTATACAAATTGATTATCAACATGTTGTCAATGTTTCTGATTAGATTTTGAGGCCACAGTCAGCTTTTATCTCGCTTTTAACCACTTTTGGTCCAGTTCAAAATGATTTGCCGTCTGTGCATGCTATGGGTTTTATATGAATAATGTCAAATAATTAATTAGCTAATCAATTAATTATCCAAACTGGTTCATTTCTTTGACTTTGTCTAGAAATTTTAATCGTTCGCAAAGCTATTGATTCACAGTTTAATATCACTTTATGCATTTTTCAAGTGAAGAGCGATCAGCTTCGTCAAAAGTGAAATATTATAACCCTGCGTATTATCGGTATAAATCATGAAATACCCTTTTGTAGCGATGTTATAGGCCTACATCTTATAGTTATTTACCAATTTCGTACGTAGTGTAGAATCAATTAAACGGCTAATATGAGTGCAGTGCGTTTGCAGCTGGCCACATTTATTAAGTTGGGATCCTAGTGCGTCACAGGCATACATTTGACAAAAATTACATATGATAATGCTCTAAGCCTAATAACTCAGAAGTATAAATCCAAAGTGTGCAAAAGTATACATTTAGAAAGCTGAGATATCTAGGATTCTGAATATCTACTGTTTGTTCCAGTTTACAGGGTGACTTAGGAAATATAATGTATAGGGTGTAACAAAATAAATAGTACTATGAAATATAATTTACTGTATGCTTCCTAATTTAAAGAAATTGTGCATTAAAATAAATATTGAACCCCAGATTTGAGAAGCCAAAGGCAAGGCCCTTCCGGTCATATATTATTTGTAGGGGTTAGTTAATTGTCAAACGAAAGTATAGGGTGATCAAAATGTGTCAATTTTCACATAAAAAACTATATATTCTGTGTGGACAGTATGACAAAAAATTATATAAATGTTGTTTGTTCAAAAGAAACACTTAAATGAAGTTTATAACAAACTTTACAATTCATTCAAATTTTATTATACAGGGTGTCCAAAAATGAAGAAAACAAAATTCGGCTGATTACTTACAACCTCATTTCTGTACTATGAATTGATTACAATGTTATGCCTGGCATTAATTGCACTGACATCTTTCTAGCATACATAGTTAAAACTGTTGATCTATAGAAATCAGCATTAGATATTGAACAATTTGAAAATGATATAATAGTAGGGTGACAGCGATGGATGTTAATCCTTAACACTAAAAATTGATATTATTGTGCGGATTTGGTGGATAAAATAAGCACTTCCTAGGTAATTAGTATCAATATAATCAGCAAAGATTATCTAAAATATTAAGGAACATTCAATATGATCCGCGCCCTCTTAAAACGTCTGCTGCGGCGAACGGTGAGAGAACGGTATAAGGACGACGCATCCGTTTCGCACCCGTTCGCAGGGCGGTAATGGTTGGTGGTCAATTGCTACACGTGCTGCCAGCATAGTTTTCAAATGATTGCATGGGGTTCGGGCTGTAAGGGTTATCGTATTTAGGGAGTCAAGGGGAAAACACGCGAAATCTGGCAAATCGTGGGTCAGTTACGCTTACAACAAGATATTTCACTGCCCCATCCCTTTCTCCGGGAGGAGGATTAATTCAACCCCACTAGACCAATTTTAATTAACAATACCTGCCCGATGTCTACATTAAGTGTGTGTTTTCGAAAATAGTTAAACTGTAAATAAAACGGATAAACAAATTAATAACCATGCAGGCTTGTAACCATGGCAATAGCGAAGTCATTACCTTGATTAATGTCAACATATTCGACGACGAAGCAGGCAGCAGAGCGTGTATTATTTGGCGAATCAAGGGCAATATTTCAGGGGTACTCAGATACTATTGTCGATGTGGGGCCGGCTATACGGTATTGTTTAAAGAATGTGTACATTAGACTAAAACCCTTCTTGATATGTATGGCTGTCTGTTGATGACTAAACTATTTTCCATTTCAAGCGATTATCTGCCTGCGAATCACTCTCGAAAAGTTTGTGAGACACGACTTGTAATTGTCATCTCCGCTGGTTTTATTTTGTATGAAATAAGTATTACTCTTCCAGTGAAATAAATTGAATGATACCTAACATTAAATGATTTGCTTGACCATTCTGCTCCGGAACGGGAGCGCGTTCGTTTTGAGGGCGTGCTATTTAGTGACGCACTTCCGTAAATTTTTACACGGCGAGACCGTGTTCCATTGGGTGACAAATCGTCGTGCGAGTGCAACAATATCGTATCTGCATTTTGCTGTATTTGCAAGAGAAGCATTTTTATGTTTTTCATACTTATTGTGTTTTTGAGTAAACATATTATGTTATGAAAGTATAAAGATTATTTTCCTTGATGATATAAATTGACCATCGTGTCATAAAAATAAGTATTTGAAAAGATATTGACATTTTTAGATAACGTATCTGCAATAACAAATCTAGTGAGTGCAACAACAACGTATGTGGCAGATACGTTATTATTGCACTTAGAAAACTTGAGAAAATATGAGAAATCAGAGTGCAACAACAACGTATGTGGCAGATACGATATTTTTGCACTGAGAAAACTTGAGAAAATATGAAAATCAGAGTGCAACAACAACGTATGTGGCAGATACGTTATTATTGCACTGAGAAAACTTGGGGAAATATGAGAAAACAGAGTGCAAGAACATCGTAAGTGGTAGATACGTTGTTGTTGCACTCAGAATAATATTAAATTAAATTAAAGTGCACTTACGATATTGTTTTTTATTAATTAAAACATAATTAATTTGTTTTAGAACTTCAAAATTAGCTTTAAATGAGCGCAATTACTTACTCTTTCAAAATATATAAAAAAGTCAATTTCGCCAAAATATCACTTACGACATTGTTGCACTCGCACGACGAAATAAGTTCGATATTTTATAGAGGGCAGGCCTGGGAACGAGACTTTCAATAGAGGGCGGACTTGGGAACGGGACTATGTTTACAAGAAAAAAATTAAAAACAAAAAACAAATCCTATTTTGCAGATTTTCAACCATAAGATAAGTCTCTTATCTCTAAGATAATGTTAAAAAAGCCATCGCTTTATAATACTACAAGTCTTACATTTAACGTAACAAGTATCACACTTACCCTAAAATTCATTAAAAGGGTATAAACTCCCCTTAAAAAAGGTAGTCTCATTGCGGTATTTAGGTTCAAATAGGTGTAATTTCTACCTGTATTGCGAGATGTTGTGGCCACGGGTGAGATAACATCATCGGACTAGCTGGTACCTACGCTGCCCTCAATTAGTTAAGAAGTTAATTTTGTGCAAATAGTTAGGGTTGAAAAGCAAAAATGCAATGATTTCCCAAATTGACGGTTACACGTTACCACGGTAACGCATACCCGTCAATTTCTAGCGCCCTCAAGTGAAACGGGATCTCGTTCCAGAGCTGACTGGTGAAGATATTGTAATAAATTAATAAATTGGGAAACCTCACTTTTTCAAAACGAAATGTCAAAGAGTTAGGGATGGGTGCAATTTGCTGCTCCTTAGCAGCATCCACTTATAATAGGTGCAGCACCTGCTTAACCAGGTGTAACTATGCTCGCAGAGAGTAATACTGACGCACTCATTATCTATTGGTTTACTGAATGATTGCAACGGCTTTTCTCTTAAGCAAAAGAACAGTTTCGCTAAAAAGTAACAACTGAATACGCTAAAAAGGGATCCTTTTTGTAACAAAGCAACATTTTCGCTATATAAGGAACAATTTCGCTAACAACAATGAACAGACTGATTTACCTCAAATCTTTCAACCATGGATCCACTTGGCATGTGAATATTTATTATAGATTGTCTATTTGTTTGTTTGTTGGGTCGTTTGTTTGTTTGTTTGTTGGGGTGATTTGGGTGTTTGTTTGTTTGGTTCGGTCCCTTTGTACCCATTGCCCCCCCCCCCCCCCAGCCATGGAGATTCCTCAGAGTTCGGTACATGTGTACCCATTGCCAACCAAGTGGAGATTTCTCAGAGTTCAGTGCATCATATCACGTGCAAATCAAACAATGCTTAGATAACAAATCGCTATCGTAAAACATATTGTGTTAAAGCAACTTTAACTGAAAACTGACAAGAAAGCCTTACATACATGACATTTGTCCACGGTTTATCTGTTTTCAGGACACGATGTTCAAGTGCAAGCTCGCGTTTGCGTAGTTGGAAGAGAATACGCCCCAAATCATCAAGGCACTGCTTGGTGGTGGGTTTTACCTGACCCTGATCCGTGCGGTTGCACAGAAGTTCGATTTAGTAATTCAGCCTGCTGGAACAGTAACGGGGTGAATACAATACGACCACAAAATCCGGTGTATGTCGGAAGTCCATTATTTTCTAGTGATGTTCAGAAGATCAGGCGTCATTATGGCTTAAAATGTGAAGGTAAGTTCAGGATTGTAAAACTCCCTTCAAAAGCCTATTTAGATCACAATTAAACATCAGAATGAAGTGGCAGATATTTGTTGCTCTATCACGGCAATCTCTTTGTGCGTTTCTTTAAAACCCCGGTCAGTCCGTGCGGACACACGTTCGGATCCTATCCCACAATCACTGACGAAGCGCTAGCGTACATTCTAAACAAGGAGCCAAATGGACAAATCGTGTTTGCGCAAATAACAGTGTCCTATTCCAAAGTTACGATGTCCGTAGTAAAATATTTGTTATGATATGATACTCGCGTATTTCTAGAGAGAACGTACATGTATTAGGGCTGCAGATCAAACCAAACAGACGCTTCGTTAAGCAAAAACATTTTTAGGGCATAATGCTGGATTTGTTTATTTCAAGTCAAAGTCAACACTTTGAGGCTTCTCTATATACTTTTTACACGATTCTACTTAATAAATAGTTTGCAAGTTGTAGCCCCATTAAAATACCATTGACATAACGATTTGATATTTACCAGAGGCTAGATTGTTGGCTATAGACCACAATAAATTTGGTTACGAAACTCTGAATATGTATTAAAGAGATGTGGTGTCGGCAGCGTCCTCAATTACAAAAATATATGATAAAAACTGGGATTTGTATATTTTTACAATTGTATTACATGTATGAACTTACACCTATAAGGATTAAGAAAAAGCAGCCCCCTTTGTACAACAAAACGTCGATTCAAAAATGCTGGTAAAGCCGCAACCAGCATTTTACATGGTTAATGGTGGTGTCAGGTTCATTATTTGAATTATAAATTGTCCTAATCATAACACTGGAACCTTGATGTAACACGAGGGATTATACAAAATAATGGTACACGATACATATATAATATTCAAATATCAATCTTTAATCTATAAATACATATTATCATAATTCATATACAGTTGTATATATCGACATAAATCATTATAGTACATTCTGTTGTCATGAGCAGATTATCATTTAAAAATAAATTCACATTCATGTAAGGACTGTATATTATGTGCAATCCAATAGTATCTAATTAGATCATCGATTCATTACTCATTGGGGTTTTGATGATCGAGGTAAAATGTCTGTTTCGCAGCAATTAATCAATCCTTCGATTGATAAGGGATCATGTCATATATTACACATACAATTCATCAAATCAACATTTCATATTTTTGTAATATGCAAATCAATATGGACAATCAAAGTTTATCGTTATGGAAATACCTCGAAGACAAACGATGACGTGTAACCATGGTAACGTTGTTTCTTCATACGCTTTCCCGCGATTATAGATTCTGTGATTTGCGTTTATCCGGGTAATGTCTTTTCGCGTTAACATCTAATAGTCTAATAGAAGTATGCGTGGTGGTACTCTTGTATTGGAATCCAGGCTATGTGATGTCCACTCCGGACCCAGATTGAAGGCCATTCATATATCATAGATGAATGACCAAATCAGGTAATTACAATGTTATTGCTAATGGGTGTTGTGCATCTTCACATTATCTCCTCTTCCTTTCCGATTAACCCTTTAATCGTCTGCATATAATATCATGGGACTGTACACGTTTGTCTAAGCTACCTTTTGCTTAGATATTTTATTTACATCCGATGCAAATAAAGAAGAGTCGAGAGATGAGAAAAAAACACATCTGATGTGTGTCTTGTCTGATGTAACAATGCGTGTACATGCTTTTGAATTTTGCGCGGTACCACTAGTGCCCGATCGCGTTTATAGCAACCGTTACTAAGATAAGCATAGCCCGTCGTATCGATACGCGGGGTGAGTGACGGTAATACGTTATAATGTCGCGTGCGCCAAACAAATAGTACATAGTAATGAGAATTATTATTATCCTTAAAAACGACCGTGACAATGACCCCCCATTTAAGATAAATGTTATAAACATTTGTCCTAAAAGGGATAATACTAATTAATGTTACTTCCAACTTGAACAATATTATATCTGAATATGCAAATGGATTTTCTATCAAACACCTGATATTCAACACTAAGGGTGATTATAGACTTAGTTCTATTAAATATCAAATTAATTTAATGACGCAACAGCCCTACTTAGAAAATCGGCGCCTATGTTGTCACTACCTTTGATTGCCTCAATGCGAAATCTATAGGGCTGTAAAGCAAGAGCCCAACGCATAATGCGCCCATTTGCCACCTTTGACTTTTGTACACACTTCAGAGGTTGATGATCTGTTTCTATGGTAAATTGTGTACCGTAGAGGTATGGTTCGTATTTCTGTACGGCCCACACTATGGCTAAGCACTCTCTTTCTATAACTGAGTAGTTGCGTTGGCAAGATGACAACTTTTTGCTCGCGTATGCGACCGGGAATTTGTCGTTATCTACATATTGCATTAGTACTGCTGCCATGCCAATATCACTTGCATCAGTTCTCAAGATAAACGGTTTGGTTAAGTCTGGTAAATGTAAAATCGGTGAATTTACAAGTTTACTCTTTAAGGATTCAAAAGCAATTTCTTGACTTTCTCCCCATCGAATCTTGTTTGGTTCACCCTTTTTGGTCTTATCAGTGAGTGGGGCGGCTATGATAGCATAGTTAGGAATGTATGCCCTATAATAACCGGTCAACCCCAAATATGATCTGAGTTGAGATTTGGTTTCAGGTCTATTTGCCTTTTGTACAGCTTCGATCTTTGCTGGCCTAGGTTTTACTTGACCTCTCCCAACAACATGACCTAAGAACTCGACCTCAAAAAATGCGATAAAACATTTTGACGGTCTAGCTGTTAGTCCAGCAGCTCTGAGGCGTTTGAAAACTTCTTTGAGAAGCTGGATATGTTCTTCATATGTGGAAGTGTGAATCAAAATATCATCGATATAATTATCAACGTGATCAAGACCTTTCAGAAGTTTTCTCATAATACGACTGAAACTAGCGCCTGAATTTACCAATCCAAAGGGCATAGTGTTGAATTGGAATAACCCATGATGGGTGATAAACGCGGTTATATGCTTGACTTCATTTTTCATCGGAATCTGCCAATAACCCTTGCTTAGATCGATTTTTGTGAAATATCGGTCATTTGCTAGTTTAGCAAAGATTTCGGACTGATCAGGTACTGGTTCGGCGTCGAACACTGTTTTTGCATTGACAAATCGATAATCTACGCAGTATCGATCATTCCCATCTGGTTTCTTTACAATTACCAGAGGACTAGCATATGGACTATCGCTAGGTTCAACAATGCCTTGTTTGATCATGGATTCAATTTCGTCTTGAACCTTACTTCTCACAGCATGTGGAACGGGGTATGGTTTTCGCCTAACAGGATTGCTGTCATTCAATTTTATATCATGTTCCCCTAGATTGGTTTTTCCTGGCAAGTCAGTCAAGATATCTTGATAACTATTGACTAGCCTTCTTATTTGACAATTTTGTTCTTTACTCAGATCTACATTGACTTGTACATCATTGCTGTTCTCTTTAGATTCAAGAATTGGGAGTTCAATGAGATTTTTGTCTTTCTGACCAGACTCGGAAGAGTCTATTCTGTAAGATTCGGGATCATCCTCAATGATGGATGTGCATGCTAATTGAAGTATTTCAGGAGTGTAAATGTATGACGCAGTAATATTCGTTGATACATTGGCATTGTCAACATCTACCCCTTCATTGCGCCTAATGTACTTTTTAAGCATGTTAATGTGGAAGGTTTTTTGCCTATTGCCAAAATCGATCGTGTAATCCATGCTGCTCTTTTTTGTTATAATAGGATATGGTCCTTTCCATTGCATTAGTAGCTTATTGTTGTCGGTTGGCAGTAAGAGAAGTACTTCATCGCCTACTTCATATTGTCTGGGTTTTGCTTTTTTGTTGTACTGGACTTTGTATCTGTCACGCGACTTGGCCAATTCTTGATGTGCTAGTTTGCAAGTTTCTTCGAGTCTATTGCGCAAGTCAATTACATATTGGTATGTGCTTAAGGTCTCAGATTGATGTACCTCGTTTGTCCACAGTTCTTTCAGGATCATCATCGGTCCGCGCACAGTCCTACCGAACAAAAGTTCAAAGGGTGCAAAACCTGTGCTATTCTGCGGGGTCTCCCTATAAGCAAATAAAAGTGGACCTATATATCTATCCCAGTCTTTGGGTCTTTCAGCACACATTTTCTTAAGCATATGCTTAAGTGTACCGTTAAACCTTTCCACCAATCCATTACATTTTGGATTATATGGAGTACTAGTGATCTGTCTGATGGATAGAAGCCTACTTATTTCTTTGGTGACATTAGCTGTGAATTGAGTCCCTTGGTCTGATAAGACTTCTTTGGGGAAACCTACTCTACTATATATGTTCAATAGCTCTTCAGCTACCCGCTCAGCCTCTATTGACTTGAGTGGGACAGCTTCAGGATATCTGGTGGCATAGTCAACTAAGACTAGAATATATCTATGCCCGCGCTCTGAACAAGGAGCAATTGGACCTACTAGGTCTATGGCCACCCTATCAAACGGAGTGTCTATTAATGGAGTAGTTCCTAGAGGGACTTTCGTAACTCTACCTTTCTGTAGGGTACGTTGACATATGTCACAAGACTGGCAATATCGCCTTATGTCTGCTTGTATGCCTGGCCAATAAAAATTTGACGTGACTTTAGATATCGTTTTATTGATACCTTGGTGTCCGCCCAATATGGATTCATGAGCTAGTTTCATGACCTCGTTCCTGAATTTTAGGGGAACTACCACTTGTGTATGGACATTTCCATGGTCAATATTTGGCGATACAAATTCACGGAATATAATACCATTTCGTTTTACAAATTCGCATGAATTTCCCTTATGTATATCGGTGTTTTGTTTTGTGCTCAATATACGTATTTTGGCAAGAGTCACATCGGTTTGCTGTTCATCACGCAGTTTATCTACAGTGACAATATCAGCCATTGGTTGGGTTACTTTTAGCGGTTTGAATGACTTATTCTTCACCTTTTTCTGATTCCTAGTTTCTACAGCAGCACCTATATCATCGGGAATTTGATCAACTAGCTTTGTTGTCACAGTATGTGTAGGTCTAGTTGTTGGCGTCGGACTTGGAGTTGCCACGTCAACATTACTAGACTTGTTTGTTTCTGGCATAATTGGGGTTTTAGTCATATTTGATTTTGTCATATTCTGTGAATATTTCCAAGAAGGGTTAGGTTCTAATGTAGCCCCACGCACATTTCCGATTATCAAATCGTATACCGGGGTTTTCATACAAACCGCTGATACTCGACCTGTTATGAACGGCGTGTCAATATATATCATGGCTACGGGGAATCTACGTACAGTGCCGTCGATCATTGTACATGACACATGACGACCTGTAAGGGCTTCATTTGGAACGTGTGAACTTTTCACTACAATTCCGTCACAACCTGAATCACGCATCACATTAACTTTGGTATTATCAACATAACCGTCAGAAATGATCATGTTACCTTCTGTTGATCTACACGTGCATGCGGCACTCATTAATGGCACTCGATGGCCACAGATGAGTTCGAAATGACCCTTTTCTATAGCACAGTCAATATGATGATCGTTGGTGTTAGTTGTCATGAACGAAGCCTCGATGACTTCGTCAGTACTGTTACATGATGTATTCAGTTTGCAACTTTGACAAATAAAATCTTGATTAGAACCACTTGGATCATTGTTTTGGTCAAATGTCTCTTTTTCAACATTCTCGTCACTACTTGTACTATCATTGTTCTCCTCGAGAGTTTCGTCTCTGACAATATCGAAGAGCATTGACATTGCTGGAACAAATGATTTTGGTGCAGATCTACAACTTCTCCAATAATGACCGACTTTATTGCAAAAGTGACATGTTGGCAATGGTTTGTTTAATTTTGAAGAAGGTCTATCTGGTTTTGTATTGTCACCTGAATTTGGCTTACTGGTTGAATAACCACTTGGCCTTGAGGTAATTGATGTTTGAGTCTTACTCTTGGTGGCCTGACTATTTTGTCTAGTTTGTATACGAGATGTATGTGGCCAGCCTCTGTGAGCTTCAAGATACCTTTCGGCAATTCGGGTGACCTCTCGATGATCTTGTGGACCCCTTTCTTTCACAAATATTGATATGTCATTTGGAACACTGCTAAGGAACTGGTCGATTGTCAAAAATTCCATGATATCCTCATACGTTTTGTGAACATTCGATAGCTCAACCCACTTATGAAGATATGAACATATTCTATCATAATATTGGGACGCTGTCTCACACCCCTCTGGTCTTGCGTTGGTGAATTTTTGCTTATAACCATCGGGAGTCAGATTATAGGCTTTCAAAATGGCAGCTTTGAGAAAATCATAATCATGGGCCTCAGCCAAAGGTAATGTGGAATACACGTGTAATGCTTTTCCAGATAATAGAGAAGATATATTGATCGCCCAATCTTCTCTTCGCCACTTCTGAATAAGGGCGTAACGCTCAAAGCGCTGGAGATAAACGTTCAAATCATCCCTGTCTTCACAAAAAATTGGTAGTTTGGGTGGTTTAGCCTTATTACTTTCGGTTGCAATGTTTGCATTAATTTGATTGTTCTCCTTACGTAATTGCTCTAATAGCATCAATTTGTCAATTTTCTTGTCTTCCGCAACTAACCCAGCGTGAGCGGCTTGTATTTTACGTTCTTCAAAGAGTCGCTGTTTTTCATTTTCTTCTTTCTCTGTTTCTCTCACGCGCGATCTTTCTTGGCGTTCAGCGTCGCGTTCTTGACATAATCTAGCTCTTTCTTCTTGCACAAACTTACGCAGTTCAGCGCCAGTATATCCTAGCCTTTCGCCTGTTTCGGTTAGCTGCTCAAGCTCTATTGCGCTTGCGGTAGGCATTTTGAATGCGCACATATACAAAGTATTACAGACAATTAATAGGATAACCAAGACACCTATTTGTAACAAATAAGAGTCAAATACCGACTTACATCTGTGCAGCGAGGTAGGAAGAAGAGATATGTCAAGCTTGAAGATGACTATCTATAATTATTTTCATTCAATATGAATGACACAATTATCAGCATAAAATGGCATAAATTATTATTTGTATGACCAGCCGGTGTTACGAGGTTCGTACGTATTATTTAAACAGAGGATTAGGTTCTCGGACGAGCCCCCATTGTCAGGTTCATTATTTGAATTATAAATTGTCCTAATCATAACACTGGAACCTTGATGTAACACGAGGGATTATACAAAATAATGGTACACGATACATATATAATATTCAAATATCAATCTTTAATCTATAAATACATATTATCATAATTCATATACAGTTGTATATATCGACATAAATCATTATAGTACATTCTGTTGTCATGAGCAGATTATCATTTAAAAATAAATTCACATTCATGTAAGGACTGTATATTATGTGCAATCCAATAGTATCTAATTAGATCATCGATTCATTACTCATTGGGGTTTTGATGATCGAGGTAAAATGTCTGTTTCGCAGCAATTAATCAATCCTTCGATTGATAAGGGATCATGTCATATATTACACATACAATTCATCAAATCAACATTTCATATTTTTGTAATATGCAAATCAATATGGACAATCAAAGTTTATCGTTATGGAAATACCTCGAAGACAAACGATGACGTGTAACCATGGTAACGTTGTTTCTTCATACGCTTTCCCGCGATTATAGATTCTGTGATTTGCGTTTATCCGGGTAATGTCTTTTCGCGTTAACATCTAATAGTCTAATAGAAGTATGCGTGGTGGTACTCTTGTATTGGAATCCAGGCTATGTGATGTCCACTCCGGACCCAGATTGAAGGCCATTCATATATCATAGATGAATGACCAAATCAGGTAATTACAATGTTATTGCTAATGGGTGTTGTGCATCTTCACATTATCTCCTCTTCCTTTCCGATTAACCCTTTAATCGTCTGCATATAATATCATGGGACTGTACACGTTTGTCTAAGCTACCTTTTGCTTAGATATTTTATTTACATCCGATGCAAATAAAGAAGAGTCGAGAGATGAGAAAAAAACACATCTGATGTGTGTCTTGTCTGATGTAACAATGCGTGTACATGCTTTTGAATTTTGCGCGGTACCACTAGTGCCCGATCGCGTTTATAGCAACCGTTACTAAGATAAGCATAGCCCGTCGTATCGATACGCGGGGTGAGTGACGGTAATACGTTATAATGTCGCGTGCGCCAAACAAATAGTACATAGTAATGAGAATTATTATTATCCTTAAAAACGACCGTGACAGGTGGTATGCCAACAACGTTCTAAATGTTTTGAAACACATCTATACAGACAAAGAGATTTTATTTTGAAAGTTGGTCATTATTCGTTCTCATTTCAGTTTGTGTTGATCCACTTGGTATGGAAGATGGAAGGGTACAAGACCGTCAGATCACAGCTTCTGGTCACCCTGTTCAGGGTATAAAAGACCATAGTCAAAAGTATGCACGACTGAATCGTCCTGGTGATGATACAAGCGTCGGAGCTTGGTGTGCTGCCAATAGCAACCCATGGATTCAGGTGGATCTGGGTGTGTCCAAGCTTGTGTCAGGGATAATATTGCAAGGAAGGGCAGACTGCTGTGATCAGTGGGTGACCAAGTACGGCGTCAATTATAGCAATGATGGAATTTCTTGGCTGAACGCGGAGAGTGTTAACCCCGGTGGCGTGGTAAGAAAGCATCCGGTTGATTTAACCTCTATTCCATCACCTCAATCATATTTCTTTTACACAAGGAACTCATACCTAACAGTAATGATTTCTATTCTATTTTCATTACCATCTCCATCAAAGGCCTAAATGAAATAAACCCTCCGTGTTCCGTTCATCGTAATACACACTGCCGCCATATATTCCTTTTCGAATCTATACTAGCGTAGCACAACTGTGTACACCTAACACAAAAAGATCTAGACCAGGTGCTTTGATGTTAATTAATTCAAAATCAATAATCGGTGCCCGATATCCGAGATCTACATTAAATGAGCGAATTTCTTCTCCGTAGTTTGATACCTCATTCATAAAAATCGAATGGAGACGTTTAAAGTTATGGTGAGTTCAATATCCACGCGTAGACACTACAACAAAGTTGCACTAGAATTGGTTTTCTATGGGATATCATTGATTTGTATAATTGTCCACTGTGATGCGCTATCCTAACCAGTCAGTTATGTGGATGAATAGGTAACACGCATGACAGGGAGTCTTTACATAGACACTAGCAATGATATCCCATAGAATCCCAATTTTAGTGCAACTTTATTTTCGTTATTTGTGGTCATTTAAATCATCATAACTTCAAAACTATCTTCTCGATTTTTATGGATGAGGTATCAAGCTACGAAGACGGAATTTTCTCATCTATAACATGTCTAATGTATAGATGGGGTGACAGCAACGGTTGAAGGGACTGGACTGTCGATACATGCTTGAGGGGACAGCATTATGACCACAACCATGACATCGCTGTCCATTATGCCTTATTGCCCTTTTATGCTTTGCCGCGAGTTTTTAAAGCACGGGTCCTAAACAAAACAGGATGCGCGCGCACACCGCCGGTCAAAGAACAATGGCAACTGCCGACCCGTGCCAGGCATGACGTCACGTGTCACCCATCTATATCTCAGATTGTTGTTACCGTTAGCCAACATTCAAAGCATCTGGTTTGGAACATTTTGTGTTAGATGTATATTTATTTGTTGGGCTATTATCTTGCTCTTATTCATCATGCACTGTAAAGTGCGTTGGTGCGCATTTTCCGCGTCTCTTTTACGCCCCGCGGGAATATGCGAATTTTTTACACATTTTTATGCCTTTGTTATATACGCAATTTTGTTATATTTTTGTTTGTGTTATTGTTATAATTCACCTGAGCGAAAGCATGCTTGTTGAAATTTTATTTCGTGTAATTTATAACTGTGAGGAAGACAATTTAATTATGCAATATATTTCTTATAAATAACACGTACTCATACATCAGTTTAAATATCGTTCATCCTTATCAAAAATGATTTGTTTAACGATTAAATGCTTTGAACCAATCCTTATGCACACTATAGTTTGTTTGGCTCGGTTTTTATCTCTCCTCGCGCAAAAGTTATTCAAGCGTAGCGCTAGCGTTAATGGGCAACTCGCACGCAGTTTTGGCTACACGCACGCGTTACGCATATGATGGAATTCACTTGTCGTTTTCATTCGCGCCTGCGTCCTTCTATAGTCATTCGCTGCTGTAAGGGAGTTTCGCCAATTTGGAACTGATCAAACTATAGTAACACTGAAACCTTCATAACTCAAATTTGTTTTACGAGTGGTATTCAATAAATACCTGCAACCATTTAAAATCTCTGAACCGTGACATGTGTCAATAAAATAAACTTATGATACTTAAACTGTAAGCCTTACCCCTTTCTCACGGAAAAATTCAAACATGTGGATCATTTTTATCATGTAATTTCAGTACTATAAACATCATTGTCTCTGGGCACTGAAAATTGACAAGAATCAGCATTATAAATCAAGCGCCAATATTAACACTGTTAACATGGTTAACGCATATAAACACTGCTTACAAATATAGTAACGACTTTTTTCGAGACACCCTGTGTTTTATTCCTAGGACCCCTACTAATTTCGAAATATGGGGAAAAACGATTTTTTTTTCCCTGCGCATTTTGACACCTCATTTGTCACAATAGCACCAATATTGATGAAGCAGTGGCCATTTGAATAACAAATGATGCAGTTTCCAATGTTGCACTTAATGCATGCATAAACTTGTCTTTCAAATTTCCCGCCATTGTAACATTTAATTCCCTAACCTGTGCCCTGAGATCACGGTATTCACAGTGCTGAAATGTAATGATGTAAATGACCTACGTGTTCGAGATTTTCTGTGAGAAAAGAGTAAGACTTATAGTTTAAGTATCATAAGTTTATTTTACTGACACGTGTCACGGTTCAGAGATTTTCAATGGTTGCAGGTATTTATTGAATGCCCCTCGTATATTTCATCATAGACCTTCACTGGGAATTCAGATAGAAACACAACAGTCACCGGTTGGTTTGCTTCGAATGTGAGGGCATCAATGATTCGAATTCTCCCTATTGCAAAGAACGGTCACTTTTGCTTGAGATTCGAACTTCTCGGTTGTGAAGGTATGTTGTTGTCAATATTAACAGCCATGTTCGACTGACTATCAAAACCTACCAAAGACATGCTAGATGCATAGGTTTATTCGGGCTGACGGATTTCTCGGATATGTCAATCAAACACTCTGTGCAAAAAAACAGATCAAATCAACGTGAATTCCATATCTGGGAGCCATTGCAGAATTAGGGCAATTATTAAATTTGACATCAGTCAGTTATTTGGGAATCTTGTGATGTTGGCCAACCACAAACCTCTTGCCTCGGTATTCGTTATATAGTAATTATAAATTTGACATCAGTCAGTTTTAATGTTATTAGTGACAGTTAATGAGGAAATCATTCATATTTGAGTGCCTACCCCCAGCCCATGCACAATAAATACTATTTTCTGATGGGATGTTGCCAATAACGTTATTCTAAATGTTTTAAAATACGTCTACACAGACAAAGACATTTTATTTTGAAATTTGCCGAGCAAGAATCAGAAAGTTGGTCATCATTCGTTTTCATTTCAGATTGTGTTGATCCACTTGGTATGGAAGATGATAGGGTACAAGACAATCAGATCACAGCTTCTAGTTACCCTGATCAGCATCCAAGATACCATGGTGAAAATAATGCACGACTGAATCGTCCTTCTGATGGTGCAAGCATAGGGGCTTGGTGTGCTGTCAATATTGAACTCGACCCATGGATACAGGTGGATATGGGTGTCACAAGGCTTGTGTCAGGAATAGTGTTACAAGGAAGGGCAGATTATGATCAGTGGGTGACCGAGTACATTGTCAATTATAGCAATGATGGAATTTCCTGGCTGAACGCGGAGAGTGGCAGAGTAAGAAACCTCTACTCCATCGCCTTAATAAAAGTGTTTCTGCATAAAGAACTCATACCTACCAGTCATTGCCTCTATTCTATTTTCATTACCATCTCCATCAAAGATCTCACATCGCCCTCCATATTACTATGTTTAATCTATAAAAATGTCCGTTTTAATAGCACAACTTTGTACACCTAACACAAAAAGATCTAGACCAGGTGCTTTGATGTTAACTAATTCAAAATCAATAATCGGTGGCCAATATCCGAGATGTACATTAAATGAGTAAATTTCTTCTCCGTAGTTTGATACCTCATTCATAAAAATCGAATGGAGACTTTTAAAGTTATTGTGATGTCAATAGCCACGCGTAGCCACGCCTAACTACAACAAAGTTGCACTAGAATTGGTTTTCTATGGGATATCATTGATTTGTATAATTGTCCACTGTGATGCTCTATCTGAACCAGTCAGTTATACAGACATTTTGACTGCGTAATCACACACTAGCAATGATATCCCATAGAATCCCAATTTTAGTGCAACTTTATATTCGTTATTTGTGGTCATTTAAATCATCATAACTTCAAAACTATCCACTCGATTTGTATAGATGATGTATCAAACTACGAAGAAGAAATTTGCTCATCTAACATGTCTAATGTATAGATGGGGTGACAGCAACGGTTGAAGGGACTGGACTGTCGATACATGCTTGAGGGAGCACTGAGCAGCATATGACCACAACCTAGGGGGGTGGGGTACCGCGCCATTTTGTCCCGAAGCAATGGTTATGACGTCATATTTTTGTCGATTTTCAGAACTCTTGTATTGGATTTACGTGCAAAAAATATGCCCTTGGCATCATACTTTCCCAGGTGTGCAGTTCATTTTAAATTTCAGATGTTCTAAAATGGATGGTTTTCTTAACAATTCGAGAAAGAAAATCGAACTGCACACCTCAGAATTGCAAAAAAAGCATAAAACAAGTCAACTTTTTTGTGCCTTTGAACAGAGTGGCGGCCGGGATTGTAGAATTTAACACAGTGCATTAACCCATGACCCATGATATAAATAAAATATTTGCTATACATTTTTTCAATTAGCACGGTTAGTGTAGTAGATAGCAAGTCGACATGAGGAGCGAGAGGTTGTGGGTTCGAGCCCCATTAGGAGCACTTTTTGTTTTATATGCTGGATTTGCTTAGCATCATATGTATGCTTGCCCACGCGGACACCACACTGCTGACGTTTACCGTATCAGTTTACGCCATTTTTTCTCTCGAAAATGTCAAAAAAAATTACCGTTCTTTTAAAAATAAGAATTATAAGCAAATTACAAACACATTTTGTGCGAGAGCAACACACACATTTGGCAAAAATGGCACAATAAAAATCCGTTCGTTATAAATAAATGGACATGGTTAAATAATAAAACTATCACAATACAGTCGTAAATCTCTGTGGCGTGCGTAGGTTGGCCATGTCGTTGGCAATCGGAAATCACGGGTTCGAATAATCCCATTATTTTTCTATTTTTTAAACTTGATGGTATATTAATGTAACATCATTGTTATGTCAATTGTTATCAATTATAAATGCCGCCCATGCGTTTATAGTTTTCTTTTTATTTATTTATCTATCATAAATGTATCCTTGATTTATTTAACTTTGTATCTAAACAATTAAAATGCGTAAACAATTATATATTTGCTCGATAAATAGAGTGATTTAACTTGAGTTCAGTTTGATAATATGATAGCCGCAAAACTTGTTGTAAAACCATTTTACCAGTGTGTCCAACAATTTCTCCTTTGCACACTTTGGTAATACATTCAGAGATGTCACTTTTAGCTTGTTATAGCTAGGCTCAATTATAAGCAAGTTTGCGACCGGGTTTGCGACCTCTATAACTTTAGGCTGGTAACACAATCCCACAGTGCATTTCGTTAAAACAGTGTACATTATTTTTCCACGATACGTATCACGTGATAACCACGATCGATTTCGCAAAATATTGCAAAATGGCGCGGTACCCCAGCCCCCCCTAACCACAACCATAACAACACTGTCCACTATGCCTTATTGCCCTATTATGCTTTGCCGCGAGTTTTAAAAGCACGGGTCCTAAACAAAACAGTATGCGCAAAAAAAAATGGCAACTGCCAACCAAATGCCCGGCATGACGTCACATGTCACTCTATATCTCAGATTGTTGGTACCGATTATTAATTTTAGATAAGCCAACATCAAAGCATATGGTATGGAACTTTTTGTGTTAGATGTATTTCTTGCTCTTATTCGTCATGTACAGTAAAGTGCGTTAGCGCGCAATTTACGCCTTCCTTTTACGCCCCGCGGGAATATGCGAATGTTTACACATTTTTACGCATTTGTTATATACGCAATTCTGTTAGATTTTTGTTTCTGTTATTGTTAGCATAACTCGTACTCATAAATAAGTTTAAAAATCGTTCATCCTTATCAAAAATGATTTGTTTAACGATTAAATGCTTTGAACCAATCCTTATGCACACTATAGTTTGTTTGGCTCGGTTTTTATCTCTCCTCGCGCAAAGGTTATCCAAGCGTAACGCTAGCGATTATGGCAACACGCACGCAGTTTTTGCTACACGCATGCGTTATGCATATGATGGAATGCGCTTTTTGTCTTCATCCGCGCCTGTGTCCTTCTATAGTCATTTGCTGCTGTAATGAGGCTTCGCCAATTTGGCGCTGATCAAACTATAGTAACACTGAAACCTTCATAACTGACATTTGAGTACGTATGACATACCAATGAGAGTTGTTTTATATTTCATCATAGACCTTCACTGGTAATTCAGATAGGACCACACCAGTCACCAGTTGGTTTGCTTCGAACGTGAGGGCGTCAATGATTCGAATTCTCCCTATTGCAAAGCACACACACTTTTGCTTGAGATTCGAAATACTGGGTTGTGAAGGTATGTTGTTGTCAATATTATCAGCCATGTTCGACAGACTTCACTCTAAAAACATACCATAGATGCATAGGTTTATTTCGGGCTGACGGATTACACGGATATGGTTTATCGATCAAACACTCTACAAAAATAACGAGTACATTTTTCAATGTGAATTCCGGATCTAAGGGCCATTTCCAAATTCGGGCAATAATTAAACCAAAATGTGACGATTAAAATCATAAAAAGTACAATAAATTAATCCGTACCATATAATCCGTGAAAGAAGTTTACACAAATCTAGGTTAACAATGAAATTAATGTTTTGTTTCATTTTGCAGATAATGAGGATTCTAAATAGTAGCATCGAATTTACATAAACGTGATGTGGAGGGCAATATTAAGGATTTAGACAACTGTAAATCCAAAGCTAAATAGATAAATGCAATACTAACACTTTCCACGCGGTAGTCGTCTGCAGAAGACAATTCCGAAATTTCACAACATGTTTCAAAAATATCAACATTATTGAATTTCATTATCATAATGAAATCACCTTGAGAAATGCATAAAAATTACAAATAAACTACAACTATTGCTTAGTAACCGCGTGGAAAGTGTTTTAAAAAGACTGATACTAAAGAACCTCATATAATATATCGGTCGTTTCAGTGTATCTCAATGTTAAGGTAGGTTGATACTAAAGAACCTCATATAATATATCGGTCGTTTCAGTGTATCTCAATGTTAAGGTAGGTTTTACATTCTGTCATAAACTGGATCTTAAATGATCGTACTGCTTTTCCTGCGGGGAACAGCACCGAAGTAAAATAGTACCACTCTTTAATGATGTTACCGATAGACCATGAATCCAGAGAGCCTTGACCGAATACCTTTTCATGTCAATCAACTGATAATTTTAAACAATATTGTGTGCAAAAATATTTAATAATAATGCTTAATCGTTTAGTGCGATATTTCAAATCTTACTTGTAAGCATCCTAGTTAGCTAAATGTCGTTATTGTGATTTAATATGAGGGAGTATGCTGTCTGTCTGTTTTTTTTAGTGGATTTTTTTTTTTCTTTCAATTTTTTTTTTTTTTTTCCAATTTTTTTCCAATTTTTTTTTCAATTTTTTTTTCTTTTTCAATTTTCTCAAAAAAATCTTGCAAAATCCAACTTTTTGACCAAACAAATGACGATCAGGTCTAAATTGAAAAAAAATAAAAAAATAAAAAATCCGCAGACCACATTAGATTTTCAGTCTCTCATGTCATCTGAGACAAACTTTTTTTTTTTTTTGGCCTTATGCGAAATGCGGTATCTTTTTTATATGAGACGGGCTCTGTGAAAGGTATGTTTTGAAACTACCATAGTAGATACAAATTACATTTTGTTGAACTGTATTTAACTCCTGATGTAATCTGTAGCTTGATATTATGGTACTTGATGTTAAATTAAAATTTAAAGACGCATCATTTTCAATGCGTTGAAATGCGAATTTGAAAAGCTACGCGCACGGTCTTCTGAGACAAACCCTTTTATTTTAATTTGGCCTAATCTACAGGGTGTCCCAAAAGTCTATGCACGTTTTTGAAGAATCATATCTCATAAAATATAAATCATATGGTATAAATTTAACCATATTTTGATAGACGAGATTTGGGAAATTATCCATTCTGAAGTTGGTGGATACATTTTTGAACACAGGAACTGTGCATGATCTGTCTAGATGTGGTAGAAAAAAGACTGTTTGATCAACAAGTCACATTGATGTTATAAGACCAAAGAGATCTATTCGCCGACTTTCCGCAGAAAACAAGATTAAAAGATCAACTGTTCACAGAATTATGCGTAAGGACTTGAAGAAGTTTCGTACAAGATTGAGATCAAACAAAGCATTTAAACTAGATTTCACTATAGAAACGAAAATTATGTGTGATATAGTTTGTTATTATGAATGGGATCACTGTAAGGTAAAATTTTAAATATTACATTTGACGGATCACTTTCCGTGTAACCAACTCTACCCGTCTTTTTGTTAATCTCAATAGGTATGGATTTATGAACTTTATTCCTCCGAAGTATAAAATTACATTTTTGCAGTATACATATTTTTCTTCTAGGGTGGCATTAAAAACATATGTTACTCCAATGTTTGGTATCAAAATTATTTCCCACATCTCCTCTTTCTAAATATGTATTCATATTTTCAATACGACTTATATTTTGTAAAATACAAAGCTTCAAAGTCGTGCATAGACTTTTGGGACACCCTGTATAATAGGATCCGCTTTTTGGTCGGTATGTTACCAACGGATGCCATCGCGACTTTAACATAATATCTGACATTCCTGTTTGATAAAGCATGCGGCGGCGGGCAGGATGTGAAACGTAACAGATCCGTAAGTATGCAATCTCATTGCAGCGTATGGGCAATCCCTTTCGCATACAAGAACCCAGCCGCTTATGAATTCACACCACCAAATGGTTCGCCTATACGTTTACATGCTAAATGAGTGTTACAAAATGCCCATTTTCTCGTTTATAAAGCGACTGGATTTTCCAATTTGACATTTTCCTTACATTTTATGATATCTTTGATCATTAAATCAAAACAATTATATATGATATCCCCGAAAGTTCTGAGAAATTGGCCCCCAAAGTTGGACAATTGGTATAGCGCCCTCATTTATCAGAAAAAGTTGAGAAATGTTACCAGAACATTTACAATTAAAATACACCCACAAAACCTACAAAATGCATTGAAAATATTTCTTTTTGCACTGTAGTATTTATTAGGTAATAGTTCAAAAATCAGGATTAAACTACAACTTTAATCATTTGGGAGCAATAAGTACCATTTCTGATTAATTCTATAATGCCACAGGATGCCAGATGATAAAAAAAAGTTTTGATTGTCGTTTACAAGGACTGAAATTATTTACTGGCGTGGAATCTTATGCGTACGGGTACGGGAGCGTGGCTCAATAGCGACACAGTGCGTGTGTGTATATGCATATCGCCCTCTTACGCGCCATGCTCAAGACGGCTGATACACGAATCCCCGTAAGTGAATGTAAGGCATCAAACGATTATCAAGCACGAATGCACTGTAGCTCATCGGTCATAACTGCGTGTATGGTTGTTCATCTGAGAGTACAAGACAAAATGATATCCAATTGAAAATTCAGTTTGCAACAACGTGTTCTTATTTTACCACCTATTATAATCAGATGTCATCACCCCTTGTAGAATAACTATCAAAACATGAAAATCTGGACGAAACTTTCTCACAATGTGTAAGTTGCAGATTTTTATATTTGTCCATCCCGGGGGGGGGGGGGGGGGGGGGGGGGGGGAGGGGGGGGGGGATTTCCAAAATGTTGGCCATTTTAAGTATTTTCTTGACTTTCTAGAATTTGGTCAAATGTATGAGTCTTCTGTTTATTTATTATTTTGCTCAAATAAATGGGAATTGGGAATTATTACTAAATTCAATTTGAGGTACATATTTTGGTTCAACATCACTAACTGAATTAAGAGGGAAAGAAAATGCAATTTACCTAGTACCTTACATAAAATTGTTTATGTGCTGGTCTTAAGTTAAACTGTATGTTAACATTGGCCAATGACTGTGGTATAATTCTTATTTAAAACTTATTTCCACTCTGTAAGTTTCTTGCTGAATAAAATATAGAGAGCGTCTAAATCTTTGTCTGTATCTTATTATTTAAGTGTGTTTGTAAGAAATAAATGCATAATAAAGCAGATTAAAATGATCAACCATTCGGTTCGACAACAGGCATCGTTCACTGATGTAGAACACATGTGGGTATTTTCAATTTGTGCGCAACCACCCGATGACACAAGCAACGCTCTTTCTAGGGTAATGACCATCTTAAGACATCAAAAAAAGTAACTCGGCTGTTGTAAAAGCACCTATAATTTTAAAATTGTTACTCATATCCTAAAAAAGAAAATATCAGGAGACGGAAAATTTAATTACTGTGATTTTGACACCTTGTTTGTTAAAATCAATAAAGTATTGTTGTCGCGGTATGTGCTTACAGATGAAAAGTTCCCATTTCCATTGTTGCAGTAACTCCTATTGATATCTCTAATTCAGCGTGAAGATAATAGCGGGAATGTTGATAGTTTGCCCATGGCGATGACCTGTCCTGTCTGTCTTCTCGGACCATCTGAGCATTTGGAGTTTTAAATTCATCCTTTTTAATTGTAAAGAAGTACGCCTGTCATCCCCATTCAATTTGTACCGGATTATGCTAATCAAGTTTACAGCACAACAAGAACAGCTAATCAAAATTCCCGCTATTATCTTCACGCTGAATCAGAGAGATCAATAGGAGTTACTGCAATAATGGAAATGGTCACTTTTTCTCTGTAAGCACATACCGCGACAACAGTACTTTATCGACTTTAACAAACATGGTGTCAAAATCACCGTAATTAAATTGTTTGTCTCCTGGTATTTTTATTTTTAGAATATGAGTAACAATTTTAAAATTATAGGTGCTTTTACAACAGCCGAGTTACTTTTTTTGATGTCTTTATATCGAGCAATAGAAGGGTTCGGCCTTTTCTTTAAAGCAAGCACACGTGTCCGTTCGTGGAGAAAACAAAAGGTTAATCCTGCACTCGGACAGAGAGCGTTGGAATAGGAAAATGTACGTATGTAAGCGATCGTTAACCCTTTTAAGTGTGTTTTAAAGAAATAAATGCATAATAAAGCAGATTAAAATGATCAACCATTCGGTTCGACAACAGGCATCGTTCACTGACGTAGAACACATGTGGGTATTTTTCAATTTGTGCGCAACCACCCGATGACACAAGCAACGCTCTATCGAGGGTAATGACCATCTATATCGAGCAATAGAAGGGATCGGCCTTTTCTTTAAAGCAAGCACACGTGTCCGTTCGTGGAGAAAAAAACGGTGAATCCTGCACTAGGACAGAGAGCGTTGGAATAGGAAAATATACGTATGTAAGCGATCGTTAACCCTTTTACCCTCGAACCAAAACGGGTTTCCTCCCATTTATCTAATAAAAATGTTACAGCAGGACCATCACTTTGGGTGAGTAATAACAATAATCAGTCAGGACAAACTGTCAAAAACGGCAACCTGTGAAATGTATCCGAATCTGACTATTGCCAAATCAGGTCAAATTGCTTTTTTTTTGCCATTGATAATAATAATAATGCATTTGTCAAATGCGCCATCCATCTAGACAACCTATTCCGACTCGAAGATGTATGTTTTGATGTGACGGGTCACAAATGTATGCGGAAAAGCTGATTTTGGGATCTCAACACCTTTGCGAAGTAGACTAGACCACAGACCCCCATAATAGTGGCCCGTGCTCGAATCCCGAAACCTACGGGGCAAGTTTCCCTTGAATGCCACCCATTTCTTACCTCTGATTCTATCTAGGGCGTTGGAGCTCTAGGGAGCAGTGGTATGGGAAAACGAACATTATCAATTTGATCTTTAAAGGAAGCTTTTGAATATTTTAATGTACTTCAATGAGTCTTTAATATAAACTAAGGAAGGACATGGGAATACACGCTGACCTTTCAAGGAAGGGCTGGAACAGGGAAATGAACGTAAAATTAGAGGTCTATTAAAGAAGCGCTGGAATTAGAAAATGTACACAGAGTATTTAGTATTCATTAAAGTACGTTATGCGTCAAATTTACTTAGTCACAGCAGTCTGTAAAAGCCCTGACTTTTCCCTCTTCTCAACTGTGGTTAATACTATACTAGACGGATTCTTCAAAATGTTGACCAAACCACACCCATAAAACCCGTAAATAATTTGAGTCCTGGACCGTCTGAGTCGTATTGGCGCCATCCTGTGGCCTTTATTTAGTCAGAAAAGGTGCCCCCCCCCCCAACTTGGATTTAACGGAACAGTGCTTCAATGGTTTGCATCTTATTTGTTGAATATATCTCAATCTGTTCAAATTCATGATAAATGTTCTGCTTCATATAATCTTCAATATGGTGTGCCACAAGTTAGTGTGCTTGGACCGATTTTATTCTCTTTGTATACATGTTCCCTCTATGGTCACAAGTGTAAATGTTCAACAATCTATTTCATAATCGATAACTAATGATCGATAACTGACAATTAGAATTTACATGAATTTATAGTAAATTATCTCAAAAGATGTAGGCTAAAAGTACAATTATATACCTGAGACTATTTAGACATGTTTTAAGAGTATCGAAAATTGAGCCCCAGACGCACAGAACGTACTAAGTGTAGGTACAAACGTTAGAACAGATGAAGACACATTCACACAGTCATTACTTTCTTTCTGTCTCTCCTTTTTAATCCATCAATTCATATCCAGAGGTCATACCAATCACAATATTCGCTTTATTTCAGCAATAATATTGATAGAGTTATCATGGTTATAAGGACAAGTCTCATACTTCAATATTGTTCCTATAATACAACTCTGATTTTATTAAGAACTACAACGAAGCACAACACACACAACTGAGTTGTTCTACCATGTCTGCACCAAAAAAGTGTTCTCTCAGCCTCTCGCTCTTATGATATAACTCGACGGATATCAAAGTATGACTAAAATCACCTTTAGATGGCAAAAAACACGGGCAAACTGACCTCTTAGGTACAGTTGGACAGTCGCACTCTGTTTCCGCATTTTTTTCTTCCAATTTATGTTGAATAATTTGGTGAACTAAAACCATTTTTTAATTGTAAACAGAAATCCAAAATATTTCAAAAAAAACTGATCCTTTGTAAAAATGCAAAAGTATTCCATTTACCTTGCTATTTTGAAGCACTAATTTTTGAAAATAAATAGGCAGAAATGCACATATGCAGCATCAGATGACATTTTTTTTCTTCTTCTTATAAACACTCATCAGACATTCTTGAGAAGGCAAGTATTTCCTTTTGAAAAAGAAGAAAATTGCATTGTTCCTTGGTACTTTAAACATAAATGATAAGAGGACCTGACGTTTCGATTCTAACATAATCTTTATCGCATGCAAAATGACAGAATATAACATTAATCTGAATAAATGTATATATTTAAAAACAATAGAACAATAGTAAATTAGAGTACAAAATGATGGCTTCTTATTGCGCAAAATATAAGGCAAGCGTTGCCTCTGAAAAACCTTCTTTTAAAGCAAATCCATATTTCCCCATGATTTCCTTTTACTTAAAGTAAAGGTATATAAAAAGTAAAATTCAAAACTACTGCTTAACATTATCTTTGAGGAAAGAATGTCTGAGACTTGATATAAAAATTGATTTAGTAAAAATAAAGGTACGTACAATAGGTACAATTTTAAATGACAGCTAATACCTGACATGTTGAGGCAAAAATGTGTGTGACCGGATAAATATACAAAGAACAAACAAAAATAGCAAATAAGGGGTGATTGCATTTCCTTTTGCGATTTTGAAGATTACCTTAGATGACCTTAGTAAAAGTAAATGTATGTACAAAAACAGAATTAAAAACTATTGCTTCAATGATCTTTTGTGGCAAGAATGTGTGTGACTCGACCTTTTGTATCAATTTAAACTGTTTTAATAAAAATATATGTGCGAATCGCACAATTTCAAACTACAGCTAATACATGTCCTTTTGAGGCAAGAATGTGTGCGACCGGAATGTACTGCTTTCAACCTTTGTAATACAAATTATTTATATACATAAATAAACAAAGAATAAACGAAACAAACATGCAACAAACTAAGTTAACAAACACATAATAGAAAAGAAAACTTAGTAAATAATACTGATACGGTGCACGGATAGTATGTATTTACACAAATAAGTAAAGCGATATTACTTTACATGCAGCCCGGATTTCTACATATCATTTTGTACACTAAACATAATATCAGGGCAATTAGCGGAAACCCATGAATTAAGGAAGTAAGGAACACACTAACACTCTCAACAATTTAAGAGCACAAACAAATCGTCATGTTTATAATGTATCAAAAGAAAGACATAGACTCTCAACATAAAACATGTTTCTATATTTTTGAACAAAGGTACATACAGGGTGAGTCAAAAAAAGTTTACCCTAATTGAAAAAAAAAAAAAAAAAAAAAAATCTGACCACAAAATCAAGGCAAACAAAACTGTAAATGATTGCGCCATTTCTTTGCTACCATCTGAAAAAAATTCACGCTATTTGATGATACCGTTAAGTTAATATGACTATTTCTGTACAGGAGCTGTTTTTTCACCAAAAACACGGTTTTTAATTTCAAGCTTAACGAGCTAAATATTGTTTACTAGGATTATGATGTAAAGCATTGCACATCTTGTTTAATAAAATAATTAAGTAGACAATAGTCTTGTTCAAAATTGTCTCCTAATAGATTAAAACAATAGACAGCTTTAAGGCCTATTTATGATACAATTACCACATTTTAATCATTTCATAACAAAGGAATTGATCCTATCGCTGTCGGTATTGTATTTTTTTATTGGTCGTATCTTATGAAATATAATGGTCAAGATCTGGAAGCGTGTTTGGACGTTAAATTGGTCACTTTTATTCAAAGCAGCGTAAAATAAGTTTCCCTCAACCAATCTAAACCAGATAAAATTCATATTAAAGCTAATTAATTTCTCTTTATACTATAGAAAATTGTTTTGAAAACAAACGAACACTTTTTTCTAAAAAAAAGTTGAGTAAACTTTTTTTGACTCACCCTGTACATCTTCAACATAATGCTTTCACCTGATCTCAGAAACATATAAGTATTGCATACTTCCTTTTGACCCGAATGGGGGTTAAGCTCAATAGCTCATCCCCATTACATTAATTTTTTACAATAGGTTTAAATATTGATGATTCCATGACTAGCTTACTCATAAATTGCGAGAGGGGCAGTTATAAGATTTATACTCCCTGTCATAGTTCCTTGGATATAAATTCGCGTTATCTCACGCGACCTTATTTTGTTGTTATTTGCGGGGCGCGTCGTCAAAATGCTTGACAAGCGCGAACAACTATTCATTTCGACATGCATATTCACGAATAGATCGTATCTGGGTGTGTGGCTGGGGGTAAATGGATGAGGCCACTAGTAGGGGATGAAAGCCACACAAATATGTACTCCACTACGGTTCAGAAAAATAAACCATCGATTATCAGCGTGGTTGTCCACTGTACACGGCTGATATATTAGACTGCCTCCATTATTATCAATAGATTGCACCATGTAGTCGTACACATATTGTCGCCAGGCTAGCAAGCCCGTTTAAGCATCATGGGTTATATCAGATCAACGATAGAGGGCCTGGCATAGTTAGGCGTTCTGGCAACTTCAAAACCGCCGCTCAGAATATTTAGACCATAGTCTCCCACACAAACAGCAACAACAATATAATAGAAGCCCGAAGCAGAAGGCGGTACATTGATAAAACTGTATCACCATTGTCATGAGGATTGTCATCGTCTTCATTGTCATCTTTGTTGTAACAATTGTCATCATTGTCATCATTACAGTCATCATGTGCATAACTATTGTCATGGTAAATATCATCGTCATCTGTGTCGTCGTCCTCATCGTCCTCGTCATTACAGTCACCTTCGCCATGATCGTTATCAACATCATCTGCAATGTTTTCCTCGTCCATCCCATCCCAAATCCGTGTTATAGTGACTTTCTTGAAAAACGAGTATTTGAACAGAGGTGACACGTGAACACCTAAATCCCCACAAGCAGTATTAAAACCTTCACAACCAGTTTCAAAATCTTTAAAGAAAACATCAAAGTCTGCCCCACAAATCTCCACGAAATAACAAAACATATAGTAATCGATGTTATAAAGTGATGGAACGCAACCCAACAACCATCCGAGTGTCCTCAAACTAACTTCTGCATATTCGTCGTCATCATCACGTTTCTTTATAGCAAATACCTTGAGAGACGAAAACACATTGCTAGACTGGTCACTGTCCAGCTTTCTCGACATCTCCACTCCTTCAGACGTCAGTTGTTCAAGTGATGGCATGAAACCTAATAAAGAAGTAAGATGGGTGAAACTGATGCCATTAGAAAGATGAAATTCCCTGAGTGATGTGCACATCCCAGATATGGTGGCATCTAATATCCCTATGATCTCACAATATAGCACACTCAGCATCTCAATAGATGGCATACACGCTAATAAACCAATCAGTGTGTTGACATTGATAACCATGTCTTCTAGTTTCAATGTCTTGAGTGATTTACAAACCACAGATGTTTTAGCATCCAACATCTCTGAGATATCACAATTTGACAAAGTCAGCATCTCAATATATGGCATACAACCTAATAAAACAAGCAATGTGTTTACATTAATATACATGTATCCTAGTTCGAATGTCTTGAGTGATTTACACGCCACATATATAACATCCAGCATTCCTATGATAAACATATGCCATTGTCAGCATCTCGATTGATGGCATACACCCTAATAAACCAATCAGTGTGTTGATATTGATATACATTTCACTTAGTTTGAATGTCTTGACTGATGTACACACAGCAGATATGTTGGCATCCCACTTGTCTACAAATGTAACATGGGTTATTGACAAATACTCAAGTGACGCCATACAACTCAACATTCTCACGAATGTGCAACTTGCACATTGAATCCCATATTTAACAATAACCACTTCTGTAACAGAATTACAGACTAGTGAGCCGGTTTTTATCAATGCCTCTATTTTTTTGCTGTTACCCTGTGATTCTGCTTCATAGAAAAATACATAGGGAAGATGACGATTACGCCACGGCCGTATGCCATGCATGTGGTCATTATCATTATCTACAACATCTAAAACGTATGGCAAAATAGTTGTAGCAGCTTTAACACTTAATCCACAACAGAAACGTAATAGGTACTCCATGTCATCCACATTCTCAAAGTCAATTTTGTGTAGATAATTGTGAAACCTACATGAGTCATCATCAGCCAACTTTGCCCAGTAAGATGCTGCACAAAATTCATGAAATGTCTTATGAATAAAGGAAACCATTGTCTTATTTCTTTCCATATCCTCTTTATATACCAACCCAATTTCACAAGCATCTGTGAGGCAATCATCACTCAACACATTTACATTTGCATCAAATGTTAATTCTTCTTCAAACAGGGTATCTATGGCAACCATTCCTAATTCTGTCATGACTTTATATTTGTCTGTTCTATATCTTTCCACCCAGTGCTTGTTCAGATATGAGATGCCCTCAGAGTATAATTCTGTTATGCTCTCCGGTAGGTTATGATCACGATCTGGATCTTGCCATAGATGGCAGAGCATAAGCAGAAGAATGGGAAATGATGATAAATTCTTAAGTATTGGATTTTCTTTAATTCTATATATCAACGATTCTGCTACATCAGATTGAGAAATAGAATCAACATCAGGGTATGACTTCTGTTGCACATTGAAAAACTTGATGATGTATTTTTCCACACTTGTTTCAGAAAATCCTGACAAATTAACATGAACACAATTAAATGTATACCCTTGACAAAAACTGTCAACCGAATGAGGCCTAGTTGTTACAATCATGCAACATTTATCTAATAAAGAACTATCTAGTACTTGAATTTCATCTTCCAATGATTTGCGGGATAGCTCGTCAAATCCATCAATTAGAAAAAGACATTTTTCCCCCAAATGCATGATTACCCTGGTAATTTCACCTGGATCTATTCCAGGCAGTAACTGATTTCTTATTGTCTTCTTAAGATTATCTCCGGCAACAAATTTTCTTACATCGAGAGTAAAAACCAAACAAAATTTACCAATGCTATCCAGACCCCTATCACCCTGAGCCCATTGGTAAGCAATTCTCGAAACCAGAGTACTTTTCCCACTAACCGCAACACCTCGTAGCATTATATGATTGCACAATTTCCCTTCTTCATTGTATATTCTAAATAAATCTGCATACGATTGACACTTATTACCGCCACTCCCGCTTAGTTTACTTTCATCTTGAAGTAGTGTTAAATCAACAAATATGTCATCAGTGTCCACTACAGAGTGTCTAAAGCTACCGAATCTTATCTTGCTTCTTGTTTGTAAATACTTCGTTTTTAGCTCTGTTCTCCAATCAGTCACCTGAGATTCAACTTTGTCAGCCTCTGAGAGTAAAATAAAATGCAGAGAAAATATAATGAAGTTATTTCAGGCAACGCAAACAGTATTGTTTCCTAACATAATTTAGATATTTGCAGATGTGAGTTATATTAAGAATATGAAACAAAGAACATGAACCAATGAAATTTTAATTTCGTATTAACTTGGTATCTTATACTACTGATGTAAACATCATTCACAATAAATTCGTCCCTTCTTTAAGTTCATATGGAGCACTGATCATTTGGTTATCATCATTTATTGTGTTTAATTTACCCGGGAACTTACCTCTCTAACTGGTTTCCTTGCTTGTTGGATGCAGTCGATAGATCTTTGGTTTGATTTTAGTTTGGTTCCTATAATACCCGTTTAGAAGCCACCATGTTCAATCAATGTATACCTTTTCAAGTAAATGGTGTGCACTTGATTCGTAGGGGTTTCAACTTACCTCCCTGACGTGGTTCCTTACTAGGCGGCGCTTGGTAGATATGTGTGACGTGTTTAGTTTGGTGTTCGATAATGGTTTGGTTTCCATGCACAATGTTATGGTCTCGTCTCACATCTGTATAACTTACTGGGGCATTCTGCCCCATGGTAGCTAAGTCCATATTTCCTAAATCAAAATCATGATAAGTATGTGAATATGTACTTTGAAATCTAAGAGTAGATGTGAATAATAGTGAACCGAGTGATTAAACATCAAACCGGTAGTTTTCTACAAAGAGTTCTGATGTTCCAATCAATTAGTTCACTGCAACTCAGATAATTAATACAAGTGACATAAAATTAGACAACAGTCAAAATGTATACTAAAGAACAACATCAAAATATAGATAAAAGAAAGATTAAATATCAGGGGATATTGAAATCTAGAGAACCAACTCAACACAACAAAACCGGGATCTGCCTCGTCACCTGTTGTTAGATGAATCATTCCAACAACGTCCCACACGCAAATACGTTAAAGTTATAAACATCTTGGATATTGGAGAAATTTTATGTATAGGTGTATGTAGTGTTGAACCCGCAAATCCGAGGACAAAAGTATAGAAGTTACAGTAAATCCGAGGACAAAAAAAATGTGAGGACCTTTTTTGAAGTCCTCTCTTTTTTCCTGCATAAAAACGTATATAAGTTGGGTCCTTATCCCCTAAGGGTGTATGGCCAGGTCCTCTATTGGGCGTCAATACACATATCATACATTTGTTGTCCCTACATGTATGGTAAAAAAACAAAAATGTCCTCAGATTGACTGTAACTTCTATACTTTTTTACACACGTTTTAATACGGGTCCTCACATGGGTTGGTACTCGACTATAGATGTACAATTTGTATGTATGTATGTAACATCAAAAGACGCTATAATGGCAAATCAAATAGTTTATATATTTGTTATTCGTATTTGTTGTAATTGTCCAGTTGTCCTTGGTTTGGTGGAAATAAGGACACCAATAATTGGGGGGTATGCATTATTTGGTTGGCATACAATGTATACCGTAAATGAAACTTAAGTTGCCTTTGCGTTGATGCAAATGTTGCTGTTGCGTCTCTGTTTTGTGTTTCCTTCTTCATTTGTTTGTTGTTTTGTCATCTGCTTTTTATCTATGAATAACTTACTTGATATACATGATGCTGCCAGCGCCATCTTGTGTTTCAAGTAAGGCGACGGAAGATAGGTGTCAGGTACTAGTTGTAATTGTCCTTGGTTTGGTGGAGATATAGAATGTTGTGCTGTCTCTGATATAGTAGACGGCATGTGAATACTTGCTGGCACTGTATAATGAAACGTAAAAGAGTTCCAAAAATATTATAAATCCCAGGACAAAAGGAAAAGTGTTAAAATAGAAAGTATGTCTGACACTGTTTTGCATGCCGTACATTTGATGTTTTAGCAAGCCGTAAATGAAGCTTATCAGTTACATTTGATGTTGATGCAATCGGACAGAATATAAATTTTGCCTCACTTAACACTTTCCACGCGGCTATTTGATTTTTCAGACACCTTTCCCTCCCAACTTTAATGTCTCAAGAATTATTGAACCAAGGGATACTTGTACTTTTATGTTAATGCATTTATCATCGGGATATTCAATATGGTGATGAAATTCAATAATGTTGAATTTGTTTAAACATTTTGTGAAATTGTGGGACTATTGCCTACAGACGCCTGTTGTGTGTAAAGTATTAAGACTGAGAGAATAAAATAAAATTGTATTATGTGTACATGAGAAGTCGAACAATGTTTCGATTGGAACGTTTCATTTACTTAAAAATACACACATTCAAAGAATTACCTACCTAGACTTCGATAATGCCATTCCCATACATGACCAAGCATTAGAGGTTGATCCTTTGACGAAACATCCCCAACTATCCACTGAATAACCCGGTCACCGGTTGCTTGAGGGGAGCTTGTCACTACTAGAATGTCTCTCTTAAGCATATGAGCCATAGCTACTAGGACGACTGCATCAGCCCACTCACCCTCTTTGGACATGGTTTCTAAATAGGAGTTCCAATCAGGTTGTGTAGCTTGGAAGTCAATGATGCCTTCTGGACCCTAAAAATAATGAATGGGTGTAATCAATGTTTAGTTTTACCAAAAGAGGATTGTATACATGGACAGAGATCTAAAATTAAGAAGAAAAACAAAATTACAAAATGCAAAATTTGCACCACCCCATTCTGTATCCCAAACAGCTGAATGAAAACGTTGTTAACTTTAGCTTACAACTTCTATTTTTAGACCAAATCAGGCTAAATTAAAGGAAAAGTTGACATTAATATCCCACATTTCCACGCGCTTCATATTTGTTTCTTGCCCCAGTTTTCCCCAACCCGGCAACTGAAAATATACCAGTGTTGAATGATAATAGCACTTTTAATTGTACTCCAGTATTAGGACAAACCTTTTACATTGTCCTGTTCAATGCGTAATGGTCAAAACGTAATGGTCATCACATTCTCATATTGTATGACGTAACAACCCCGACTGACATAATATAATTGTAGCAACAAATGAAGTACTCACCTGAACACTTGGATGTTCCCGAAGAAACACGACCACATCTCTCCTGAGCTGAGTAGCTGATTCAGCTGGACACCCCAACAGAGACAACTGATCAAACACAGCATGAAAGAAGCAGTTGCCATCTGCCGGGGTGTTGCCATGGTAGGTAAGACTGTATTCTCTGCAATTATGGAGCAAGCGCTTCTCAGCTTTACTTGCAGTGGTGTGAGATGAAATCCACTGTAGGGCGTTGACTATTTGATCCGGGTCAAAGTATTTATGGCCTACGGTGTAAGAATTGAAACAGTAAAATAGAATCAAATTTGACAAAATAAAAACAGAACAGTATACAAACAAACTGGAATAGTCCTTTTGTGTTTACTTGGTTGAGTTGTGTTTCGTTAAGCCCCCAATCATGTAAACATATTTCTTGTCGAGGTTTCCATCTTAAATCCTCTTGTTTGTGTTTATCTGTAGGCCATCTTGCCTTTTCTTACTTATATTATAATGGTATTACTGTTTTTGATCAAATGTTCGTGGCTTCAGACAAAAACACTTTCAAAGGGTTAATTTCTTGTTTAATTGCTTAGTGATTATTATCTTGCCTACGTCAGCAAGAAAACCCCCGAAAAATCACCAATAATTACCTTACCTGATGGACTTTGTGCCATAATGCCTGCTTATAATTGCGCTATCTACATGTAGAAAGATACATCAGCTAGTTTGGTACAGATCTAATAAAAATGAGTAGAAATATAATTAAGGGTTGTAAAAGTGTATTTATTTCATAGCAGAGTATCGAGCTCAATAAACCAATGGGCAGGTATAGGATTATTATCTCACCAGTATAGGCACTGATGAATATGTTATATTTCATGCATATTTCATGCTGTTAGTGAAAAGGGGAAGTCGACATCGAATCTTGTCGGTATTTTGTTATAACATATTTGTGTTAAGTTTCAACATTCAATGGATGATGAAATAGATTCAACTCATCTTTTTTATTATAAAATGAGACCTGCCTATACACCCTCCCCAACCACAAAAAGGTAACGGGTGTATACGGGGCGGGCGCTACCATCTTAAATTTGCTAGTGAGGAGCATTTAAGGGTCACAGAGTGACTCAAAATTATTTTAACCGGCAGATTTGTATTTATTTGGCTATGAATATTATTGTTATTGATTGTTATACGAATCTGACGTTTCTGTACATTGAATATTCATAAGAATATTGGATTTTAAATGGACGTTTATGAAAGAAATTACAGTCTTATTGGTAAAAATGGTAGATTCTAAGTATGAACGGAAATTATCGGTTATCTTTAAAATCACCCAATCCCATATGTAAAGCTGAAACGATACCCCCTTTTCAGCCACGCTACCTCAGCCAACAAAGCCTTGTACATACGTGCGTCGTTGCGCATCGGCCGCCGAAGTCGCCGGATGATATTAGACATTAATTCAACACGTGCGGCGATGCGCAACGACATGGGACATTTTTAAATTTTAAGAGGGAGATTAAAAACTCTCTTAAAATTATCCCTATTTTTGAAAATCTGGCAAATTTCGCATCCATAACCCTTTTCTTAATACGTGTTCTATGGGAGACTTGTCAAATGTTAGGTGGGGGCGTCCGCGAAGGATCGTGAAATCTAAGGGTAGACCCCGCCACCTCACTATATAATATCCCACTGTAAAACTCAAATTCTAGGCCTACATATTACGTATGTATAGAACACCATAGGGTAGGCCTGGCTGGATTATTAAGGCACACAGTGTGGAGTGGAGTATGGAATATCAAGGTCACCTGTGATAACTGGATTGGATGTAATGGGGGTAGGCCTACCTGATCAAAGACACCTACCTGGGTTGTTATTTCAAGTCTCATTATAGGATACCGGTAATCATGATACTAAATTATTTAGCGTGTATCTGAGTAGGCCTTGGATTATTACTTACGGGCACCGTATCTCTATACACTATATGGGGTATCTGGGGTAGGTACCACATTTTCGGGGTGTATGGGATAACTAAAACATTGTTTCCCCCAATAAGTGGGTATTAAATTGGGTGCGGGATTTAAAGTTAGCACAATACTCCGATTTCTGTGAACAAAGTCTATTTCAAATGAAAATAATAATAAAGAGATCTACAATTCGAACTCATGTATGCCCATTTTTGGTACAAAACTTATACAGGAATCTAATTTAGATCATATTCTTCAGCTAGCGAGGACCCGAGTGTAGCGAAGGTATCCGCTAGTATCACATAATTCCCAACGAGGGTTCGAATGGGGAAGCCTTACGTTTATACCTATTTTATCCTAGGACCGCCCCCGCCCCCTGTAAATCTACTTGGTCTTGTTTTAATTATCACTAAGAAGTTGAGTAATGTCAACTTGTTGTAATATTGTGTTGATGTTTGTGAGGTAATATGACACAAATGTATTATGCAGCTTGACACATTGAAAGAAAACAACAACAAATGTTTTAACAAACCTGTCACGCAAAACCTTAACTATAAAAGTGATATATCTTGATGAAATGCTAGCAAAAGTATGAATCATATTCAACAGTATATTGCAACTTTTAGAATGTTATTTTTATATATTTATTTTGTTATCAAACAGTATTAATTATTCTGAGACACCCTGTATAGTATATTGATATTACAATGAAATAAGAACAACTTTGACTTACCTTAGTGTTAACTTGATAGAATGGTTTTACTTAATTCCTCCATGAACTAAAGTAAAGAATTCGATTCATTATACTAGTATTTGAAGCAAAAAAGGTTAACAGCCTTTACGAAAATGTTACAACGTCGTCATAAATATGGCGGAGGGACGTTCCATGTAGCATACACAGTGTTGCCAAATACATAGTGACTTAGAATCTACTTTATTTGCGAGAATGTAACCTTCGAACTGTGCATTCGAACATTTGCAGCAGTCCAAAATATTCAATTTGGGCTAGTTTATGTGGATTCTGGTAATATTCGTGGCGTTATGTGATGTCAGGAGACTGGAAAACCCCGACAATCACAGGCCAGTAATAATCATTGACCTAGAATTGAAATAGGTCACATATTAATACAGTATTGATGTGAAATATAAACAAAATGTGTTTCTTGGTTATGTATGAACAAAATGTTCGTTAACACCGACATTTCAAAGTATTTTTTTCCTTTTTCACAACATCATGAATTTAACTCAAGGTTTGCCTAAAAGCTTCGCGGCATGCACTTACTTTATTGTGATATAAAGAACTCTTTCTTCTTTTTAAGAATAGTAACAATCAATAATATGAATTATTTAAAAACTATGGGCATTAACACACGTACATGTCCTAATATTTGCATTAATATAACTATAATATCTATGTGGACTATTATTACATTGTAATTATCAATTTTATCACTGATTACACACGCGCGCTGATCCTGCTGGTCTTGTTTCAAAGTTTGTTAAACTTTCAAATCATCTCTGCCTTCGGACCACCGATTTTCATGAAACAATGCTGATTAAAAAGCCAACTAAATTCTCTTTGCATGTCAATAAGATTCGAAACGGAATATATCATATCAATTGTGTAATTCATTGTTTTAATAGAATAGTTTTTATTAACTTCCTTCATTTTAATTTTTATCAATACTACGTAAAACAAGCAGTATTACGATCAAATATATGCATGTAGCATAATTATGTAATTGTGTTTGTTAATAGCATATTTGCCATTTGTATACATTACAATTATATGTTAAATATTAACATAGATCCTGTCTCAAGGATCTATGATATTAATAAACCCTATAATAAAATGCAATATGTTGGTATTCATTACCCTCACTCCCATTCATTTTTAGTTCTATGAGAATAACAAATGGTTCACGACGAAAAAAGATACCCTTTTCTGCGGGCAAAGGGACCTCTCATGATGGGTCGGTCATCCAGGTGTTTTTTGTTTAAAAATGTTCCATTAGAAAATGACCGTAAAAAATCAATCACATTTGTAACAATTTTGCCGTTTTTTGACACACACACAAACAAAATTGACTTGATATTCATTTCAACGATTTTAACGATTTCTAAACATCTAACGGGCTTGTAGAACAGAGTTTCTTTTTTCGTCGCCTTGGTATATTTATTAAGAAATATCACAACCCAACCTATGATAGTTCTTGGCAAAAGTTGTAAAATAAATGTATAATATCATTTCTTAAGTAACAAAATATCACCGTAGCATACTTAGTGGCTGTACAGTGTTACATATTATAAGCCAACACTTAATTATTTACTGTACAATTGAACATTTCTTAACTCCCTGGGCACTACCAGCCAATCTAACAGTGTACATGTTTAACAATTGTTTAATTATGCTATAGTCATTTGAATAACCAAATACAACAATACTTCTAAAATATTTCACTTCACTCCATTTTTTATCAGGGATGCATTTATTCTAACAATGCCTCTGATTGATGTAGTATATGATACGACGTAACGTATCCAGCTTTCTAACCAATCAGCAGGTAGTGCTCAATGGTTAACATAGAGGTATTGATAGCACAGTTTTATTTAAATAAACAAATACTTGATCAAAGTCAATATTATATCAATTGATAACAACCAGATAATGAACGTCAACAATGTTGTCATTAGGGCAGCCCCTTGCCCGATGATTTGAAAGTCGGTGCCCCTTTCCTACTTGTGAAAGATTGGTGGCTCTGGAAAGAGCAGTTAAGATGAGTTGCTTATTTTCTACTGAACAACAACGGTGGCTCTGAAGAAAAGAAAAAAATGCAAAGCCTTACCATAAATCTGACTCTAACGTAACGTATTCCAAAGGAGTGCCCCTTGACCAATGCAACTAACGTAGACTGCCCCTTGTCTACTTTATAGACTACAAAAGGTCTACTGTACAGTTATCTGTAAACTTTTCCGACGGCGAATCCGTTAAACTCTTAACCTACATTATGAATATCACAATCTCTTGTCTTATCCCAAACATTTTTTGTGAAAAACTGACCCTTTGGAACTGATGCATTATATAAACAAATCATGATTGACCTAGAATCTGGAAAGTAAGGGGATTTTCTTCCTTTCAAAGTACCAACATCCATCCTCAAACCTTCAGAGACGTTTTATGTAAGGTTGAATCAATGAAAAGGGTTATGGTCAAATAGCCAAATGGAACAACGGACGGACATCTAAAACACGGCTATTTGACTGTCCACTTTATAATTACAATTATGG
>CM069455.1:48054695-48276779 GCA_035610835.1 Ophiura sarsii
AATTGTGTCTATTTTTGCGAACATTTGCAAAAAAATAGGTATATTTTCCCGATAATTTGCGAACATTTGGTCTAAAATGAAGCGCGCACATTTGTTGTGCCATTTTACGCTTAAATGGTCAAATTTGGCCTAACTTATACTAACTAATTTGTTATGAAAATGCACGCTTGACATTTTTATGCTAACATTTTCAACATTTGGTCTAATCAAACCTAATTTAGTAAGAAAATGTGCGCACAGCGCGGGGAAAATTGCCTTTTTATGCTTCCTTAAATTGTCTATTGTTTTCTTATTTTAACTTTTGTTTCTTTTCTTTTTTTGAGGGGGAAACAATTTCTTCTGGAGGAGATAAATGACCCCCCCCCCCCCCCTCATTTTTGGGTCGATCGCGGATGGCAAACAAACACTTTTTTGTTGGCCTAACTTTAAAAAAAAGCTTCAGAAATTTAAACCATCCGAGGGCGGAATACCGGGGGTGGTGGGGGGGGGGGGGGGGGGGGGGGGCGTGGTCGATGTAATCATCCTCCCCCTGATTTTCCATATAGTGTATGTGATGGCCAAGGTAAAATGAAACAGTAGCTTAGGTCCTAAGTAGCTGCTGTAAATTTAGATGGTACAAAATCAAAAAACTTTTTTCTTTTCTTAACATATTTGTCACCTTCTCAGCCTGTGTAGCGTAGGCATAGTAGGCCTATTATTAATTTAGAAAATATTAATGCATTCAATTAAAAAAGACAATGTTGAACGGATTTACAAATTATATATATGTATAGGACCCCCCCCCCCCCCCCTATAAAAAATGGGGTAATGAAAGAGAGAAAAAACGAAAAAAAAAGAACAAAATGGAAAGGGGGAGCGGTAAAAAAGGCAGGCGAGGAGGCAGGGACATCACAACGTTTGGTATTTAGGATAGATTAAGCCTATATCATGTATAAATTGGTCGAGCTATGAGTTTTTAACAATAAATGGGAGAGACGCAGTCGAGCCCAATATGCATTGGGCGTAAAAAATCATCAAATGTTATCATTATTGTGTTTTGTATCCAATATATCCACACTTACACGTACAGACTCCCCCTGTTCGAGCTTTTATTAACCATCTATACCTAAATCAAGAAAATATCAGTATGCTCAACTTCTTTCTTACATTGATAACAAACAAAATATTGATTGGAAATAAAGAGGTGGCTTTACGATAACATTTTGTTCTTTTTTCTCTCTTTTTCTTTGTTTTTTCTCTCTTTCATTACCCCTTTTTTATAGGGGGGGGGGGGCGTGGGCGGTCCTATAGAATTGGTAAAGAACACCAATAGTTTTAGTTTATTCAAACAATTAGTTAAAAGACACTTATTTGTTTTGTCCTTGTTTTCGTTTGGCGTCTGTGCTTCTTTCGTGCCTTGCATTTGTTTTTGTTTTGTTTTCATGTTTGTTGTTGTTTTTTCTTCCTTTCTATGCTTGTTAAAGGACCCCAATGGAAATAAGCTTTGTGCTCAAAGCTTTTTTGGCTATCCTTGGTACTTTTGCTCATATTTTATTATGTCTACATGTTTTAAAAATAGGTTTGTGCAATCTTTTACATGTGTGTATGCTTAAATATTTCTCTATATGATGTTTTGAGTACCTAATAAAATCAAATCAAATCAAATCATACACCACTTAAAATATCAAAAGAAATAAAATAATTGTAAAATAAACAAATAAATGAAATACATAATGTTCATGATTAAATAAAATCATGGAATTTATTTATTTTATATTCAATATTTTGATATTTAGATAATTATAAACGTAATTAATTGTACTCTTTCCTTTAATCTTTTTCTAATTTGTATCTTTATTTTAAATATCGCATTACATTATTTTAAGAGTGACCGTGTGCCAATTCAATTTCAATGCGTTAATTGAAGCTTTCGATTGAAAGTTAAATATTTATCTTTTTCTTTTATTGATAGTACCGCTATTGTCTACAGTCTGATTTATTTCCCATCTCCAACAAATCCAATAGAACGTTACGAAAAGCAAAATCATTAGACCACAAGAATTTAATGGGCGCGGTTTGTTTATTTCCCCATGTTGGATCAACACTGATCAAACAGGTCGGTTTGAAACACGTGGCTCTGTCAATTTTTTGGGGGCATGCAATTGCGTATAGGAAAGTCCAACAAAAGTCAAACCACGTGGTCCGGTCAGTACGTGATCTGTGTTTCTGTCAGGGGGCATGCGTGATCGAAAAATCTTTTGCAAATATTATGGGCATGGTTTATCTGAATATGAAGCTTCATGATCTGAATGTATTGCACTTGCACGATGGCTCAAAAGTCAAACCACGTGGTCCGACCAGTACGGCGTGATCAGGGGGCAAGCGTGATCGAAACCGTCTTTGCAAATATGGGCATGAGCGTGGTCAGTGATCTTACGTCACCGACGCGTCATGCCCAGCGGCACCGCGGCACTAGTAGGCCTACCAGGCACGCATTTCATCAATGGGGAACTTTAATATTCCCACGCTAAAATGAACCAAGTTACGTGATCGGCGGTGACCTACATGGGGCTTGGCTATGTGATTGATAAAAAGTAAAACAATGAATTAGCAAATAAATGAAATAGGAATTATCGGGGCTTGACGGCTTGTTTTTACTAGTAAATAATATCTTCCGTCAAGGAATTGGTGGACTTGGCAGTGAACACCTTTGAACAAAAATACTAGGACATGTTAATTGTGGAATATACAGTAATGATGTTATAAAATGAAGGTAAGGTAAGGCGACAAATAAACATATTTAACACTTAAGTCAATTACGCTAATTTTATAGCCTAAAGCCTCACAATTCATTAACCACATGTTTTACATTAATTGAGACGTTCGCGGCCGCATCATTGTGCATCATATAATTGATTACAGTTAACATTATCACTATTCCAATCAGTAATCACCGATTCTATTGTTGGATTGACTCATCGTGGGTTCTGTCGGCACATCTGTCGACGTCGGGAACAATTTATTTCGACATGTCAAGGAAAAAAATGGTGCCGACGACAGCACTAAATAATTAACCACCAGATCAGTAGCGTAGCCAGCGGGGGGGGGGGGGGGGAAACTGCCCCCCGAACACCTAAAATGGGGACGTAGAAGCGGGAAAATGGGGACGAGAAGAAGGGGAGAAAAGAGAGAAAGAAGGAAGGGGGAAGGAGAGGGAGAAAGAGAAGAGAAAGGGGGAGGAGAGGGAGAAAGAGAAGGGAAAGGGGAAGGAGAGGGGAAAGAGAAGAGAAATGGGGACGATAAATTGTTCATGTAGCACATTTACTGTGCGATTTTTTTTGGACTGTGCGAAATTTTTTGACCTCATAACTGACTCATAAGACGAATGTTTTACTTTACAATCATGTAAATTACATGACATTTAGTTTACACAATCACATGATCCCGATATATGATCACGTTTATGGATATACCAGAGACTCATTCTATAGAAAGTCCCTGGTGGTTATACCAGAGAGATGTTTATTATACATCCCTGGTTAAACCATGGAATAACAGACTCACCATTGCTTCGACACGACAACTTCGCGTTGACAAAATTGTTGTTCCAATTATAACGGTTAACAGTTAGGCCAATTGCATTAGTGTATGATTGTTATGACACTATTTTTATTATACTACCATAATCATTATCAAGTGATTGTATTATCGGTCATCCCATTGAGCCAAGAATTACCCATTCAATAGGCACCCTGCAGCTGCAGCGATCGATCAATGCGATGTTTATTTGGAGTCTGGACATAGTAATTGGTTGACAATGCTGGTATGTTACACTACAGAAGCAGTTAATCTTCATCAAGGGAGTGAGTATAATGCGTCGCACCGCAGTAAACCGAGTTAACCCTGCCTAGTCGTATAGGCACACACTGCATCGATCCGATCAAGGCAATTGTAATGTTATTTGGAGTATTGGTTGACTATGCTGGTATAATTTGTTCAATGCAGTGAGTAGTGCGTCGCACCGCAGTAAACCCATGCCAGTCGTACTGCGGTAAACCCTCTCAATGTCCATGTTTATATTGGAGATCGTAAATCGCAAAATCAATACCAAACACATTAGTCCTAATTGGCAAAGCGTACCGCGTTATAAAAGACAATAGGCACGGCGGGTGCGTCACGACGCGGCGAGATCTATAAATAATACTGTCAGCTTTCCTAAAGGAAATATGGGATACATACACTTTCAACAATTCAAAATTGCTCGTAGGTGCTACTGATATGTGCCACCATTAGCCTATTTGGTGTGTATATTATGAAGTCTATGGTGTTCTTTGTTGTTGAAATAAATAAATTCATCCTTTTAGAGCCTTTCTCCTGGTTATGAAAGGATTTCTATCTAGACCAAAATTCATGAGCATTGATATTTTCAATTTCTGGGTAGCCTGGAATAATAAAAAAAGATCAATACAAAGCAAACTCGAATTATCCCGCCCTCTATTGATGAATTTCAAGAGTTTGGCCTAATATCCCAATAATTGGTCAATAATTGGTCAACGATTGCTTGAAGGGGTAGTTATGTTGTGTCAGACTATAGAAGGGATTTTAACACGGCCGAAACATTTTTGATGTAGAAATCACAATCAATCCAGACGACAAGTCTGTAAAAGAGCAAATTACGATTAATAACAATAAATAAAACACACTGTAGTAATACATGTACATAGCACATTTGAGAGAGCACATCGTTTTCTAATATTTTCTGTAACAAAGAGACATTAAGGGAAGTGTCAACCCTATTATTTTGATGATCAACTTTTGCTTCTAAGTTTGAGAATATTGAATAAAAGTACATAAAAGTATACATCTTTAGAAAGGAAATTTGATAAGGAATCCGATGGTGATATAAAATAAGGTTTAGTTTTGGAAATATTGCTAAAAACATCGGAAAAGTGTAATTTTTTTTGCATACATTTCGCTAGAAATGGATGCATATCTCGAGTTTAAAATCCATAATCGAACAAATAAAAAAATGCCTCCTAGGGCTGAAAGTCCTCTACACAATGGTAGTAAAAGCTTACCTGATAGTTTGATATATTTTTAGTTATGTTGTCTGAAAATTCTTAAAATTCCTTTAAATTTGAACTTCTAGAAAACATCGATTTAGTAAAATATTGACATTTTCCACCATTTAAAGCTAAATGTTCACGGAATACAGGGGCGTGTGACATAAAAAACAAACAATCATAATAAACTATCAGATTCAATTTATATTGTCACAATGTGAAGAAATTGGAAGAAAACTGAAATTTAAATGATCGTAACATTGGCCTTTGTTTACATTTTTAGACATTGTTTTGCGCTCTTTTGTTTTTCGCGTCTACGTCGCGGATATTAAGCGCCGCGTCTAGTATTACGCGCGGGAAGTTTCAGCGCGCGACGCAATGATCGAACGGCTGTCGCAGCATTTGAAAAGCGCTTAAATTCCCACCGAATAACCATGCGACTTTTCCTGACTCAGGGGGGGGGGGGGGGGGGGGGTCATGTGACGCCCGGTAACTTTACAACCACTATATGTGGCCTGATGGCTAGCGTAAACCGAAGCGCATTGTTACAAGTGTATAATGCGTGCTTTTAAAACCCTTCTTGGCAATTCAAATCAGCAAAACAAATATTAACCAAGCATGTCAGCATGGTGTGGAAGAGAGATTACCCTCGTACAATTAACCCTTTTGTAAATATTCCCAAGTCAATCATTCTACTGATATGCAAAAAGTTGGCCTGAATAATATGAACTATGTATAGCTACATGTCTCCTAGAAACTCAACCACAACAACATATACATGTTATAGAAGGAGACCAATGATCAAAATGTCTCAACAACATCATATATTGCAGACAACATCTCCATCGTCACTGTCAGGATAGTTATCGCCGTCTTTGTCATCTTCGTGGTGGTCATCATTATCAGCATCGCTATTATCTTTGTCAACATCACTATCATCATCTTCATTGTTGTCATTAACAAAATTGTCATTGTCCATACCCACTCCAATTCGCTCAATACTAAATGTGTTGAGGAAAACAAATTTGTACAGTGGTGACACGTCAACATCCAAGTATCCACAAATAGTATCAAAGCCTTCACAAACCATTTCAAAATCTTCAAAGATAACATCAAACATTGCCCCGCAAATCTCTATGATATAAAAAATCATGTAGATATCGAGATCAAAAAGTGATGGTACACAACACAACAACCATCCAAGTGTCCGCACACTGACTTCTGCATATTGGTCTTCATCATCACGTTCCTTTATAGCGAATACCCTGAGAGACGGAAACACCTTACTAGACTGGTCATTGGCCAACTTTCTCAACAGTTCTACTCCGTCAGATATCACTTTTTCAAGGGATGGCATGAAACCTAATATAGAAGCAAGATGGGTTAGACTGATGCCACTTCCTCGCCAGGTAGTGAGATGGAATTCCCTGAGTGATTTACACACCACAGATATGTTTGCATCCAGCATTCCTGCGATATTACCATAATGCACTTTCAGAATCTCAATAGATGGCATACACCCTAATAACCCAATAAGTGTGTTGACATTAATATGCCCGTCCATTAGCATGACTAGTGCGAATGTTTTGAGTGATTTACATACCACAGATATGTTGGCATCCAACATACCTATGATATCAACGCGATACAATATCAGCATCTCAATAGATGGCGCACACCCTAATAAACCAAGCAGTGTGTTGATATTGATATTCATGTATGTTGGTTTTATTGGTTTAAAATGTATAGGAGCAAACCGAAAAGTATCATCAGGCATCCGTGTGATATCACGAATATGTGTATATCCTGGCACCTCAGCAGATGGCTTAGACCTGTACAAATCCATCATTGCATTGAACATACTATCCATACATTTCAGTTCTAATACCTTGAGTGATTTACACACCAAAGATATGTCGGCATCCAACACCCCTTTGATATCACCATCAGATACTAGCAGCATCTCAACAGATGGCATATACCCTAATAAACTAGTCAGTGTGTTGACATCGATATTCATGCGTTTTAGTTCTAATGTATTCAGCGAGTTACACACCAAAGATATGTTAGCATCCAAAATCCCTTCGATATCAACTTCATCTACTGTCAGTATCAGTATAGAAGGCATACGCCCTAATAAACCAACCAATGTGTTGATATTGATATTCATGCATTGTAGTTTGAATGTCTTGATTGATTTACACACCAAAGATATGTCAGCATCCAACATCCCTATGATATCACCATCATATATTGACAGCACCTCAACAGATGACATACACCCTAATAAACCAATGAGTGCGTTGACAGTGCTCTTCGTGAATTCTAGTTCAAATGACTTGAGTGATTTACATACCACAGATATGTCGGCATCCAACATTCCTGTGATACCAACACGATTCACTTTCAGCATCTCAATAGATGTCATACGCCCTAATAAACCAATCAGTGCGTTGACAGTGATATTCATTTCTGTTAGTGTGAATGTGTTGAGTGATTTACACACCACAGATATGGTGGCATCCAACATTTCTGTAACATCAACAAGATTCATAATCAGCGTCTCAATAGATGTCATACGCCCTAATAAACCAATTAGTGCGTTGACAGTGATACTAGTATTCGTGTCCTCTAATTCGAATTTCTTGAGTGATTTACACACCACATATTTGTTGGCATCCACCATTCCTGTGATACTAACACGATATACTGTCAGCATCTCAATAGATGACATGCACTCTAATAAACCAAGCAGTGTGTTGGCAGTGATATCCATGTAACTTAGTTTGATTGACTTAAGTGATTTACACACTACAGATAAGTTAGCATCAAGCTTGTCTACAAATCTAGCATTTGTTAATGACAAATGAACAAGTGAGGTCATACATCGCAACATTCTCACGAATGTACAACATTCACATTGAATGTGTCCTGTCATATCAACTACTGTGACAGATTTACATAGTGAGTCACTCTTTATCAATACCTCTATTTTGTTGCTGTTACCCTGTGATTCTGCTTCATAGAATAATTTATAAGGAATAGTCGATGTATCATGACATTTGAATGATGTAAAAATAGATTTGTTATAAACGACATCTAAAACGTATGGCAAAATGAATTTAACAGCTTTGATACTCAATCCACAACAGAAACGTAATAGGTACTCCATGTCACTGACATTCTTAATGTCAATCTTTTGTAGGTACATGTGGAACCTACTCATGTCATCATCAGCCAACTTTGCCCAGTAAAAGGCTGCACAGAATTCATGAAATGTCTTATGAATAAAGGAAACCATTATCTTATTTCTTTCCATATCTTCTTTATATACCAACCCAATTTGACAAGCATCTGTGAGGCAATCATCGCTTAACACTTTTGATTGTGCATCAAAGGTGAATTTACCTTCAAACAAGGTATCTATGGCAGCCTGTCCCAACTCTTTTATAACCTTATCTTTGTCTTTTCTATATCTTTCCACCCAGTGTTTGTTCAGATACAAGATACCCTCAGAGTATAATTCTGTTATGCTCTCCGGTACGTCATGATCACGATCTGGATCATGCCATAGATGACAGAGCATAAGCAGAAGAATGGGTAATGATGATAAATTCTTAAGTATTGTATTTTGTTTAATTCTATATATCAACGATTTGGCAAGATCAGATGTGGATTCATATTTGGAATCGGAAGATTCATTTTGAGAAATAGAACCAACGCCAGAGTGTGGTTTCTGTTGCGCATTGAAAAACATGACGATGTACTTATCCAAACTTTTTTCTGAAAATCCTGACAACTGAACGTGAACACAGTCAAATGTATACCTTTGACAAAAGCTGTCAACTGAATGAGGCCTTGTTGTTACAATCATGTAAGATGTGTCTAATAAAGAACTATCTAGCACTTGCGTTTCATCTTCAAGCGATCTGTGGGATAGCTCATCAAATCCATCAATTAGAAAAAGACAAAGTGCCCCTAAATGACTGATTGCTCTTGCGATTTCATCTGGTTGTACTCCAGGAAGCAACTGATTTTTGATTGTTTTCTCAAGATTATCACCTGCTACAAATTTTCTTACATCGAGAATTAAGACCAAACAAAATTTGCCAATGCTATCTAAATCCCTATCACCCTGAGCCCACTGGTAAGCAATTCTCGACACCAGGGTACTTTTCCCACTACCCGCAACACCTCGTAGCAATATATGATTGCACATTTTTTCTTTTTCATTGTATATTTGGAATAACTCTGCATAAGATTGAAACTCCTTCCAACCACCCCTTCTTATCTTACGTCTATCTTGAAATAGTGTTAAATCAACAAATATGTCATCTGTGTCAACCTCAGAGTATCTATAGCTACCAAATTTTATTTTGCTTCTTTTTTGCGAATACTTCGTTTTCAGCTTCTTTTTCCACTCTGTCACCTGTGATTCAATTCTGTCAGCCTCTGAAAGTAGATTAAATGCAATGAAATTTATAATATTTTTTCAGGCTATGTAATGGCTATGTAATGGCTATGTAATGGTATTATATTGTATAGCAGGTCTTTATCTACTTTGGCAAAATGGAGATATCGGCAAATGTAAGTCCTCAAAATAAAATAACAGCGTAATTAATAAATAACTCGTTATTTGAAAGATAGCATTATAAGTGTAATGTCAATGGCCGAAGCTTATAATATTGTTCATCTTTCATTTTAAGAAGGTACATAATTCGATTTTATATAACACTTGGAAATGTCCTTGTCTTTTGATTGGTGGATTGTTTGTCACATGACATGAACTATTTGTCCCATTCATTGATTTACATCATACTTCATTATTCAAGCAATTTGCAAGTTCATCGGAAAGGCATGTACTCCGATCCTGTGGATCTAGAATATGGACTGCCACAAGGTTATATCCTAGGTCCCTTAAAGTTCATCATCTACACACTCCCTCTTGGTAAGATCTTTCGTCATCATGCCTTGGACTTCCATCTCCACTGCTGATGACACGCAGTTGTACTGTTCCTTTAATCCAAAAATACCCGGTGTAAGGCTACACGCTATCGAGAAGCTACAACTATGTATTTCTGATGTTCAAAATTGGATGACTCGTATCATGTAAAAATTAAGTGAGAGTAAAACAGAGTTCAATGTGCTTGGATCTCCCTATTTTTTCAGAACCTGCCACCTGTGTAACTTGTAATTAGTGATGCACATATTGAACCAACACAGTCTGTTCGAAACCTGGTCATAAAGTTTGATGCCAATATGACTATGACCAAACAGATATCTGGCCTTTGTCAATAAACACATTTCCAGTTTACCTTGATCAAGACACTCTCCATCATGTTGTCAGAGCTTTAGTAATTTCTCGTCTCGACTATGGGAATATTCTTTTGTTTCGAGCTACAGAATATAATTGAACAGAGTGCAAAGATTGCAGAACAATGCTGCCCGGTTGATATGTTCCAGGCGTGAACATTATTGCCACAACTCTAAGAGAAACTCCACTGGCTACCCATATGGGAACGGATTCGATTTAAACTAGTCATTTTTTTCTTTAAATACTTGAACAACACAGCACTGGCGATAAATGCTTTTGACACACAAACAAGTCCGGTTTAAGACTTTCATGCTGACCTTGTTTATGCATTGTTTAGTTGAGTTATACAGGTATAAGGCTTAGGTTATCAAACAAATGAGACAAATTATTTACCTGAATGCAACACAAAAAAATGTTTGTCCCGGTCAATTCACGACAATTGGTTTAAGGCCAAATTGCATTACTAGATGACCGATGACAGACCCTTAAAATATGGACTTCCAATCATGGAGTTGACAGTAGTGATTTTAAGAGCATCTGGAGCAATTCATATGTGACTTTACATTAAGATGACCTTTAACCTAACCTTTGAAAAATGTTCACTAGGTTTGCTTTCACCGGAGTTTCAGGCCATCGTAGAGCAATTTTGCTCTGGGTTACCTTTTTTATTTGACCCCGCCATATTTTCCCTCTGATTGTAACAAATTCGAACATTGTTTTAGCACCAGAATGTCTCTCTTAAGCAAAAAGTAGTTTTCAATTTGACCCCAATTTACCTGAAACCTGTGGACAAATATTCCCATGATCATAAGATTTATTTGTAATAAGTTTCAGACGAATCGTGCTCATACATATGGATATGAAACTAGACCATGGAGAACGTTCCTCTGATCATGATCTTCAACCATTCTGAGGCCAATCTGAGCCATTTTAAAATTTAACCTCTCAATGACGGTTGTTAATAATCGGCAACTATTGACACCCATGACATTAATTTGACGTTTCTCTTACTTACCAAGATTCCTATGGTCAAGGTTACTTGATGGATAAGGGAAGTTGAACGTAGGGTAGATGTTCTGGTCCCCACCAGCAATGTACTGGTCACGATTGACATTGTTTTGTGTCTGTATCGTAGTTTGGTCTCCTTCAATGTTGTTTTGACGTCTTATGTTGGTAAGACTGCTGGTTTTGGATACGTTACCTGAAATAGTTTTGATTATTTCTATCAATGAAGTTTAAACATTGCTTTAGTTGGTTTGCCCCGTTAGGCAAAATAAAATGTATGTGCCCTGAATAAAGGGTGAATAATCCGATCGCCAAAGATTGAGCAACTTTGGCAAAATGATCTGCCAAATACACTGGCATTTATTTCAAACGACATGGGTATGTTTTTGCCCTCAGAAAAAGAGGCGTTTAGAATATTCAAGTTTATAAGCAATTTGACAAATAATGTTTGCTGATATGCCATCCGGACCTCAGATTTTGTCGATAGTTTGGGATAAACTTCCCGCAAGGATACATTGCTGGTATTGCTACAGAAGCAGGCAAGAAGGCAGGCAAGAATGCAAGCAAATGCAAGAGATATAATAACTGTTCAAACTAAGAAACATGTTTCCAGCCGAAAAATAAACTGATTATATTGGAGACAAGAATGCCATAATCTTACTACTACTTATATGAAGCTAATTTAGCATTTAGCACATTTTTTATAATCGGATATCCGTTATCAAAATGCGTATAGTTACATTTCAACATAGGAATATATATTCTAAATGCCAAAAACGATTTCACAGCTCGGTGATAAGAGCAAAAGAAATAATAAAGTCAATATGACCTTTTCCTGTCCAATTGAAAGCAAATGTTTTTCACGATAACAACAACCATTTCTGCTACTATTAACTATTATAATTTACTTTGCGATTTATAAAAGCAGCGGTCATTAAGCATTAAGCATTACAGAGCAAAGAATCTGAAACCTAGCTTTTATGTTGCTTAGGCCTACTGTAAAAATGATGCATATTATTTAGTGTCATTGTTGGGATTCCAATATCTTACTTGATTTGACAGAAGCTGCAACAGCTGGAGGATCCTGCTGCAAATTTACTTGGACTGGAGAAATACTACTATGGGATGACCCCAACAATGTACTAGCTGATTCCATATAACAATGCAATGAAATATAAACAAAACATATTTTTGAACTGAAAACATAAAAGGCTGATAGACAACAGACAATTGATTTCCTCGAATCATTTGATGTGCACTTGAACCTTAGACCAACATCATACCATACACATACATTTGAATATATTCAAGTCTATAAAGTGCTACAACACGTTTAAGGGGGAACAACATCACTTATTAGCTTGGTGACGACACTACTTTACAAATGAATAACAAGAACAAAATTGTATGACTTTCTTTTGTTGGGCTCATTATTTGGTAAAACTGCACAAGTGCTTTAAAACGTTTAATGGGTGAACACTTTTATACATTAACTTGGTATAAATGAAATTGCTTAAAAGGAGTAATCCAAAACGATGCTTATTGCATTTGGTTTAATGTTATATGTTGTTTGTTTTTTTAAACAAAATTGAGTTCCAAATTGAATGTTGGCTCGCATGATAGAAACGGATTTGCAATGCCAAAATAGCGCGCACGTTATAATTACTTTCGAACGCGGAGAGACAAAACAACATAAGTACCATCAATTTGGAAAATAATAAACTACCTGTGGTCATGCCTTTGTATATAAAAACTGAATGTATGTTAAGTGGTGTATAATAAGTCAATTTGACATCATGCAAATATTGCTGATTCGCTATTGTTTTGTTTTTTTTCCTTTTCTTTTGTTTTGGTTTGTTATTTGCTTTTTATTCTTGAACTTACTTGATATACATGAAGCTGCCAGTGCCGTCTTAGGTTTCTTGCAGGGCGACGGATCAGATATTCGTTGCAATTGTCCTTTTTTTGGTGGAGATAAGGACAACAATATTTGTGTTAGAGTAAGTATGCATGGAACTTTAGTTGGTATACACCGTAAATGAAACTTAAGTTACCTTCATGTTGATTAAAATGTTGCTTTTGCATCTATGTTTTGTTTTACCTTCTTCCTTTCTTTTGTTTATTTTGTCATTTGCTTTATTATCTTTGAACAACTTACTTGACATATATGAAGCCGAGAGTGCCATCTTGTGTTTTAAATAAGGCGACGGAAGATAGGTATCAGGTGCGTGTTGTAATTGTCCTTGATTAGACGGATATATAGACTTTTGTGCTGACTGTGATGATGTAGGAGTAGTGTGTATACTTGCTGGCACTGTGTATAACACGTAAAAGAGTTACCGAAATATTACCCTCGGGATAATATCACAACTTGTTAAAATAGAAAGGACGCATGGCACTGTAAATGAAGCTTATCAGTTACATTTTACTTTGATGCAATCGGACAGAATATAAAATATGCCTTACTTATAAACATTTTCCACGTGGCTATTAGTGTTATCATATACAGAACTGTTTTTTCAGAAACCTTTCCCAACTTTAATGTCTTATCTCAAGAATTATTGAACCAATACAAAGAATATTTGTACTTTAACATGTTCAATGCATTTCTCATCGGGATTTCCAATATGGTGATGATATTCAATAATGTTGATATTCTTTAAACATTTTGTGAAATGGAAAGTGTTAAGACTGAGAGAATTAAATACAAGTGGTCGTTTCAATTGTGTTGATAACAAATTAACGAAATTGACGGAAGCTTTATTGTATACACATGGAAAAAAGTATCGCACCACTTGTTGAAAAGTGCAAATGTGGCCTCGAATTTTGCCACCATGGTGTGATATTAAGGATCATTTGTTTGCGTTAGCTGTCCAACAAAATGTTATGCAATATAAGGTCTACATTTAAGTTTGTGATGTAATCGATGTAATGTTTTTCAAGGCCAAATGGAAAAATGCATAAAACAAGTTTGGGTAAAACGCGATATTGAGAGGCCCAATGATTAATCTTTTTAGTTGTAATCCTTGGTAACACATTCAAGTCTTCCAAGGTCAAAGGTCATCTGGGGTCAAATTTCAAAAGTTGCCCGATTGTCCTCAAACATGAAAAAACTCCCTTTTCCGTACGCCCAACGGTTATGGGGTCAAAGGTTAAAATAGGTCAAATTTTAGATAAGTTCAAATGACAAAAGCAATATTGCGGAAGTGTTGACCTAGGTCAAATAAATTTAAAAGAATCAACGGTGATCTCATCGCGCATGCTGAATTTATGAGCAACAAAAAAAATGCATGTTTGGACTCATTCACTGCATTGTAGCCTATAACTAAATAAAACATTTCTTGCGCCAAATACAGAACTAATATAATGACTATTTTAAGTTTTTAAAGTCTATTCAATATCGAGCTATACCCAAACTTGTGTCATGCATGTTTTTGGACAAAAGCATGCATTTTCCCCTTGGCCTTGAAAAACATCACATCGATTACGTCACAAACTAAAATGTGGCCCTTTTATTGCATAGCATTTTATTGGACAGCTTACGCAAACAAATGATCCTTAATATCACACCATGGTGGCAAAATTCGAGGCCACATTTGCACTTTTCAACAACAAAAAGTGGTGCGATACTTTTTTCCATGTGTATATTATGTGTGTTTGAGAAGTCAAACAATGTTTCGATTGGAACGTTTCATTTACTTAAGAATACACATATTCAAAGAATTACCTACCTAGACTTCTATAGTGCCATTCCCATACGTGACCAAGCATTAGAGGTTGATCCTTTGATGAAACATCCCCTACTATCCATTGAATATCTTTGTCACCAGTTCCCTGTGGAGAGCTTGTCACTACCAGAATGTCTCTCTTAAGCATGTGAGCCATGGCTACTAGGACGACTGCATCAGCCCACTCACCATCTTTGGACATGGTTTCTAAATAGCAGTTCCAATCAGGTTGTGTAGATTGGAAGTCAATGATGCCGTCTGGACCCTGACAAATATTGAATGGTTGTAATCAATGTTTAGTTTAACTAAAAGAGGATTGGACACTAGGACAGAGATCCTGTGTATGTAATAATATGTTGTGTATGCTATTGTTTTTATCCGTAATTTTTAAGACTGTTTACTTTGGTCAATTTGCTTCTGTTTTTATCATGGTGTAAAGCGCCTTGGGGTCAATTTATTGATGGAAGGCGCTATAAAATGCGTTTTTATTATTATTATTATTATTATTATTATTATTATTATTATTATTATTATTATCTAAAATTAAGAAGAACAACAAAATTATAAAATGCAAGATTTGCACCACCCCATTCTGCCTCCCAAACAGCTGAAAACGTTGTTGACTTACATTCATAACTTTAGACAAAAATCAGGCTAAACGTTGTTGACTTACATTCATAACGTTAGACAAAAATCAGGGCTAAACTTTAGACAAAATCAGGCTAAGGAAAAGTTGACATTAAAATCCCACATTTTCACGCGCTTCAGATTTTTTTTTCTTGCCACAATTTTCCCCAACCCCTGGCAGCTGAAAATGTACCAGTATTGAATGATAATAGCACTATTAAGTGTACTCCAGTGTTAGGACAAACCTTTTACATTGTTCTGTACCCTAATCCACCCGGTGGATTTTCCAACAATTTTTTTTCAAGCGAAAAAAGCACACACAACAAGAGGTGCCACGCCCCGGGGTTTGAACCCACGACCTCTCGGTTGGAGGGCGAACGCTCTACCAACTGCGCCACGGGGGAAGCTGTGCTGGGCGAGTGTATTCGCCCAGCTATATAGCCCGGGGCCATTATTTCGGTGAAAAACCTCAGCGCCAGGTGGAACCGACGGGCTGTAAGGGTTAATCAAGGTAAAATTAGAGAAAAAAAGTGAAAATTAAAAAGAAGAAAAAAAATCGTTCCTTAACCCTAACCCACCCGGTGGATTTTCCAAGAACATTTTTTTCAAGCGAAAAAAGCACACACAACAAGAGGTGCCACGCCCCGGGGTTTGAACCCACGACCTCTCGGTTGGCGGGCGAACGCTCTACCAACTGCGCCACGGGGGAAGCTGTGCTGGGCGAGATAGCCCGGGCCATTATTTCGGTGAAAAACCTCAGCGCCAGGTGGAACCGACAGGCTGGGAAATGGGATTTCATGGGATCCGGGGCTGTAAGGGTTAAGCGATACAGGAAAACGTACCAATATTGATTTATACATAATCATATACCCAATTGCTCGGTATTCATACTATTTAGGGAAAACAGTGTTATTATTATTATCAATTTTTTTTAAATGGTGTAATACCCGGCCTTATATCCTTTACATAATACCCCAACGTTTGGCAAGTGATTGGACCAGTGACATGAATGATTTTGGCCCAAATAATATTCAGCTTGCCTGTTCAAATGAACTCCCCCTCCTCAAAGGGAAAGGTTACTATATAAATCAATAATCAAGGTAATGGTCAAAACACATCACATTCTCATTATTGTACGACGTAACAACCACGACTGACAGAATATAATTGTGGTAACAAATGAAGTACTTACCTGTATACTTTGATGTTCCTGGAGAAACACGACCACATCCCTCCTAAGCTGAGCAGTTGATTCAGCAGGACACCCCAACAGAGACAACTGATCAAACACGGCGTGAAAGAAGCAGTTGCCATCTGCTGGGGTATTGCCATGGTAGGCAAGACTGTGTTCTCTGCAATTATTGAGCAAGCGCTGTTCAGCTTCACTTGCAGTGGTGTGAGATAAAATCCACTGTAGGGCGTTGATTATTTGAACTGGGTTAAAGTATTTATAGCCTATGGTGTAAGAATCGAAATAATAACATTAAATCAAATTTGATAATATAAAAATGGGTAGCAAACAGAAAAGTATACAAACAAACTGGAATAGTTAGGCCGGGAGCCCAGAAGGTTTAATCAGCTGAGAAGGTACAAAAGGTTTGATGGTCTGAATATGTTAGTTAGGGGCCAAAAGTCAATCATTTGTATTGCTGCCGGGATGCATCCTGTACCCCATCCCTGGAGGTCACAATATAGGGGGCCAACAAATGTGTTTAATCAGCCGAAGAGGTACATGTACAAATCTTGTTGGATATGATTCCTTAGAGGTACTTGTAATGACGATAGCAATGACAACAACTTTTGCCTGCACGGAGCCCCAGACATTAGCCCTACAGGGCCTCCAAATGGTTTTAATCAGCCGAAGAGGTACATGGATGAAACCTTTTGCATTGGAACTATTACACATTAGGGTATGAACAAATACCAATGACAGCAACTATTGCCTGTACGGGGTCCCAGACAGTGTAGCTCCAAAGGGCCCCACACCGAGGGTTGAGCGCCAGAAGGCCGTAACTCAACTTTTGGGCAAATTTATATTTTGGTCCAAAAATAATCAATATAATCTAGATTTTCAGAAACATAAAGAGATAACTCATAAATAGTCTGAATATGACTAAGATTCGAGCTATATATTGGGTGCTACAGAGTATTATAATGAGTCCCAAATATTTGAAAGTCGATTATCTCAAAATAGCATTTCTTGAGTTACGGCCATCTGGCGCTCAGCCCTCGACATTCCCAACTGATTTAATCAGCCGAAGAGGTATATGGATGAAACATTTTGCATTGGAACTAATGCACATTAGGGTATACAAAAAAGTACTAATGACAGTTACCTTTGCCTGTACTCCAGACAATAGCCCAAAAGGCCCCACATGCTCCACCTGATTTATTCATCCAAAGAAGTGATGGCGCTAGATATATAGATATTCTGATGAATTATATGTGCCGAATTAATTCTGCTCATAATTTCGATGTGACTACAGCGAAATTACCAAATTGTGAAATACTACATGATGTAGTGCGAATAAAGGTAAACGGTTTAATATGGTAGTTAGTATGTGATTAGGTATCTTAGATTCATCTATGTACCTCTATGGTTGAATCAATCAGTTAGGGCATGTGGGCACTTTTGGACTACTGCCTGAGGTCGTATAGGCAAATGTTGCTTTTATTGGTATTTTTTGTACATATATCCTAACATGTAATAGTTCCAATGCAAAAAGATTCATCCATATGGATGAATCTGTTTGCAGATCACATCGAAATTATCAGCAGAGGTCGGCACATATAATTCAACAGAATATCTATCTAACGCCATCACTTTAACCCTTAAACTATTTTTTTCTTCGTCAAATCTTAATTTTTATCGCCGATCTCTCCGTGCCCCTTTAACCCCCTAATTAAGTAATAATATTTCTTGTCTAGGGTTACCATCTTATAAGTGACTTATTTGTTTTTGTTTTGTAAGGCTTCTCGCCTTTTCTCACTTTATATTATAATTATATGTAAAAATTATTGTTTTGGATCAAATGTTTATGATGTGAGACAGAAACACCTTCAAAGGGTTAATTTCTATTTCTTAATTGCTTAGTGATTATTATATTTCCTACGTCAACAAGAAAAAGCCCAAACAAACAAACAAACAGTTCACCAATAATGACCTTACCTGATGGACTTTGTGCCATAATGCTTGCTGATAATTGTGCTCTACATGTAGACAGATACACCAGTTAGTTTAGTACAGATCTAATAAAAATGAGTAGAAATATAAGGGTTATAAAAGTGTATTTAATTCACGAAATAATATCGAGCTCAATAAACCAAGGGCCAGGTTTAGAATTTATCTTAACATAACAACGGAATTGTCAAAAAGTATTTTAGATTCAGAAGTGAAAAGGTGATGACAAGACTTCGAAAAAAAACGTATTTGGTAAATGAGGATTAAGAACTCTCTCAATTTCCGAAAATGAAAACCAAAATATCTAGAGACAAAAATACCACCGAACCACATACCAGTATAGGTACTGTTGGATCTGTTAGTGAACAGAAAAGGTAAATATCGAATCTTGTCGTCATTTTGTTCTAATAATTATCTGTGCAGAGGTTCAACATTCAGTGGATGAAGAAATAGATTCAACTCAACTTCTTTTATAATAAAAATGAGACCTGCCTATCCACCCCTCCCCCAACCACAAAAAGGTGATGAGGTGTATGAGGGGAGGGGGGGGGGGGCGCTACCATCTCAGATTTGCTAGTGAGGAGCATTTAATGGTCACAGAGTATCTCAGAATTATTTAAACTGGCAAATTTGTATTATAATCTGTAAAAATGGTAGATTCCAAATATGAACAGAAATGGTCGGTTTCGAAAATCTATAAAATCACCCAGTCCCATATGTACCCTTTCAACCTCGCTTCATCAACCAATTAAGTTTCGTACATACCTGCGTTGTTGCGCATCAGCCGCCGACATCGCCGGATAAAAGAGACATCATTTAACTCACATCTTAAGAGTAGAGTTTAAAAACTCTCTTTTATAATGATCCCTATTTTCTGGGGAAATCTTGCAAATTTCGCACCCATAACCCTTTTCTTAATTTATTTTGCCTAATGATCACCTTCATGTGGCATTTTTTGCAACATAGCACATAATGCCCCACGAGAGTTCGAAAGTGCAAGCATTGCGTTTATATCCATTTCATCCATGTAGGATCCCCTCCCCCGGTACATCTGCGGGGGTCGTGTTTTAATTGTCACTAACAAGTTGATTAATGTCAACTTTTTGTAATAGTTGATGTTTATGAAGTAATATGACAAACATGTATATATTATTATGCAGTTTGTAAAATTGAAAAACAAATGTCATAACAAACCTTTTAGGCAAATCATTAACTATGAAAGTGATTGAAATGTTAGCATTAGAAGGAATTGTATTCTCCGAAGTTTGATACCTCTTTCCTAAAAAAACAAGTGAATATTTTGGAAGTTATGATTGTTTCAATGACCACGACTAACGACAAAAAGGTTGCCCTAGAATTGGATCCTATGGGATACCATTGATTTGTATTGTTCACTGTGTGCTGTCTGAACAAGTCAGGTATCTGGATGAATGGGTAACAGGCATCGAAATGGAGTATGTACACACTATGCAATGATATCCCATAGAAACCCAATTTCAGTGAAACAATTTTGTTGGTAGTTATAATCATTGAAACAATCATCAAATCTATACAATCGATTGTTATAAATGGGGACCCGAACTACGGAGAGAGAAGAAATTTGCTCATTAAATGTATATATCAGATTTGTCGTACCGATTATTGATTTTTGATAAAGCCAACATCAAAGCACCTGGTAAGGGACTATTTGTGTTAGGTGTATACATTGTTAGGTATATTGCATCTTTAGATTGAGATACACTGTTGTTTTATATATATCTTTTGTTATCAAACAGTATAAATTATTCTGAGACACCCTGTACAGTATATTGATATTACAATAAAATGAGAAAAGCGTTGACTTACCTTAGTGTAAACTTGATAGAATGGTTTTACTTCATTCCTCCATGAACTAAAGTGTAAAATTTGATTAATGTAATCAGTATTTGAAGCAAAAAAGTTAACACTCCCAGACTTTACGAAATGTTAAAAGTTGTACAACATATCGTCATAAATATGGCGGAGAGGCATTCCATGTATAATCCAGTGTTGCTAAAACATATTGACTGGGCATAGACTTTATTTACCAGAATGTAACCTTCGAACATTTGGCAGCAGTCCAAAGTATTATATTTGGGCTAGTTTATGTGGATTCTGGTAATACTCGTGGCGTCATGTGATGTCAGGAGACTGGAAAGCCCCGAACATCACAGCCCATGTAATATTATTAAAAAGCATTGGCCTAAAATTGAAATAGGTCATATACTGACGTGAAATATAAACAAAATGTGTTTCTTGGTTATGTATGAACAAAATATTCTTTAACATCGAAATTTCAAAGTATTTGTCGCTTTTTAAAAACATGAATTTAACTCAAGGTTTGCCTAAACAATTTGCAGCATGCACTTACTTTATTGTGAGATAAATAATTATTTCTTCTTTTTAGTATTATAAACAATCAGTACAAACTATAGGTATTAAAACACGTACGTGTCTTAATATTTGCATTCATATAACTATAATCTATGTGAGCTATTAATACATAATTTCATTGTCGTGTGTAATCACTGATTACACAAGCTGATCCTGCTGGACCTGTTTGAAAGTTTGTTAAAAAAGGACAACATAATTTATCCTGGGACCGGAATGTGTTAAACCAATCAAATCATCGTCTCCTCTCCACTGATGAAAAAATAGTAAATAATAATTAGATTTATTTTGTATTTGAAAAACAACACAAACAAACTGATTACAATAAAACCGAAAATAAAAAAATATGATAGAATAAAAACAATCCCGGCCAGGATGTCAGCGGATCCACAATCTTGTTCAAAACCTGTTAGGACACTATACACGTGCGCATCAAATATCTTTCAAAATTAGTCAAAAGCTGTCAATTGAAAGTATGATAGTCAAAACTAGTTTATGTAAAGCTGCCACCCCTCTCAACCCCCCCCCCCCCAACCAATGTTGGGGCTGATATATATAACACAGCCCGTTGCTGGACGATGCTTTTATATGGACCAACATTGAGTTTAGGGGGAGGGACCACCGTTTCACAGGACATGCAGGAAGTGTCCCAACAGTTTTGAACATGATTGTATTAAGGGAGTGGAAAAATGAGCTATAAAAAATACAAAATCGCTATATCTCGAAAACGGTAGCTTCGATTTTAACCATTCTTTTTAAGAAATGAAGAACATTGCTTCTGTAACATTTCGAGTTGAACTTTATAGTCTAATTACGTATACACATTTAATGAAATACATAAATAACGTGTATTTTGATAAAGTGTCATAGTTTCAAAGTATCTAATTTACAGCGGCGAGTGTTTCAAACGATTGCATCAAGTGGCGGTGCGTCAAGGCGACGAAAAAAACCAAGTTGTACAAACCTGATCAACTCATTTATTTCAAATCTTAATTGTTTAAACATTTGAAGTAAAAATTAAAATGTAACTAAACTGCCGCGCTGAGATTCGAACCCATGGACAGAGTCTGCGGTGTCAGTCGAAACCACTACACTAGTAGGGCAATACGTTGTACTAGTATAAGAAGATAAGGTATAACAATTTATCTTGTTAAACTAATATTCTTCTTGAGATGATTTAGTATGGAAATACACTTATTATTATCGGTCTACCACGGTTAACATTATATACACTTTCATACTGTTCAAAATAATAATCATTTTTGCGAATTCAACACGATTAACCACGGTCTACCAATAATATCTTAAAAGATGATCAATACTTCCTTTCTATTCATTCTGGTAGACCGTACATAGGGTTCTATTGAAATTGATGGGTTGACCGTGGTTGATCAATACAGTGCTCGAGTTAATAAGCAAAATGCCTCTTCAAAAAGCTGACTCCCCAGTTAGCTCAGTGGTATGTTTCCTGTCTTAGAATAAGTAGATTGCTGGTTCGAATCTCGATAGGTTCTAAGACTTGTTTTTATGGTTTTGTTTTCGTTTGTTTAGTTTTGTATTTCATTTTGGAAATGTTTGTAACTTTTCATTCTAAAGTTGATTTCATTTTTCCGGACCTTACGAATTGGTATAATATGTTTAATAATAACATGCGATTTATAGGTGATGTATTACGTTGTCAAATGGATATTTTGTGTTTGTTGACATCTACCTCTATACGAATACGAATCTTAATTATTATGGCGTCTCAATTAACATGCTTCAATTAAGAGTATATTAATCTGAAATAAACGGTCACCCCCACCCTACCACAATAACACAATCATTAGTTTATTTAATGACATTATTTGTTTTACCTATTATCTTATGAAATAAGTCTTTATTAAAAAGTACCATTTAGGTGCGTAATTCAGACAATGCCCCTTTAAATTGAAGACATTACTAACCCATTATTTTCTTAAATAAACGATACTAATGGCACATTATCGCTCTCTAATATTGCCAAATATAAGATAATTTGGAACTTATTTAATGCAGTTACAAGGACTTATATGAATTTAGTACATTATTTTTACAATGCTTTAATACAATATTGTTCAAAACCTGTTGGGACACTATACACGTGCGCATCAAATATCTTTCAAAATTAGTCAAAAGCTGTCAATTGAAAGTATGATAGTCAAAACTAGTTTATGTAAAGCTGCCACCCCTCTCAACCCCCCCCCCCCCCCCCAAACCAATGTTGGGGCTGATATATATAACACAGCCCGTTGCTGGACGATGCTTTTATATGGACCAACATTGAGTTTAGGGGGAGGGACCACCGTTTCACAGGACATGCAGGAAGTGTCCCAACAGTTTTGAACATGATTGTATTAAGGGAGTGGAAAAATGAGCTATAAAAAATACAAAATCGCTATATCTCGAAAACGGTAGCTTCGATTTTAACCATTCTTTTTAAGAAATGAAGAACATTGCTTCTGTAACATTTCGAGTTGAACTTTATAGTCTAATTACGTATACACATTTAATGAAATACATAAATAACGTGTATTTTGATAAAGTGTCATAGTTTCAAAGTATCTAATTTACAGCGGCGAGTGTTTCAAACGATTGCATCAAGTGGCGGTGCGTCAAGGCGACGAAAAAAACCAAGTTGTACAAACCTGATCAACTCATTTATTTCAAATCTTAATTGTTTAAACATTTGAAGTAAAAATTAAAATGTAACTAAACTGCCGCGCTGAGATTCGAACCCATGGACAGAGTCTGCGGTGTCAGTCGAAACCACTACACTAGTAGGGCAATACGTTGTACTAGTATAAGAAGATAAGGTATAACAATTTATCTTGTTAAACTAATATTCTTCTTGAGATGATTTAGTATGGAAATACACTTATTATTATCGGTCTACCACGGTTAACATTATATACACTTTCATACTGTTCAAAATAATAATCATTTTTGCGAATTCAACACGATTAACCACGGTCTACCAATAATATCTTAAAAGATGATCAATACTTCCTTTCTATTCATTCTGGTAGACCGTACATAGGGTTCTATTGAAATTGATGGGTTGACCGTGGTTGATCAATACAGTGCTCGAGTTAATAAGCAAAATGCCTCTTCAAAAAGCTGACTCCCCAGTTAGCTCAGTGGTATGTTTCCTGTCTTAGAATAAGTAGATTGCTGGTTCGAATCTCGATAGGTTCTAAGACTTGTTTTTATGGTTTTGTTTTCGTTTGTTTAGTTTTGTATTTCATTTTGGAAATGTTTGTAACTTTTCATTCTAAAGTTGATTTCATTTTTCCGGACCTTACGAATTGGTATAATATGTTTAATAATAACATGCGATTTATAGGTGATGTATTACGTTGTCAAATGGATATTTTGTGTTTGTTGACATCTACCTCTATACGAATACGAATCTTAATTATTATGGCGTCTCAATTAACATGCTTCAATTAAGAGTATATTAATCTGAAATAAACGGTCACCCCCACCCTACCACAATAACACAATCATTAGTTTATTTAATGACATTATTTGTTTTACCTATTATCTTATGAAATAAGTCTTTATTAAAAAGTACCATTTAGGTGCGTAATTCAGACAATGCCCCTTTAAATTGAAGACATTACTAACCCATTATTTTCTTAAATAAACGATACTAATGGCACATTATCGCTCTCTAATATTGCCAAATATAAGATAATTTGGAACTTATTTAATGCAGTTACAAGGACTTATATGAATTTAGTACATTATTTTTACAATGCTTTAATACAATATTGTTCAAAACCTGTTGGGACACTATACACGTGCGCATCAAATATCTTTCAAAATTAGTCAAAAGCTGTCAATTGAAAGTATGATAGTCAAAACTAGTTTATGTAAAGCTGCCACCCCTCTCAACCCCCCCCCCCCCCCCCCCCCCCCCCAAACCAATGTTGGGGCTGATATATATAACACAGCCCGTTGCTGGACGATGCTTTTATATGGACCAACATTGAGTTTAGGGGGAGGGACCACCGTTTCACAGGACATGTGTCCCAACAGTTTTGAACATGATTGTATTAAGGGAGTGGAAAAATGAGCTATAAAAAATACAAAATCGCTATATCTCGAAAACGGTAGCTTCGATTTTAACCATTCTTTTTAAGAAATGAAGAACATTGCTTCTGTAACATTTCGAGTTGAACTTTATAGTCTAATTACGTATACACATTTAATGAAATACATAAATAACGTGTATTTTGATAAAGTGTCATAGTTTCAAAGTATCTAATTTACAGCGGCGAGTGTTTCAAACGATTGCATCAAGTGGCGGTGCGTCAAGGCGACGAAAAAAACCAAGTTGTACAAACCTGATCAACTCATTTATTTCAAATCTTAATTGTTTAAACATTTGAAGTAAAAATTAAAATGTAACTAAACTGCCGCGCTGAGATTCGAACCCATGGACAGAGTCTGCGGTGTCAGTCGAAACCACTACACTAGTAGGGCAATACGTTGTACTAGTATAAGAAGATAAGGTATAACAATTTATCTTGTTAAACTAATATTCTTCTTGAGATGATTTAGTATGGAAATACACTTATTATTATCGGTCTACCACGGTTAACATTATATACACTTTCATACTGTTCAAAATAATAATCATTTTTGCGAATTCAACACGATTAACCACGGTCTACCAATAATATCTTAAAAGATGATCAATACTTCCTTTCTATTCATTCTGGTAGACCGTACATAGGGTTCTATTGAAATTGATGGGTTGACCGTGGTTGATCAATACAGTGCTCGAGTTAATAAGCAAAATGCCTCTTCAAAAAGCTGACTCCCCAGTTAGCTCAGTGGTATGTTTCCTGTCTTAGAATAAGTAGATTGCTGGTTCGAATCTCGATAGGTTCTAAGACTTGTTTTTATGATTTTGTTTTCGTTTGTTTAGTTTTGTATTTCATTTTGGAAATGTTTGTAACTTTTCATTCTAAAGTTGATTTCATTTTTCCGGACCTTACGAATTGGTATAATATGTTTAATAATAACATGCGATTTATAGGTGATGTATTACGTTGTCAAATGGATATTTTGTGTTTGTTGACATCTACCTCTATACGAATACGAATCTTAATTATTATGGCGTCTCAATTAACATGCTTCAATTAAGAGTATATTAATCTGAAATAAACGGTCACCCCCACCCTACCACAATAACACAATCATTAGTTTATTTAATGACATTATTTGTTTTACCTATTATCTTATGAAATAAGTCTTTATTAAAAAGTACCATTTAGGTGCGTAATTCAGACAATGCCCCTTTAAATTGAAGACATTACTAACCCATTATTTTCTTAAATAAACGATACTAATGGCACATTATCGCTCTCTAATATTGCCAAATATAAGATAATTTGGAACTTATTTAATGCAGTTACAAGGACTTATATGAATTTAGTACATTATTTTTACAATGCTTTAATACAATCTTGTTCAAAATCTGTTGGGACACTATACACGTGCGCATCAAATATCTTTCAAAATTAGTCAAAAGCTGTCAATTGAAAGTATGATAGTCAAAACTAGTTTATGTAAAGCTGCCACCCCTCTCAACCCCCCCCCCCCCCCCCAAACCAATGTTGGGGCTGATATATATAACACAGCCCGTTGCTGGACGATGCTTTTATATGGACCAACATTGAGTTTAGGGGGAGGGACCACCGTTTCACAGGACATGCAGGAAGTGTCCCAACAGTTTTGAACATGATTGTATTAAGGGAGTGGAAAAATGAGCTATAAAAAATACAAAATCGCTATATCTCGAAAACGGTAGCTTCGATTTTAACCATTCTTTTTAAGAAATGAAGAACATTGCTTCTGTAACATTTCGAGTTGAACTTTATAGTCTAATTACGTATACACATTTAATGAAATACATAAATAACGTGTATTTTGATAAAGTGTCATAGTTTCAAAGTATCTAATTTACAGCGGCGAGTGTTTCAAACGATTGCATCAAGTGGCGGTGCGTCAAGGCGACGAAAAAAACCAAGTTGTACAAACCTGATCAACTCATTTATTTCAAATCTTAATTGTTTAAACATTTGAAGTAAAAATTAAAATGTAACTAAACTGCCGCGCTGAGATTCGAACCCATGGACAGAGTCTGCGGTGTCAGTCGAAACCACTACACTAGTAGGGCAATACGTTGTACTAGTATAAGAATATAAGGTATAACAATTTATCTTGTTAAACTAATATTCTTCTTGAGATGATTTAGTATGGAAATACACTTATTATTATCGGTCTACCACGGTTAACATTATATACACTTTCATACTGTTCAAAATAATAATCATTTTTGCGAATTCAACACGATTAACCACGGTCTACCAATAATATCTTAAAAGATGATCAATACTTCCTTTCTATTCATTCTGGTAGACCGTACATAGGGTTCTATTGAAATTGATGGGTTGACCGTGGTTGATCAATACAGTGCTCGAGTTAATAAGCAAAATGCCTCTTCAAAAAGCTGACTCCCCAGTTAGCTCAGTGGTATGTTTCCTGTCTTAGAATAAGTAGATTGCTGGTTCGAATCTCGATAGGTTCTAAGACTTGTTTTTATGGTTTTGTTTTCGTTTGTTTAGTTTTGTATTTCATTTTGGAAATGTTTGTAACTTTTCATTCTAAAGTTGATTTCATTTTTCCGGACCTTACGAATTGGTATAATATGTTTAATAATAACATGCGATTTATAGGTGATGTATTACGTTGTCAAATGGATATTTTGTGTTTGTTGACATCTACCTCTATACGAATACGAATCTTAATTATTATGGCGTCTCAATTAACATGCTTCAATTAAGAGTATATTAATCTGAAATAAACGGTCACCCCCACCCTACCACAATAACACAATCATTAGTTTATTTAATGACATTATTTGTTTTACCTATTATCTTATGAAATAAGTCTTTATTAAAAAGTACCATTTAGGTGCGTAATTCAGACAATGCCCCTTTAAATTGAAGACATTACTAACCCATTATTTTCTTAAATAAACGATACTAATGGCACATTATCGCTCTCTAATATTGCCAAATATAAGATAATTTGGAACTTATTTAATGCAGTTACAAGGACTTATATGAATTTAGTACATTATTTTTACAATGCTTTAATACAATATTGTTCAAAACCTGTTGGGACACTATACACGTGCGCATCAAATATCTTTCAAAATTAGTCAAAAGCTGTCAATTGAAAGTATGATAGTCAAAACTAGTTTATGTAAAGCTGCCACCCCTCTCAACCCCCCCCCCCCCCCCCCAAACCAATGTTGGGGCTGATATATATAACACAGCCCGTTGCTGGACGATGCTTTTATATGGACCAACATTGAGTTTAGGGGGAGGGACCACCGTTTCACAGGACATGCAGGAAGTGTCCCAACAGTTTTGAACATGATTGTATTAAGGGAGTGGAAAAATGAGCTATAAAAAATACAAAATCGCTATATCTCGAAAACGGTAGCTTCGATTTTAACCATTCTTTTTAAGAAATGAAGAACATTGCTTCTGTAACATTTCGAGTTGAACTTTATAGTCTAATTACGTATACACATTTAATGAAATACATAAATAACGTGTATTTTGATAAAGTGTCATAGTTTCAAAGTATCTAATTTACAGCGGCGAGTGTTTCAAACGATTGCATCAAGTGGCGGTGCGTCAAGGCGACGAAAAAAACCAAGTTGTACAAACCTGATCAACTCATTTATTTCAAATCTTAATTGTTTAAACATTTGAAGTAAAAATTAAAATGTAACTAAACTGCCGCGCTGAGATTCGAACCCATGGACAGAGTCTGCGGTGTCAGTCGAAACCACTACACTAGTAGGGCAATACGTTGTACTAGTATAAGAAGATAAGGTATAACAATTTATCTTGTTAAACTAATATTCTTCTTGAGATGATTTAGTATGGAAATACACTTATTATTATCGGTCTACCACGGTTAACATTATATACACTTTCATACTGTTCAAAATAATAATCATTTTTGCGAATTCAACACGATTAACCACGGTCTACCAATAATATCTTAAAAGATGATCAATACTTCCTTTCTATTCATTCTGGTAGACCGTACATAGGGTTCTATTGAAATTGATGGGTTGACCGTGGTTGATCAATACAGTGCTCGAGTTAATAAGCAAAATGCCTCTTCAAAAAGCTGACTCCCCAGTTAGCTCAGTGGTATGTTTCCTGTCTTAGAATAAGTAGATTGCTGGTTCGAATCTCGATAGGTTCTAAGACTTGTTTTTATGATTTTGTTTTCGTTTGTTTAGTTTTGTATTTCATTTTGGAAATGTTTGTAACTTTTCATTCTAAAGTTGATTTCATTTTTCCGGACCTTACGAATTGGTATAATATGTTTAATAATAACATGCGATTTATAGGTGATGTATTACGTTGTCAAATGGATATTTTGTGTTTGTTGACATCTACCTCTATACGAATACGAATCTTAATTATTATGGCGTCTCAATTAACATGCTTCAATTAAGAGTATATTAATCTGAAATAAACGGTCACCCCCACCCTACCACAATAACACAATCATTAGTTTATTTAATGACATTATTTGTTTTACCTATTATCTTATGAAATAAGTCTTTATTAAAAAGTACCATTTAGGTGCGTAATTCAGACAATGCCCCTTTAAATTGAAGACATTACTAACCCATTATTTTCTTAAATAAACGATACTAATGGCACATTATCGCTCTCTAATATTGCCAAATATAAGATAATTTGGAACTTATTTAATGCAGTTACAAGGACTTATATGAATTTAGTACATTATTTTTACAATGCCTTAATACAATCTTGTTCAAAATCTGTTGGGACACTATACACGTGCGCATCAAATATCTTTCAAAATTAGTCAAAAGCTGTCAATTGAAAGTATGATAGTCAAAACTAGTTTATGTAAAGCTGCCACCCCTCTCAACCCCCCCCCCCCCCCCCCCCCCCCCAAACCAATGTTGGGGCTGATATATATAACACAGCCCGTTGCTGGACGATGCTTTTATATGGACCAACATTGAGTTTAGGGGGAGGGACCACCGTTTCACATGACATGCAGGAAGTGTCCCAACAGTTTTGAACATGATTGTATTAAGGGAGTGGAAAAATGAGCTATAAAAAATACAAAATCGCTATATCTCGAAAACGGTAGCTTCGATTTTAACCATTCTTTTTAAGAAATGAAGAACATTGCTTCTGTAACATTTCGAGTTGAACTTTATAGTCTAATTACGTATACACATTTAATGAAATACATAAATAACGTGTATTTTGATAAAGTGTCATAGTTTCAAAGTATCTAATTTACAGCGGCGAGTGTTTCAAACGATTGCATCAAGTGGCGGTGCGTCAAGGCGACGAAAAAAACCAAGTTGTACAAACCTGATCAACTCATTTATTTCAAATCTTAATTGTTTAAACATTTGAAGTAAAAATTAAAATGTAACTAAACTGCCGCGCTGAGATTCGAACCCATGGACAGAGTCTGCGGTGTCAGTCGAAACCACTACACTAGTAGGGCAATACGTTGTACTAGTATAAGAAGATAAGGTATAACAATTTATCTTGTTAAACTAATATTCTTCTTGAGATGATTTAGTATGGAAATACACTTATTATTATCGGTCTACCACGGTTAACATTATATACACTTTCATACTGTTCAAAATAATAATCATTTTTGCGAATTCAACACGATTAACCACGGTCTACCAATAATATCTTAAAAGATGATCAATACTTCCTTTCTATTCATTCTGGTAGACCGTACATAGGGTTCTATTGAAATTGATGGGTTGACCGTGGTTGATCAATACAGTGCTCGAGTTAATAAGCAAAATGCCTCTTCAAAAAGCTGACTCCCCAGTTAGCTCAGTGGTATGTTTCCTGTCTTAGAATAAGTAGATTGCTGGTTCGAATCTCGATAGGTTCTAAGACTTGTTTTTATGATTTTGTTTTCGTTTGTTTAGTTTTGTATTTCATTTTGGAAATGTTTGTAACTTTTCATTCTAAAGTTGATTTCATTTTTCCGGACCTTACGAATTGGTATAATATGTTTAATAATAACATGCGATTTATAGGTGATGTATTACGTTGTCAAATGGATATTTTGTGTTTGTTGACATCTACCTCTATACGAATACGAATCTTAATTATTATGGCGTCTCAATTAACATGCTTCAATTAAGAGTATATTAATCTGAAATAAACGGTCACCTCCACCCTACCACAATAACACAATCATTAGTTTATTTAATGACATTATTTGTTTTACCTATTATCTTATGAAATAAGTCTTTATTAAAAAGTACCATTTAGGTGCGTAATTCAGACAATGCCCCTTTAAATTGAAGACATTACTAACCCATTATTTTCTTAAATAAACGATACTAATGGCACATTATCGCTCTCTAATATTGCCAAATATAAGATAATTTGGAACTTATTTAATGCAGTTACAAGGACTTATATGAATTTAGTACATTATTTTTACAATGCTTTAATACAATCTTGTTCAAAATCTGTTGGGACACTATACACGTGCGCATCAAATATCTTTCAAAATTAGTCAAAAGCTGTCAATTGAAAGTATGATAGTCAAAACTAGTTTATGTAAAGCTGCCACCCCTCTCAACCCCCCCCCCCCCCCCCCCAAACCAATGTTGGGGCTGATATATATAACACAGCCCGTTGCTGGACGATGCTTTTATATGGACCAACATTGAGTTTAGGGGGAGGGACCACCGTTTCACAGGACATGCAGGAAGTGTCCCAACAGTTTTGAACATGATTGTATTAAGGGAGTGGAAAAATGAGCTATAAAAAATACAAAATCGCTATATCTCGAAAACGGTAGCTTCGATTTTAACCATTCTTTTTAAGAAATGAAGAACATTGCTTCTGTAACATTTCGAGTTGAACTTTATAGTCTAATTACGTATACACATTTAATGAAATACATAAATAACGTGTATTTTGATAAAGTGTCATAGTTTCAAAGTATCTAATTTACAGCGGCGAGTGTTTCAAACGATTGCATCAAGTGGCGGTGCGTCAAGGCGACGAAAAAAACCAAGTTGTACAAACCTGATCAACTCATTTATTTCAAATCTTAATTGTTTAAACATTTGAAGTAAAAATTAAAATGTAACTAAACTGCCGCGCTGAGATTCGAACCCATGGACAGAGTCTGCGGTGTCAGTCGAAACCACTACACTAGTAGGGCAATACGTTGTACTAGTATAAGAAGATAAGGTATAACAATTTATCTTGTTAAACTAATATTCTTCTTGAGATGATTTAGTATGGAAATACACTTATTATTATCGGTCTACCACGGTTAACATTATATACACTTTCATACTGTTCAAAATAATAATCATTTTTGCGAATTCAACACGATTAACCACGGTCTACCAATAATATCTTAAAAGATGATCAATACTTCCTTTCTATTCATTCTGGTAGACCGTACATAGGGTTCTATTGAAATTGATGGGTTGACCGTGGTTGATCAATACAGTGCTCGAGTTAATAAGCAAAATGCCTCTTCAAAAAGCTGACTCCCCAGTTAGCTCAGTGGTATGTTTCCTGTCTTAGAATAAGTAGATTGCTGGTTCGAATCTCGATAGGTTCTAAGACTTGTTTTTATGATTTTGTTTTCGTTTGTTTAGTTTTGTATTTCATTTTGGAAATGTTTGTAACTTTTCATTCTAAAGTTGATTTCATTTTTCCGGACCTTACGAATTGGTATAATATGTTTAATAATAACATGCGATTTATAGGTGATGTATTACGTTGTCAAATGGATATTTTGTGTTTGTTGACATCTACCTCTATACGAATACGAATCTTAATTATTATGGCGTCTCAATTAACATGCTTCAATTAAGAGTATATTAATCTGAAATAAACGGTCACCTCCACCCTACCACAATAACACAATCATTAGTTTATTTAATGACATTATTTGTTTTACCTATTATCTTATGAAATAAGTCTTTATTAAAAAGTACCATTTAGGTGCGTAATTCAGACAATGCCCCTTTAAATTGAAGACATTACTAACCCATTATTTTCTTAAATAAACGATACTAATGGCACATTATCGCTCTCTAATATTGCCAAATATAAGATAATTTGGAACTTATTTAATGCAGTTACAAGGACTTATATGAATTTAGTACATTATTTTTACAATGCTTTAATACAATCTTGTTCAAAATCTGTTGGGACACTATACACGTGCGCATCAAATATCTTTCAAAATTAGTCAAAAGCTGTCAATTGAAAGTATGATAGTCAAAACTAGTTTATGTAAAGCTGCCACCCCTCTCAACCCCCCCCCCCCCCCCCCCCCCCCCAAACCAATGTTGGGGCTGATATATATAACACAGCCCGTTGCTGGACGATGCTTTTATATGGACCAACATTGAGTTTAGGGGGAGGGACCACCGTTTCACAGGACATGCAGGAAGTGTCCCAACAGTTTTGAACATGATTGTATTAAGGGAGTGGAAAAATGAGCTATAAAAAATACAAAATCGCTATATCTCGAAAACGGTAGCTTCGATTTTAACCATTCTTTTTAAGAAATGAAGAACATTGCTTCTGTAACATTTCGAGTTGAACTTTATAGTCTAATTACGTATACACATTTAATGAAATACATAAATAACGTGTATTTTGATAAAGTGTCATAGTTTCAAAGTATCTAATTTACAGCGGCGAGTGTTTCAAACGATTGCATCAAGTGGCGGTGCGTCAAGGCGACGAAAAAAACCAAGTTGTACAAACCTGATCAACTCATTTATTTCAAATCTTAATTGTTTAAACATTTGAAGTAAAAATTAAAATGTAACTAAACTGCCGCGCTGAGATTCGAACCCATGGACAGAGTCTGCGGTGTCAGTCGAAACCACTACACTAGTAGGGCAATACGTTGTACTAGTATAAGAATATAAGGTATAACAATTTATCTTGTTAAACTAATATTCTTCTTGAGATGATTTAGTATGGAAATACACTTATTATTATCGGTCTACCACGGTTAACATTATATACCCTTTCATACTGTTCAAAATAATAATCATTTTTGCGAATTCAACACGATTAACCACGGTCTACCAATAATATCTTAAAAGATGATCAATACTTCCTTTCTATTCATTCTGGTAGACCGTACATAGGGTTCTATTGAAATTGATGGGTTGACCGTGGTTGATCAATACAGTGCTCGAGTTAATAAGCAAAATGCCTCTTCAAAAAGCTGACTCCCCAGTTAGCTCAGTGGTATGTTTCCTGTCTTAGAATAAGTAGATTGCTGGTTCGAATCTCGATAGGTTCTAAGACTTGTTTTTATGGTTTTGTTTTCGTTTGTTTAGTTTTGTATTTCATTTTGGAAATGTTTGTAACTTTTCATTCTAAAGTTGATTTCATTTTTCCGGACCTTACGAATTGGTATAATATGTTTAATAATAACATGCGATTTATAGGTGATGTATTACGTTGTCAAATGGATATTTTGTGTTTGTTGACATCTACCTCTATACGAATACGAATCTTAATTATTATGGCGTCTCAATTAACATGCTTCAATTAAGAGTATATTAATCTGAAATAAACGGTCACCCCCACCCTACCACAATAACACAATCATTAGTTTATTTAATGACATTATTTGTTTTACCTATTATCTTATGAAATAAGTCTTTATTAAAAAGTACCATTTAGGTGCGTAATTCAGACAATGCCCCTTTAAATTGAAGACATTACTAACCCATTATTTTCTTAAATAAACGATACTAATGGCACATTATCGCTCTCTAATATTGCCAAATATAAGATAATTTGGAACTTATTTAATGCAGTTACAAGGACTTATATGAATTTAGTACATTATTTTTACAATGCTTTAATACATGTATTAAGGGAGTGGAAAAATGAGCTATAAAAAATACAAAAATCGCTATATCTCGAAAACGGTAGCTTCGATTTTAACCATTCTTTTTAAGAAATGAAGAACATTGCTTCTGTAACATTTCGAGTTGAACTTTATAGTCTAATTACGTATACACATTTAATGAAATACATAAATAACGTGTATTTTGATAAAGTGTCATAGTTTCAAAGTATCTAATTTACAGCGGCGAGTGTTTCAAACGATTGCATCAAGTGGCGGTGCGTCAAGGCGACGAAAAAAAACCAAGTTGTACAAACCTGATCAACTCATTTATTTCAAATCTTAATTGTTTAAACATTTGAAGTAAAAATTAAAATGTAACTAAACTGCCGCGCTGAGATTCGAACCCATGGACAGAGTCTGCGGTGTCAGTCGAAACCACTACACTAGTAGGGCAATACGTTGTACTAGTATAAGAAGATAAGGTATAACAATTTATCTTGTTAAACTAATATTCTTCTTGAGATGATTTAGTATGGAAATACACTTATTATTATCGGTCTACCACGGTTAACATTATATACACTTTCATACTGTTCAAAATAATAATCATTTTTGCGAATTCAACACGATTAACCACGGTCTACCAATAATATCTTAAAAGATGATCAATACTTCCTTTCTATTCATTCTGGTAGACCGTACATAGGGTTCTATTGAAATTGATGGGTTGACCGTGGATGATCAATACAGTGCTCGAGTTAATAAGCAAAATGCCTCTTCAAAAAACTGACTCCCCAGTTAGCTCAGTGGTATGTTTCCTGTCTTAGAATAAGTAGATTGCTGGTTCGAATCTCGATAGGTTCTAAGACTTGTTTTTATGATTTTGTTTTCGTTTGTTTAGTTTTGTATTTCATTTTGGAAATGTTTGTAACTTTTCATTCTAAAGTTGATTTCATTTTTCCGGACCTTACGAATTGGTATAATATGTTTAATAATAACATGCGATTTATAGGTGATGTATTACGTTGTCAAATGGATATTTTGTGTTTGTTGACATCTACCTCTATACGAATACGAATCTTAATTATTATGGCGTCTCAATTAACATGCTTCAATTAAGAGTATATTAATCTGAAATAAACGGTCACCCCCACCCTACCACAATAACACAATCATTAGTTTATTTAATGACATTATTTGTTTTACCTATTATCTTATGAAATAAGTCTTTATTAAAAAGTACCATTTAGGTGTGTAATTCAGACAATGCCCCTTTAAATTGAAGACATTACTAACCCATTATTTTCTTAAATAAACGATACTAATGGCACATTATCGCTCTCTAATATTGCCAAATATAAGATAATTTGGAACTTATTTAATGCAGTTACAAGGACTTATATGAATTTAGTACATTATTTTTACAATGCTTTAATACAATCTTGTTCAAAACCTGTTGGGACACTATACACGTGCGCATCAAATATCTTTCAAAATTAGTCAAAAGCTGTCAATTGAAAGTATGATAGTCAAAACTAGTTTATGTAAAGCTGCCACCCCTCTCAACCCCCCCCCCCCCCCCCAAACCAATGTTGGGGCTGATATATATAACACAGCCCGTTGCTGGACGATGCTTTTATATGGACCAACATTGAGTTTAGGGGGAGGGACCACCGTTTCAAAGGACATGCAGGAAGTGTCCCAACAGTTTTGAACATGATTGTATTAAGGGAGTGGAAAAATGAGCTATAAAAAATACAAAAATCGCTATATCTCGAAAACGGTAGCTTCGATTTTAACCATTCTTTTTAAGAAATGAAGAACATTGCTTCTGTAACATTTCGAGTTGAACTTTATAGTCTAATTACGTATACACATTTAATGAAATACATAAATAACGTGTATTTTGATAAAGTGTCATAGTTTCAAAGTATCTAATTTACAGCGGCGATTGTTTCAAACGATTGCATCAAGTGGCGGTGCGTCAAGGCGACGAAAAAAAACCAAGTTGTACAAACCTGATCAACTCATTTATTTCAAATCTTAATTGTTTAAACATTTGAAGTAAAAATTAAAATGTAACTAAACTGCCGCGCTGAGATTCGAACCCATGGACAGAGTCTGCGGTCTCAGTCGAAACCACTACACTAGTAGGGCAATACGATGTACTAGTATAAGAAGATAAGGTATAACAATTTATCTTGTTAAACTAATATTCTTCTTGAGATGATTTAGTATGGAAATACACTTATTATTATCGGTCTACCACGGTTAACATTATATACACTTTCATACTGTTCAAAATAATAATCATTTTTGCGAATTCAACACGATTAACCACGGTCTACCAATAATATCTTAAAAGATGATCAATACTTCCTTTCTATTCATTCTGGTAGACCGTACATAGGGTTCTATTGAAATTGATGGGTTGACCGTGGTTGATCAATACAGTGCTCGAGTTAATAAGCAAAATGCCTCTTCAAAAAGCTGACTCCCCAGTTAGCTCAGTGGTATGTTTCCTGTCTTAGAATAAGTAGATTGCTGGTTCGAATCTCGATAGGTTCTAAGACTTGTTTTTATGGTTTTGTTTTCGTTTGTTTAGTTTTGTATTTCATTTTGGAAATGTTTGTAACTTTTCATTCTAAAGTTGATTTCATTTTTCCGGACCTTACGAATTGGTATAATATGTTTAATAATAACATGCGATTTATAGGTGATGTATTACGTTGTCAAATGGATATTTTGTGTTTGTTGACATCTACCTCTATACGAATACGAATCTTAATTATTATGGCGTCTCAATTAACATGCTTCAATTAAGAGTATATTAATCTGAAATAAACGGTCACCCCCACCCTACCACAATAACACAATCATTAGTTTATTTAATGACATTATTTGTTTTACCTATTATCTTATGAAATAAGTCTTTATTAAAAAGTACCATTTAGGTGCGTAATTCAGACAATGCCCCTTTAAATTGAAGACATTACTAACCCATTATTTTCTTAAATAAACGATACTAATGGCACATTATCGCTCTCTAATATTGCCAAATATAAGATAATTTGGAACTTATTTAATGCAGTTACAAGGACTTATATGAATTTAGTACATTATTTTTACAATGCTTTAATACATGTATTAAGGGAGTGGAAAAATGAGCTATAAAAAATACAAAAATCGCTATATCTCGAAAACGGTAGCTTCGATTTTAACCATTCTTTTTAAGAAATGAAGAACATTGCTTCTGTAACATTTCGAGTTGAACTTTATAGTCTAATTACGTATACACATTTAATGAAATACATAAATAACGTGTATTTTGATAAAGTGTCATAGTTTCAAAGTATCTAATTTACAGCGGCGAGTGTTTCAAACGATTGCATCAAGTGGCGGTGCGTCAAGGCGACGAAAAAAAACCATGTTGTACAAACCTGATCAACTCATTTATTTCAAATCTTAATTGTTTAAACATTTGAAGTAAAAATTAAAATGTAACTAAACTGCCGCGCTGAGATTCGAACCCATGGACAGAGTCTGCGGTGTCAGTCGAAACCACTACACTAGTAGGGCAATACGTTGTACTAGTATAAGAAGATAAGGTATAACAATTTATCTTGTTAAACTAATATTCTTCTTGAGATGATTTAGTATGGAAATACACTTATTATTATCGGTCTACCACGGTTAACATTATATACACTTTCATACTGTTCAAAATAATAATCATTTTTGCGAATTCAACACGATTAACCACGGTCTACCAATAATATCTTAAAAGATGATCAATACTTCCTTTCTATTCATTCTGGTAGACCGTACATAGGGTTCTATTGAAATTGATGGGTTGACCGTGGTTGATCAATACAGTGCTCGAGTTAATAAGCAAAATGCCTCTTCAAAAAACTGACTCCCCAGTTAGCTCAGTGGTATGTTTCCTGTCTTAGAATAAGTAGATTGCTGGTTCGAATCTCGATAGGTTCTAAGACTTGTTTTTTATGGTTTTGTTTTCGTTTGTTTAGTTTTGTATTTCATTTTGGAAATGTTTTTAACTTTTCATTCTAAAGTTGATTTCATTTTTCCGGACCTTACGAATTGGTATAATATGTTTAATAATAACATGCGATTTATAGGTGATGTATTACGTTGTCAAATGGATATTTTGTGTTTGTTGACATCTACCTCTATACGAATACGAATCTTAATTATTATGGCGTCTCAATTAACATGCTTCAATTAAGAGTATATTAATCTGAAATAAACGGTCACCCCACCCTACCACAATAACACAATCATTAGTTTATTTAATGACATTATTTGTTTTACCTATTATTTTATGAAATAAGTCTTTATTAAAAAGTACCATTTAGGTGCGTAATTCAGACAATGCCCCTTTAAATTGAAGACATTACTAACCCATTATTTTCTTAAATAAACGATACTAATGGCACATTATCGCTCTCTAATATTGCCAAATATAAGATAATTTGGAACTTATTTAATGCAGTTACAAGGACTTATATGAATTTAGTACATTATTTTTACAATGCTTTAATACAATCTTGTTCAAAACCTGTTGGGACACTATACACGTGCGCATCAAATATCTTTCAAAATTAGTCAAAAGCTGTCAATTGAAAGTATGATAGTCAAAACTAGTTTATGTAAAGCTGCCACCCCTCTCAACCCCCCCCCCCCCCCCCCCCCCAAACCAATGTTGGGGCTGATATATATAACACAGCCCGTTGCTGGACGATGCTTTTATATGGACCAACATTGAGTTTAGGGGGAGGGACCACCGTTTCAAAGGACATGCAGGAAGTGTCCCAACAGTTTTGAACATGATTGTATTAAGGGAGTGGAAAAATGAGCTATAAAAAATACAAAAATCGCTATATCTCGAAAACGGTAGCTTCGATTTTAACCATTCTTTTTAAGAAATGAAGAACATTGCTTCTGTAACATTTCGAGTTGAACTTTATAGTCTAATTACGTATACACATTTAATGAAATACATAAATAACGTGTATTTTGATAAAGTGTCATAGTTTCAAAGTATCTAATTTACAGCGGCGATTGTTTCAAACGATTGCATCAAGTGGCGGTGCGTCAAGGCGACGAAAAAAAACCAAGTTGTACAAACCTGATCAACTCATTGATTTCAAATCTTAATTGTTTAAACATTTGAAGTAAAAATTAAAATGTAACTAAACTGCCGCGCTGAGATTCGAACCCATGGACAGAGTCTGCGGTCTCAGTCGAAACCACTACACTAGTAGGGCAATACGATGTACTAGTATAAGAAGATAAGGTATAACAATTTATCTTGTTAAACTAATATTCTTCTTGAGATGATTTAGTATGGAAATACACTTATTATTATCGGTCTACCACGGTTAACATTATATACACTTTCATACTGTTCAAAATAATAATCATTTTTGCGAATTCAACACGATTAACCACGGTCTACCAATAATATCTTAAAAGATGATCAATACTTCCTTTCTATTCATTCTGGTAGACCGTACATAGGGTTCTATTGAAATTGATGGGTTGACCGTGGTTGATCAATACAGTGCTCGAGTTAATAAGCAAAATGCCTCTTCAAAAAGCTGACTCCCCAGTTAGCTCAGTGGTATGTTTCCTGTCTTAGAATAAGTAGATTGCTGGTTCGAATCTCGATAGGTTCTAAGACTTGTTTTTATGGTTTTGTTTTCGTTTGTTTAGTTTTGTATTTCATTTTGGAAATGTTTGTAACTTTTCATTCTAAAGTTGATTTTATTTTTCCGGACCTTACGAATTGGTATAATATGTTTAATAATAACATGCGATTTATAGGTGATGTATTACGTTGTCAAATGGATATTTTGTGTTTGTTGACATCTACCTCTATACGAATACGAATCTTAATTATTATGGCGTCTCAATTAACATGCTTCAATTAAGAGTATATTAATCTGAAATAAACGGTCACCCCCACCCTACCACAATAACACAATCATTAGTTTATTTAATGACATTATTTGTTTTACCTATTATCTTATGAAATAAGTCTTTATTAAAAAGTACCATTTAGGTGCGTAATTCAGACAATGCCCCTTTAAATTGAAGACATTACTAACCCATTATTTTCTTAAATAAACGATACTAATGGCACATTATCGCTCTCTAATATTGCCAAATATAAGATAATTTGGAACTTATTTAATGCAGTTACAAGGACTTATATGAATTTAGTACATTATTTTTACAATGCTTTAATACAATCTTGTTCAAAACCTGTTGGGACACTATACACGTGCGCATCAAATATCTTTCAAAATTAGTCAAAAGCTGTCAATTGAAAGTATGATAGTCAAAACTAGTTTATGTAAAGCTGCCACCCCTCTCAACCCCCCCCCCCCCCCCCCCAAACCAATGTTGGGGCTGATATATATAACACAGCCCGTTGCTGGACGATGCTTTTATATGGACCAACATTGAGTTTAGGGGGAGGGACCACCGTTTCACAGGACATGCAGGAAGTGTCCCAACAGTTTTGAACATGATTGTATTAAGGGAGTGGAAAAATGAGCTATAAAAAATACAAAATCGCTATATCTCGAAAACGGTAGCTTCGATTTTAACCATTCTTTTTAAGAAATGAAGAACATTGCTTCTGTAACATTTCGAGTTGAACTTTATAGTCTAATTACGTATACACATTTAATGAAATACATAAATAACGTGTATTTTGATAAAGTGTCATAGTTTCAAAGTATCTAATTTACAGCGGCGAGTGTTTCAAACGATTGCATCAAGTGGCGGTGCGTCAAGGCGACGAAAAAAAACCATGTTGTACAAACCTGATCAACTCATTTATTTCAAATCTTAATTGTTTAAACATTTGAAGTAAAAATTAAAATGTAACTAAACTGCCGCGCTGAGATTCGAACCCATGGACAGAGTCTGCGGTGTCAGTCGAAACCACTACACTAGTAGGGCAATACGTTGTACTAGTATAAGAAGATAAGGTATAACAATTTATCTTGTTAAACTAATATTCTTCTTGAGATGATTTAGTATGGAAATACACTTATTATTATCGGTCTACCACGGTTAACATTATATACACTTTCATACTGTTCAAAATAATAATCATTTTTGCGAATTCAACACGATTAACCACGGTCTACCAATAATATCTTAAAAGATGATCAATACTTCCTTTCTATTCATTCTGGTAGACCGTACATAGGGTTCTATTGAAATTGATGGGTTGACCGTGGTTGATCAATACAGTGCTCGAGTTAATAAGCAAAATGCCTCTTCAAAAAACTGACTCCCCAGTTAGCTCAGTGGTATGTTTCCTGTCTTAGAATAAGTAGATTGCTGGTTCGAATCTCGATAGGTTCTAAGACTTGTTTTTATGGTTTTGTTTTCGTTTGTTTAGTTTTGTATTTCATTTTGGAAATGTTTGTAACTTTTCATTCTAAAGTTGATTTCATTTTTCCGGACCTTACGAATTGGTATAATATGTTTAATAATAACATGCGATTTATAGGTGATGTATTACGTTGTCAAATGGATATTTTGTGTTTGTTGACATCTACCTCTATACGAATACGAATCTTAATTATTATGGCGTCTCAATTAACATGCTTCAATTAAGAGTATATTAATCTGAAATAAACGGTCACCCCCACCCTACCACAATAACACAATCATTAGTTTATTTAATGACATTATTTGTTTTACCTATTATCTTATGAAATAAGTCTTTATTAAAAAGTACCATTTAGGTGCGTAATTCAGACAATGCCCCTTTAAATTGAAGACATTACTAACCCATTATTTTCTTAAATAAACGATACTAATGGCACATTATCGCTCTCTAATATTGCCAAATATAAGATAATTTGGAACTTATTTAATGCAGTTACAAGGACTTATATGAATTTAGTACATTATTTTTACAATGCTTTAATACAATCTTGTTCAAAACCTGTTGGGACACTATACACGTGCGCATCAAATATCTTTCAAAATTAGTCAAAAGCTGTCAATTGAAAGTATGATAGTCAAAACTAGTTTATGTAAAGCTGCCACCCCTCTCAACCCCCCCCCCCCCCCCCCCCCAAACCAATGTTGGGGCTGATATATATAACACAGCCCGTTGCTGGACGATGCTTTTATATGGACCAACATTGAGTTTTAGGGGGAGGGACCACCGTTTCACAGGACATGCAGGAAGTGTCCCAACAGTTTTGAACATGATTGTATTAAGGGAGTGGAAAAATGAGCTATAAAAAATACAAAATCGCTATATCTCGAAAACGGTAGCTTCGATTTTAACCATTCTTTTTAAGAAATGAAGAACATTGCTTCTGTAACATTTCGAGTTGAACTTTATAGTCTAATTACGTATACACATTTAATGAAATACATAAATAACGTGTATTTTGATAAAGTGTCATAGTTTCAAAGTATCTAATTTACAGCGGCGAGTGTTTCAAACGATTGCATCAAGTGGCGGTGCGTCAAGGCGACGAAAAAAAACCATGTTGTACAAACCTGATCAACTCATTTATTTCAAATCTTAATTGTTTAAACATTTGAAGTAAAAATTAAAATGTAACTAAACTGCCGCGCTGAGATTCGAACCCATGGACAGAGTCTGCGGTGTCAGTCGAAACCACTACACTAGTAGGGCAATACGTTGTACTAGTATAAGAAGATAAGGTATAACAATTTATCTTGTTAAACTAATATTCTTCTTGAGATGATTTAGTATGGAAATACACTTATTATTATCGGTCTACCACGGTTAACATTATATACACTTTCATACTGTTCAAAATAATAATCATTTTTGCGAATTCAACACGATTAACCACGGTCTACCAATAATATCTTAAAAGATGATCAATACTTCCTTTCTATTCATTCTGGTAGACCGTACATAGGGTTCTATTGAAATTGATGGGTTGACCGTGGTTGATCAATACAGTGCTCGAGTTAATAAGCAAAATGCCTCTTCAAAAAACTGACTCCCCAGTTAGCTCAGTGGTATGTTTCCTGTCTTAGAATAAGTAGATTGCTGGTTCGAATCTCGATAGGTTCTAAGACTTGTTTTTATGGTTTTGTTTTCGTTTGTTTAGTTTTGTATTTCATTTTGGAAATGTTTGTAACTTTTCATTCTAAAGTTGATTTCATTTTTCCGGACCTTACGAATTGGTATAATATGTTTAATAATAACATGCGATTTATAGGTGATGTATTACGTTGTCAAATGGATATTTTGTGTTTGTTGACATCTACCTCTATACGAATACGAATCTTAATTATTATGGCGTCTCAATTAACATGCTTCAATTAAGAGTATATTAATCTGAAATAAACGGTCACCCCCACCCTACCACAATAACACAATCATTAGTTTATTTAATGACATTATTTGTTTTACCTATTATCTTATGAAATAAGTCTTTATTAAAAAGTACCATTTAGGTGCGTAATTCAGACAATGCCCCTTTAAATTGAAGACATTACTAACCCATTATTTTCTTAAATAAACGATACTAATGGCACATTATCGCTCTCTAATATTGCCAAATATAAGATAATTTGGAACTTATTTAATGCAGTTACAAGGACTTATATGAATTTAGTACATTATTTTTACAATGCTTTAATACAATCTTGTTCAAAACCTGTTGGGACACTATACACGTGCGCATCAAATATCTTTCAAAATTAGTCAAAAGCTGTCAATTGAAAGTATGATAGTCAAAACTAGTTTATGTAAAGCTGCCACCCCTCTCAACCCCCCCCCCCCCCCAAACCAATGTTGGGGCTGATATATATAACACAGCCCGTTGCTGGACGATGCTTTTATATGGACCAACATTGAGTTTAGGGGGAGGGACCACCGTTTCACAGGACATGCAGGAAGTGTCCCAACAGTTTTGAACATGATTGCAGGCCAGCCAAAAGTAGTATAGGCCCATGCACCGGGTCTCTCCTTTATAGTAGTTCCTAGTGCACCACAAAAAGTCCCTGACCAGGTGCTTTGATGTTGGCTAATCCAAAATCAATGATCAATACGAACAATTTGAGATACAGTTTTAATGAGCAAAATTCTTCTCTGTAGTTTGACACTTCATTAATACAAATCGAGTGTATATTATTGATGTTATGATTGTTTACCTATCCAAAACTACCAAAACAATTTTTGCACTAAAATTGGGTTTCAATGGGATATCCTTGCTTAGTGTGTGATTGCGCATTGAGAGTGTGTGTGTACCGACTCCCTGTCGATGCCTGTTACCCATTCATCCCCATACCTGACTGGTTGAGATAGCACAGAGTGGACAATTCAAATCAATGATATCCCATAGGAAACCAATTCTAGTGCAACTTTGTTGTCGTTACTTGTGGTTATTGAAATCATCATAACTTCATTCCATTCGATCTATATGAATGAGGTATCAAACTCCGGAGAAGAAATTGGTTCATTTAATGTATATCTCAGATTATTTGTACCGATTATTGATTTTGGATTAACCAACATCAAAATGCCTACTCAAGGGACTTTTTGGTGTATATGTCTATCAAAAGGTAAAAAAGAATACAGCATTTCCAGCAAGATCGTTAAGATATATGTCAACACAAAAGCAGGTAATGGGCTGTAAAAGTGTTTGTGGGCCATGTTACCCAGCTTTCGTCCATGGCACGTGTGTTGTTATCACTCAAATTTCATCTGCCTTGTCTGTCTACGGTGCTAAGCATACACATCATATCGAAAATCTTCTTATGAATTGAAAATTCACATTTTATATTTTTGATAGTCCATGGAAAAAAGTGTACTTTAGGTCCCTGAACCAGTATCGCTCAATACTGAAACATAAGGTTGCCAGTATCGCTCGATTCTGGTACGATCTTAATGTTATTCCAGTGTATCGACCAATACTGTAACATTTTTATATTCCAGTATCGGGCGATATTGGTACACGTGATACCAGTGAGATTTGTTTAAGTATTGAACGATAATTATACTCCACTATCGCCCGATACTGGAACATTTTATATGTGTCAGTATCGCCTGATACTGAAACATTTTATATGTGCCAGTATCGGTCCAGAATCAGGGACCTTAATTAAACTTTTCCTTAATTTCTAGTAAAACGTACGTCTCATAAGATGTAGACTAAGTACTATGTTTTATACCTAAGAATAGTTTATAATAAAGAAATGTGTTAACAGTATTAACAATTGAGCCACGGAAGTACGAAACGTCGCCCAACAACTGTATATTACAAACGTTAGAACAAATGAACACACATGCACACAATCATTGTTTTCTTTCTTACTCTCCCTTTTTAATCCAATCAATTCATATCCGTAAGTCATAATTATAAAAATTTGCTTTATTCGTTAATAATATTGATACAGTGATACGGATATAAGTTACTTACTTTAGCAGTAAAATGGTTTATAAAGCAACTCTGGTTTGGAACATTAGTGTTATTATTAATTGAAATGGAGGATTATCTTAATTAACACTGACACAATAGATAAATACAGACATTTTAGGTGTCATGTTTAGATTCGATATATTCAGATAATTAAAGATATTTGTATTCTCTGTCTTTATCCGTCGTGTCATCATATCACAGAGCGACAGCGTTAATTTTAATTTTCGCCAAATTATTTTCCTACAATATATACGCCAAAACAGAGCTCTCACCCGGTGTTATGTAACACGACGGCTACACAACTCAGGCTAAAACAATACCTATATTCTCAATCTAGGGTAATGTTTTAACATATTGATTAGAAGTCATGTAAATCAAATCGTTACTGCAGTTTACAGTAACTGCTTGCATTGTAATTGATCCATATGTAACCTAAAATCTATCGTCTGATTGGCTAAAGTAAAGTATGGGGTATGGGGTATAGGATTTACCTTGGGTGGGAAGAAAATGTTGATCATTACGGTGGGCGTCTTTATGGCGCGTTCATACTCCCGTCGTTGCGCATCAACGGACGTGTCGGTGGATTCGATATTGTTTCAAACTCGCGCACAGATATCCGCCGACATCAGCCGATGCGCAACGACGCGACGGGTATGAATGCACCATAAGTACAAGTGTGCCTGCCTGATTTGTTGCGTTCTTATAAGAGCAATACATTATTGAACGGTGCACACAGGCCGAGAAAAGATCAACTCCATGGCAACCGATCAAGTATTCGGCGCGACATCATCACCATATATTAATAAAATACAATTTAGTACATAATGGCTTCTTATTGTGCACATACGCCAGAAATGCATATATCTAGGGTTTAGTGCAACAAAGGGCTATCTGCATTTTTGGCCAAAATGAGATTTTGGTATCAAAATGATCCGCACAAGATCAAGAACCTAATTATGAGAAAATAGTAAATTCACCTAATCAAAAGGTTTGAATAGCATTTCTTTTAACTTGACAAAACCAATAGGTGACAATTATGGGTACAAATCTTTTATTCACTTTTTCTCAAAATTACCGAAATGCAGATAGCCCTTTGTTGCACTAAACCCTCGATATATACAACCTTCTGGCATTCAAACGACAATTTCGTGTTCAAACATTTATTACAGGATAAGCGGAAATTCCATTTTCTTGCTACTTGGATGCATAACTTTTTTGAAAATAAAATGTAAATAAATGTTAGACATAAATGTACGAGTACCTATAAAAGTTTTAGTATACGATCTTCTTACTTTCAAACGTCAATTTCTTTTTCTTATAACATCTCACTGACTAAACATTTATGGGAAGGGAAATATTCTCTTAGAAAATATGTCGGAAATTGCATTGTTCCTATACCTTAAAACATAAGATTTTCTTAACTAAACTAATGTTTAAAAACAACAGAAAATAGATATATAATAAATAGAACACATACTAAATTTGAGTAAAGTTGACATTTTATTTGTCTAATAACATTGCATTTTCCCTTACTTCTTTGGAGCAACGCATTTTCACCAAGTTTACTTTAGTGAACATAAAGGTATACATGGTATATAAACCGTAGAATTCAAAACTACTGCTTATAATGACATTTTAATTAAGGGTTTGTGTGAATATAGAAACACGTTTTAGTCAAAAATAAAGTATGTACAAAACGCACAATTTCAAAATACAGCTATTACATGACCTTTTGAGGCAAGAATGTGTGACCCGAATATACCGCTTCTAACATTTGTAATATAAACTATTTAGATAAATTAATAAAAAACAAACAAACAAACAACCATGCAGCAAACTAAGTAAAACAAAACAATCAAACATATTGATTAAAAATGAAAAAGAAACTGAGCAAATAATACTGATACGGTTCACAAACAGTATGTATGCATCCAATATGTACAACAATATTAAGAAAAATGATATATTTCAATTTGTACACTGAAGATATTCGCAAAAACACACGAAGGACACATACACTTTCAACAACTATAAGGTGCTATATGCCACCATTGTTGTGTGTATATGGAATCTACAACATTGTACAACAGTATGTTCAACATTGTCATTATTTACATTTCATTTTAACACAGAAGATATTGGCAAAAACGCAATAATTAGAGGGCAGTAGAGGACAATTTCCATTGAAGATTGATTTTAGTGGTGTTTCTGTTTTATTGGACTATATAGGGCCTTTTAACAAAGCAACAAATTACAAACATAATTGTCTGTGTAATTTGACATAAAAATCACAATCAATCCAGAAGACAAGTCGTTAAAATGCAAATTACAATTAATAACAATAAAACACTGTAGATTTACAAATAATATGGGCTAAAACAACAGTACATAACACCTTTAAAAGAGCAATTAAGTATAGAATTGCCCACATATTGTTTGCAACAGTAAGACATTAAAAGTATATTTCCACATGATCTCAGAAACATCCAAGTGATCCATACTTCCGTTTGGGGGTGGGTGGATTGGGTTTTATGACTACAGATATAAAGATTTAGAGAGAAGTTGTCAGGTTATCAAGTTGGTTGACTTTTCCTGCGCATCATCAATGATGACAAGTATTAAAGCTGCTTTCTATTCAAAGCAACGTATGATACGTTTTTAATGAAAGTGTGTTTTAGATGAGTCCAAAGAAAACATTAAGTTAGTGATATGGTTTTTTGTGTGTAAGAGCGTATTCGGAATTGTAAAATTGTACTGTGTACTGGAGAGTCATTTTTTTCTCAAAGCAAGCATGGTCTAGGGTCACTTTAAATTTGACAAGAACTATGGAACCCAATTTCGACAACAGCCGTAGAATTATATTCCAAACATTGATTCCCCAGTTTACATACTAGACGAGTGTGACTGTGTATGATTGTGGTTGGTTAAGACCCATAGAGTCAATGTATATACAAGTGCAACTGTATAGACATTATTGTGTGCCATCATTGATCATACAATATACATTTTTGTTTTAAACCATTTGGTAACTATTCCTAAGTCAATTATCAACTGATACGTACAATCAAACAGTGCTGCTGAATAGCATGGAATAATGTATATCTACAATGTCTCCCACACAAACAGCCACAGTAACATATTAGAAAGGTGGACTATGATCAAAATGTATTAATAACATATCATATATTGCAGACATAATCTCCATCATTGTAATCATCATCATCATCATCATCATCATCATCATCATCATCATCATCATCATCATCGTCACCATTGTAGTCAACATCGCCATGATCTTTGTCAATGTAGTCATGAACAACATTGTCATTGTCCATACCATTTTCAATTCGCTTAATGCTACATTTCGTGAGGAAAATATATTTGTACACAGGTGACACGTTAACATCTAAGTCTCCACAAGTAGTATCAAAACCTTCACAAACATGTTCAAAATCTTCAAACTTTATCCCACAAATCTCCATGACATAACAAATCATGTAGATATCGTTGTTGATAAGTGTTGGTACCCAACCCAACAACCATTCGAGTGTCCTCACACTGACTTCTGCAAATCCGTCGGCGCCATCATTACGTTCCTTTATAGCGAATGTCTTGAGAGAAGAACACACCTTACTAGACTGATCACTGTCCAGCTTACGTAACAGTTCTACTCCGTTACATATCATGATTTCAAGTGATGGCATACAACGTAATACAGAGAAAAGATGGGTAAAATCGAAGATACTTCGATCCCAGGTAGGGAGAAAGAATTCCCAGAGAAATGTATGCACCAAAGAAATGTTTACATCTAACATCCGTTTAAAATCACAAACAAACACAGTCAGCATCTCGATAGTTGGGATGCAATCTAATGATCCTATCAGTCTTTCCAAATATATGTCTCCTAGTTTGAATGTCTTGAGTGATTCACACACCACAGATATGTTAACATCCAACATCCCTGTGATTTCACAAGCAATCATTGTCAGCTTCTCAACTGCAGATTGCATACATCCTAATAGACCAATCAGTGTGTTGGCATTGATACTCATGTCTTTTAACTTGAATTTCTTTAGGGACTTAAACACTACAGATATGTTAGCATCCAACATCCCTGTGATATCGCAATCATACATTGTCAGCATCTCAACAGATTGCATACACCCTAATAGTTCTATCAGTGTGTTCACATTAATACGCATGAGTTCTAGTTTGAATTTCTTTGGTGATTTACACACTACAGATATGTTAGCATCCAACATCTCTGTGATATCACCACTAAACATTGTCAGCATCTCAACATATGGCATACACCCTAATAAACCAACCAGTGTGTTGACATTGATATCCATACCTTCTAGTTTGAATGTAATGAGTGATTTACACACTACAGATAAGTTGGCATCCAACTTGTCTACAAATATAACCTGTAATAATGACAAATGCATAAGTGAGGTCATACAACACAACATTCTCACAAATGTACAACTTGCAAATTGAATGTTTCCAATTCCTCCGATTGCAACATCTATGACAGATTTACATATTAGTGAGCCACTTGTTATCAATCCCTCTATTTCATTGCTTTTACTCTGTGATTCTGCTTCATAGAATAATGTATAAGGAATTCTAGATTCAGATATGCCTTTGACATTATAAATGTCATCTAAATAGTATGGCAAAATTATTGTAGCAGCTTTGATACTTAATCCACAACAGAAACTTAATAGATACTCCATGTCATTGACATTTTCATCAACAATCTTTTGTAGATAGATGTGAAACCTACAAATGTCATTATCAGCCAACTTTGCCAGGTAAAAGGCTGCACAAAATTCATGAAATGTCTTATGAATAAAGGAAACCATTGTCTTATTTCTTTCCATATCCTCCTTATATACCAGCCCAATTTGGCAGGCATCTGTGAGGCACTCATCCCATACTTTTGATGTTGCATCAAAGGTTAATTTGCCTTCAAACAGGGTATCTATGGCAATCATTCCCAAATCTGTCATGACTTTATCTTTGTCTTTTCTATATCTTTCTACCCAGTGCTTGTTCAGATATGAGACGCCTTCCATGTATAATTCTGTTATGCTCTCCGGTACGTCATGATCTCGGTCTGGATCATACCATAGATGACAGAGCATAAGCAGGAGAATGGGGAAAGATGATAAATAAAAAAGTATTGTACTTTGTTTAATTCTATATATCAACGATGTGGCTAGATCAGATTTGGATTCAGATTTAGATTCAGATTGATAAATAGAATCACCACCAGAGTATAATTTCTGTTGGATATTGAAAAACTTGTCGATGTATTTAGCAACACTTGTTTTAGAAAATCCTTTCAAACTAACATGAACACAATCAAATGTATATATTTGACAAAAATTGTCAACCGAGTGAGGCCTAGTTGTTACAATCATGCTGCAATAGTCTAATAAAGAACTATCTAGCACCTGAGTTTCATCTTCCAATGATTTGCGGGATAGCTCATCAAATCCATCAATTAGAAAAAGACATTTTGCCCCCAAATAGCTGATTATCCTTACGATTTCATCTGATTGTACTCCAGGCAGCAACTGATTTATTATTGTTTTCTCAAGATTATTCCCTGCTACAAATTTTCTTACATCAAGTATTAAGACCAAACGAAATTTGCCAGTGGTATCTAAATCTTTATCACTTTGTGCCCACTGATAAGCGATTCTAGAAACCAGGGTACTTTTCCCACTTCCCGCAACACCTCGTAGCAATATATGATTGTACAATTTACCTTTTTTATTGTATATTTGGAATAACTCTGCATAAGATTGAAATTCCTTACAACCAACCCATTTTATTTCACGTCTATCTTGAACTAGTCTTAAATCAACAAATATGTCATCAGTGTCAACTACAGAGTGTCTAAAGCTACCAAATCTTATCTTGCTTCTTGTTTGCGAATACTTCTTTTTCAGCACTGTACCCCAATCAGTCACCTGTGATTCAACTTTGTCAGCCTCTGAAAGTAGATTAAATGCAGTGAAAATAATAATGAATCTATTTGTGAATTATGAATGTTTTTCTCATGGTAATTCCAAATGCGGTAATGAAATTCAATAATTTTGACATTTTTGAAACATTTTTTGAACATTTGGAATGTCGTCTGCAGCCGCCGCCTGCCGCGTGGAAAGTGTTAACTGATCCCTTTTCCAGTACTTGGAGTTGAATCTTTGATAATCACCAGGCAGGGTAGGAATTTAAAACTCTATCCTTTGCAAGGCTGCAATTCATAGATCTGTGTTACCTATTTGGTTTTACTTTGGTATCAGATACTAGTTGTGTTACCATGCAGAATAAAATTGTCCCTTCTCAAGTTCATGTGGTGTACATGGAGCATTGATCATTTGGTTATCACTTAGCGTGTTCAACTTACCACCATAATTTGATTTACTTGCTAGCTGCACCTGATAGATCTTTAGTTTGGTTTAGTTTTGGATTTTATACTAGTAGTGCAAACATAATGAACAATGATTTGTTTATCACCTAATAGTGTGTTCAACTTACCTCCCAAATTGCTAGGCTGCGCCTTATAGATCTTTGGTTTGAATTTAGTTTAGGATCTTAGTGTTGTAAATATCATGAACACTATATGCTTCCTTTCTCAATTTCATAGGGTGCGTTGATCATGTGGCTATCACTAAGTATGCTTAACTTACCTTCCAAACTATATTTCCGTGATAGGCTAGCTACACTTGATAGCTCTTTGGATTGGTTTTTGTTTCCTATCTTATATTAGTGTTTTAAACATCAGGAACAATAAATTCGTCCCTTCTTAAGTTCATATGAAGAACTGCTTATTTGGTTATAATAGTGTGTTCAACTTATCACAATGACTTGGTTTCCTTGCTGTGATGCACTTGATAGATCTTTGGTTTGATTTAGATTGGTTTCTATACTACTCGTTTAATAACCACCATGTTCAATAAAAGTGTCCCTTTTCAAGTTCATAGTGTACACGAGAATTGATCCCCAGGGGTTTCAACTTACCTCCCTGACGTGGTTCCTTGCTAGGCGGCGCTGGATAGATATTTGTGACATGTTTAGTTTGGTTTTCGATAATGGTTTGATTTCCTTGCACAATGTTTTGGTCTCGTCTCACATCTGTATAACTGATTGGGAAATTCTGTCCCATGGTAGCTAAGTCCATGTTTCCTATCAAAATCATGATAAGTATAAGAACATGTAAAAAAGAACAAATATGAACAATAGCCCAAGACATCAAACCGGTATTACAAAGAGTTCTGGTGGGCCAATCAATTAGTTCACTGAAACTCAGAGAACACGCATATTCCAAAAATAAAGTATCGGTAAGGTCGAAATACCAATGAAAATGCTAATGAAAGTGACCTAAGAATAAGACTAAAGCTCAAACATAGCCTAAGAACAACATAAAAAACACGAAAACAATCTGGGGTTCTACCGGGAACTGCCAATCGTCCCCTTGTTAAATGATATTCCAGCTACATCTCAGACAAAGTCCTGGCAAATACGTCTGAGTTGTGAACATAAAAAGACTAAATATTTGGTGAACACTTTGTGTTATCAAAACCATGTTTCATGCATTTTTAATTTGTATGTTAAATGTTGTTTCTTTTGTTTCCTTTGAAACAATAATGAGTTACAAATTAACTGTTGGCGCGCATGAATGTAACGGATTTGCTACTGCCAGAAGCAAGCGTACGGTCTCATTACTTTTGAATACGGAGACATAATTCTCATCAATTTGGGACAGGCTATAGACTACCCGTGGCCATGCTATAAGGTCACCCAACATGGTGTTTCAATGTGTGTGTTTTTTATTCGAAGGAGGATATTGTAAAAACCAACAAATACAAAAGAATTACCCATTAATATTGCACCAGAAACAAAATATAGTGTTCATAAGCATGCATAATTTGTATTATATTTATTGACGATAGCATGTTACTACCCTGTATACGTTAATGGTGTTGCCCATTTCGCACGCATAACCTCGGTAGGTGTAAACATCCACTCATGGCTTTTGCTTGTGCAGATCTTTCGATCGAGTCCCAGACCAATACCGAGTTATGAGTAACACTTGTTACGTATGGTAACGCATCATCCGTATACAAATCATCCCACACTAAAAAAGAAACACTGGCAATTCTGATTGATTTTGTGTATGTTGTCACTGGAAAATATTTAAAGACATTCTTATTGCACTATATGTTTATAAAAATACCCCGTCGAATAAAATATACTTGAATCGCCATTTTAAACAAGTCATTTTGACATCATGCATAATGTTGCTGTTTCGTTTTGTTTCGTTTTGTTTTGTCATTTGCATTTTATCTCTGAATAACTTACTTGATATGGAGGTAGCCGCCAGTGCCATCTTGTGTTTCAAGTTAGGCGACGGAAGGGAGGTATGAGGTAGGCCTATTCGTTGTAATTGTCTTTGGTTTGGTGGAGATATGGAATCTTGTGCTGTCTCTGCTGAAGTAGGCGGAGTATGTATGCTTGTCGGCACTGTGCATGAAACGTGAAAGAGCTCCATAAATGATAGCACACTCAGATCAAAAACGTTTTGTATTAAAGCATACTATAATCGGTTTCAGAAAATGTGTCACCTCTTGCATATTGGCGGAGGTGCAACTTTGACTTGCCATGTTCAAGTATCACATTTTGCGGAAGTTGAAAAAGTCAGATATTACTAACCAACTGAGGTTGCCACAGTTCCCCTCGAGTTGATTTTTTTCTTCTTTGTGCTTTGTGTTTATAACAAAGACCTAAAACCCTTTTAAGTTTATTCAAGAAGAAACAATGGAGAAATCAGGTGCTCACGTATCACGTTACCTGAAGTCACACGATCCGATTTCAAGGAAATTGCATACAGGAGGTTACCGTGCACCCCAGACTCCCTCAAACCAAGTATGGCTTCGGGTTATTTAAAATGGCGTCGAAAATGGCCTCTAAAAGGTGAAATGTCCTAAAATGACATATATCAATCAAAATCGGGATGATGGAAGTATATTTTTAATAGTTGGATGTATGTACTAGACCATTATACACTCATATCTATTACTTTTGCTTTGTTAACATACCTAAATCCAAGATGGCCACCAAAAAGGCCGCCAAAAATGTTAAAAATTCCAGAAATTGGAATAATATATTAACCCAACAAGTATGATCAGAATATAGTTATAACAATGGGATATAAGTGTTAGACCCCTATAAGCTTTGCTTTGTTTACATACTTTAAATCCAAAATGGCCGCCAGAATGATGGCCTAAATTTGTCAAAATTCCATAAAACAGCATAATATTAACCAACATTTATGATAGAAAATATAGTTTATTAACAATATTATATTACTAATAACTCATATCCAGTATTTTTGCCTTTTAAACATACTTAAAATCCAATATGGCTGCCAAAATGGGCTCCAAAATGGCTGCCAAAATGGGAAAATTACATAAACTATGATAATATCAACCAACATGTATTATGAAAATATAGTTTTAACAATTGGATGTATGTATTAGACCACTAATAACTACTAGCTAGTATTTTCGCTTTGTAATCACATACTTTAAGTACTAAATGGCCGGCAAAATGGCCGTTGTAATTTTGTAAATGTAAAAAATAGTTTATTACAGTGGGTATTTTGCATCACATTCGCCAACAAGTATGTTCTAAACTGCTACGCTATTGCATTAGATATAAGACCCACCTCTGTGACAATTTTGATTCTGTATCACTTTCCAAAATGGCTGCCAGGTGGTTAAGTTGATGTGAAGTGACCTAAAACAATTAGGTAACTGGGTAAAAGGGGAACTGTAGCAATCTCAAGTCGATTAGTAATATCTGACTTTTTCAACTTCCGCAAAATGTGATATATGAACATGGCAACAGGGTATCAATCTGGCAACACTGACATATTTAAATCGGTTGGCTGTTAGACCAGAGATAGGGCAACTCATTCATGAAGTCAGTTTGGGCAAAAAATGTACCACCTTGGTGTAGGCTTCTGCCAAACTTGGACCTTTTTGTTGCTGAAATCAGTAAAATTAGGAGGGTTTTCCCCTACAAAATGTAAATGTAAAATGAGCAACAAAAAAATAGGCGCGTTACCATTGCAACAGAAGATTGTTGTAATTACCGTAATTAAATGTCAACACGTCAGTATTATTTCATGTAAGTAAATAATTGTTTGATAAAATTGAGTGGATTCACCACTAGCATTTCGTTGTTTGAAAAATTGATCAAAGGTATAATTTGGGGTGTCACCCCCATGAAGGCGATTTTAGCCAGGGATGGGGGATCGGCAACGGCTAGCGTTCCTTAATCATCTAATGAATTTTATCTATGCAAACAATGTGCACGAGTATTGTTTCGCTAATTATGATACAATTATTATATTGTGGTTTGTGTTTATCACTTTCATTGAATAGTGAGTAAATAGATTTGACCTGTCGTTTGCTCGGAGGCAATATAGCAAACTCTATCCCTGTTGACCATGTGTTTCTCTTGTTAAAAGTGTCCGGGGCAATATTTCCATTGGGAATGTTTCAAAAGAATAAACATATCATACAAAGAACCTACCTAGACTTCTATAGTGCCATTCCCATACGTGGCCAAGCATAAGAGGTTGGTCCTTTGATGAGACATCCCCAACTATCCACTGAATAGCCTGGTCACCGGTTCCTTGAGGGGAACTTGTCACTACTAGAATGTCTTTCTTAAGCATATGAGCCACGGCTACTAGGACGACTGCATCAGCCCACTCACCATCTTTGGACATGGTTTCTAAGTATGAGTTCCAATCAGGTTGTGTTGCTTGGAAGTCAATGATGCCGTCTGGACCCTGGAAATCAACGAATGGGTGTCATCAATGTTTAGTTTTACCAAAAGAGTATTGGATATTTGGGACAGAGATAAAATATTCAGATTTTTTTTAATTTTTTTTAAATGCAATATTTGCTCCACCCCATTTTTGTCTCGCAAACAAAAGGTTGTTGACTTACCTAAAATTAGCATAACATTTCAAATTCCAAATCAGGCTTAAAGGGAATGTTAACATTTAAATCCAAATTTTCACTCGCTTGAGATTTTTTTTTCTTTCCCCCAGTGTTCTCCAACACCCGGTAACTGAAAGTGTACCAGTATTGAATGATAATAGCACTTTTAATTTTACTCCAGTATTATGACAAACCTTTTATATTATTCTGTGCCATCAAGAGTTACTGGACTATTGAATTTGTACCATTATCGAATTATACATTCGAGAATCATGTACCTAGTAATTGCCCGATATTCATAATATTTTGGGAAAACAATGTTATTATTATTATAATTTTCCCAAAATGGTGTAATACCTGGCCTTATTATATATTTTACATAATACCCCAAAGATTGGTATTATGTCACAAATTGTGTTTGTACTTGCCCTGATTGGTCAGCTTGCCTCCCCTCCCCATAGGTAAAGGTTACTATAGAAAATAATGCGTAATGGTCAAAACGCATCCTCATATTTTATGACGTATCAACCTCGACTGACAGAATATAATTGTAGCAACAAATGTACTACTCACCTGAACACTTGGGTGTTCCCGGAGAAACACGACCACATCCCTCCTGAGATGAGCAGCTGATTTAGCAGGACACCCCAACAGAGACAACTGGTCAAACACAGCGTGAAAGAAGCAGTTGCCATCTGCCGGGGTGTTGCCATGGTAGGCAAGACTATGTTCTCTGCAATTATGAAGCAAGCGCTGCTCAGCTTCACTTGCAGTGGTTTGAATTGAAATCCGCTGTAGGGCGTTGACTATTTGAGCTGGGTCAAAGTATTTATGGCCTATGGTGCAAGAATCGAAACAGTAAAATTGAATCAACTTTTATATCATAAACATTGGGTAGCAAACAGAAAAGTGTACAAGCAAAGGGGAATAGTCCTTTTTTGTATACTTGGCCGAGTTGTGTCTCATTAAGCCCCCCCCCCCCCCCCCCCCCCCCCCCCCCCCCCACCCTCCAAGTAATAATATTCCTTGTCTAGGGTTCCCATCTTATAATCCCATTGTTGGGGTTTCTTTGTTGGACTTCTAGCCTTTTCTCACTTTTTATTATCATTATAAGTAAACATTACTGTTTTGGATCAAATGTTTGTAATTTGAGACAAAACACCTCCAAAGAGTAAATTTCTTGTTATTAATTGATTTGTGATTATTATCTTGCATACATCAGCAAGAAAAAACTCAAAAAAACACAAAGTTCACCAATAACCTTACCTGATGGACTTTGTGCCATAATGCCTGCTTATAATCGTGCTGTCTCCAGTAGAAAGATACACCAGTCAGCTTGGTACAGATCTAATACAAATGAGTAGAAATAATAAGGGTTGTAAAGGTGTACTTAATTCACAACAGAATATCGAGCTCAATAAACAAAGAGCCAGGTTTAGAATTTTATATCTTAACAACGGAATTGTCAAAAGTAGTCTAGATTCAGAAATGAAAAGGGGCTGGCAAGATTTCGAAAAACAGCTTATATGGGAAATGAGGATGAAGGACTCCCTCAATTTACGAAAATGAAAACAACAAATATCAAGAGACACAAATACCACCGGCATTTTGTTCTAACATATCTGTGTAAAGGTTCAACATTCAATTGATGGTGAAATAGATTCAAATAGACTCAACTCCCATTTATAATAAAATGAGACCTGCCTATCCACCCTCCCCCAACCACAAAAAGGTAACGGGTGTATGAGGGTGCGGGGCGTTACCATCTTAGCTGTGCTAATGAGGAGTATTTAAAGGTCACAGAGTGTCTCAGAAATATTTAAACCGGCAAATTTGTCTTTATTTGGCTATGAATATTATCGTTATTGATCAATATGCTTATAACTCTGAAATTTCTGTATATTAAATTTTCATAAGAATGTTGGATTGTAAATAGCCGTTTCTGAAAGAAATTACAGTTTAATTGTACAAATGATAGATTCCAAGTATGAAAGGAAATGATTTGTTTCGAAAATATTTAAAATCACCCAGTCCCATATTTAAGGCTGTAAAGCTTCGCTCCCTCACCTAATTAAGATCCGTAAATACCTGCGTCGTTGCCCATCGGCCGCCAAAGTCGCCAGATAAAAGTAGACATTAATTCAACTCAAATCTTAAAGAGGGAGTTTAAAAACTCTCTCTTAGAATGATCCCTATTTTCTGTAAAATCTGGCAAATTTCGCACCCATAACCCTTTTCTAAGGTAATTTTGCAATGGTCACCCAATGATCACCTCCGTGTGACACACTTTGACAACATATGACATAATGCCCCATGAGGGTTCTTAAATGCAATCTTTACGTTTATAACCAGTTCATTCCCAGTATATCTGTGGGATCTTGTTTTAAATTGTCACTAACAAGTTGATTGATATCAACTTGTTTGTAATATTTGATGTTTATGAAGTAATATGACAAAAATGTATTATGAATCTTGAAAAATTGAAGAAACAAAAACCAATTGTCATAACAAACCTGTCATGCAAAATGAAATAAAAGTGATATTTTGACGAAAGACTAGCAACAGTAGCAATCATATTCAATGGTAATTGCCACTTTTAGATTGTTATTTTTATATAATTTTTTTTATTATCAAACAGTTATCATTCTTAGACACCCTGTACATTATAATGATATTACAATAAAATGAGAAAAGCGTTGACTTACCTTAGTGTAAACTTGATAGAATAGTTTTACTTCATTCCTCCATAAACTAAAGTGTAGAATTTGATTCATGTAATCAGTATTTGAAGCAAAAAAGTTAACACTCCCAGACTTTACGAAAAGTTGTACAACATCGTCATAAAAATGGCGGAGAGGCATTCCATGTAGAATCCAGTGTTACCAGTCACATAGTGACTGAGCATATACTTTATTTGCCAGAATGTAACCTTCGAACATTTGGCAGCAGTCCAAAGTATTATATTTAGGCTAGTTTATGTGGATGCTGGCAATACTCGTGGAGTCATGTGATGTCAGGAGTTTTGAAAGCCCCGAACATCACAGCCCAGTAATATTAAGGGGTGTGTGGACTCTCAGGTACAGACTCCGTAAAACTGCCGTAACTTCTTCAATATTCATTTAATCTTTATAAACGTATACAGTTTTTTGCAGAAAAGGGTTCTATGAATCCAACCATGATAATGAAATTGACCATTTTGGAAAAACAAACATGTTTTTTGACCCATTTTAGGTTTGGAAAAGATAACTCAAAATATATTTTGTTAACTTTTTTCATACTAGTTTTATGATAATCCTGATAACATTCCCCAGGACCGGTTTTTTTTTAAATTTTTGAAATTTTATTTAATTTTTGAGTTATACCATGGTTGGATTTATTGAACCCTTTTCTGCAAAAACTGTATACGTTTATAAAGATTAAATGAATATTGAAGAAGTTACGACAGTTTACGGAGGTTGTACCTGAGAGTCCACACCCCCTTAAAGCATTGGCCTAAAATTGAAATAGGTCACATACTGATGTGAAATATAAACAAAATATGTTTTTAGTTATGTATGAACAAAATATTCTTTAACATCGAAATTTCAAAGTATTTGTCGCTTTTTAAAAACATTATGAATTTAACTCGAAAGTTTGCCTAAACAATTTGCGGCATGCACTTACTTTATTGTGATATAAAGTCCTTCTTTTTTAGTAATATAAACAATCAATACAAACTATAGGTATGAAAACACGTACGTGACTTAATATTTGCATTCATATAACTATAATCTCCATGTGGGCTAGTAATGCATATTGCATTATCAGTGTCACTGATTATCAGTATCACTGATTACACAAGTTGATCCTGCTGGACCTGTTTGAAAGTTTGTTAAAAAAGGACAACAATTTGAAAAATTAGTAAATAATTATTATATTTATTTTGTATTTGTAAAACAACACAAACTAAAACCGAAAATAAAAAAATAAAATAGAATAAAAACAAACCCGGCCAGGATGTCAGCGGATCCACGCCAGCCAAAAATAGGCTCATGCACCGGGTCTCTCCCTTAGTTAGTTTCTAGTACACCTAGCAAAAAATGTCCCTGACCAGGTGCTTTGATGTTGGCTAATCCCAAATCAATGATCGATACGAACAATCTGAGATACACTTTTAACGAGCAAAATTCTTCTCCGTAGTATATGGTCGTGTGCCACGAATAGGAACCCCGTATGTTGAGGAGGTGTGACATTTTTACACTGTTAATGATGCTTATATTATCACCGTTTCTATATTTCTCGTCATAAAATAACCAATTTGGTGTCATTACAAAGCACAATAAATATTCTTTCCATACCATCCACAAAATAATGTCTTAATTATTTCAGTTTTAATTGGGAGCAAATAATATATCAACGGGTGCTTTGGGGAGGAGGGTGAGGAACCGGAGGAAGAGAATTGAGGAGCCATTCCCATACACACACACACAGCGCCAATCTCTAGACAAGCTATGAAATACTTCATTCACTTCACTTATTGATTATCAATAATAGGCCTACATGCTATGTGGAATATCAGAGAGATTGGGCTGTGAGGAGTACACAGGGTCAGAAGTCACAAACTGGTCCAAAAAAATGTTTCACTTCTAATAATGTTGAGGAATGCACCAAATCTGATTAAACGGGACAAAACTTAAGTTTTACATACTTAATGACCCACAAACTATATATCGTTGAAAAGCTGATGATTCAAGATTTTTAATTTTTGCAAAAAAGAATCAAATTATACAGGGTGTGTAAAATTTGTATAGGGTGGAACATAAAAAAGTTGATCGTTTTTGCTCCTCACAAAATATTTTGATAGTTTGTACAATTAGGGTTTAGCTGAAGATAGTCACCAAAATCAGACCAACCGCAGAAGGTGCTACCAAATTTGCTAAGAATCACTTGCCCAAAATGTTCACAGGAAAAGTACAGGGTGTCTAAAATTATGATGAAATAATGCATAAAATGAAGGTTTGTATATAATATTCTATGAAATTAAGTTAGCATGGACTATTTAATTTAAAAGAAAATAGTTATCAAAATGAACTACACGAATATCGTTAAAGTTCCTTTTATTTTAAATACAGGGTGGTCCAAAATAGGTCTAAATAGCAAAATTTTCATAAATCTATGAACAATTCTGTGAAGAAACACTTCTGGCTTTTTTAGTTAAATGTTTTACTACCCAGGGTAGAAAAGGACCGAAGAGTCACACAATTGAAATAGAGAGACTGCGATTTGGCCATTGTTTAATCAATAAAATGAATAAAACTGTGTGTTTTTACATTAAAACACTCCCTGAATTGAACATCATATTCTAGTAGAGAATGTCTATAGATTACAATTCAATATTATTATTCATAGTAGCAGGCACATGTTATTAACACATATGAGAAGTTTGAAAACTTTCCTATGTATAATTTTAAAATGGCATCAATTTCAAAAGTTCTAGTTTTCCACTATTTTGTGTAGAAACCTATGGGCGCCTCATCCACCGGCTCCTCATCCACCGCTCCCACCCTTGACTCACTCGACGTTTAGATTGATAACTTCACTGTTGCTAAACATGTGGCTTTAATTCTTTTTTTATTCGGTAGCTGGATAAATTGTCTTTAATATGATACCAAAAATGTTATGTTTTTTTGACAACTTCTATTTAAAATAGAGACACGTATCACGATTTTAAGGGTTTTTTGAAACGATCCCACCTCATTTGATATACCTATTAGTGACCTGTGACCACAGGAGTGTTGGGAGGAGGAGGAGGAATCGCAGAAGACGATAAGCTAATCTCACAGTCACGCAATACATTACTGCATTCACATCACTCATTGACGATACATGCTAGATATGTCAGCGAGGTTGGCTGTTGTGTACCGATTAGTAGTATACCGATTGATTTATTTATACTGATAAAATTTACACTAGTGCATAATCTTAAAATAAATTAACCACTTCATGGAGTGAAACAGTATAAATATTGTGATACCATGTACGTGTGGTATGTTTACTTTGCTATAACCACCAGACAAATGACAGCATACAAATTACAAGGTATGCATGCACGCTCTACTGCATGCATGCCGAGTAAATTCAAAAAGCCCGCGTGTGCATGCGCGCAATCTTGAAATTTGTCCAGAATTTGTGACATCTTTATCAATTTTGACAGATTTACGGCGCGTAGTGAGATGTGGGAAGGGGTGGGGGCTTAAGTCCATCGGTGTCATTGTTAATAGTCTGTTGATCATTATCGGACAAAAGTACTTACATTGCATCTTGCACAATTACCGATACCGAATACTAATTGATTTTACCCATGCTCAAACATTTTATATGTCAGTAAAATGAAGAAAATAGATTATTTTCAAAAATAAGCGCTCCGTTAGATCGCATGTGCTTTATTTTGTAACACCCTGTGTATGATGTTATTGGCCATATTAAATTTAGTATGTATATCAAAAAAGGCAACATTTCTAATTGCAACATGATCATTTCATGTGTCTTTTATTTCATTTCATTACGGGTTTCATTATCATTGCTTTCATCAAAATAAAATCAAAAAGTGAAGAAACGCATGGATCGAGGACTCGATCATACATGTGCATTTCGCTTGTGACACCCTGTATAATATGGTAATTATTGGTCATATGTTTGTGTTTGGTGCAATTTTATTACAAAACGTCAATTTAAAATTGATTATGACACTAAATTATGATAACAGTTAACTTTATTTCAGAAATACGTTTTCACATACTTATATTGTTACAAATTTTGACCACCCTGTATTAGGTAGGTATCCTTCATAACTAAAGACAAAGGTGGCACATTTTTTCTTTGTAATACTAGTGTATACGTTTAAATTATGCAGCTTAATAAATTATAATTTTATCTTCAAGGTATGTAAATGACCAGTGAAAATTGTGTATTTTTAGTGCATTTCTTGATGTTTGCACCCTATATATTATCTACCCACCCTGTATAATGACCTTGATATTGTCTTTGTGAGATTTGAAAATTTGTATGCTTTCAGGAAATGTATACTGTCCTTGTATGTATAGTTTTAATGCTAAAAATGTTTTCAGCAAAATCCATGTAATTTTTCCATTTTTAGCATATGTCACACAAAGGGGTCCCAACTCAAGGCACACGACCATATGATACCTCATTAATAAAAATCTAGTGGATATTGTTGATGTGATGATTGTTTAATCGACCACAACTACCAAAACAATTATTGCACTAACATTGGGTTTCAATGGGATATCCTTGCTTAGTGTGTGATTACGCATTGAAAGTGGGGGTGTACCGACTCCCTGTCGATGCCTGTTACCCATTCATCCCCATACCTGACTGGTTCAGATAGCTCACAGTGGACAATACAAATCAATAATATCCCATAGGAAACCAATTCTAGCGCAAACCAAAACCAATTCTAATTTCTAATGTCTAATCAAAGGGTAAAAAAGAATACAGCATTTCCAGCAAGATCGTTAAGATATATGTCAATTCAAAAACAGGCCATGGGTTGTAAAAGTGTTTGTCGGCCATGTTACCTAGCTTTCGTCCATGGCACATTCGTTGTTATCACTCAAGTTTCATATGTCATGTCTGCCTACGGTGCTAAGTATACACATCATATCGAAAATCTTCTTATGAATTGAAAATTCTCATTTATATTTTTGATAGTCCATGGAAAAAAGTGTACTTTAGGTCCCTGAACCAGTATCGCTCAATACTGAAACATAAGGTTGCCAGTATCGCTCGATTCTGGTACGATCTGACATAGACGCATTAATGCGTCAACACAACCTTTTTTACGTTTTACCCTATAACTCGTTAACCAACTATACCTTTTTGGAATCCTTGTGCTCAGACGAACAATTTGGTGTGCCTTTTAGTGTAATTGAAGGCATTTGAATTTTTGTGCCCCTGTATGGCGGCCATTTTGGATTTGGATTTTGGATTGTATTTGTCGTGCTGATCGTACACTATTCTAGTCGTTGCGCCATAACCGAATAACCCACTACAGCAAATTTGGTATCAAAATGTTCAGAATTATAATGCCCATCTCTTGAAAGCATTTTGAAGGGCTCAAGTAGTATAGTTTTTATACAGGACTACTAAATATTTGTAAAAAAAATTGTTACAAAAATTGCATGCTGGGTAACGGTTACCATGGCAACCGCCACGATCGTCCGGTATCGTTGAAATTTTCACAGAAGTGTTCGGCCATTCATAAGCTTTCAGAATATATATAGTTTTATTACCTTACAGAGTCTCATATTCAAATTATAAGTTGATATTTACATGCATGTGCAAATTCACAATTTCTTCAAAAATTAATTTGTCAGGGAAAGAGTTAATGTTCCAGTATTGGTCGATACTGGAACACTAAATTCCAGTATCGAGCGGTACTGTAACATTTTTATATTTCAGAACCGGGCGATACTGGTACATGTGATACCAGTGAGATTTGTCCAAGTATTGAACGATACTGGTATATAATTATACTCCAGTATCGCCCGATACTGGAACATTTTATATGTGCCAGTATCGGTCCAGAATCTGGGACATAAATTACACTTTTCCTTAATTTCTAGTAAAATGTCTCATAAGATGTAGACTAAGTACTATGTTTTATACCTAAGAATAGTTTATAATAAAGAAATGTACGAAACGTCGCCCAACAACTGTATGATACAAACGTTAGAACAAATGAACACATATTCACACAGTCATTGTTTTCTTTCTTTCTCTCCCTTTTTAATCCAATCAATTCATATCCATAAGTCAGAATCATAAAATGTGCTTTATTCGTCAATAATATTGTTTCAGTGATACGGATATAAGTTACTTACTTCAGCAGTAGAATGGTTTATAAAGCAACTCTGGTGCAGGTTCGTACGCAGGGGTGGTTTGGAGGTGAAACACCCCCATTGGGTCTGTCCTAAAAAAATAAAAGAGGGGAAAGTAAAGGAAAAAGAGAAGGGAAAGGAGAGGAAAAAGAGAAGGGAAAGGAGAGAAAATGGAGAAGGGGAAAGAGGGGACCATGGAGACAGGGCATTGGCATTGTCGGTTCGTTTGACAAGAGGAATAATGGAATTATGGTGGTCAAAAGTAGACAAACGGAAATTTGTTCCCAAAAATGGATAATTTTGGGAGTTGAAGCTTGTTTATAGCAGAAATGTACCTCAATCATTGCACAAATAAATATAAAATCGAAAATTTTCGGTTCACTTTTTTTTTTTGGGGGGGGGGGGGAAACAAAGCCTCGGTGAATTGTCAATGGGGCACGGGGAGGGAAAAAGTAAGAGAAAACACTAGTACCGGCGCGGGGGTGATGGGGTGTACTAATTACCAGACGGACGTTACCGGCTTCAACATAACTTTGTACCCGATGAGCCGGTCTTCCGGCGTCACCGTATAGCATGCTTAAAAAGGGTGTTTCTCCATTGCTAAGACGACTGGCGAACTATACAAAGTGGGGTTAAATTCCAACGCCAGTTTTTTTCCCAATAATTGAGGGCTTTTATCAGCACGTGTGTGTGAACCGTGAAGTCTAGGGTGATGGAACTCCCGGGAAACCCTGGCTGTCCCCCTCCCTGTTTGTACCCCTCAGTGAGGGTTACAAACAGGCGGGGACAGCTAGGGTTTAAAGGGTTAACCACGTATTAAACACCTCCTTCAAGCCGGGTGAAAAGAAAAATAAGAGAATAGAAAGGGAAAACACAGGATCAAAATGAAAAGAGAGAAAAATAGATAAACTAAAAGAAACTAAATTGAAAAGATAATTTAGGCATCGATGCTTTTTTCTGTCTATCTGATAAACTTGAAAGGGAGAATAACCCGTGTCATGTGACACACATTGAACCAATAAGATTGCCGGTAAAAATAATGCCTGCGGATTAAGTTACTGTATATAATGATGTTTTAGGGTTGAACTCAGTTAAAAGTATTAACATTTGGTGATAACACATGAGTTACTGAGTGAGAAATTGCAACGTTGAACTAAGATTAAACCTGCAATAAGTGTTCAAACATATGCAAGGAAATGCGTTCTTTTCAACCGTGAATTTCAACAAACTTCTGGCGTCGGGGGTGGGGGGTGGGCAAGCGAGTCCCGGCCGCGATGTTATTTACCGTTACAAACCTTTGATACCTTCACGGAGTAAAGGCTATATAATGTATACACATGCACATGTACAATGTTTGCTACGGTTAATAAATTCGAGTCCCGGCCAGCGCTTCGAGCAGGCATGGATAGTAAAATAATGATATCAATATTTCTAAAACATCCCCTTCACAAAATCCTGCTTGCGCGCCTGCTGGTTGGGAACATTAGTGTTACTATTAATTGAAATGGAGGATTATCTTAATTAACACTGACACCATAGATAAATACGGACATTTCAGGTGTAAAGTTTAGATTCGATATATTCAGCTATTTAAAGGTATTTTATTCCCTATCTTTATCCGACGAGTCAACATATCACAGGGGCGACAGCGTTAATTTTAATTTTCGCCAAATGTTCCTACCATGTCTACGCCAAAACAGAGCTCTCACCCGGTGGTATATAACACGACGGCTACACAACTCAGGCTAAAACAATACCTCTATTCTCAATCCAGGGAATGTGTTAACATATTAAATAGAAGCCATGTAAATCAAATCGTCACTGCAGTCTACAGTAACTTCTTGCATTGTAATTGATCCATATGTAACCTACAATCTATCGTCTGATTGGCTAAAGCAAAGTATGGGGTATGGGTTTTACCTCGGGTGGGAAGAAAATGTTGGTCATTACGTGGGCGTCTTCAGGGCGCGTTCATACTCCCGTCGTTGCGCATCAGCGGACGTGTCGGTGGATCAAATTTGACATTGTTCATGTTGTTTCAAACTCGCGCACAGATATCCGCCGACGTCAGCCGATGCGCAACGACGCGTCGGGTATGAACGCACCATAAGTGTGCCCGCCTGATTTCTCTGCGTTCTTATAAGAGCAATACAATATTGAACGGTGCACACAGGCCGCGAAAATATCAACTCCAGGGCAACCGATCAAGTATTCGGCGCGACATCATCACCATACATTTTAGTACATGGCTTCTTATTGTGCACATACGCCAGAAATGCATTATATACAATCTTCTGGCATTCAAACGACAATTTCGTGTTCAAACACTTATTACAGGATAAACGGAAATTTAATTTTTATTGCTAGTTGGATGCATAACTTTTTGAAAATAAAATCTAAACAAATGTTAGACATAAACGTACATATACAAGTTTTAGTATACGACCTTCTTACTTTCAAACGTCAATTTCTTTTTCTTATATCATCTCACTGACTAAACATTAATGGGAAAGGAAATATTCTCTTAGAAAATATGTTGGGAATTGCATTGTTTCTATACCTTAAAACATAACATTTTCGAGCAAAACTAATTATAATACACATATTTAAAAACAATAGAAAATAGAAATATAATAAATAGAACACATACTAAATAAAGTAAAAAACATGCATATACGTTGCATTCATGTCCAATGTCAATGCATTCATTGACATTTTATTTTTCTAATAACATTGCATTTTCCCTTACTTCTTTGGAGCAACGCATTTTTACCAAGTTTACTTTAGTGAACATAAAGTGTGTTTTGAACTCACCACCCAAAAAGGGTGGTGGCGTTGCATTTTTGGTGACGAATCATCCATCTCTCTCTATTAACTCAACAACTAAATAAGGTAGAGCTATGGTTGAGGTGTCATGTGAAAGCCTATTTATCTTGCTACTTTGTGTGAATAAATCAGTTATTTCTATAAATGTTTGGCTGAGATATGATTGATCATGTTGTGAAAGTCAGGGGTGGTGGCGGTGGCGGCGGCAGCGGCGCTGTGTGCAATCTCTATGGGGAATATAGAAAATGTTCCCAATTCTACGTTCAATTTACTATAACTACTCATCCCTGTATGGTACAAACATGATTTTGCTCTAATTTTATAGATTATTTTATATTCTATGAGATTCTGTTTCAACAAATGTGACAACTATTGTGTAACAATTGTTATCATGAATCGATTGCATTGTCTTAGGCTTTTTCCCTATTCGCTACACAGTGAACTTGCCCTAATTCATCGGTTTTACATACATGTCTATAACAAAAGAAATGTTTAACCGATGATAGCAAAATTATACATTTTTGGAAAGCTCTCAAATAGGGGAATTCAAAAATGTCGTTTAAATCAGGAAAGGGTCCATACCCCCAAAAATATACTTGTAAACTCTAATAAATATGAAATTTAAACGTTTGTGCTCATTTACTTCCCGATATAGTGTATTTCAACATATTTACCATTGACAACTATTATGTTCTGATGAGCAATTGCATGAGGAACTTAAATATGCACAGTAAAGTTATGATTGGGATAGGTATTAAAATATTATTGAGCTTAAATCAAAATACGAACAAAATCGATATTTTTTTAACATTCTTAATCACAACATGTTACCATAAGGTCTTATCTAAATTCCAATAGCATATTTGGATTTCTTGTGAGATTACCGTTCAGAAAATATATACTTTTTATGGGGTAGAACAAATAGTTATTGCGATATGCTAATTCGAATCTCAGATGGTGTAAAATGTAAAAATCTGGACATGCAACGGTAAGGGTGGCGAGTTCAAAACACACGGCCATACATGGTATATAAAACGTGGGGTTATATAACTACTGCTTATAATGACATTTTAAGGCAAGAGTTTGTGTGAATATCTATAGAAACACGTTTTAGTAAAAATAAAATATGTACAAAACGCACAATTTCAAACTACAGCTACTACATGACCTTTTGAGGCAAGAATGTGTGTGACCCGAATATACCACTTCTAACATTTGTAATATAAACTATATAAATAAATTAATAAAGAACAAACAAACAAACAAACAAACATGCAGCAAACTTAGTAAAACAAAACATTCAAACATATTGATTAAAAATGAACAAGAAACTGAGCAAATAATATTGATACGGTCCACAAACAGTATGTATGCATACAATATGTACAACAATTAAAAAGTTAAATGATATTATTTCAATTTGTACACTGAAGATTTTCGCAAAAACACACGAAGGAAATATGGGGCACATACACTTCAACAACTGCAAAGCGCTATATGCCACCATTTTAGTGTATGGAATCTACAACATTGTACAACATTATGTAAAACATTATCAGTATCTACATTTCATTTTAACACTGAAGATATTGGCAAAAACAAACGTCGTGACTAAAGGAAACATGGGACACATTGAAAGGTGCACAGGTGCTATATATGTGCCCTAATCTTAGCCTATTTGTTGTGCATATGAAGTCGATGGTGTTCTCTAGTGTTGCCATTAATAAATTCAACCTTTTAGAACCTTCTCTCCTAGGTATATTGGAATTTCGATCTATACCAACATTCATGAGCATTTTTTTTTTCAATTTCTGGTTACGTTACAATGTTCTGCTATAGCCTGTAATCAAACCAAGATAAATAAAAAGCAAACCTGAATTATCCTGCCCTCTATTGAGTTTGGCCCAATATCCCTATAATTAGAGGGCAGTAGAGGACAATTTCCATTGTCCATTGAAGATTGATTTTAGTGGTATTTCTGTTTTATCGGACTATATATGATGAGGGCCTTTTAACAAAGCCACAAATGACAAAACATAATTGTCTGTGTAATTTGATATAAAAATCACAATCAATCCAGAAGACATGTCTGTAAAAAGCAAATTACGAATAATAACAATAAAACACTATAGATTTACAAACAATATGGGCTAAAACAACAGTACATAGCACCTTTAAAAGAGCATTTAAGTGTAGAATTGCCCACATATTGTATGAAACAGAAAGACATTAAAAGTATATTTCCACATGATCTCAGAAACATCCAAGTGATCCATACTTCCGTTTGGGGGTGGGTGGGTTGGGTTATATGACTACAGATATAAAGATTTAGAGAGAAGCTGTCAGGTTTACAAGTTGGTTATCTTTTCCTGTGCATCATCAATGATGACAAGTATTGCAGCTGCTCTTAATTCGCCCTATTTCGAGCATTAACATACTCATCAGACAATGCACAACTACAATGATTACCAAAAACAAATCGATATGTTTTCTATTCAAAGCAACGTATGATACGTTTTTAATGAAAGTGTGTTTTTGATAAGTCCTTTCATAACATATCACACCTTAGTGCCCAAGGAAAAAAACATGGTGCACAAAGAAAACATTAGTTAGTGAATAATTTCTCTTTGTACGAGCGTATTCTGAGCACGGAGGGATATGTTTTTCGGAAATGACTCGTCCGAAAATATTGCAACTCCAATCATGGGGAATGCGAATCATGGCAGAAGCCATGACGGGGTTTTATCCGTATATACAACAAATAAACATCCGGGGAGGGAGAAGGGGGCTACACTTGTATTCACAACAAAACTGAAAGGGTTTCCAGTTTCCACCAATTAATATTGAATATTGCTGAAAACCAAACGCTTGTGAAGGGAATGAAATGGCAAAATTGATGTGATAAAAGGTAAACCGTAGGAATTCTAACCCTAGTCCCTCGCATAAAAGTATATGCCCTAGGCAACTATAATACTGCATGATGAGCTACCAAAATCTTCCATGAGCATTATCTCCCTTGGAGATATATTGAGGGAGCGGAGGCTGCAAGCATAGTCGTTCCTTGAGGTTTCACAATGTTCATGCGCTTGAGGGTTCAGGAATGCCAAGCCACGTCGCGAGATTAAATAGCATTACACACAAACAAATAATATTCATACCAATCGACGACCAACAATGTTTCTTCTCTACCAGGGGCGTAGCTGGTGGTTGGGAAATAGATGACATGAGCATCAACATGGAATTGAACTATTTTTTGTCAGCCATTGTAATTGACAGAAAAATGTAAAATCCATTGCGGTTCCGAACCAAGGACCGTCGACTATCAGCTTGGTTAACAACCTAAGCTTACGCGGCTGTTTACATATCTTAGAGAGGAATTATTTTCAAGACGCCCCCTTTTGACCTGTGTTGGTTAGCTCATCCAAATGCTGATACAATTATTTAAAAAAAAATATGATTCGAACCGGGTTCGAACCTGCAACCTTTGCATTGATATACAGCGCTCTTATTGATTGAGCTATGAAGGCAACTGCCCGATTAAGATAAACTCCTCACAAAAAAAGTATCGAGACACCTTACACGTGATCCAATAATTATCGGTCCGAAAGGGTATGAATGAGATCCAGTGCATAATTTTGTTCATCGTATTTTGGACATAACACCTCGATTGTTGAGATACGATGTTGCGAAGCGGAGCTATTGTCAATTCAATTGACGTAGGTGCAGTTTCAAAAGTGACTATCGTCCCTATAGAAGCAGGTTTGCATTACTGTTATCAATGATCATGATGATCAGGTTTATGCTTTACACGCGCTGCTGTGGACAATGATAGTGGACACACAAAGTACTGAAGACAAAGATAAAGTCATGGTAAATTTGAAATTGAATGAAAACAATAAATCTGTGTTGTGAAAGGAACACATTATCTTCATTTTCTGAGTGTATGTTTTATTTTTGTACAGGTGTGTAAAGCATAAAACAAACAAACAATAAATGCAAACTTGCATCTATTGTCTATAGATATGATTGTCACTTTTGAAACTGGACCTACGACCATTGAAATGGCAATAACTCCGCTCCGCAACATCGTATCTCAACAATTGAGGTGTCAGTGTCAAAATACGCAGAACATACCCTTTCGGACCGTTACTTATTTGAACATGTGTAAGGTGTTGCACAGCTGATATAAGAACTGAATCGGAATGGCCACGGGAAGGATGATAGAACTCCAGGACCTATGGAATGACCGCAACCTCACAACAAACCTTAAAACAAAGATTGTAAAAGCATTGGTATGGAGCGTGCTCCTTTGCGGTCTGGAGGGATGGACTCTAACCAAGGCAGATGAAAATCGCATAATGGCTGCTGAAATGTAGAGCTGGAGAAGAATTTTAAGAGTTAACTGGAAGGAGAAAAGAATCCTGAAAGAACTTGGTGTAAAGAGGCAACTGCTAGGAGAGCTTATCAAAAGAAAACTGGCCTACTTCGGGCACATCATTAGAGGCAGTGGTAACTAACCAGCCCGGAATTAGTCAAAGACTTTAAATATGTGGGATCCTGGACATCGAGCAACATGCACGATATCAAAACAAGGAAGGCACTAGCAAAAAAAAAGGCGTGTAATAAGCTCAACAAGATATGGAGATCCAACCTACCAAGATCAACACAGAAACATGGACAGTAATAACTAAAGTTTGAAAGCTATTGCATGGATGTTACACCAGGCTTCTTAGATCAGCCCTTGATATAAGTTGGAGGTTACACATCACCAACAAAGAACTCTATGGTGATCTTCCTAGGGAAAGTGAAAGAATCAAGAAGAGGCGACTACAGTTTGCTGGACACTGTGTCAGACGTTTTGGGAATGTGACATCAGACCTAGTTCTTTGGAAACCAGTTCATGGCAAAAGAAATACTGGACGACCGATGTTAAACTATGTGGATATCCTATGTCAGGACACTGGACAAACACCTGCTGAGATAAAAACCTGCATGGAGAGCCATCGTTAATGCCTGACAGAAGTCGCCGGAGTAAGTGAGTGAGTGAGTGATGTCTCCCACACAAAGAGCCACAACAACATACATTACAACGGGGGTAATTATCAAAATGTATTAGCAATATCATATATTGTAGACATCATCTCCATCATCAATGTCATGATAATAGTTATCGACGTCTTTGTCATCTTCGTGGTGGTCATCATCGTCATCGTCATCATTGCTGTCATCATCGCCATGATAGTTGTCAACATCACTATCCAATTCGCTCAATACTAAATTTCTTAAAGAAAAGATATATGTACAGAGGTGACACATTAACCCCCAAGTCTCCACAAGTAGTATCAAAGCCTTCACAAACCGTTTCAAAATATTCAAAGATAACATCAAACATTGCCCCGCAAATCTCTATGAGATAACAAATCATGTAGATATCGAGATCAAAAAGTGATGGTACACAACACAACAACCATCCAAGTGTCCTCACACTGACTTCTGCATATTGGTCTTCATTATCACGTTCCTTTATAGCGAATACCCTGAGAGACGGAAACACCTTACTAGACTGGTCATTGTCCAACTTTCTCAACAGTTCTACTCCGTCAGATATCACTTTTTCAAGGGATGGCATGAAACCTAATATAGAAGCAAGATGGGTTAGACTGATGCCACTTACTCGCCAGGTAGTGAGATGAAATTCCCTGAGTGATTTACACACCACAGATATGTTTGCATCCAGCATCCCTGCCATATTACCATAATGCACTTTCAGAATCTCAATAGATGGCATACACCCTAATAAACCAATTAGTGTGTTGACATTAATATGACCGTCCATTAGCATGGCTAGTACGAATGTCTTGAGTGATTTACATACCACAGATATGTTGCCATCCAACATACCTATGACATCAACATGATACAATATCAGCTTCTCAATAGATGGCGCACACCTAATAAACCAAACAGTGTGTTGATATTGATATTCATGTATGTTGGTCCTAATGGTGTTTTAAAATGTATAGGGAAATGCAAATCCATCATTGCATTGAAAATACTATCCATACATTTCAGTTCTAATACTTTGAGTGATTTACACACCACAGATATGTCGGCATCCAACATCGCTTTTATATCACAACCATCTACTGTCAGTGTCAATATAGAAGACATATGCCCTAATAAACCAATCAGTGTGTTGATATTGATATTCGTGTGTTGTGTTGTTTTATTCTTGTTTATTATGTATCGTTACTTTGATTATACCCTAATGTTTGGTGAATGTCAATAAAATATTCTTGTAGTTCGAATGTCTTGATTGATTTACAAACCACAAATATGTCAGCATCCAACATCCCTTTGATATCACCTTTATATATTGACAGCACCTCAACAGATGACATACAACCTAATAAACCAATGAGTGCGTTGACAGTGATATTCGTGAATTCTAGTTCAAATGACTTGAGTGATTTACATACCACAGATATGTCGGCATCCAACATTCCTGTGATACCAACACGATCCACTTTCAGCATCTCAATAGATGACATACGCCCTAATAAACCAATCAGTGCGTTGACAGTGATATCCATTTCTGTTAGTGTGAATGACTTGAGTGATTTACACACCACAGATCTGGTGACATCCAACATTTCTGTAATAACAACCATTCTCATTATCAGCGTCTCAATAGATGTCATACGCCCTAATAAACCAATTAGTTCGTTGACAGTGATACTAGTATCATCTAGTTTGAATGCTTTGAGTGATTTACACACCACATATTTGTTGGCATCCACCATTCCTGTGATACTAACACGATATACTGTCAGCATCTCAATAGATGACATGCACTCTAATAAACCAAGCAGTGTGTTGGCAGTGATATCCATCCAACTTAGTTTGATTGACTTAAGTGATTTACACACTACGGATAAGTTAGCATCCAACTTGTCTTCAAATGTAGCATATGTTAATGACAAATCCTCAAGTGAGGTCATACAACACAACATTCTCATGAATGTACAACATGCACATTGAATGTGTCCTCTCATATAAACTACCGTGACAGATTTACATACCAGTGAGCTAAGTTCCTCTATTCTTTTGCTGCTACCCTGTGATTCTGCTTCATAGAATAATAAATAAGGAATAGTGGATGTCTGCAGTACTCTGGCTGAGGGAATTCTAGATTCAAAATTTGTTTCGTCATTATAAATGACATCTAAAGTGTATGGCAAAATAATTGTAGCAGCTTTGATACTTAATCCACAACAGAAACGTAATAGGTACTCCATGTCACTGACATTCTTAATGTCAATCTTTTGTAGGTACATGTGGAACCTACTCATGTCATCATCAGCCAACTTTGCCCAGTAAAAGGCTGCACAGAATTCATGAAATGTCTTATGAATAAAGGAAACTATTATCTTATTTCTTTCCATCTCCTCTTTATATACCAACCCGATTTGGCAAGCATCTGTGTGGCAATCATTGCTTAACACATTTGAATTTGCATCAAAGGTTAATTTGCCCTTAAACAGGGTATCTATGGCAACCTGTCCCAAGTCCGTCATGACTTTATCTTTGTCTTTTCTATATCTTTGCACCCAGTGCTTGTTCAGATATGAGATACCCTCAGAGTATAATTCTGTTATTCTATCCGGTAGGTCATGGTCACGGTATGGGTCATGCCATATATGGCAGAGCATAAGCAGAAGAATGGGGAATGATGATAATTTCTGAAGTATTTCAACTTGTTTGATTCTATTTATTAACGATGTGGCTAGATCAGATTTGGATTCAGATTTGGATTCAGATTGAGAAATAGAATCACCACCAGCGAATAATTTCTGTTGGATAATGAAAAACTTGATGATGTATTTATCCACACTTGTTTCAGAAAATCCTGACAAATAAACATGAGCACAATCAAATGTATACCTTTGACAAAAACTGTCAACCGAATGAAGCCTAGTTGTTACAATCATGCTAGCAGTTTCTAATAAAGAACTATCTAGCACCTGAGTTTCATCTTCCAGTGATCTATGGGATAGCTCATCAAATCCATCAATTAAAAAAAGACATTTTGCGCCTAAATGACTGATTACCCTTGCGACTAAATCTGGTTGTACTCCAGGCAGTAACTGATTTTCTATTGTCCTTTGAAGATTATCCCCTGCAACAAATTTTCTTACATCAAGTATTAAGACCAAACGAAAGTTGCCAATGGTATCTAAATCTTTATCGCTTTGAGCCCACTGATAAGCAATTCTCGAAACCAGGGTACTTTTCCCACTTCCCGCAACACCTCGTAGCAATATATGACTGCACAATTTCTCTTCTTCATTGTATATTTGGAATAACTCTGCATAAGATTGAAACTCCTTACCACCGACCCCTTTTATTTTACATTGATCTTGAACTAGTGTTAAATCAACAAATATGTCATCAGTGTCAACTACAGAGGATCTATAGCTACCGAATCTTATCTTGCTTCTTTTTTGCAAATACTTCGTCTTCAGCTTCATTTTCCAATCAGTCACCTGTGATTCAACTTTGTCAGCCTCTGAAAGTAGAATAAATGCAATAAAAATCATGATACGCTCTTTCAGGCTAAATTAATGTATTTGTTGTAAAACATAGCATGTCTTTATCTATTTTGTCAAACTGGAGATATCGGCAAATGTAAGTCCTCAAATAAAATAACAGCGTAATTAATAAATAACTCGTAATTTTTTAGCTAGAATTATATAATGATCAATAGTATGAGCTTGGGCCATTAACATTTTAAGAAGGTACATAATTTAGATATAGCTTGGTACCCGGAATAAGATAATGCACATATCAGATGCATAACGCATTATACGACCCGTGGGAGGGAGGGGTGCGTTACCGATGTGTCATTTACCAACACATTATTGACGCAGGGTATGTCATGGACAGGCTATAGGCTGTCACAATATTGACGAAGGGTGCGTCAACGACCGTCAGATTTAACACGTCTAAGAACGTGAGTGATGTTTTATTTAGAGAATAAAATATAGTTCTTAGCTGTTTTGCTATATACGATGGTCTTATAATGTATAGGCTGTACCATATCATTTGGAGTCGCGGCGACCATACACGACGACACAAATATGGTACAGCCTATACACTATAAAACCATCGTATATGGCAAAACAGCTAAGAATTATATTTCATTCTCATTCTTATCTAGTTAATTGGTTATTTTTATCTTTTATCATAAAGTAACGCAGTTTGTTAGATTTATTTAAATAAAACAACAACAAATTTCCCCCTTTATAAAATCGGCGAATCCAGCGAGCTGCTTACCAACTTCCTGCTTCGAATTAGTCGCGTACTTTAGCACACGCGCACGTGGCAACGCTGCGTTATACGCACAACGCATACATCGGCGACTGTGTGTAGGGCACGACGCTAACGCGATGATCATACGTACTTAAGGCATATTTTTTTCAAATGAACTAAGCCCGCCCCAATCTATACACCATTTTCTTATAATGTATGGGCGTGTCGGCTGAAAATCAGCCAAAAAACAATCAAATTGCCTGCTAAAATCCCAAACCACACCCACTATATAAGAATCATGAATAATGAAACGTTATTTTATGACATTGCGAAATTACACATGATTTTTACGTGGAGCGAAACATAGATTCAAAAGAAAATGGACACTTGTCATTCCATGTCTCGATAATCTATCCATGAAATAATCTTAAGGTAACATCTAGCCATACAAATTCTGAAATGGTATACATTTGAAAGAGTTGGAAAAGCACGTCACATTGTTAAAAATGCTCAATAAGACTGGCAATATTTTTTTGACACACAAACACGTCCGGTTTAAGACTTTCATACTGACTATAGTAGAGCTATACAGATATAAGGCTTTGGTTAGCAAGCAACAGAGACACATTTGTTGACCTGCATGTTTGTCCCGGTCTTGATAATGTAATTCACGAAAATTGGTTTCAGGTCAAATTTGATCCCTAGATGACCGATGACAGACCCTTGAAATATGGACACCCCCCCCCCCCCCCCAAATCATACAGTTCGTAGAAGTGATATTAAGAGCATCTGGAGCATTGTATATGTGACTTGACCTTCAGATGACCATTAACCTAACCTTGATCATAAGGTTTGCTTTCAGCGAGTTTTAGGCCATCATAGAGCAATTTTTTATACTTATACTTTTAGAAAAAAACGTATAGTTTTCGATTTGTGAAGGTTCTTCCCCTGATCATAAGATATGTTGGTACCGAGTTTCAGGGCAACCATGCTTAATACATATATCTGAACACTAGACCATGGAAAACGTCACGCTGATCATGAGATGAGGTTGACCGTTCTGAGGAGGCCAATCTGAGTCATTTTTAAAATTATACCTCTGGATGACCTTTGGTAATAATAACCTCTTATTGGCAACCATTGACATCCATGACATTGATTTGACTTTCTTCTTACTTACCAAGATTCCTGTGGTCAAGGTTACTTGAAGGTTGAGGAAAGTTGAAATAGAAGTTCTGGTCCCTACCAGCATTGTATTGGTCACGATTGACCTTGTTTTGTGTCTGTATCGTAGTTTGGTCTCCTTTAATGTTGGTTTGATGTCTTATTTGGGTAAGATTGCGGCTATTGGTTCCGTTGCCTGAAATAATTTTAATTATTTATATCAATAAAGTTAAAACATTGCTTTTGTCTGTATGCAACACTAGGCAGAGGGAAAATGTAAACGCTGAATAATTTGATTTTAAAAGGTGAAATCATCCGTTCGCAAAAGATTGGGCAATTTAGGTAGGGTGACACTGGCGTTGATTCCAAAATACAGGTGTACATTTTGGAATCGGTACTACTATTGCACGATTCCGCTGAGGGGAAACAATACCCTCAATAACAAAGAGGCGTTTAGAGTATCCAAGCTCATAGGAAGATATACAAATAATGTTTGCTGGTATGCCATCTGGACCTCCAGCTTTTTTGGATAGTTTGGCATATAAATCTGAGCAAACAAGAGTCTAAATGTCACTGCTAATTGAAGCAAAATAACTGTTCAAACTATCAGCAACACCTTTCATGTTGGAAGGTCAATAGATAACGGATTCCTCATATTAAAGGCTGAAAAGAAACATGCTTCCAGTCGAATAGATTTGAATAGAGCGTGGTCAGAACCCAATTTGTCCCGTTTTAAGGAAGAAGAAGAAGAAGGAGAAGAAGAAGAAGAGGAAGAAGAGGAAGAAGAGGAAGAAGAGGAAGAAGAGGAAGAAGAGGAAGAAGAGGAAGAAGAGGAAGAAGAGGAAGAAGAGGAAGAAGAGGAAGAAGAGGAAGAAGAGGAAGAAGAGGAAGAAGAGGAAGAAGAGGAAGAAGAGGAAGAAGAGGAAGAAGAGGAAGAAGAGGAAGAAGAGGAAGAAGAGGAAGAAGAGGAAGAAGAGGAAGAAGAGGAAGAAGAGGAAGAAGAGGAAGAAGAGGAAGAAGAGGAAGAAGAGGAAGAAGAGGAAGAAGAGGAAGAAGAGGAAGAAGAGGAAGAAGAGGAAGAAGAGGAAGAAGAGGAAGAAGAGGGAGAAGGTATTGATACTGGCATTGATTCCCAAAATAAAAATACAGGTGTACATTTTGGAATCGGTAACTACTATTGCACGATTCCGCTGAGGGGAAACAATACCCTCAATAACAAAGAGGCTCCAAGAGTTTAGAGTATCCAAGCTCATAGGATCTATACACAAATGTTTGCTGGTATGCCATCTGGACTTTCAGCTTTTTTGGATAGTTTGTCATATAAATCTGAGCAAACAAGAGTCTAAATGTCACTGCTAATTGAAGCAAAATAACTGTTCAAACTATCAGCAACACCGTGTTGGAAGGTCAATAGATAACGGATTCCTCATATTAAAGGCTGAAAAGAAACATGCTTCCAGTCGGATATTAAACTGGTTCTTTGGGGACACGAATGCCATAATCTTGTTACTTGGTTGGTTGGTTGGTTGGTTGGTTCGGTCCTGTCATGACTGACAGCTCGTGACCTTACAGATACTACGCCACAAACAACGATTTTCAGCAAAGGAGTAACAATCACGGAGCGGGTGTCCAGTAATCAACTTTATTTGGTCAATCCACCGGGAACGAGGTCTGCCTCTCTTGCGCTTCCCTTCAATCATGCCTTGCATGATCATCTTCTCCAGGTTATTACCCTTGCGACGTGAGATATATATGGCCGAAGTAGCTCAGCATTTGGGTGTTGATAGCATGAAGGAGTCGTTTAGACACCCCTATTTCTTCAATAATACTGGCATTGGTCCTTCTCATTGTCCATACGATTCGAAGCATACGCCTCCAACACCACATCTCGAAAGCATTCTGTTTTTGTCAGCTTTGGTTAGGGTCCACGTCTCACACGCATACATGGCAATTGGAAATACAAGGGCTTGGACAAGCCTGGTTTTTGTTGCTCTGGTTATTCCTCTGTCAGCCCAGATCTTACTTAGGTTGATCATTGCTGATCTAGCCATTGCTAAACGGTGTCTGATCTCTTGGCTGCAACCACTCTCTTTGGTGATTAGTGATCCAAGAAAGTTGAATTTTGAGACCAATTCCACCTCATTACCATCAATTGTTAGAGGCTCTCCAACACCATCTGTGCCTATGGACATGATCTTGGTCTTGCTGACATTTAGACGTAGGCTAAGCTGCTCACTCTCCACCTTAACTTTCTTCAGGAGTTCCGCCATCTCTTCCATATTTGTTGCAAACAGGGTGGTGTCATCGGCATAACGTAGATTGTGTATTTGGTATCCACCTACTGACAGCCCCCCCCCCCCCCGGCCAATCATCCAATGCACGTCTCATTATAGACTCTGCATAAAGGTTGAAGAGTGCTGGTGAAAGTATGCACCCTTGACGTACTCCCTGACCTAGAGCAAACCAGTCACTATTTCCTTTCTCGGTGCGAACACAGGCAGCTTGACCATCATACAGATTGCGAGTTAGGTGGACGAGGTGCTAATGGATTCCCATTTTGTGCAGTGCTGTCCACAATGCCGAATACCTCACACAATCAAAGGCCTTAGCGTAGTCTATGAAGCACATGAAGACCTCCCTCTGGTATTCAAAACATTTTTCCATTATGTGACGTATATTGGCTATCTGATCTCTTGTGCCGCGGCCTTTCCGGAAACCGGCTTGCTCAGCAGGAAGTTAACGTTCAAGGTGAGGTCTAAGACGTTCGTTGATGATGTGCAGCAGGATTGTGCTTGCATGTGATATCAGAGCGATGGTACGATGATTTTAACATTCGCTAGCATCCCCTTTCTTTGGAAGTGTTAGGAAAACTGATCTCTTCCAATCCTCTGGCCATACTCTTGACTTCCACACAGTATTGCACAGCTTTTGCATAACTGCTACAGAATCATCAGCTTGCTTCAGGAGCTCACTTGGAATATCGTCTAGACCAGGGGCCTTTTGACTTTTTAACTTCTTGATGGCTTCCTGGACCTCTGATAGAAGAATATCAGGCTCATCTTCATCTAGTGGAGGCGGGGGAGACCCCTGTGAGCCATTTGTCTCTTCTTGGAACGCATACAGATTTTCACAGTAGCTTTTCCAACGATCCTTGATTTCTTCACTCTCAGTTAAGACCTTTCCTTGCTCGTCCTTGATGATAGCCAATCTAGTTGTCGTTTTTGAGGTGATGTTTTTTATGCATCTAAAGAGCTCTCTGCTGTTTTTGTGAAAACTGTGATCCTCAAGTTATTGGCATTGCTGTTGGATATGCTTATTTTTATCTCTCCTAGAATTCAATTGAACCTCACTTGAAAGTCTTCTGTATAGGTTACTGCCTTGCAGACCAGCTTCCTTCAATTGGCGTCTTTCATCTGCTAAGTTGATGGTTTCATGTGACAGCCATGATGTGGTCTTTCTCTTATGTTTCTTAGGAACATGTTTTTTGGCTGCGCTGAGAAAAGAGTTTTTGATGTCCAGCCAGAGTTCATCAGGAGTTGTTTCCTCGTCTCTTACCATCAGTTCTTGAAACAAGATTTTAGGTCTCCACTCTGTATTTGTCATCAAGATGCTGCAAATCAAATCTGCAGGGTTTTGGAGCACCTTTGGTCATCTTCAACTTGATTCGAAAATCAGCAATCAGAAGTTGATGGTCACTACCTATATCTGCCCCTGGCAGGGTTTTTGCTATCTTGACAGAAGACTTCCACCTACTGCTAATGAGGATGTAGTCAATCTGGTTTCTTGTGAGGCCGTTTGGAGATATCCAAGTGTACTTCCGTCTCGGGTGTTGTTGGAAAATTGTGTTTGTAATAGTGAGTCTGTTTGCTACACAGAAATCCACGAGTGTACTACCTCTTTCGTTTCTGCTTCCCAAGCCATGCGGGCCCAAAGGCCATGGTTTCGTCTTCACTTTGGATGCCTTCTCCGACTTTTGCGTTGAAATCACCTGTTATCATGATGATATCTCTCTTCGGAATGCCATCAAGGGTTTCCTGCAGTTGGCTGTAAAAACATTCCAGATCTTCATCAGAGGCAGCGGAGGTTGGTGCATATACTTGAATGACTGAGAGGTCAATAGGCCGAGCTTGGAATCTGATGGAGATGATCCTGTCACTGACTGGGTTGTAGCTCAAGACAAACTTTGATATAATTTTACTGGTGATGAAAGCTACACCTTTGCTCCCTCCTTTCTCATTTCCTGAGTAGTATATGGTGTGGTCATCTGTGGAGAAGTGGCCTTTTCCTGACCAGCGTACCTCAGCAATACTTAGGATGTTCACTTTGCATCTGTCCATCTGTCTGGTCAGAAGCTCGAGAGTGCTACTACTATATATATACTTAAATGAAGCTGGTTTAGCATTTGGCACTCTTTTACAATAACAATTTCCGTTATAAAAAATGCGTTTATTTACCTATAGTTCTGATGTACAGCGTGTCCCAAAAAAACTGGTTTCAAACGTTTGCGAGTTATGGACAGTTTATATTTAAGGATATCAAACAAAATATACCTGACCTAAATTGGGTAAATTCTGAGACCAACCCAAAGTTAACTTTTTGAAAATACAAAGATTTGAATAGAGCGTGGTCAGAACCCAATTTGTCCCGATTTAAGGAATAACTCATCCGTGCGTTGCATGAAACTGTGCGCTATGTGCATTATTCCCGGCATGAGGTTTATTCTCCGCAAGAACTTAACAATAACTCGGACTATAACAAAGAACATTTTTGTTAATGTTTATGTAAATAATGAACTTATTGGTATATTTGGTATATGACCAAGATAATTTTATTTACTGCCCAAGTCTTCGTAAAGGATGAATGCAAAGGCAAAACACTGACGAAGTTACAACAATGTGCAATTGGAACACATCGGGTGTTCCTTGAAAAGTGGGACAAATGGGTTTTGACCACGCTCTATTAAAATCTTTGTATTTCAAAAAGTTTATATTGGATTGATTACAGTTTCCTACTTTTTTAGTTTTAAGCTCTCACACTTTTGAATCCAGTTTTTTGGGACACGCTGTACATGCAAACTGCTAAGTCTTTTGTTTTGTTACAATGAACATTTGAACATAGGAACATATAATCTAAATGCTAAAAAGATTTCACTGCTCGGTGATTAGAGCATAAGAAATAATAAAATCAATATGACATTCTCCTGTCCAATTGAAAGCAAATATTTTTCACTACAGCAGGGTGGTTAAAAAAAAACCTTTTTGACAGCCATTTCAGCTACGACCGTACATGTATACTTACTAATATAATTGTCTTTGCATTTTATTTAATGCAGTGGTCATTGAGCATAACTTATGGCAAAGAATTTGAGACCTAGCTTTTATGTTGTTTAGGCCTACTGTAATTATGTTTCATATATTTACTTGTCATTTCGGGTATTTTAATTCTTACTTGATATGCGAGAAGCTGCAACTGCAGGAGGATCTGGTTGAAAATGTCGTTGGACTGGAGGAATAATACCTCCCTTGGATGACTCCGACGATGATGGCAGGGATGTACCAGCTGATACCATATAATACAAAGATTAACATAAACATATTATTGAACAGATCAAAATAAAAGGCTGATAGACAACAAGCAATTGATTTTCCTCAACTCATTTGTCGCTTGGTATGCACTTGAAACTTTAATAACAAAATACCTCTACCCACCGACATGATATCAAGCACATACATATGACAAATGTGGCTAAAGTGCTACAACACTTATGGGTGAACACCATCACGTATTAGCTTGGTAAAAAGAATAATACAAAATCGTTTCTTACATCTGGGTAATATGCTTAATAACCATACGTCTTATTTTCCAGCTATTAAGTTCAACTGATGTTGAGTTCATATTCAAAAATGTATAATTGCTTGGCCTTGACAAACACTTTATTGCTGATATTAATTGCTTCGTCTACATGTCTATGGCTTTGATTTATTTGTTTGCGTAGTGGACATAAAAACTACATAATTCTCATGAATTAGAAACTGACTACACTATCAATAAACTATACTCAAAGTCTGTTATTCGGATTGTTGGGGCATAGTAAATCAATTTGACATCATGCAAATTTTTCGTTGATGATTTGGTTTATTTGTCATTTGCTTAATTTTTTTTGAAAATCTTACTTGTTATACATGATGCTGCCAGCGCCATCTTGTGTTTCAAGTATGGCGACGGAAGATAGGTATCAGGTGTTCGTTGTAATTGTCCTTGGTTTGGAGGAGATATATAATCTTGTGCTGGCTCTGATGACGTAGGCTGAGTGTGTATACTTGCTGGCACTGTTTTTAAAGAAGCAATGAAAACGTTAAAGAATCCAAGAAATTGAAATTAAACCTAAGTTTCCTTTTATTTTGATACAATCAGACACAATAGAAAATATGGCTCACTTTAAACTGAGACATGACATCCCAATTGCATTTATAGTGAATGAGCAAAATTTCCAGGAGCTTGAATGTTATATCTATGTTTGTGATATCAAACAATATCTTCATTAAGAGCGTCTTATGCACACATTGCATACACATAACCTACCTAGACTTCGATAGTGCCATTCCCAAACGTGACCAAGCATTAGAGGTTGATCCTTTAACGATACACCCCCAACTATCCACTGAATAACCTGGTCGCCGGTTGCTTGAGGGGAGCTTGTCACTACTAGAATGTCTCTCTTAAGCATATGAGCCATGGCTACTAGGAAGACTGCATCAGCCCACTCACCCTCTTTGGACATGGTTTCCAAATAGGAGTTCCAATCAGGTTGTGTAGCTTGGAAGTCAATGATGCCTTCTGGACCCTGGAAATGAATGAAGGGGGTGTAATCAATGTTTAGTTTTACCAAAAGAGTATTGGATATTTGGAACAGAGATAAATTATTCAGAAAAAATAAATTTAAAAAAATGCAATATTTGCTGCACCACATTTTTGTCTCGCAAACAAAACGTTGTTGACTTACCTAAAATTAGCTTAACATTTCAAATTCCAAATCAGGCTTAAAGGAATTGTTGACATTTAAATCCAAATTTTCACTCGCTTCAGATTTATTTTTCTTTCCCCCAGTATTCTTTAACCCCCGGCAACTGAATATGTACCAGTATTGAATGATAATAGCACTTTTAATTTCACTCCAGTATTATGACAAACTTTTTACATTATTCTGTGCCATCAAGAGATACTGGACTATTGAATTTGTACCATTATCGAATTATACATTCGAGAATCATGTACCTAGTAATTGCCTGATATTCATAATATAATAAAGTGTTTACTTGCCCTGATTTGTCAGCTTGCCTGTTCAAGCAAGTGAACTCCCCTCCTCTATAGGTAAAGGTTACTATAAAAAGTAATGCGTAATGATCAAAACGCATCACATTCTCATATTGTATGACTTATCATCCTCGACTGACAGAATATAATTGTAGCAACAAATGAAGTACTCACCTGTATACTTTGATGTTCCCGGAGAAACACGACCACATCTCTCCTGAGCTGAGCAGCTGATTCAGCAGGACACCCCAACAGAGACAACTGATCAAACACAGCGTGAAAGAAGCAGTTGCCATCTGCTGGGGTGTTGCCATGGTAGGCAAGACTGTGTTCTCTGCAATTATCGAGCAAGCGCTGCTCAGCTTCACTTTCAGTGGTGTGAGATGAAATCCGCTGTAGGGCGTTGAATATTTGAGCTGGGTCAAAGTATTTATGGCCTATGGTGTAAGAAACGAAACAATGAAATTTAACCAAATTTAATAAAAAATGAAAATGTGTAGCAAACAGAAAAGTATACTTACAAAGTGGAATAGTCCTTTTTTGTATACTTGGCTGAGTTATGTCTCGTTAAGCCCCCCCCCCCCCCCCCCCCCCCCCTCCAAATAATGATAGTTCTTGTCTAGGGTTCCCATCTTATAATCCCCTTGTTGGGGTTCTTTGTTGGGCTTCTAGCCTTTTCTCACTTTTTATTATAATTATATGTAATCATTACCGTTTTAGATCAAATGTTTGTAATTTGAGACAAAAACATCTCCAAAGAGTAAATTTCTTGTTATTAATTGATTTATGATTATATCTTGCCTGCATCAGCAAGAAAAAACTCAAACTAACAAAATGTCCACCAATAATGACCTTACCTGATGGCCTTTGTGCCATAATGCCTGCTTATTATCGTGCTGTCTCCAGTAGGACGACACACCAGTCAGTTTGGTACATATCTAATATAAACGATTAGAAATGATGTATAACTAGTTTAAATGACAACTGAGGTATGAACTATGACGTCATAGTGACAGGGAATTTGCGGCTGAATTAGGCCAAGAAAAAAAAATTGTTTGTTTGTCCACGTCCGACCGACCGTGTACCTTGGTGCCGACCGTATTCTTTTTTATTTTCTATTATTTTTTTAAAACAACTTTTTGAGCAATTTAAATGGCCAAACGGACCGTTTTATTCCTGATTTCGTACGCTATCGTCAATCTGGTCTTTATAAACACCATCCCCAATGCGCAGTCCCTTGTAACATGATGTTTATTGCATGAACTTGGCAACGGCGGGGACTATTAAAAGGACTAAATGAACATTTAATCGCGCGTGCAATTGATGTCATTTTTATACTAAAAACGCAGTGTGAGAAAATATGAAAACTCTAGTTACGGTTCATATTTGCAATTTTTTGGGTAGTTAGTTCGAGAAAAAATAGGTTTAGTAATACTTTCACGTATATATTTCTAGAACTTCAACACTACGTTGTTTTACTTTCTGCAAATTTTCAATCATAATAAATGGCGGCGACCGACAACATGTTCACGGTATCTGCGCACACAAACTCGGTACAAAAATACTCTTTGACCGAGTTTGCAGTGTTGCAACCAGTACTACAATATTGGAACTCATGAAAAAGAGTTCAATACTATCAAAGTGATGTGTTTTGTGTTTGGACGACTTTAATTCACAGTATTCATGCCGAATTTATATTCCCAAATACAATATCCGTACTTAAAAAAAAATTTAAAAAAAAAAAATTATCCGACCTACCGACCCTACCTTTTTCGGACCCTCTATGGACAAACAAACAATTTATTTTTTTTGGCCTTATCTGGATAACTTCGCCTGCAAACAGTTGTTGTCAATTGCCCGCATATTTTCGATAAAGAAATGTATTGCTATTCAGATAAATTGCTAAAGGTATTCAGGTGGTCTCATAGCCAGAAATACTTTAAGTAACGTTTATAATCCGCATCTTGGTTGACATAACTGTTTTTCTTTTTAATAGGACAAAGGGTTTTGTACCTAAGTTTATACAAAAGTGATGATTGAATTATTTCGTTTTGTCTCGGAAATAAATACATAGAACTGTTATTTTAATGTTTCCTTTATTCCACGTGCATAATAAAAATGAAAAATAATCAAAGTATCCACTGAATTATGAATAGGTAAAATGACAAACATAATATTTTTCTTTCAAAACCTGTATACGGTCGATGATGGGCGATTTGTTTTTATTATGGCGACCGCTTCCGAAGGGATTACATTATTTCAAGCTTTTGGATTAAGCGTCGTGATTGTAAAGCTACATGATCAGCCCTATTCATGAAGCCACACTATCACGAATAGCATTTGAGTATGGAGCGCAAATAATAACATCTATAAAAGTACCGCTGTTTCATCATTGTTCAAAAATGGGTTCCTCTAGGCTCTAACGCCCAATGGACGAGGTCCAAAATTGAAACTGATACGCCAGAGTTTATAGTGAATCTACTATAGTGCATACAGTGCCTACGGCGCTTTGGGTACCTGTTCCGGCCGTTCCGACGCTGGTTTTGACTAAAAGGCCTTTACACTAGAGTGTGGGTCATTGTGAAATTTACTCAATGCAGATTTTGTTGATTTTTCGTGATTTTAGGGACAGAAATGAATAAATGACATAATATACCCATAAATTGGTTTTCGAACGAGCAAATTCGGTTGCATACATCCAATGTAATATGAAAAAGAATTTTATTTCGCAGTTATAAATTTCAAATTCTCTCTCCCAACTATCTGAGTTATTGCGACACCATGTGCATTGCCTACGGCACTTCAGAGTAAATCCGCTTCAGCCGTTGGTGCAGGGTCAACTTGGTATTTTGGTAGGAATGCGTTCACACTATTGGGGGTTCTTGTGAAGACTAATTAATGCTTATTTATGCGTATATATCGGAAGATATGAAAGGGAAAATATTTCATGTTCACTGTATAGATTTGACAACGCGGCAGAGCATGATTATTTCACCGCATGTGGTTGAGTTCGCACCGCGCGTTAGTAGGCATACATGGATCAAGTTCCCCAGCATGTGGGCATGTAGTCCATGGACTAGTGTAGGTCTGCCAATTGCTGGTTGAAACAACACCTAACACCCACATTGTAAGGTTTAACATGTTTTAGCGAGGTTGTATAAAAGAATTCTAGCTTTGAACTTCAATTTGTTATGAAAAATTAGTGCTTAGTATAGGCCTATTTCAGATTTTATAAAATAAAATGTTTACATTTTGAGAAAAGTCTCGATATAGCACTTCAAGATTATATTTTAGTTTCAATTATTAGCCCAATTGGGTTCCATAAATGCTAAATATAACGTGGCAAGGCTGTATTGGCTAGACAAATTCGGGACGCGGGACACATATTCACGGAGCAATTACTATTACGAGGGTCATTCAATAAATAATGAAAGTGATCATGGTATGGGACGCATGAGTGATACCATTGAGGGATAATGTGATCAATACAAAGTATGAACCTTTGTCTTTCAAACAATACACTTTTGGATTGTTAGATACCTTTGGTTATGTAACGTCATTAACATAAACACAATAGGTTTCAGACACTGACTGAAATCTGTCAATTATTTGGCTGGATATGTAATATGTTGAATATGGGTTGATTGATACATTTGCGTATATCTCGGCAATGCAAGCATAAAAACAGATAACACTTGGCATATCGTTATAACACACACTTATCTTTGTATGACACTCTTTTGAGATCTGAATTTTTAAATACAAACAAGAAGAGACCATCTCAAATACGCTTTTATTTAGCAAAATCCGCAATAATATACCTTAGAATACAACAAAGGATAAAGAACAATGGAGGGATTATAATTTAGTAAATTGTTGTGGGATGTAAAGCAATAATAGTGGGGATTTCAAGAGAAGCTGTTCATAAAATGTCCTCAAACCATTGAAATTATGTGACGATTACTTTAACAATACATATCTAGTAGCTCTAAAGATAACAGTAATAAGAGAGGTTGTGGCAGCCATCTTTGATTGATACATTCATGTATATCTTCATTTTGACTATCACAATATTTATACACATTGATTTAAGCATTTTTCATTATTTCTGATTAGAATTTGAAGGCACATTAAAGCTTTATCTGGTAAATTTCATGATTTTAGCCATTTTGGCCCTGTTCAAAATGATCTGCCGTCTGCGCATGCGCATATTTTTTGCAGGTTTTATGCGAATAAGTTCAGATAATTAGTTAGCTATCATATGGGATCTCCCAAACTGGTTAATTGCTTGGATTTTTCCTAAATTGTTTGATTTTCCGCAATCTATATACTAATTTTCGGTCCCTCGCCTGATTAGATAGTTCAATAATAATTTTACACTCGCGTCCCTCTTCAACTGAAAAAGCGTGGTAATTGCGCCTCTAATAGACGAGCTAATTAGATAGTTCAATGCCAGTATTTTCCCGTTTTCCGACATGCGCAGAAAGGATCACAGATGATAATCCGAAATGTTGAATTTCTTTTACTCGGGTAGCTACTGTTCGGGCAAAAATTGTGGTTTTCGGAGTGAGTGATGACATATGGTCTTCACCCAAAATATTTTCATCAGGGATATAGCTACATTTCTGTATATGCGGCCGTTTGTTATTCTTAAAGATCGCATGAGTACAAGCATTTATACGTGACTAAACGTCCGACAAATAACATTATTTTACGACATTTTCTAAATGTAAATAAAAACTCTTACACAGATCTTAACGTGACACTTTCGCATTAGTAACATAGATGAACGCGTAGTTTGCTAACGATAAAGAAACTGTGGCGGTACCATAACAACCGTTTCTATGTTGAAGCTGCGCGGCCGCGTTTATCATGACGCGCGCGATTCGACGCACACGTAATGACGCATACAAAGTGTATACGCGTTTGTGGCGCAAACTGCACATTGTAACGTGGCAGGGTGAAAGCAGGCAGTCCGTACACTCTTAGAAAAAGGATGCTTCAGGCTTCAGGGGTTCTTGGCTGTCCCGTATGGAACCCTTTATATCACCTTAAAAGGTTCCAAAAAGAACCATTTTAAAGTTCAAAATGGGCAAAATATGGGCAAACATTGGTCTTCTACAGAACCTTTTGGGGCCTTTAAAATAAGAACCTTTAAACCATATACGGGACAGCCAAGTACCCTTCTGAATCACCCTTTTTCTAATAGTGTACCCTAAGCCAGCTCCTCCTCTCCGCACTTCCCTTACTTGATAATCTGGATATAAGGGCACATGGGGCATCTGGATAAACGGAACGTGTGGTACATTATCATGATTATTAAAGAGTGTCTGGATTATTAAGGGCATCCGTGGTATCTGGATTACGGGGTTCACTATAAAACGAGTCTCAAATTACCTGGATATACTTATGCGCAGGTGGGCCACCTGTGATAACTGGATTTTAAGGGTGTACACTCAGGTAGTATCTCGGGAGGCTTTATAGAACACAGCAAACATGACAAAGGGACTACATACTATACGTTAAGGCCCCACATGCCTATTGGAGGAATAATGTATTTAATGTAAATAGGCCAAACAAAACCCGGATGGCACACATTGTGCTCAAGTACAAGCGTGGAATGGTGCAAGTAATCTTGATGATCCGCCGACCATAAAACTAAACGACCGACTATAAAACTATAACGCTCAGAGTGAGAACGTAGGCCTACTGAATTACCTGGATACTGTATGTGCAGTGGCGACACCAGCACCAAAATGTTAAAGGAGGAAAACGGGATGGCGGGGCAATAAAATAATCGGGGGAGACATTTAAAAGCTAATTTTAAGTAACTTTCAATTTTGACATTAAAATTCAACTTTTTATTATTTGGGGTACAAAATAGGTAGAGACATGCGCTGACAGGAGGTAATAACTGGGGGGTATTAAGAACACGTTGATGGAGTAGGCCTACTTGGATTAGGAACATGGGTATCTCAGGTATTAAATTAAGAGCACATTGGGCCTAGGCTCATGGTGTATTAAGGGCACCATGTCAATTACATTATATCAAGGGCACTTTACATTATATCAAGAGTACCTGAATTATTTAAGGACATACTCTTGATATTTATATAAACATGTATACGCTTTGATATTGCTCACCTTTGCCTATGTTGTGATATTACCTTTACTGCCCGCTATCTTTAGCACCCGCGTTTAATTTACTTGACTATGATAAAGTAAGGGCACCTGGGTATCTCGAGATAACGGCACACTGCAGTGGGCCTACCTTGATTATGTGGTATCCGGTGCATTATCAAGGGCACCTGGGGTAACTGAATTAGGGGGGTAGGGCTTAGGCCTATGGGGGTCCCTGGATATAATGGGACAAAGGGTACCTGCATTTCAGGTCTCATGGGAGGCCTACGTATGTATCTGGAAACACAAACGTAGGCCTACCTAGATTAAGGCACATGTATACTTGGATTATCAAAAGCACCTGCGATATTCGGATTAATTAGGGCCCCGTCTGGATTATGTATGCATGTAGGACATGTTCTTGATATTATTGTATCACATTTTCTTACGCTTTGTTTACTTATTCCCCGTGAAATCTTCTAGCGGGTCCAGCGCGAAGCGCTGGTGCCCGCTAGTATTAGTAATTCACTGACTGGGCATTTTTCAATGAAATTGGCTATTTGAAATACTGATATTTGTATACTTTTTATTCAATTGCCTCTCCTTACTTTTTCCTCTTATACTACATATATCAAATTACACAGGGATTAAAGTTATTATCTTTTTTATCATACTTACGCGAAAAAAATTGGGATTTACCTGTTTCTAGTGTCATGTTATGTAATCTTCTTATCACATGTTTCATACAAACAATTCAAATTTCTCGCCAAATAACTGATTTAGCAGTGTCCCAAGTGTACTTACTTTGAGACAATGCTATGACGTCATAGTTCACACTTACAAATCTAAAACTGTATTGTTTGAAAGACAAAGGTTCATACTTTGTATTGATCACACTATCCCTCAATAGAATCACTCATGCATCCCATACCATAATCACTTTCATTATTTATTGAATGACCCTCGTATCTTGGTCTGTCATTATGTCAAACAATATATTTCAAATTGTCTCAAAACCGTAATGTTCAGGTTGAGACCTCCTCATATTCTCAAGCACATGGCTGAGCTTAGAACCAATAAATTGCTACAAAAATATAATATTTTCTATGGTCGAAGTACTAACAGTAGCGTGAGGTTTATGAAGCCCTAAAATTAAAACTTGAACTACAAGTTATATCTTGATGAAATGTAGGAGGCATATTCAATATTGCAACTTTTAGATTGAGATCTTTTTATATATTTTTTATTTTATCAAACACAGTATAAATCATTCTGAGACACCTTGTGTATTGATATAAAAATAACATCAGAAAAAACGTTGACTTACCTTCTCTTGTAATAAGTTCATCTAGGTTGTTATTGAACATCTGAGATAAGATTTCGTTTTGTACAAATCGAACAAAATGTGAATAAGATACTCACAATTTTAGTTACGTTTCACTGCTAAACTAGCAGCTTCGTCAGACTGGCAACTCTGTCTGGAGGCAACAGGAATTAGAGATTTCATGTTGCTGGAAACCTGCCGATGTAGAGGGCGTAGAGAACCCGCTTACAAGAACACAAGAAAGAGGTTCATCAATTTGAAAAGAAACCATACACTCGTTCCACGAGAAAGACTTTACTACGGTACAACACAAATCAGCCATTACCGACCATCTAGCGGCTACAAATCACACCATCGATTGGGACAAGGCCACAACTATAGACCGCGAATCGGACAGAACAACAAGATGGCTTATAGAAGCAATTTGGATTCGGAGAAGGGGGAGAACACACTCAACGAAGATGAGGGGTCTTAATACACACTGCACAACATCTATGATCAACTCGTCGGAACTACGCCCTCTACTACGGCGGTTCCCAGCAACAGGAAATCCCCAATTCCTGTTTCCTCCAGACAGAGTTGCCAGTCTGACGAAGCTGCTAGTTTAGCAGTGAAACGTAACTAAAATTGTGAGTATCTTATTCACATTTTATTGGATTTGTACAAAACGAAATCTTATCTCAGTTTAGACTTACCTTGTTAACTTGATAAAATGGTTTTTACTTCATTCCTCCAAGGACGAACATGTAAAAATTGAGTTGATCAATCTGTATTTGAAGTACAAAAAGTTAACAGCCTTTTCGAAATGCTATACAGTTGAACAACATCGGCATAAATATGGCGGAGGGGCGTTCCATGTAGAATCCAGTGTTGCCAAAACATAGCGACCTAGAATGTTCTCTATTTGCCAGAATGTAACCTTAGAACATTTGGTAGCAGTCCAAAGATTGTTTTTTGGCTAGTTCATGTGGATTCTGGCAATACTTGTAGCGTCATGTGATGTCAGGAGAACATCACCCAACGGATCAATCACAGTCCAGTAATACTTGGCATTGAACTCAAATTGAAATAGGTCATGTATACTGATGAGAAACATGAACAAAAAAGTGTTTCTTAGTTTTAATTTAAAACTAAGAAACCCTTTTTAATGTATGAACAAAATATTCTTTAAGTAACACATAAAAGTCACATTATTTGCTCCCCTTTTCACAAGATTATGCATGTATTGAATATAAAACAAGGTTTACATACACAATTTGGGGTATGTACTTACTTTCTTGTGATAACAAGTACTCTTTTTTTCTTTAAGAATAGAAACAACCAATGATATGAATTATTCAAAAACTATAGGTACAGGTCTTAATATTTGTATTCATATACATATTATCTCTAGGTGGGCTATTAATAAATATTGCAATATCAGTGTTATCACTGATTACACACGCTTATCCTGCTTGACTATTTTTTAAAGTTTGTGAAACTACCAATCATCTTCACAAAATGAATGAATTATCCTCAGTTTTCTTTTGCATTTCATGGTGGATGTTCCAATACCTTTAGCTTTTTGTTATGTCCATCAACATATTTTGATATCAGAAGAAACCCCAACTACTAAGGTCGGTGAATCACTTTAATACCAAGGGCATAGGGTTTTTCTAAGTATATTATCCTCTCCTCTTTTGTAGTAGCTTGACTTCTGTCATGTCTTTCATTTATTAATCAAAGATTGGAATTTGGTTTCAAGTAAGGACATTCAACATGGGTTCACACAATGCAAATCCCATCAGGCTAAGGAAAGAGTTCTCCAGGACGCCAACCGACCAGTATTTTGTTAAATCCCTTTGTTTATTACTTCAAGATAAAGAAGATTTGTTTAAATACTTGTTATATTATCACGAGAATATTTGATTCACTACATACAATTCTTGATCCTTTCCCGGTTGGACTATGGCAACTCATTGCTTGGCGGTTTGTCTGCGACCGAGACTAAGCGTTTACAAAGACTGCAACATCGCGCTGCGCGTTTTATTTACCATGTTGGCAGACGAACTAGCGCGAAACCATTGCTCCGGGAATTGCATTGGTTGCCTATCCAGCAGAGGATTGAATTCAAGATCTTGGTGCACCAATTTATTTACAGGCTTTACTTAACGTTTACAACTCAAACCGTGAAGGGCTTAGGTCATCTCAGGATTGTACACGTCTTGCCATCCCCAAAACTACAGTGCAACAGAGCGCATCAATTACCAAATATTGAATTATAAATATAGTGCCTCCTGAGTGTTGTACAACCATGAACATGTAAATCTTAAGACTGTGTATTTTTAAAACCCAGCCGCATCTCGGGGATGAAGGTTGGAGAAATCATTTCATACTTGGTCCACACACCAGTTATGATGAACCATCTCATATTATGGTGATAAATCTTTCATCGCGAGTCCCAGTGTTTCTAGATCAAAACACCCTAAATTTGCCAATTTCGACCATTTTAGCCTATATTCAGAAACGGGTAGTTTTAGTTTAAACCCTCCAACTGCAAAACGATTTTGCACAAGACACTTACACTGCAGTATCATCTTAAGATACCTATAGAGTATATAACATGCGCATTACATTTAGTTTAGCTTCTGTAACTTTTGTTTTATAATGGGATCAAACTTGTGTTTTTCATGAAAAATAGCTCAAATTATGTTTAAAATTAAAAACGGGAATTATTTTACGTCAAGCAACCAATTTTAAAAATTCACGTATTAATGCAATCTATACATATTAATCTTCAACATATAAAAAATCACCGTTGGCTTTTTATTCCTACAAGTCGCTGTGTGACGTCAAAGTTACGTGTGTATATCACTCTATATAAATTGTTGGAAAATGAATGACGCATAGTATATCAACCATCTCGGTCATATGAGGGATGAAATGTTGTGTTTACGACGTGCATCTAAATATTTGATATATCCCATCTTGATAACAATCTTCAAATCCATGATGGCCTCCAAAATGGCCACCATAATTGCCAAAATACATATAGAATGCTCATATTTAATTCCATACACTAAATTATGCAGTTTCAATGCCTATGATCGAAATGCCTGAAAGGAGACACTAATTTAAGACGTTCTTGAGGATTCTTTACCTTCCATGATGGCCGCCGATCATGTCAAAATGGACATTAAATGGATGGAACAATGATTCTTTATTTGTTTTATCTTCTTTAAGACTAGGGTTTAACAAAACGTATACGATATCGTTATTATGTAACAAATTAAGAACAGGAATTAGTTTACGTCATTTAACAAATTTTAATAATCTACAAATCAATGCTGTCTATACATATTAACCTTTAAAATAAACATAATCATTATTAGCTTTTTATTCCTACATGTCGTTGTATGTAAGTCCTAAAAAAAATCATGGTACCATACAGACACATGTGGCTGAATTGGAATCACCGATTGATATAGGTACTTAATTTTCATTTCTCAATTTTTTTACTAGACATATTTAATTTTCCAATGTATCTTTATAGCAATGTAGGCCTATGCAGAAATTCGTTTTGGGGGTACCGTTCACTATTTAGACATTCAACCAGTTGCTGGTCACATTTTAAACGGTGAATCTGTGCCTTTAATGATCCTTACCATACACACATTATGTAACTGCTAGCAATGTATTGGCCATTTTGTTTTGTTTGTTTGTTTATACACGGTGGGTCCGCACGACACACGCTTGGGTCCTGATTTTAATGCCCGTTTTAATGGCAAGCAGAAACGTTTGACTATTCTGTGGTCATTAATCACTTGCCATGCTTAAATCGCAATATCTCTCCCAATTTATATCATAAACCAAAATTTTGTTTTCCAATGGACAATGGACAGCTTACACTAAAAGCAATGGATATTATACCGGTATGTCATTAACATGTCACCGAAGACATTTCAAGCATTTCATGGCCACATTCAGCATTTGGTGGTCAACATAGTTATTTCAAGATACTCATGATTAGTTATATGGTGCCTAAATATTATACTGTAATAACGATATTATATGATCTTTTTTTTTTAAAAACCTTGTCTTACAGAAGATAGGTATGACAAATAAAGAAGCTTTGTTTCAGCCATTTAATGTCCAATTTGACATATCGGCGGCCATTATGGAAGCTAAAGAATCCTCAAGAATGTCTCAAATGTATGTCTCCTTTCAGGCATTTCGAGCATAGGCATTGAAACTGCATAATTTAGTGTATGGAATTTAATACACGCGTTCTTTATGTATTTTGGTGATTATGGCGGCCATTTTGGAGGCATCTTGGATTTGAAGATTGTTATCAAGATGGGATATATTATTTATTTAGATGCACGTCGTAAACACGACATTTCATCCCTCATATGACGGAGATGGTTGATACACTATGCGTCATTCATTTTCCAACATTTCATGTAGAGTGATATACACGCGTAACTTTGACGTCACACAGCGACTTGTAGGAATAAAAAGCCAACGGTGATTTTTTATATGTTGAAGACTAATGTGTATAGATTGCATTAATATATGAATTTTTAAAATTGGTTACTTGACGTAAAATAATTCCCGTTTTTAATTTTAAACATAATTTGAGCTATTTTTCATGAAAAACACAAGTTTGATCCCGTTATAAAACAAAAGTTACAGAAGCTAAACAAAATGTAATGCACATGTGATATACTCTATAGATATCTTAAGATGATACTGCAGTGTAAGTGTCTTGTGCAAAATCGTTTTGCGGTTGGAGGGTTTAAACTAAAACTACCCGTTTCTGAATATAGGCTAAAATGGTCGAAATTGGCAAATTTAGGGTGTTTTGATCTAGAAACACTGGGACTCGCGATGAAAGATTTATCACCAAAATATGAGATGGTTCATCATAACTGATGTGTGGACCAAGTATGAAATGATTTCTCCAACCTTCATCCCCGAGATGCGGCTGGGTTTTAAAAATACACGGTCTTAAGTGGGCCTATGTGTATCATATATAATCAAAATAGCTTTGTTTTAAAGTTATATCTGTAGTCTTTGTATGATTATCAGCATTGTTACATTTCAAATTAAACCTGATATCGGATTGGTCAATACTTGATTATCCATACACGCTAATCCAATCAGCTACTGGCTACTTACTTTTATGGCCTTGACTATTTAGACTTACTACAGGCCTTATGGTGGTACCTGTACAGGCTTGCAAGTCAGCACACCCCCACCTATAAAGTAACATACACCATTTTGCTTAAAACCCTGGACTGCACACTGGACACTGCTGAATGGCATTTCTTGTAGCGCGGATTTCAAAACATTGGTCCCTTAGCGTGAGCATGTCCTTGAAGATTGCTTCTATTGTTTGCGTGCATGGCTGGACAGATATTAATAGACTTTTGTCAAGTCTGTGCACAGTTGTACAGTTGTATGAAATACATTGTTATTGTAAGAAAATTTGCAAAATTAGTGAATGTAAAGTTTTGATTAATATAACAGAAAAAGACACATGAAATTTAGAAATGTGGCTTGACCATTTTATTAAGCATAATTTAGGGATTAATTTGAAACCTTACATAACTCAATTGGGCATACAAAAAGTGGTTCAAAATTATCGCCTAATTAATTGATTAATTACGCGGATAAATTAATTACACAGCAAACATGTTAACCTATAGGGATTGACAAATTTGTATGGCTAACCATAAACATCTTTCTCTGTGATTATAGTGTTAATTGCATGTTTAATTCATGAGAAAAATACAAAAACACCATTTGTGGTTTTTAAAAATATACTAAATGTTTGGAGGAAAATATTTTAAATACTTAAGGGATATTGAATTATCTGCTCAGACCATTGCTTTGGGCACATCTTTACTTATAATTTGATACATTGCAAGTCTGATTTGGATACATAGTAATACTTAATAATTTCCACGAGTTTGGTCATTAATTAAGCTTAATTACAGATTTGGGCTTTTTTTAAAAAGTAAAAATAGTTGTTAACTTTTTCTCAGACGGAATTGTTGACAATGATGGGAACTTCATATCCTATGAATTTGATGTAAATGGCATGTATAGTTTTTGCTTGAAATTACAAAAAGCAAATTTGTAATGTATTTCTTTAAAATATGCTAATTATATGCAAATAAGGTCAAACTATTTTTTTCTCTATGACATTGAATCCCCAAGCTGTATTCTATAATATGATGTCTCCTTGTCTTACATATGATACTTTTTGATTTAGAGCATTATTTCAATAACATGCACTTTTGGTCATTTATCCTGTTGCACTGTAACAGATCCTTTGGGGATAAATCATTTTCAGCTTTAAGACCAAGAATGTGGAATATCCTACCCAGTTCTGTGCGTGCTGCCCCGAATGTGAAATGTTTTAAAAAGCTTTTAAAAACTCATTATTCAGCCTGATTGTTTACACAATTATTGTTTATATATTGGTCTTTTAGTGGTTTACATTTTGTATCACTTTTTAAATGCATTTCAAAGTATTGTTGATGTATGCAATATTAGGTATGTATGTCTGCAGCTAACAATTTAAAATTACGGGTTCTGTGCTGTTGGTTGGTTTGTTCATGGGTATTGCGAGTGCTGCTGCAGCGAATGTATGTAGGTGTGTGTGGGGGGGGGTGTTTGAGAGGGTGTGTGGGGTCGAGCTGTGTGATTCTCTCAGTGCTGCTTTTGTGTATTTTATCATGTAATATGTATATGGGCGATTCCACGGTAACACGCGTTACATTTAAGCACGCCATTCTTTATTCTCCACTCTATAACTGTAAAAGTAATTTGAATGAAGTTTTCATCTTATGTATTGTAATACCCAAGACTTAAGGCTAGATCCTCATGCTAACACCAATATGAAATATTAGCTCATGTTAATGTAAGACTGCTCCGAATATCGGTAACACGCATTACGAAAAAAGACGCACTAAAAAATACCCAACTTTGTTTTGCTTGTGTATTTCAACTAACCAACCTACAATCAATTGGTCACTACTGTAAGCAAGTACCTTTATTTTTAAGGTTTATAAAACTAGAATAATAACAAGAATTAAAGTTCTCACTTGTTTGTAAAATGCAAAATAGTCGGTAACACGAGTTACGGTAACACGCGTTACACTTTGTCCAGCCATAATTTACTAGCCTTAGATTCTTTATTATATTTCTAAATTAAAATTAATTTTGACTTTGGCAATTGAACTAACATATTAACCATATAGTGATAAATACCACTTGAAAAATTGAGGTTTTAGCACGTTTTCCTGAATATGAGTTTGGTAACACGCGTTACGACATTTTGATGGCCTATTGTAGAGTGGTGGTTATGAATTTATCTAATTGTTTACTATTTTAAATAGGGCCTAACTAGTAGAATTAAAATTATAAGTGGCGTAAATTAAAACCAAATCAATAAAGTAAATATTTTCAAAAAAGTGTTGCTCCGGTAACACGTGTTACCATTTTTGGGGTAAGAAAAGTAGAATTTGTTCATAGTAAACATTAGCCAAATGTTGTAACAATTTTTTCCTGAACCTTTGCATGAGCTTTGAACAACATAGAGGTAAAAATAAATCTTTTGGAGCAATTTTCAGTTTTTTTGCTCCGTCACATTTTCATGGAATCGCCCATGTATGATTCTTATTTTACTGCTGGTTTTTGTTCAACATAATTTTATCTAATGTATACATATTGTACAGTGCATTGGTCTTTTGGAAATGCGCTATACAAATCCTTATAATAATAATAAAAACTTGACATTTTTTGTGTGGGAAATTTTAAATATTATACAAACATTTTTAAAGACATCTGAATGAAACAAAAATGCCGAATCAACCCTATCTGAGAGGTGTGTCCGGCCGCCCACAGAATATTGTCACCTTTCTCAGAGTTCAGCGGCTCATTTTAAAATTCATTATATTGATTTGAGGGTTTTTGAAGTCGACTACAAACGATAATGGATATAGATTCTTTATTTTAATTTGCAACTTGCTATAACTTGGTAATATGGAAGATCATACAATTATGCAAACATTTATCGAAGGAAAAGGCATACTTTTTAATTTAAAAATTTGATTATTTAATGAGCTAATTAGCCCAATTACTTAATTTCAATAACATAAGAAAGTCCCCCAAATAAAACCTATTACTTATGACTTGTAACTGTTTATTTACTATCTTATTTCAGTTACTGATCGTCAATGTTTCACAGATCCATCTTTGGTTTAAGGTGACTAACTCGGCTACGGTGACCGGCAATGATTTGCTTCAAAATATCAGAGGATGTGTATATCGATAAGAAAAGATGATATGCCAAGTTTGAATTTTTTCCAAAAAGCCATTTTGTATTTACGGAATTTTTCGTTATTTGAAAACCCATTGTATTAATACAGGAGGCGTAGCCGAATTCCCAAATATTTTGGTCGATTTTCCACGTTGAAGAAAAATTTCTGAAAAAAGTGGGGGGTAGAGTTAGGGTTAAAGGTAATTGAGTTGAGAAAATTATATTGTGAGTTTTTACTAATTAAGTGTTTCTAGACTTTTTTATAGCCTTTTGAAAATTTCCCTAAAATCAAAATTGAAAAAAATAAATCAAAAAGTAAACACTGTATTTGCAAAAACTCACGAGTGAATTTAGGTAATATGCTAATAAATGTATTCCCAAAGTTTCATGGCCATAGCACTTTCCCTTTAGTCTACAGAAATTCCAGAAGGTGAAAATTTAGGGAATTTTCAATAAATAAAAACATAAGAAATTTCAAAAAATAATCCGAAAGTCCTGAAACAGGTAGAGGAAAGATTTATCTTTACTGTGGTCTCAGTATAAAGAGTATAGATATAATTGATTTGGTGTTACATCAGATTTTCTGTAGTGATGTAGGAGCCGAGTTAGCTACCTTAAATATATAAATTGGTATTTTTGGTATGATTACCATGATTATTACAAGTAAATACTTTTGCAAGGGATTATGGGTAATACTTCCCAAAAAGAAACACTTCCAGAAGAGGTAATTGTACCGGACTGTTGATGATAACTTATCGTATCAAATCAACATGAATTCAAGCAATACAAAATTGAATGTATAAATGTTGCATATTTATTTGTGTATATTAATAACATAGAATAGATTACAATATATGTTAATAAATATTAGCATATTATTACCATATAATACAATACAATATGTTAATACATATTAGCATATTACCATATATAATACAATACAATATTCATTTACTCTCATATGACTTTATATAATTATTTCAATTTTAGTTCATGGAAATGTGAACTATTGAATCCAATACAAAAATACAATACTTAGGTAAATTTTGGAAACATTATGAAATGTCACAATTACGAACCCAACCTTGCCAAGACCTATGATAGATCTTCACAGAGGTATGAATACATTTCTAACAAAATAAGAGTGGCTATACAGAGTTGAATATTATAAGCCAGCACCTAATTGTTTACTGTACAATTGAAACATTTTTTGACCCCCTGAGCACTACCAGCCTATTATAACGGTGTATATGATTGGTTAAATATGCTGTAAAGTCGTTTGAATAACCAATACAAATTATGCTTCTAAAATAACTCGCTCCAATCTTTATCAGGGATGCAATCATTCTAACAATATCTCTGATTGGTGCACTATACGGTGTGATGTATCCATCTCTCTAATAACCAATCGGCAGGGAGTCAACACATGAGTTGTTGATAACACAGGACTACTGTAAAAGCCAATATTTTCACGTAAAGATATTTTAACATATTTTGATATAGACATTTCGCGAAATTGTTGTTTTCGCGGGCGACCTTCTTGATGCACTGAATAAATGTTGAAAACAATATTTTTGCATTTCATAATTGTTGCCGAAAATAATTTTGCACTAAAAGCGCAACAAATAAAAACTACAGTGAAAATTTCATCTTTTACAATATTTGAACGAACACAGATTTGATCAAAGTCAATAACATATACACTGATGACAACCTGATAAACATAAAATTAAAATAAAAAACGCCTGGTGTTACAAACTTTACTCAAATCGGATCGTTCTCTTTTTAAAAAGATTGTGCTCCAATTGTTTTAAAAATATTATTATCTTTAATTTTTTTCTCTCACTATGTCATTCCCTTTGCATCATTCAATAGTCCCTATTTTAAGCTATATGCACACAGAAAAATAAATAAATAAAGTGAATTTCACAGACTCAGTCAGTCTACTGATGTACCAAAATGTTAAAACAAGTTTGTGGATAGGTCCTTATTGTGTCTGTTTTGTTATGACAAACCATTTTAATGGAAGCTGGCACTTTCCTATAAGGAAATTAGCTGACACTTTCTATGAGGAAATCATGTCCTACCGTTCTGACTGACCAAGAATGTGAACACTTGAGATTGTATTCTACTTTCAATTATTTTTGAAAATTTTGAACAATTCTGATGATTTTTTTCCCTCCAAAACTCTTCATAATTCTTTGAGAAAACAAAACAAATCATGGAGAAGAAACCCGGACCAACACAAAACATGTTTTGAAATGTAAAGCAGGTTATTGCTATTCGCCTGTATAATAATGATAAACATATGATTGGTATGCACAGATCAAAGGCTGTAATGCATTATGTGTAAAGTACAATAGTGTGCAAATAATGTTACCATAGCAATATATGGTGAAACCATTTAGGTGTTCTAAAGTTCATTTAGTTCCCTGGTATTATATGAAACAACTACATGCGAGTATTAACACTTAACACACGGATATTAGTTATATAAAACAGATTGTTCAGAAACCTTTCCCAACTTTCAAAGTCTTATCTCAAGAATTACTGAACCAATACTATTTATTTTAATGCATTTCTCACAGTGATTCCAAAACATGTTTACGACATTCACTAATTTCGACATTTCTGAAACATTTTGTGAAATTTTGGAACTGTCGTCTGCAGAAGACTGCCCAGACGACAGCCGCATGGAAAGTGTTAAGGTATCCTATACTAATGAAAGAGGATATTTGGATTTAACTCTCACGGCGGTGGCAACATTTGATATGAAGGCATAGAAGGGAATATGCATTTCATACATGCAGCAATAGAAACTGGGCAACTCAATGCCAAGTAAGGACTTATAGTTAGGAAAATGTGTTTGAATGTGAATGTTGATTAAGAATTGTTTCCCGTTGGTACCGAATCATACTTAGAGAATAAAGGTATTGTTTTTAGACCGTACCCGTGTTATATTGTCTGACATAAATGCGGACGATAGTATTATTTTAAGTAGAACAACGACGCCACAGGCGGAGTTGTTCTACGCAAAAAATAATGCTATCGAACGCATTTATGTCAGACAATATAACACGGGTACGGTCTAAAAACAATACCTTTATTCTCATTCTTAAACAATCATACTTTAGACATTTATCAAAGAAATAAGTACATTTTATTGTCCACATTTGACAACTTTTACCCCTGCTAGGATCGAATAGCCCACAAACATTCCATCCAATCACATGCGATGAGTAAACCATGCGTAAGCGTCGCAGCGCCGGCATAAACGCAGGAAAGCGCTAAAGACGCACTGCAGAAGTGCGCGTTATGGAGCAAACGACGCATTGTGAAGGTCGGGCGCTGTTAAAACGTAAGCCCCACCTCCCCGTGTTCTATTGTCTCATCTAGATGTCGCCGATTTCTCTGAGAACCAATGAGATTGCTTAAACTTTCTTAGCTGTTTAAGAATACAGCGTAAAATGGAGCTGGTTATACATAGATTAACTCCTGGTTCAACACATGGTTGCACTACAAATTTGTTTCGTGTGGTACCACCACACTCATCAGGCGCTATGCAAATATGTATAGGTTAAGGTCTGTAATCACTGGATGTAGCACTTGACAATAGCATATCGTCAGCCTGCTTCGATAATTGCCTAACACACTTTTCAGCGAAATTGAGTTTCTTGCATAAATTATGACTTCATTACATTATGCACATGCTGTTATAATACCTAATTCATTGACCAATCAAAAGTGTTGATAAATGCACAGTTGCAATTCTGCCTAAGTCAGCATTGTGAGTAAGGCAGATTGTATTAATTATGAAAATTGTTTAAAATGGGTCATATTAACTCGTATTAGGCATATAACAAGCCACATTTCACTTAAAGGTATATCCCATTCCCCAACCTAATTCTATCCAACAGTTACTGCTCCTGTTGGAATTCACCTGCACTATTCATGTTGCTATTCAACATATCGTCAGCCCGCTTCGATAATTGCCTAACTCACTTTTCATACTTTTGTTGTTTTCAAAGAACTAGAAAAAATTAGTTAGGCAATTATCGAAGCAGGCTGACGATATGGGGGATTTCTAGCATTAATAAGGATGACATCATGCACAAGTATTAGGTCATTATTTGAACCCTGTGTTCTAATCAATTCTCAAAAATATAAAAATAAATGTCTAGAAATAGGGTCCCAAATGTGCATCAAGTCCTTGATAAAATAAAGCATATCATATAGGTTATTGTATCATGATATGCCCGATTTCAACCATGTGATAGTTTTTATTATCATTATGGCTGGAAAAGAATCATGTGTTATCATGATATAAAACAAATATTGAATGCCGTTTGCTTGTACAATGGTAAACTTAACCTATATCACTCGGTCCAATTTTAAATTCAAATTTGATCTCGCGATATAGTTTGTACTATCACACACTCGGGCATTCAATATTAGTATACCATACAACACTTTATTATACCATGTAACTGATGTAAATCTGGGACCTAGAAAATAAACTTCATCCCCTTGCAAATTAAAATGTTCACTTCTAATACAATATAATAAAAAACTACCTATTATAGGCACAACATATTATAAAAAGCTACATTGGTCCTATTGAATACACCAGCTATTTCCATTGTTATATAAATAAACAAAACTATAACGGTACAAAACTATATAAATATTTTTTAAGGCACAAATTGTGAATGCATATTGGTCAAAAATCTTGGAACAATTCCACTATACCTTTCACACTGTATGTTTTAGGGAATAAAGTGCATCATCATACAGAGTGTGTAGGGTATTCAACAATTGAGCCAAAAACGGGATATGTACAGATTAGTGTTAGGACTTTATCTTAAAGGTAGATGTTCTGATTGATGGCCCGATTTTCAACTTGATGTTTTCTATTTTACATAGAAGGTCATCCTTAAAATAGTCACATTCCAAAGTTTGAGTTGCATAACTCCAATGGTTCTTATTTTAGAAGCACAAGGTTGCAAACAAATTGCCCATTGAATAGTACACAAACTGGACGGTGGTTAACCACCTTTGGCAGTATAATTCACCACATTTTAGCCTGTAATATATAAATAGAACATTTCTGGCCCCTAGGATTTTACAGACATAATGAGAAAAATATGGGATTCTTCTGATATCAAAATATCTTGATGTGAAAAAAAAAGCATAGCCCAAAAAAGTGATAGGAACATACACCTTTAATATGGATGTTTTCCTATTATGAATAATAACAAGCTTATCATTATAGTATAATCAATTCTAAATTGACAAGAAATATTTGCTAACGCATGCGGTTTGAGCCGCACACGCACGGTTTGGGCGGCACGTGTGTGTCACACATACAGTCATCAAAAAAGTAACTATACAGGTAATAAATGTACTTTTAACTCTAAAAATATAAATCCTACCTAGAAATATTAAATCATAAAGTTGTTGAGAAATTTATCTTCTTTAATATGAGATATTGCATGCTAGGATCGGTTGAATATTTAAGAAGCGACAATCCAAAATGTAAGGTAAAGTCACAATTTCAAATTCACATTTTACATTTCAACACGGGGGAGAGAATGACAGGTAGCGTGTGTGTGGGGTATTGATCCATCGGAACAATACGGCCGACTGTCCAACCTGCGCATGCAACCCCCAATTGTACTACCGGTAATCGATAAGGTACCCGTAGATTGGTCCGCGTGTAGAAAATAAAAATGTGAAAATGAAAATCGGACTTCTCCTTACATTTTTGAGTGCCACTTCCTCAATAATCATCCGATCCTAACGTGCAATATTTCATATTAAAGTAAACAAATTTCTCAACAACTTTATAATTTAATATTTTTAGGTAGGATATATATTTTAAGAGTTAGAAGCCCATTTAGTACCTGTATACTTACTTTTTCTGATGACTGTATGATGCACAGTGTGCTTGTTGCCCTCACACGTGCCTGCGTCCTTCTGTATTCATTCGCTACTGTAAGGAGGCTTCACCAATTTGGAACTGATCAAACTATATATAGCACACAATAACATTATGTATCACTGTATAGTTTAATCAGTTCCAAATTGGCTAGAAATAATACCGTTTTTTTAATCTCTCCATGCACAAAAGTAATCCACACACTCGTCACAAATTTGATGCTAAGTGTGTTGGCTTTCATGTGCGCTGGCATCCTTTTGATTGAAGTATGTACACTTGCTAAATGATAACATTATGTATCACTGTATAGTTTAATCTGTTCCAAATTGGCGAGAAATGATTACAGTTTTTTATCTCTCCATGCGCAAAAGTAATCCACACATGCATCACACATTTTATGCAAAGTGTGTTGGCTTCCATGTGCGCTGGCATCCTTCTGTATTAATTCGCTGCTGTAAGGATGCTCGCCAATTTGGAGCTGAATAAACTATAGGCTCATTCGTGATAACTTACTCATGTACGTAACACCATTGATGTTATGTTAAGCTCTTACCACAGACTTGAAGCATTATTATCCCATTAGTTCCACAAAGTCCTATCTGTAATAGCTGCCACTTGTTACACATGGGAGTTGGATTATATACCAAGCAATTGACATACACTAAATTTACATGGAGCAGCTATTGCACTAGCTGTTCTTTTTACCAAGTGATGTAAAAAGTCACTAGCTGTAATAGCTGCCAGATGTTATATATTTCTGGTGGTATATGGTGCACCCCTGTGTGAAATTGCAATCTTACACATGGCAGCCATTGTAGATGGGTCATTGTGGCTCCAAACCCTACTAATGTTCTGATTATATTAAACCCTGGTTTTGAAAAGATATCTGTGAATGCAAATCCCAATACAGATATTTGAATACAAATAATTTTGGTATTATCGTTTAGATATATGGAATGAGTACTGGTCTCAAAATTTTGAAAACGTAAGAGATATTCTTTGACATAAAAAAAATATGATAAGTTGTAATTGTTTCTAGGAATTTGGAAAGTTCGAACATTGAAATGTTGACACATACACCACACATATACATTGCTGTGCGAGCAATTTTACATATGTTGAATTAAAAAAACAACATTCCACATTTATGACACAAATTAGAGTTGCTAAATTTAACAACAATTGATACTGTAATTAACCACTCACTTTCGTGAGGGATTTAATTTCGCCAAATGTTGCAAGGGATGTGGATGCACGAAATTAAATACCTGCCAAACTGACAATTTTGCATTGGAAGTAACAATAAAATCGCCAGATTCAAAAATTAAATGCTCGCTTAAATAGCAGTTAATTTAAATTCACGAAATTAGTGTTTTACAGTAGTCCCACAAGTATGTGGTGAAAAAAGTACAGGCCTGGATTAATAAGCAATCCGGAAGCTGCCAGGATATTTTTGATATGGGAGAGAAAAATAATAATAATAATAATAATAATAAGGAAATTCATCTGAAATGGTGGTAAATCTTGCCATGTTAATGGGGAAAATGTGAAATAAAACATTTTTCACAGGCCTGCAAATTTAAAAAATCCACCAATATTTGAGGTGTCCGGCAAGCACAACATTGTGAATTATATGTTAGAAAAAGAATTATCGAGCCCAAATTATGTATAGAAAAAAACATCATACTTATCATAAAAATGAATAAAAACTGCGCCATCTCACAACATGCAATTGCGTAAATTTGAGCACCAATAACCATGACGTCATTGATCCCGGGACATTCGATCACCGCGAATTTTAAAAATGGCATGTTGAGAGATGGTGCAGTTTTTATTCTTTTTTATGATAGGTATGATGCTTTGTTCTATATAACTACACCACGATTTGGGCTCGATAATTCTTTTACTAACATATAATGCACAATGTTGTGCTTGCCGGACACTTTCTTTAATGGTGCCAACAGTTCTATGAATTATCAAATGTCTAATATGTACACAATATGTTGATAATAATTCTTACAATAACATGGATGGATATGCGTATAAAATTGCAACCTCTATATACAAGATATAATTAAAATATAATATTAGAAGCCCAGCTCTAGAATAATACATAACATTTATAAAAAAAACATTGGCGTTTCCACACTTCTACGTCAATTCTTTCAATTCACCAAATTGTGCATAAATATTGCATACATACAAGTATAAAATAAAAAGATTACAATTATTAACAATTTTGTTTAAAAACTGGAAGCGGTAGAAAGTTGGAAGCGCAATTAAGAATACCAAAGATATAAATTCAGCTTGATATAGATTTATCAGATTTATATTTCTAAACAAACCTTGCTATAATCAAAACAAAGAATTCTCGATCAAAACATTTATTTCAGTCACGCCAGCGTCATCCGAATTCTGAACGCAGTGTGATGAGCCCTTGACAACCATGCCACAACGCGTTCGGGCTGGCGTAGGCCTACTTACATAATTGTCCAATCACGCAGCGTGGGGTCTTGTTGATTAGGGCCGCGATTGGTCAATTACCTTTTGTTTACAAGAACGTCACACCTTCAGGTTTTACTGCGCCCTTGACGTCGCGATTGACGCGCTCACGCACAGTATGCCCCAGACGCTGGGACACTGAGGAATCGTATACGATTTGATCGAGAATTCTTTGTTTTGATTATAGTTATAGGCTATCCAATATGGGTTAAGCCGTGTATTTCCAACATCCCCGTCCACCAACCCCTGGATTTCTTCAATTTAACAATATTTGTATAGATCCCTTCTGTTGTGTTAAAATTCTTATATTACACGCAGCGACTTCGTCTGTCTTCAATAAATAAACATACCCTGTAAAACAGGATGGCGCTATGTGTTAGGAATTATTTATATATAATTACGTCTGAAAACCGTGAAAGTACATAAATGAATATGTCTTGTATTAAAGTTATATTATGTGATCTTTTCCAGGGGACGCCCTCCAGCCTCAAAACAAAATTGGAAGCAGATTTTCTTACAGATTTACTTTTCTGATCATAAATCAAAAATATATTCGAAATTATAGAGCGATACAATTCCTAATTACCTCAAAATCATGGTTTTAGAGTGAATTTAGAGTGAAATTTGAAAAATATATTGTACCGGAGCGGTACAATCTATTTTCAAACCAAGATTTTGAAGTAATTAGGAATCGTATCGATCTGTAACTTGAAAGATCTTTATGATTTATGATCAAAAATGCTAATCTGCAAGAAAATCTGCTTTCATAGTAAAAATCAATGATAGAGGGCGCTACTTGGAAAAGATCACATAATATGCCTTTAAGTTTATCTATTTACTCCTAACATAGACGTTCTGGTGAACGACACAATATGTATGCTTGAGATAGATCAACATAACAGTGAGATGCTTTTAAAGGCACAATAGTTTCCCAATATCCATTTTGTTGATTTTGTAATTTCGGGAAGCCGAAGACGAGCCACTCGACAAGTGTTTAATAATGCTTATAAATATGTGTACGATATATACTATGTGTGCAATCTAAAAATATAAATATAAATTTGTCATAAAAAATGTCACATATGTCAACAAATAAAAACATCATCTGTATATTGGGGTCGTCTCTACCCATTATTTGCAAATTTAATATATTTTAAAACACTGTTTATAATATTTTGAAAATTTATCAAATTAGTAAAAAAGACTTGTGAAATGTTATGAACATTTTGTAAAAAAAAGAAAAAATTCCGGGAAATATTCAACGAAAATTCAATTATTTAGACAAATTAAACCCTGACCAGCCTTAAAAAACATGTTACTGACACATTTTTGGGGAGCCCAACAGCCCATAAAACAATGTTTTTGTTTTGTCATTGCCTTATAGTTATAAAACTTTTAGCAAAAAACAATGTTAATGTTAAAGTCTATGTAATCAAACATTTGCAAAGGCATTAACCTGGCTGTCATGTGGTAGATTGACGTACTGGTTTTTTTCTTTCTCTTCAATAGAGTTTTTACGGAATGGATTGGGGTGCCTCCTCGCCTGAAGTGGCGGGGGCGGTTCATCGAAGTGCGCTGCAGCTGCTGCGGCTGCAACTACGCCATTGCCACTGCGACGTCCCACGGAACCTTCCGGATCCAACAGTGGACCGTGCTGCGTCTGCGGACGTGGCGGCGGATCTTGAGCTGGCATGTGGTCGGGTATTGGTGGCGCTGCTCGTCTAATCTTAGCCCCAGCAGATTTGCTCCATGAGCCTTTGGGCTGCGGCGGGAACGCGTGATATCGTGGATCAAGACCCGCTTGACGTGGGCCTGGCGATTGTATATTTTCAAAGGCATGATCGAGAGCGGGTCGACTGGGGGCACCAGCCTTCCCACGCTGGCTTCCACCTTCTTTTTTATTTCTTTTTGGCTCTTTGTCCTTGTTTATCGCTTTCTGGATGTCAATATCCGCCTCAGGATCTATAGTGATTTGCGGTGGTGGAAGGCGGGCTGCTCCTGGTATGGTGGGGTCACTCAGCGATTGTGCGCTGTTTATAGGTAGTAGGTATTCGTCCATTGCGGGGTCTCGCATTTTGGTATACTTGACGTTCATACCGGCTGAAGCTGAGGCAAAATAATACAGGAAAAAAACGAGTTAATTAATATGAATGTGACATGTATGCAAATTAGCTCTTGACTGCTTATTAGGTCTTCAAAACAAATAAGTCTTCATCGAAAGACCACAGCAGTACAGGAAATGCGTTCAACAATTGACAAAAATTCCAATTGTAAGGGGGGCACAACACATCCCCCCTCATACTCCCCCTGGCCGCTCTAGCGCGGAGCGCTTTCGTCACACTTCGGCCAGATAATTCAAATATTTGCCCCCCCCCCAAAAAAAAAAACAATTCCTGGATCCATGCTTGATGTACGCATAATTTAACCTAGAATATTCGTGAACGACCCCATGTCCCACATTGTCTGTAAATTGACATCGTATACTTACTTTCAAATCCATGATTGTCCATACCGCCAGAGTGGCGTCTGTAAGAATCTAGGCTTTCTACGATATATCTGAATGATGGCCGCCCCGCAGCGGTCTGATCCCAGCATTTTAGCATGATATCGTGTCTGTGGATAAAGTAACACATGGTTGGTATAAATGTCACAATTTACTTCTTGTTTACAAACTTTAATATCTTTCCACTTTCCACACGGCGGGCGTCTGCAGACGACATTCCAATCTTTTACAAAATCGTTCAAAAACGTCACAATTATTGAATTTCATTACCATATTTGGAATCACCATGAGAAATGCAATTAATAAGTACAAATATGCCTAGTATTGGTTCAGTAATCCTTGAGATTAGGCCTTGAAAGTTGGCAAATGTGTCTGAAAAATCTAGCCTATTTCTGAATGATGGCCGACCTGCAGCGGTGTGATCCCAGCATTTCACCATGATATCGTGTCTATGGATAAAGTACACATGGTTGGTATAAATGTCACAATTTTCTTCTAGTTTACAAACTGTAATGACTTAAAGGGGCTGTTAAGTCTCAGAAATAGCTTCATAAAACTGCCGTAACTTCTTCATTATTCATTTAATGCATATAAAAGTATACAATTTTGGAAAGGAAATGAGTAGGAGAATCCATATTTGGTATCAAAAATACTAATTGTTTTAAATTTTGACCACAAAATCCCTTTTTTTGGCTCGAACATTTGCTGCATACGTAGCGAAAATCTGTTTTTGGTAAAAATGCTGAAATTGCACCAAAATCATCCAGAGACACTTCTCTAGAACATCCATACAAGTATGTGCAGTAACAACTGAATCTTCAGGGTTACTACAGTTTAGTCAGTTCAAAGCCACGATATTTTAGCTAAGGGCCAAAGTTCTCGGAATTGAGGTTAAACGCGGAAAACGACAATTTGATGAAAAGAAGGGGGGGAAATGCACAAAAAACGTCCAAAACACAACATTTATAAATAGTCTTGAATAAAACAATATAAATATTAAAAAACGATACGTAATAAAACCTAAAAATGATGTGTTTTTCTGTAAAGTGTGTTTATTTTGGTTTTATAGATCGTAAATTTTAAGCTTTCTTGGGGAAAATTACATCACAGAAAAATGCAAAATTTACAAAGCGGAAAAACGCGGAATTCAACAATTACAAAGCGGTAAACTTTGGCCCTTAATTTTAGCATATCAATCCGAATCAACCAAGAACAAGATGTTTTTCCCCTCATGGACCCTGTTTTATTCTTTTTAATTTTTCTAAGCCAAACTGGAATGGAAAACCAGCCAAATTATGAAAAAAATATGCGCTCGTACAAAATACGTAATGAATGGACATCGTCTGGTGACATCATCTAATTGATGATCAACAAATCATGCAATAATGGCGTTGTTTTTCGCATGTGGTTGGCGAGAATTTGGTCCAATTTGACCTCTGCGCGCATTCAATAGGGATTATTAATTAAAGCTATACCAATGCAGCATGCCAGTGCGTACGTATACTTTTACATAATCTTGAAATAACATAGCCAGATAAAAGGTATTTCTTATTGTTTTTTTAAGGAGAAAATTTGGTGAAATCAAAGGTTTTGAGATTACCGATTTTATCGCCTTTTATCATATATCGCGATAATTTTTTCTGGCGACATGGCAACAATGAAATACTGTAAAAGTAGACATTTTCGCGAGGTTTTTATTTTCGCGAATCAATCCTCATCCGTGAAAATATAAACTCGCGAAAATTATTGACTTCCATTGACTTTTGTTCACAAATGTTGAAAATCGCGAAAATAAAAAATCGCGAAATGCCTGTTATGACCATTTTCGTGAAAATATCTTATCGCGAAAATATTGACTTTTACAGTACTGGTGATACCCATGCAACAGAAATTGCACTACCCGTGTACATAGAACGCACCACACTCAGAAATCCAAGTGTACAAGCACAACTTTGTTATGCACAGTGCGCCCTTTTGCATTAGCGAGATTCAGGTCTGCTCACTCTCTGTATTCATACACTTTAGGTAGTTACAAACCAATCAGAAAGCAGAAAACTAAAATATACGTAGTACATTGAAATTGTCTAATTGCACTCTGAGTGCCATCTGTACATGCGCACACCACGGTCCATTTGTTTTGATTTGTTGATGTAGCACGGGTTCTGCGATTTCTTACTACGGGTGATATAGAACTTCTTAACATGTAATTTATTCATTATTGACGTATGAAACATTGTAAATTTTAATTTGTATTGTGGTATATGAATTAGGTCAATACATGTTTTGTTTCTTGAATACTTGTGTAAATGTTGTAAGCTCACAATAGCCATTATTCTCACACCAACATCGGGGCAAGATCGCTTACAAGGTTTTGATAGATGTGTTTTTGGTTCTCGAACATGTTTAGAGCAGACTGCCCAAATGTTATACATAGGAAGTATTACTTAATACATGGTGAAGGTCTGGATGGAGACACCAAGGTTTTGACAGAACTGCAACGATAAGTAGTTATAGCCTATGCTTACATATCATCCGGGCAGTTATCCGGTCTACCAAGCCTCCCACCAGCCGATACATAATGCAACACGTCAAGATTAGTCCTGGCTGTACACCCCCATATATGAATAACCCATGTATTTATCCTATACTTACATATCATCCGGGCAGTTATCCGGTCTACCAAGCCTCCCACCAGCCGACACATAATGCAACACATCAAAATTAGTCCTGGCTGTACACCCCCATATATGAATAACCCATGTATTTATCCTATACTTACATATCATCCGGGCAGTTATCCGGTCTACCAAGCCTCCCACCAGCCGACACATAATGCAACACGTCAAGATTAGTCCTGGCTGTACACCCCCATATATGAATAACCCATGTATTTATCCTATACTTACATATCATCCGGGCAGTTATCCGGTCTACCAAGCCTCCCACCAGCCGACACATAATGCAACACGTCAAGATTAGTCCTGGCTGTACACCCCATATATGAATAACCCATGTATTTATCCTATACTTACATATCATCCGGGCAGTTATCCGGTCTACCAAGCCTCCCACCAGCCGACACATAATGCAACACGTCAAGATTAGTCCTGGCTGGATACGGCTGCTGTCCTAGTGTCATCACTTCCCATGTTAGAATACCAAATGACCTGAAAGAAAAACAAACAAATAGTCAACGTTGTAATCAAGGGAACCAGTGACACAATGGATGATTGAGCACTGAATGGACCTATGCCTATAGTCAGAAATTCAGACACACGCAGGCGCAGTCAGATCAGCTCAATGCACATGCTTGAAAACTCTCAAAATTCCGGAACCAACGATAGGTCAAGCTTATGTGTTGCACACCACGAATGTCGGTTTGATTATTTTGAGAGGTAGATTGACCGTGCATACTTTTATGCGAGGTCAACCATTCACAATACTACGGTTGTGGGTTCGAGTCCTGCTCTGGTCAATGTGCTGTGCTCTGAGTAAGGAACTTTACCTCAGCTACTCTTTCCTCTTATCTCCTCAGTTATGAGATTGAACATAATGAAAAACCTGACAAAGTGTGTTAAAATGGGCTCAAAAGGCCAGAACCAGCTTAAATTAAAAAGAAAGTGCAGACATTTGGACACAGACACACCCTGAATTCATGTTTAAACCTGAAAATGGCCATGTCTGTCGCCTACAGTATTTAAATAGGTTCTGACATTCTTCAATGCTGGGAAAGTACCACAGGAAAAGTTAGAAATTGTTCCCAATTTTTTACTGGTATTTATGTGTATTTTATGTGTAAAGCATGTTTGCAGCACATAAACATACAATTGACATGTGTATACAGAGAGAGAACACAGGTTTGCCTACACATAAAGGCACATACAATAGCCACTTCATTATGGGAGGCTTAGGGCAGAGGATTAGCAATTATGTGTAAACCTGTGTATTGGTGGGGTATCATGTGTAATCATGTGTAATTATGAGTTTCTGGAGGCACATGAAAAACACATAAAATACACATGAAATACACACAATCTTTTGTTCTCTTAACACATAAAGTACACATGAAATATTCTATGTGTTTAAAAGTGTCCATAGGGTTATAATCTTACCATACATCTGACTGTACAGAGAATATACCATCAACCAGCGCCTCGGGGGACATCCATCTGACAGGCAGCAGACCTTCCCCTTCCTTGCGGTAGTAATCGCTCTTGTAGACGTCACGTGCCAGGCCAAAGTCACCGATCTTGACGCAACGTTGGATGTCCGGACCGGCGTAATCCTTTACGTTGACGAGACAATTACGTGCAGCAAGATCCCTGTGTATGTATTGGACAGTTGTAATTGGAAATTAATATTAATGTCTAATCGCATTCCGTGTGCGTGCCGTACAGTGTGCGCAACACACAGGCTTGGTTTTGATTCATTGCTCATGAAACACAGGTTCACCAATATTTACCGCAGGTGTTAGCTAAATTGTTAACACATTTTTATTTTTATTTGATCCCCATTTTTCTGGCTTGTTTGACACCTTATAACATAACATTTGCATTTGTTATTAAAGAGACTAAAACTTTGCAAAAATGTGTGAATTGATTCGAATTGTGTTGTGTATGAACTAAACACTTCAAAAGAAGTAAGTTCCCCTTTAGGGGATCCCTTATATTTCCAAAACAATACATTGGAATGAAATGGGGTTTTCAGTCAAATGATTATGGGCTTCATACCAATACTTGACCAAAATTTCAAAGCAACAGGTTCTGTCATGCTCCAGTGATCATGTATTGAATGACGGAATGTCCCATTTCAAAAGTTGCTAAAATTCTGGTACAACAAGAGTTGGACTTCCATATCGAGTAGCGTGCCTCATCAACACTATGAGAAATCGATGTCGTCAATTGATACACCAACTAAATATTATTTTAACAACTTTTGAAATGGGACATTCTGTCATTCAATACAAGCTCACTCAAGCATGACAGAACCTGTTGATTTGAAATTTTAGTCAAGTATTGGTATGAACCTCATAACAATTTGACAGAAAACCCATTTCAACTCAATGTATATTTTTGAAAATATAAGGGAAACCCTAAAGGAACTTACTTCTTTTGAAGTGTTTAGATCAATACATGTGCATGTTTTGTGTCTAGAAAAACATAGACAAATCAATGCAATGCACAAATGATAACATGCCGGTTATTCACACATCAACATCAGCGTGCATTGATTTGTCCAATTTCTCTTGAAACAACACATACGCATTTATTGACCTATAATTCACAAACCAAACCTAGCAGGTAAAGTGAATAGAATATTTTGTTAATGTTTTCTGAACCCTATCCCCTCGATTGCAAAAGAATACTACTGTAACGTTAGACTGATAACCCCTGTTCCCTTAGAGCAATTTCTGTGGGTTATTCTGACGAAAGACGTTAAATTCCGGAGCTCGAATATATGGCCCAGTTGCAAGACACAGTGCCACTGGATCTGGGTTGTCCCACCAAATATTGCTTGTTTGATCCCCTTATAACATAGCACAATACCTAATTCCCTACTGACATGGATGTCAATTTGAGATGTTTACCCTAATTTCTCAAATTTGATTTATCGATTCAATAATTTCTCGATCCGAGCGTCACATGTTGAACGCACACTGCGTGTTGAAATGGCGCACTCAAATTCCATAACATCAGGTGCTCTTGTTTTACCCTGCTTTTGAGATTACACAACAGTCGCTTAGGATGTGTGGAAATTGTTTGGAATGATCAAACTGATATAATTTTACTTCCTTTTCTGAGGGGATATTTGCATCTTAAATGACGGCATATAATGTATATATTTTGTGGTATTTGATGGATATTTTAAAAGATTTACATTACCTGTGGACAAATTTCAGTGATTCTAGATACTTGCAGCCATTGGCAACATCCAGTACGATTTCTGTCAGATCCATAGTGCTAAGTCTAACGGCCGTGGCAGAGGTGGCACGTGCTGCCCTCAGATAGGTCAAGAGGTCACCCCCTTCCATGAGCTCCAGAATGATGAATTGTGGGTCGTTGTCGAGGCAGACGCCAAGAAGACCGAGAATATTCTTGTTGTTGAAATTCCTGTTGAGATCGAAAGAATTGTTTTGAAAAATTCTAAATTAAATCATCCTTCGAAAACAATTGTAATGATGCTTTAAAAGAAAAACAAAACAAATCAAAACATGAAATTACTAATTAAACTGATGTGTATTGAGTGAGGCCCCCACAAAGTTGTTATGTTGCCCTCAAGTGCCACAAATCTTGAAGTTGGATAGGTCGGTCGATTTTCCTTTTTGTTTTTGTTTTGTTTTTGCTGACAAATATTACTGACTGACCGTGGTTCATAACATTGACAAGACAAAATTGGTTAATGTCAATTTGACAAATGTTTCTAGTGTGATAATAGTAGGTATAGCACCCAAAAAATTCAAATGCACTGAAAGTGTACAAAATTAGTCTCATGTTGTAGATAATTGCAAAAGTAGAAATTTGGCAAAAAAATCATGCAAAAAGGTTGTACGGTTCTCAAGATGTTGTCCATTGATTATTGGAAAATATGACCGGAAATCTGCCAAAAAGTGCCATTTATGGTCAAAACTGACATTTTAGCAAGTTTACACCCTTCTAATTATAAAACTATGTACATACAGTAGCTACAAAACACAGATGCAAGGCACTGGCCATAGGTGTATCCATTTCTATTAAAATCAGACATGATATTTATTTCATATTTGTACAGCAGACTCCAGAATATGCCATTTAATTCAAAATTCATAATTGCAACTCTGAAAATGTCCAGCTAATTAATATGCGTAACGTGAATATCTGAAGTTCTACAAGCAGTAGAGAGATGAGCTTTGGTATACTGTTTACCTTTGACAAGACGTATATTAAAATGTAAAATTTAGTTAATTATCTCATTAAATATGCAAATGAGCTCATTATGTATTCAAATTTTGCATATATGCAAATTATGTCAGTTTGACTCGCATTTTGTTTACATAAGTTTATTCCTGAACATATTCTCTAGCCATTTCCAGTATGTTGCTATCGATCAGTGCAATTGCTGTGGAGAGGTCTGCAGTAAGCTACCATAATAAGCTTATTTTGTGTTTTGGGGTCTTTTTCTGGTGTGATGCATTCAATGGATTTACAAACTAAGCATATCAGCCAAAAGTAGAGAGTTTTTACTAGCATCTGGTACCTTCTACCTTTCAAATTGGGCCTTCATATTTTCAAATCGGGCAATTATATCAAGATTTAGAGCAAATTCCCAAACATTATGTAACTAGCCACAACTCAGCCGAATAACATTCGATTGATATGTATGACCCAGGGTCATGTACAGAGAGGTCATAGCTACCATATATAGCAAGCTCAGTGCCAAATAAGGAGTGCATCATAACAGAATGGTCAATTATTGGTATGGGTGTTTTTCAATGCTGAGCTGCATTGCTTAGTGTGGGCTGTCAATGGGACCCAAGTGTGTGACTTTCAGGCAAGGCATAAAAAGTACTTGCAAAGACTAAAAAAAAAAAACTTCCAGGTGTAGAATAATCACCAAACTTCAGATTCAGATAGAGAAGAGATCAATCTAATTAATGGTGAAGAGTGTACATTTATAAATTATTAAGTTTTTTCAAACCAGTCCATTAAGTTTTGCCCGAAAACAAGTAAATTCACCTGAGTGTGCACACACTCTGTGTGGCAGACCCTAGTGTAGCGAATGTGCTATACCTAATAATAGTTTACAAGCACACTATTCAAGCAAACTTATAATTTTTTTGAAATATGTAATACTGTTTTCACACATTTTTTTACCTAAGTGATTAGAAACTATGGATGATATTACAAAACAAGAAATAACACCCTATTACTGTAAACATGGACATTTTCGAGCTACATTTATGTGTACGATTTTGGGGCAAAAATCAGCAAGCGCAACAAAAAAGAAAGCGCAAATATATTCATTATGTACGTAGGTCTATGTAAGGAAGCTCAAGATCGCAAAACTAAAAACAAGCAACATTTTTCAAAATGTCATAAGCACAAAAAAATTATACGTGCAAACATTTAAACTTTTACAGGAACAGAACGTACTTCAAAGATCAAACTATACCAATATTCACTTACCCCATGAGGGCCGCCTCTTTCAGGAATTCATCTTTCTCTTCATCTGTAGCACCTTTCCGTAAAGTCTAGAATTAAAATGAATTAAATTCAAATCAGACAGGCTGAGAGTACTAAATTCAATGCAGTATAATAGCCCTACGTCTTAACCCTAATCTAACCCCCCCCCCCCCCCCCCCTCATTTTGGCCATTTTCAGTTACATTTCACCAGTTCTCATTTTCTGTATTAATGTATTACCATTTATTTATTTATTTATTCTTTCTTTATTGAGTGTAAACAATATCCATATAACATGCATCATCATAAAGATAAATGTTCAAACTTTGATTTGGGATAATTTAATTTAATAATATGGTAATTAGGCTCATGAATATTAATGGGTTTTGGTGGAAAATTGGGAAAACAAATATGTTTAAGCTATCAAAATAAAACCCAAACATATGCTTCATTTGTGCAGATTTGTGATAAAAACAGAGGCCAAGTCCTTGTCTAAAGACGAAACAAGTATCGAAATATCTCTAAAATTAAAGAGTTTAATTAAAGTGATTTGGGGTCATATGTGACCAAACACCTTTTTCAATCCACTACCATACCCCTCCTCATTTCTTTCACATAAATCAGTTGCAAGAAACCCCTACATCACTATACTGTAAGCAATAAACCACCAGCATGCTTATCAAAAAATAAATATAGCACAATCTGTTGGGCTTATATGCATTTTGTGCAAGAAATTGGGCTGGGGGAATAGATTAGAGTGAAAGGATGATGACTGATTTTTGGATACTGTGTTTTCTATACTACATGAAGGTGCATCATAAAAACATTCCAAAATGTTGATATCTGGTGGTTCTAATAATAAAAGTAAAAAAATAACTTCAAATTTGCTGACAGATTAGTACACAAACTTTCTGTGTGTTAAACTAGATAATTCACTACTTTCATATTGTAGTGTTAAAAGAAACATCTTTAAGGCTTAAAATTGTGACAGTTAAATAGGAAAACTGTGGCTTTTGTCTGATCACACACAGAATTTAATAGGTCAAAATCCCTGTACTAGTAGTTGTATGTGGGTCATGGAACTTTTCCCATGACTATGAGGCTACCCATCTTACCTTTACCGCTACCCTAGTATCTCCACTCTCTGGACCGTGTATGTCATTAGCCAGGCCTTCAAACACCTCACCGAATGCACCGCTACCAAGGAATGTAGTAAGCTTTAGGCGCTCACGAGGGAAGAGAGGAAGCTCTATCTCAGCACCGTTGGCCCCCGTCCTGAGGAGAGAAAAAAAAATCAAAATAATCGAGACGTTCAAAAGTGGTTTCATGTAAGATTGTATATGTCCTATTGCTGCCCCCTTATTACTTTCCACGCAGACGACATTCCAGAATTTCACAAAATGTTTCAAAAATTGCAAAACAATTTAAGTTAATTACCATATTTGAAATCACCATGAGAAATGCATTGAAATAAGTACAAACATGCCTAGTATTGGTTTAGGAATCCTTGTGATGGACCTTGACATTTGGGAAAGGTTTCTGAAAAATCTGTTGTATTTTGTAAAACCAATAGCCGAGTGGAAAATGTTAAGGATGACATACATACGGTCAAACCACCCCTCCTGCCTCTGCACTTTTTTAAATAAAGAAATTTAAATTGGGGTTAGGTTATGGTTGAAATGTTTAGACTTGTTGTTTCACTATCAGTGTAGTATAATACCATGAACAGTAAGGTACATAAAGAAATACAGAAAGCAAACAATTTGTTGCTGTGTCTTTGTTTCATTGTCAGACTGTAAATCTATCACCTGCTTAGGGGATCATAGCACTTACGTGACTGTATATAATGTATTATCCCGGTTGACCACATTCGCCGGCATATTCCTCAGCGTTGCTAGTTCTTGATCTGTTGAAAACACGACCTGCGTATTGGTCTCGGATTTCCTCTTGTTAGCTGCCTTACTTCTAGACACTATTAAAATATTGAAATTATTTATTGAATATGTATTAGCCAAAGCTCTACTGAATATGTATTAGCTACGGATACATTGAATATGCATTAGCCTTCAGTGTTGCAGGTTTTTAGAATATCGGCCTCAGATTTCCTCTTGTTAGCTGATAACTTAATTACATCTAGACACTATTAAAATATTAAAGCATGTATTGTATATGTATTAGCCAACATTCTGTTGAATATGTATATTAACTACGGATAAATTGAATATGCATTAGCCCCAAGTGTTGCAGTCTTTAAGCAAATCTGTCTCGGGCTTCCCTCTTATTATTAGATTCCTTACCTATAGATAATATTAAGATATTAAATGTGGTGGAACTGCGTTGCACTGGAGAAATGATAAAGTATACTCAAAGTGCTAAAGCGCTGGTGCATACATGGACATCACCAACCCATCCCGACAGAGAGTATATATATGTGTGCAAATACTACACCTAAGTAACGTGATTGTCTAGAGGAAGCGAAACACGCGATATCAACCTTTCTCCAAGACACCATGATCAAACATTAATGTCTCACTACATTTCAATAGCACTTCTCAAAGAAGATTTCTTGATGCACCCAGGATGCCTCACTTTCATCACATGACCACTGATTTCTGTCACCAGTGTCTACTGGTTCCCATCAAAATTACAGTGCAAGGAAATGCTTATAAAGTTGTTAAACGAGGGTCTTTAAGAAAATCCTGTTGCAAGTAATATGATTGATGTGTCTTTAATACAGTCCTCTCTTGATTTTCTTAAAGACCCTATATTTTCATAAAATTGAGACCTGTCATCACAAAATGAGAGTTAAGTCGGAAAATTAGATTATGAGGTTGTCCAGATTCAGAATGCCCAGAAAACAAGCTTTAAAATGATATGCAACATGTCATAATTCATCAATGTATTCCTGATTAAAAATCAAATTGAAAGAGAAAAATTCCTTTGTTTTGTATTGTTTTTTGGCATGTTCATTACAGGGTGAGTCAGAAAGAACGGGCACTTTTTTGGCGAAAGCACCAAAGTAGTATTAGGCCTTCATATGCAAAACCAAATATAGTGTTACAAAGAACACATATTTGGCTTTCATTCAAAAAAAGATTTTTTGAATTCGAACATTGCGTCATAAAGTTGCAACCATTTGAGAAGAACCCGGTATTTTAAAGCCAAATCCACGGAATGGCAGTAACGTACATTATTGTTGATTACCTGATTCTGAGATGCTGATCAATGAAACTAGTGAAAAAACTGAAAAGGCACATGAATGTTGGATACAATATCTTAAAATGACTGGAAATAAAAAGAACTGTGTAATTATGAGTATGATACAAAGCCTAAAATCAAAAAAACAAAAGTAAAAGGAGGCATATCTATTGTTTCAGGAGGTAAACCCCAGTAGAATACTTTTAGGAATGGCTTGATAATTCGACCATTCCGTGGATTTGCTTCAGATTTTGGGGCTTTACTCAAATTAGTGTAACATGATAACGAAATGCTCGAATTTTAAAATTCTTCTTTTGAATGAAAGCCAAATTGTAGGTCTTGAAAGCGCTATCATTAAATTGGAATATGCATGCCTACATCTTTTGTGACGCTTTTGTGAAAAAGTGCCCGTTCTTTCTGACTCACCCTGTACACCATATCTCCTAATGCACACTGGCGACTTAACGCTCATTTTGTGGTGACAGGTCTCAAATACACGTTTTTATATAGTTGGGATTCAACTTCTTTCATATTTGTGGCCAAGTTTACCCTATCTGCACCATGTATTACTATGGTAGAGGTCAGACGACCTCCAGCTGTTAATTACTTTAAAACGTGTGTGTGGCACTGTTTGTTTTGGTGATAAGCCCTGCTGGTACTGTAGGAGCGCTAAGCATGATGGGGTACATCAAGAAATCTTCTTTGAGCACTTCTTTATCGGGCACTTAATCCATTTGAATACGGGACTGACTTGAATAAGCATGAATTACGGCTTGTCTACTTACCAAAGAAAACAGCGATAATTATGACTATAACGAGAATCACCACCCCTGCTACTGCTGCATATATGATGGTCATGTCAAGTCCTGCAATAGATAATCAATACAATATATGACAAACACAGTTCAAAAAAAAAATTCCCTTTAGATTATGTCTAATATTTTAAAAATGAGTTACTCCATCGAAATGAGTTTTGGCACACACACCCACCCCGTATGTGTGCACAGCAACACTAGAACGGGGCTATAACTACGCAGGTGTTGTAATGCTTGAATGAGCACACATTGAATGAAGGAATACCTCAATTCAAAATTTGCTAAATGATGTATTGAAGGGGGTGGTTAATAAGCAGCTTGAACCAGGGTTTTTGCTTGAACACCGCATTTTTCACCTTTTGAAATGAGGTATTCCTCCAATCAATGTGTGCTCATTCAAGCAGCACAACTGTTCAAGCAAAGACCCTGGTTCAAGTTGCTTAACCATCCTCCTTCAATACATCATTTGGCAACTTTTGAGTTGAGGTATTCCTCCATTCAATTTGGTGTTATTTCAAAGCTTTGACAATGCTCTGAGAGCACACACAATAAGCTCAAAATTGATTCACTCTGCAAAGTCCCCACTTTTGATGTGCTACATCACATTTACTCTACAGGGTGAGTCAAAAAGAAGTTGTACAGGAATGAATATTTGTTTAAAAATAAACCAAACAAATTTGACAAACCAATGAGACACGTATTCAAAGAGCTACTTATTTCGCTCATATGACAAAAGATATCATTGAAATCGATCAATTATATCAGGAGCTATGCCTGTTTTAATAAAAGAACCCCTTTTTTTAGCTGTCCACGGAACGCTTAATTCTCTTGATATCTACCCACTCTAAGTGGGCAGCAAAATGTACACACGGTCATTCATATTCAATAAGATTAAAGCCCGGGAGTTCCAATGGTGTGCCTAAAATAAATAATCAGTGACTACAATAAGACTTTAAAACCTGCTCTTTTTGACGGATCTATGATTATTATGAGGAATAAAAAAATTACTTCCTGATAATTATGATAATGATGAGTTTTTAAACATTTTCTTTACTTTCTTCTGTTTTACGTATCGGTGGACAGCTAAAAAAAATGGGTTCTTTTAGTAAAATAGCTATAACTCTGAATAGGAATGATCGATTTCAGTCATTCTTTTTTTCAGATGATCGGAAGAATATTCTCGTCAAAATATTGCTTGAGTTTTAGGTCAATTCTCTTTTTCTTTCTCAGGAAAAAATATTCAAATCCGTACAACTTCTTTTTGACTCACCCTGTATTCTTTATTTTAATGTTTAATCATTAAGAAGTGATTATGTAACCAAATGGCTATCACTCTACAATCAATAGTTACAATGATAATGTCACAATATAGAGAGAGGCCCTGCAGAAATTCATCGATCGGCTCTAAAGAAAGGAATCAACCATATGCACCGTTACAGGAATCATGGTGAACATATTATATACAGACCATTCAGTTTATTCAGTATCGTGCCAGTATCGTCCGGTACTGGAACACTGACTGTGTACCATCAGTGTCAGTTTATTCTTTGAATTTACGCTTTGAAAGTGATGTAAACTTGCATGATTATAAAATGGAATTTTTAGCTTCTTATATAGATTTGTTGAACAAAGTACAGTAGTCAGCCATGATTCCGGTAAACTATGTCACATGCAGGGCCGCTATTACTAATACCCTAACTAAACTGCTCACAAAAAGTTAGGAAACTTTTTTTAATCAAGTATATTATTTATTATTTATTACCCTCTTTGTTTATGCTATATATCAATGGAAAGCTGAAGTGTTTCTCTTTAAAATTATACCACATTTGCAATGATTACATGTTGCTGAACTTCGCCACATGAATGAGAATGAGGCAAAGTCACAAATCAAATGTGCCAAAATTACCGTTATCTGTGCTAAATAGTCAATAGGTAATGATCAATAATCAATCCGGTCATGCTTGAGAACCATGAATGGTTTACACACAGATTTGCACCAGTGAGCACAACACATACAAGTTAACCCTCATCTCTTTAGAAAAACATTGTTTGGGTATTTGCAAGACTGGGTTAACAGGTGGAAGGTCATGAAGTGCCTAGTCTACTCGTATGCCTTGTATAATTTCACTGTCACACAATCGAACAACACCCCTGATACTTCCCATCCGAGAACCGACCAAATACAAGGTCTACTGGCATTGGATTTACAAAAGAACTGTGCTTTAAGCACACTAGGGATTACTAGGGACGATGCTTTTTATGCGTCACGATAGTATCACACCCCTTCATAACGCGCTAATATTGAATTTGCTGTTTGTACATCTAGAAACGCGTGAAGGTGGTATTTCTGTGACTGTGTAAGAGTTTCTATAGTTATCGTAAACAATTATCAAATTATTTGTTTCTGTTTGGATGTAAAAAGGTTTTTTATTACACGATATTGAAAGATAGGAAATAGCATGGAAATAGTCACATATGCGGAAATGTAGCTATATCTCCGACGAAGATATTTTGGGCGAGGACCAATGTCAAAGATAACCCCCTAAAGTGTGATTTTAGACCGAAACGGCGGCTATACAGTGCCAGAAAATCGACATTTTGAATTTATCAAAGTGAACAAGATTCTTCTCTCTGCGAAGACGGTATATAAATATTCATATAATTCGTATTTATCGTGTCTGCCATTGGTCAATTTTGAACCCCACGCGAACAAATTGCTCATTACATATGCGTCCAATTTTTGGACTAGCACTAGTGTAAAGGTATACGGAGGTCAGCAAGGTCAATCCAATGCAAGTAGACCTTTTTTTCCGGGGGTGAGATCAGAGGATGGGGAGCGGTCCATGGGGAGTGAGCCCTCTATCGGTACAAGGAAAAAGGTATACTAAAGCAGACTATGAAGTGCCAGGCTGTCATCAACGCCTTCGGATCATCCACTCGTTACTGAACTCAGTTCTTGTCTCAATAAAGTAAGTTGTCTTGCTTGTTTTCATTACAGTGTCAATTTGTTTGTTCACAAAGTAACACAAAATTGCTAATTTTGGCACATTTGATTTGTGACTTTGTCTCATTCTCATTGATGTGGCCAAGTCCAGCACCATGTCATCATTGCACATTTGGTATCATTTTAAAGAAGAACACTTCAGTTTTCCATTGATAGGCAACATGATACAAGAGGGTAATAAATAATAAAGATATACTTGATTAAAAAAAGTTTCCTAACTTTTTGTGAGCAGTTTACATTGGCTGTCAATAGAGCCCCTTTGGAAAATGACACAAAATGACTACATATTATATATCCATAGCATTTGAAATAGTGACACAATTGCATTGGAACTCAAATCAAATGGTATCATTAAAATGTGACAATGTCCTTACCTCCTGCAGTAGGCGGTGGCTGTCTCACAAAGTGGCCATCACTGGATGTGCTGTAAGGCCCTAGACCCATGTTATTTTGAGCAGCAACTTGGAACTTGTATGTCTCTTCCGCAGTCAGGTTCACTTTCCACGCTCGACCGCCGCCTTTGTAGACAGTGTCCCACTTAGTAGTGTCAATTTTACTGTGCGGTGGAGGAGATGGTTATTTAATTAGTCATATTTCCGAGGGTACAAGTATAGTCCAAAAACAGATACAAAATAGAACTAGAGATAATTGTGATCGGAGATCACGGATATTAGTCGAGGTCGCGTTGACCTTTGACCTGCTGATGGTAATACTCTCTCATTCGTACGGAACATTGTGACTAAGTTTGCCAATCATCAGTCATCTCCTCTTGGACAATAGCAATTGCATGTCTGAAATAAATGAAAATTTACATTTTGACCCCAAGTTTCTTTTTTTGACCTTTGACCCCAAGTTCAGTATTCACATTTTTTCTTGACTTATCAATGAACACACGATGAAACAAATCCGGTCAAAATCGGAGCTTGTCTAACATTTTATCCCTGTTTAGGTCAATGACCCCTAGTGACACCATATGACATGTCACTTTTAATCGCTTAAGACCCTATGTGTACATGGATACAAGCAATCTTTTGACCAATTCTGATAATCATGGGTCATTTCCTCTCGAAAAAATAGCATTTTGAGTGACTGGAGTGAAAATTGACATTTTGACCTATAGTGATGCCTTGTTGACCTTTGACCCCAAGATAATGATTGACTTTTTTTCTTGTCTCATTAATACCTACAAAATGAAACATGACCGGTCAAAATCGGAGCATGTCTTATATTTTACCCCTGTTTAGGTTAATGACCCCTAGTGACCCCATATGACACGTCACTTTTAATCGCTTAAGACCCTATGTGAACATGGATCTAAGGAATCTTTTGACTAATTCTGATAATCATGGGTCATTTCCTCTCGAAAAAATAGCATGTTTAGTGCGAGGATTGAAAATATACATTTTGACCCCTAGTGACTCCAAATATTTTTTGATTTTAAAAACCGAACTATTATATATGCGTACGGTCAAAAGGAATATGTTTTGACCCCTAGTTTTGACCCCTAGTTACCCTTGTGTGACCTTTGACCCCTTATGCTTTACAACCTGAGTAGTGGTGCATATAAGGGTACTTATGACCAAATATGGTCAAAATCGGCTCAATGGTTACGGCGTTATAGGTCTTATGACAGAAGAAAGAAAGAAGAAGAAAGAAGAAGAAAGAAGAAACAGCTAGAATACAGTATATTAGTAGTTTCTCGACTAATATAACAAATTACATTTGACCCATGATGCAACCCTCTTCCTCTTACTCTTCTTCTGTCTGCCATCCCCACCACCAACATTTTTGCACTTAATCCTAAAATATCAAAATTACAGCTTGTTCAAAACAAAACAGGCACACCTCAATACATTGTAAGTTGATTGGAACTAGCACTGTGGCAGGAATGAATGAGTTGAAATACATCTACATGCATCATATAGGTTTTATTATATACCGCATACATAGATTGCTGTCATTTGATTGGTTAAACGTGAGGGATAATCAAGCTATGCCTTCAATTTCAATATGACGTCATGAAAAACAACTATGCCCGGGCGACTATGTCTGGGCATAGTCTTTTTTCATGACGTCACACCCCAGTCAAGCGATCCGCATTCCGCGACCCGTGTGAAACACCCAAATCGCCCGGGCCCCGATTGACGAAACAAGATGGCGAACAATTTCGTTTTGAACACCTGTATATATTTAAGGGGTGCTTGACAGCTGACCTTTGACATTTCACATTTATTTGTCTGCTGCCTAAAGTTGTTAGTACCGTTTTAAGAGATGACTAAAAAGCAAATAGCTCTGGTTGCGCTTGTTGACGAAAAAGGTATCAAAGATATCATGGATTCAGCTAGCCTAAATGCAATATGTCAAGTGAAATACACTGTTAGAATCGCTACCTCTAGCAGTTTAGCGGTAAGAATATACAGTGAAAAACCTTCCAAATTCGGAAATCAATATTTTTGTCCGATTCTACTTTTCCCTTAGGCAACAGAACAGTGAAGGTTTGGTCTCATGTACCTTCATTTCATGGAACTTTGGTTGGCCTAAGGTGAATAAGTTAATAGGAAATGTTCTTTTAACCAATCAAATGACAACAATCTATATATTTGGTATATAAATCAAATATTGACTGCTTTCATTCTTTCACTGCGGTCACAGTTTAAAGTATAGGCCCGCGGTGATCTCGAAACCAGACTATACCCCTCAGCTAACGCCTCTGGGCATAGTCTTGTTTTTGAGATCACCTTGGGCCAATAATTTTAACCATGCCCCTCATTGCAGTCAATATTTGTATAAAGATACACAATATTTATTATAAAATATCCGACGTTTCTGTCGAGAGACTGTGATCACAATGTATGGCGCAAAATCAGTACATGTCCATGCAAGACTGATCTAATTTTTGTCAACACTTGAAGCACTCATGTGGACACATAGTTAGGCAGAATCATAATATTTTGAAGTTCAAGGGTTAAAAGGATGCATGGTAGTTTTCTATAATAAATGATGGTTCAACCGTGACTATAGGTTAAATATTGACAAAGTTATGACCAAAAGTATGTCGCCTTATATTACCTAAATTGTGTGTCAAAAAAGTGTGTTGACCTTTTGCTAATCATGGCCATTAGATATTCTCCCATAAAAACCTGTGCTAATTTTAAACCAATTTAGCTTTACTTTCATCATTTCTAGTTGCTTGTGTGTGGTTATTTAGGCATCAGTGAATACAACCTAGGTAACTTATTTTCACAACTATTATGTAGACAAATTCTCTGCCAAATTCTGCACACATGTTATGATGATGGTGCACACTTTTGCTCATAAAGGACACTTTCTATGCTATGAAAATATGATCCTGTCTAACATACTTGGAACAATACTCTGCTTTCCCACTCGTATCATTTTTCTGTCTCATTTGGTAGATTCCCAACAAATGTGTTACTAATATTCCTCTATTCACAAACACAAAAGATGGAGCATACAATCTTAGTTGACACTTACGCTGCTTGTAACACATATGTAAGATCCCATGGTCCATTGGCTGCTGGCTCTCTCCATGTCACTTCATAGATCACCTGTTTTTCATCAATCTCTTCGACAGAGGGAGGTAGCGGGGCACCGGGCAAACCGGCTGTGTAAAGAAAGCAAGTCACTTGATTTGTAACAGACATGTTTCATGATTAGAAAATTGGTGAGTGTAACTGAAAATGTTACACGACATAAGATAGACATTTTGTATCGGGGACAAACAAATAGTCTAAGTAAATACTTGAAATGATATAATCTAGTCCCAAGTCACGCTGCTGTCCAAAGTCATCCAGCTTATATAGTAATCCAGAAATGGTGTAACCCCTACAGCATGATAAGGTCCCAGACAGCCATGCATCAAGTTTTGATGGAATAAAGTGCATCAGACAGAGATAAATCCCAATTCGAACATTAAACCTTTTGGTTATCAGGCCAAATAGGCATTAGACCAATTGGATGTTAGACCAAATGTGTATTATACCAACTGAGCATGCGCATTAGACCAATTTTTTATTAGAAAAAATGGGTTTAGACCATATGGGGTTAGACCAAATGGGTTTAGACAAAACGACTATTAGACCTTTTGGTGATAAGCCTTATCGCCAATCGGAAAAATATCCATTGATTATCCTTTTCTGATGCATTGTGGGATCCAGAATGGGGCAGATTTTGCACTTTTGCAATCCCACAATGCAACAGAAAAGGATAATCAATGGCTTTTTTCGATTCGCGATAAACCTTATTACACCCAGTGGGTATTAGACACATTGGAAATAGATTATATGGGTTTAGACCATTTGGATAACACTTTTTGGGCATTTACACCAAATGGCTTTATACTGTATGGCAACCTTCATAAGTGACTACTCTTGAATATGTGTCACAGTCCTAGTGGCAAACCAACCAGTCATCCCACCTTTCTTCCCTACACACCATACTATATCGTTACTGTTCTGTCAAAGCCTTCTTCTCCATCTAGCCCTTCCGCATGTATAAGTATAGTCGTCGTCAGAATACTTCAGCACTTTTTAAAACCGCCAATGCGCGCGTCTAGTTAATGAGCGTGTGGGCGGGGACATTCATGACCCATAGATACAATCGCCGCCAATCAGATTGCAGGGGCCGCGACACGTCGAACTGTTTGAAGATAACGCTGTTGTGACGCTTTTCTATTATAACGCACTTCCGTGTTTACGCTGTACGCAGTTGTCACAGAAAAAAGTGCCAAAGTATTCTGACAACAACTATAATACTTCATATGCATAACCTTCAAGCAGTCTGCTCTAAAACTGATCAAGGGCCAACAAACACATCTATCAAACCCTTGTCAGCACTCTTGCCCCAGAACATGTATAAAGCAAAATTTCATATGCATAACTATTTGGCAGTTTTACTTTATACATGCTGAGGGCCGGAAAATCATACCCAGTTTTGACAGAAGAGCCACGATATATATCCCCTCTGACCATCCCTCTTCACAACATACCTTCAGTGGTCAATGTCTCAACTATATCATCATTCTCCGTGTACACGTACGGCAATCCTGATACATAAGTAACCTGAGTCCTTGCATAGTAGTAAGTGTATGGTCTAAGCGAGCCTTGATTACCGTCGCCTAGCGTCACATCGTATACCATGCTGTTGTCTGTTTCTCCCTCCTGGGCCACGTCCCAATCCACGCTGCTTATTGGGTCGGGATTCTGATAAGGAAAATCATGCATGAAGAAGGTAGGTAAGGCCTAAAAATGGTTTAATTGACCTAACGTGACAAAAACAAATATGGTAGGTCGGTCAGGATTTTTGTTGTTGTGGAAATCACCTGCTTTGGGGACTTAAAATAGCTTAAAATGAAAGCAAACAGTCAGAAAATTATACTTTATTCAATTTGTATGTATATTTTTTTCTTTTAATTTTAATTTTGTTTAAAAAAATGTAGGGTCGGCGATGTATTTAGGGTCGGTTGGGTTAGGCCAATCAAACTTATTTTATTTTTAGGCCTAAGAGACAGGAATTCAACCAAGTTAACAGAAAATGAGTAACATTTGAATTTGATATGTCTTTAATATTCTCGATGTTGTTTTCTTTGAATTATCACTCATAGAGGTTGGCTATAAGGCAACAAAAAAAGAAACCCTGTTTTATGGGCCCGACCGACCCATTTCTTTAGAAATCAGTGAAAAAAATGTTCACATGCAAATGAATACCGAATAAATTAATTTGTTGGCTTGTCAAAATACTGCAAAATCTTTACAGATTTGATTTGTTTGCTTTTTACAGTCATTTTCAAGGGGGAAAAGTTTTGAAAATTAAAATTAAAAAAACCCACCTGACCGACGACCAATACTGAGTTGTCTGTTTGCACGTAGAACAGGGTTTCTTTTTGTTTGTTGCCTAAGGGGTCAAATTTAGGTCATGACTTCCAAATCACAGCAAGAATGGTGACGTCAAATACACGCGTTGAAACAGCTGTATTTTCATTCCGTAAACCATGATTAATTTGCTTTTGTGTTTACACAGACCGTTTGCCCTACATCCATGTTTTGAGACAAGCAGCTATGTTGTCATGATTCTTAAACACTGTGTAAACCATCTCCCAAATGACACCTTAGACAGGTTAGTTCCCAGGTGAAGTTACATGGTATTGGTTGTATGGTAACACTTACAAAATACAAGTTCCTGGTTTTGGTTTGCTCCTTTGTAACACTAAAGACCATCTTCAAAATGTTAAAACCACTAAACCCCAGGTTTTGAAAAATCGGAAAAAAGTGTAATTTAGGTCCTAGAATCTGGACTGTATTAGTATCAACTGATACTGGAACAACCAGTATTGTTCAATACTGGTTTTGTCAGTGTTCCAGTGTCAGACAATACTAGCATATACAAAATGTTCCAGTATTGGGCAATACTGGAACACAGTTATGTATCAGTATCGTTCAATACTGGGACAATTCACTACTGGTAGCATGTGTACCAGTATCGCCGGATACTGGAACATAAAAACGTTCCACTACCGCTCGATACTGGAACAGTATAAAATTCTTATCAGTATCGAGCGATTCTAGCTACTTTTATATTCCAGCATTGAACGATACTGGTTTACCACCAGTATATGGGACCTCAAGTACACTTTTCCCCAAAGACAAGTTCCCGCTTTGTGTTTGATTTGCTCCATTTAACACTTTCCACGCAGCCATTGGTTTAACCATATACAAAATAGATTTTTCAGAAACCATTCCCAACTTTCGAGGTCTATCTCAAGGCTTACTGAACCAATACTAGGCATGTTTGTACTTATGTCAATGCATTTCTCATAGTGATTCCAAATATGATAATGAAATTCAATAATGTTGACATTTTTGAAACAGTTTGTGAAATTTTGGAATGTCGTCTGCAGCCGCCTGCCGCATGGAAAGCGTTAACACACTAGACCCTCTTCAAAATGTGAAGACCATAAAACCACTACCCCAGGTTTTGCAAGCACTTACGTCATTTCTGCTGCCTGCTTCAGCATATTCAATGGCATGCCTTATCACGCTGTTATCCAATGGTGATTCCCACGTGATCTCTATAATCAAGTCTGTTGAGCTAATCATCTTCACAGGATTAGGGTTGGCAAAGGTCGTTCCCATAGCAACAGAGCTCCGGCTGAATTGGTCACCGGTCACAGGATAGGATAGAACCTAATGTTAAAAAGAGATATTCCAAATGAGTGAGAACAAATGTGACCTGCTAGCCCATGATATTGGCGTAAAGTCGCAAGGGCTGATTTCTAGATATGGCCTGAAATATTCTATTTGGCATATTATTGTATCACATTCCGAAATATTAAGTATGTGTTTTAAGCAATATTAGAGGAGAATTTTCTTTTTTACATCTCAAGAATTGAACACGAAGAGGAAAAATGTATCGAAAAGTACCGTATTTACGTCACATTTTTTCATGGTTTAAAATGGTATCACCTATGGCAAATTTGTTATAGTCTTAAAGGCCATGATTTTGTGTAGCTATTAATAGTAGTTTGACCCTTGTATATTGCCAAATGAAGCAATGACAAGCCATCTTAGAAGAGGAATTTGGCATAAATAACTTTTACCAAGAGATGGTATTGAGCACTGTGATTGGCTTGAATACGTACATGACGTTTTATAACCTTGATTTTGATTCTCAATCGCATATAGGTTATAATACACGGAATCATGGAGCATGGTACACCTGAACAAGTCGCCCGAGTGCCAAAATGTAGTGAATTTGGAATGAGGCTTTTAACTGCCTACAAAACCCAAGGTAAATGGGTGCCAGCAAAATAAATGGATAAAGTGTCGGAGCAGTGGCGCAACCCATTTTAGCATTATTGTATTGAAGAGAGGAGTTTTATATGTAAACAAATATATATATATATATATATATATTATTTGATGTGACCTAACAACAAATCTCCATAACAACTCACCCAGAATTCATACTCGGTCTCTTCCGTCAGCCCGTCGAATACAATCCCAAACTGAGTGTCCGAAATCCGTTCAAAGTCACCAAAATTGGTGTAGCGCTTTTCGCTGCGATCTAGCGGCGAGTACTCTATGCGATATCGTATCGTGTCTGCGTCGCCGTTAAGATCGGTCGGTTGCGTCCAATTGGCATCCACCGAGGTGGGTGTCAGTATTCGGATAAGTAGATCTCTGGCTTCAGATGGCACTGAATAGGGGAGAAATGGGTTAAAATATATTGTTGCTTTGATTTATTGATTCTCATATGGTTTCCAATATTTTGCTAATCAATAATACAAATACAATAATAAAGGATTACTGTATAATCCCTATTTAGCGCCCAGGGCGCTTAGCAAAGTCATTTTGGGTGGGCACTTATTAAGTTACCCTTTTAAAATAATTTATCGTGGAAACGTGTCAAATTGGTTCCGAATTTTGATGCACATTTTTGGTGGAAAATGTGCACAGCCCGCCGATGCGTTGATCGCCGACATACTGTTGATGCCGGGACTTTCGGACGCTACTCTCATGCTTTATTTTGAGATACAGTGGCTAAAAGATTGGGCGCTTATTAGGTGTTACTTTTTGGTAGTCATTGGGAAAAAGAGGGGGGGGGGCTTATAAGGGCATGGGTGCTTAATAGGAATAATACAGTACCCGTAGACATCGGAAATTGATATACACAGAAATAAGATAAGTAGCATCTCAGCTCCATACCAACATTTAATCTCACAATTTTACACAGAATGTGTTACACAAATTCACAAGCGTTAAAATAATATCCTCTTGGTATGGAGACTGGATAGCGAATGAAGTGCAGGTATCAAATTGAACCGAGCAAACAACCAATCAAACGGCTATAGTTCACGGGCACCCGGAAGTGGAATGTGAGTGGCCAACTAGGAAACACGGGTGCCCAACAAACTTATTAACCCCGGTTTAGGATTTTTGACCGGGATCACAATTTTCGAGGAAAAAACACCAACTAAATCTCCGGGAACCTGCCGGGATTCGATCCGGGGACCCTCCGTTCTCAAGCCCCACCTTCCAACCACTAAGCCACGGCACGGCCCTCAGCTACACATTCGTGCAGTATACTGCACTCATTATATAGGCTCGGTTGACTACGTCATCGAAAACCGACGGCGCATGCGTTTGGAGAGGGACTTTGGATTAGCATTTTTTAGCACTCAGGGGGGTTAGGGTTAATAGAACACAAACAAAAAAACAAACCAAAATGTTACCATAACCCTAACCCCGGTTTAGGATTTTTGACCGGAATCACAATTTTCGAGGAAAAAACACCAACTAAATCTCCGGGAACCTGCCGGGATTCGTTCCGGGGACCCTCCGTTCTCAAGCCCCACCTTCCAACCACTAAGCCACGGCCCTCAGCTACACATTCGTGCAGTATACTGCACTCATTATATAGGCTCGGTTGACTACGTCATCGAAAACCGACGGCGCATGCGTTTGGAGAGGGACTTTGGATTAGCATTTTTTAGCACTCAGGGGGGTTAGGGTTAATAGAACACAAACAAAAAAACAAAACAAAATGTTACCATAACCCTAACCCCGGTTTAGGTTTTTGACCGGAATCACTAGGGTTAATGATAACAATTTCCGCTCCGTGTCTAAAACAGTTTGAGCTTTATGTGCTCAAATTTCGGTAAATAATATCACAATGGAACAAACATTTCTTGAGCAGCACTAGCATGTTTCACTTGCATCTCATGACCATTGATTTCTGTCACCAGTGTCCACAGGTTCCCACTGACATTGCATTGCAAAGGAAGGTTTATAATGCTGTTAATGCTGTCTTTAAGAAAATCCTTCTGCAAGTAGTACAATTGATGTGACTTCGATTCAGTCCTCTCTTGGGTTTTTTAAAGACCCTTAATTTTTGAATAACACATTTAAGTTGAGATTTTTCCATAGCTGTGGCCAAGATACCTATCTGTACCATGTAACAAAGAAGCTGCGTCGGCATTAAATAATATCAAATAAATGAAGTCAAAAGTGAAGAAATGCCGTGATAATATAATTTATTGTACATATCTGTACCATGTATTATGCAGGTGGATGTTCAGTGGATCTCCAGCTGTACTTTAAAGGTAGATGTTCTGATTGCTGGCCCGATTTTCAACTTGGTGTTTTCTATTTTACATGACTCCAATGGTTCTTATTTTAGAAGCACAAGGTCTCAAGAAATTTGCCCATTGAGTAGTACACAAACTGGCTGGTGGTTAACCACCTATTTGGCAGTAATTCACCACATGTTGGCCTATAATTTCTAAATAGAACTTATCTTGCACCAAACATTTGACAGAAATAATGAGAAAAATATGGGGATTCTTCTGATATCAAGATATCTTGATGTGAAAAAAAGATCATAGCAAAAAAAAGGTGATCAGAACATACATCTTTAACACATGCTTTACACAGTTTGTTGGAGGGGGGAGGGGGTTCCTGTTGCTCCTGTACTGGTGCTAAGCATGCTAGTTTTTCAAATGGTCATTGGTCAAAATGATCATTGGAGTGTTATAAGCTATAAATGGCCTTTATAGATAAGTTGACATGTGAGCACGTGTGGCCTAGCGGAATCAGCGCTAGATTCATAATCATAAGGTTGCGAGTTCGAGCCCCACTAGGACCAACGTGTTTATATCCTTGGGCAAGGTATTTAGTCTCAATTGCTTCGTCCACCCAAGCAAAAATTGGGAAGCTGCTATCATCTAAAAGTGCGCCTAGCCGGCTGCCAGATAGATGATGTAAATGGGAGCGATAATAATTAGCCAATGTAAAGCGCTTTGAGACGGTGTTCCACACCGTGTAAAGCGCTATATAAAAACCGACTATTAATATTATTATTATTATTATTATTTGACAATGGAACATACCTCCTTCTTTTGTCCAATAAACCACATCAGGTCCTTGTAGCTGGTCACCAGTGGTGTACAGGTTGGCCACAGATACTGATATCTTGTAAGAGGTGTAGGGTGTCAATCCAGTCAGAGAAACAGACAATTCAGATGTTTCCTGAATGAGAAAAACACAATAATAAGGCTATATTAAAAAAATCTTTTGTCTCAAAGCTCTTCAGTTTTTCAAAACCTAATGCGGAATGCGTTTTTTGTTTTATTTTGTTTTTGTTTTTTAAAATATAAAATATTGAAATCCTTGTAAAAGTGACTTTTAGTATTTAAAATGATGTGATCAATGAAAATCTGAAAAATCAGTGAAATGTTGGGATTTTGGGGGGGGGGGGGGGGGGGTTTGAAGAAGAAAGAAAAATAATTTTAAAAAAAAGAATTAAGATTTTTTTCTTTCTAATTGCGCATCAATAAACTAACGCGCGCGGGAGCTTTGAGACAAATGATTTTTTTAATTTAGCCTAATAAAGATATTGTATCGATACTATAATGCATGCAATGTTGTTGTATGTATGTGACTATGTATCTATCCATAAAAGGCTCTCTTAGTTTCTATATAAACGCCGTGAATGTTGTGCTGATAATAGTTGATGATCATTGGAGTGTTATACATACTACATACTGTACATACTGTTATACTGTACACAGCGCCCTACCTTGGGCATTAACGGTACAGTGCCCCTGAAACCTAGGGACATGAGCTTTTATGTACACAGACCGGGATGATCCCCTACTCTTTGCGAAGGAGTCTGTGACCTTTAACGTGCCTGGATTTTGCTCTTCTGATGCACGAGACCACCATTTCTACGTGACTTCTGAACCACGAAGCAATTGAGACTAAGTGCCTTGCCTAAGGATACAAACATGTTGGCCGTAGCGGGGCTCGAACTCACAACCTTTGTATCGTGAGACCTGCGATCTATCTGCTAGACCACACGCTCTCATATAAGCTATAAATGACCTTTAACTGTACATAATTGACCAAGATGTAAGACAATAAACAGCAAATCCAAGGCTTTTTCAGACTGTTTCTATGTGCCGTGGGTTTTTTTAATTTCTCATCAAAAATAACACATCCCTGTATCGTATTCTAGAACTCTTTACCCCAATATTTCTGCAACTTATAGATAAGTTGACATGAGACAAGGGGAGTGCGACTCAAACTGCCAATCAGAAGCTACTTAACTTTTTCTGTGCGCACATCTTTGGTGGCGCTGTGAGCACTGTTTGTCGTCCGCTTTAGGTATAGACTTTACTGAAGTTTACATGGAATTGTTCCGAAAAATTGCAAACAAAATTGTGCGGTTTTGAAAGTTAATATTAAACGTACGTGCTGGACGGTTTTTACTAGCCTGAACTATATGATACTTCACGTTTCATTGTTTATTTCATGCATTTGAATTCATTTTCTCAATTTACCACATACCGTCATTATTTGTGTCTGAATTGAGGGTACATAAATTCCTTGCATTTTGATGACATGCCCTTATTTTTTGTGTGTAACTATAAAGTGGTGCTGTTGCATGAAAAGGGGACACGTATGCGAAGTATAGGACTTTCATATCCCAAAACTAATAGAATCCCTGATGTGACCTCAATGTCTGCAGAGAATTTTAGTCTTCACCTGGCACAATAGGCCAACATCATTTTTTTGTTGAGGACCAATGAATTTTACAACTCAATTTGATTGACAACTGTGATTTTTACCTCCAAAATCGTGAATAACATTTTTTGGCACTTTTTAACCTATAATTCAAAAAATAAATAAGATAATAATAATAAAAAAAGACGCATCCTAGGGAATTTTATTAGGATTATAATAAAACTAGTATGACAAAATTTGACAAAATATATTTTGAATTATCGTGCACGAACCTAAAATGGGTAAAAAAACATGTTTTTAAAAAAAAACCAAAACGGTCAATTTCATGTTCATGGTTGGATTCCTTGAACCTTTTCCTTCAAGAAAATGTATACTTTTATATAGATTAAATGAATAATGACGAAGTTACGGCAGTTTTACGGAGGCTGTACCTGAGAGTCCACACCCCCCTTAAACAGAGCAGTAACCATGCTTAGTCTTTAGCAAAGACACCTCGCAAAATTACCTGTCTAACGCTGAACGAAGTGAGGCTATTTTTTAGGAGGGCGCTCACACTTGGTTTAAAGGTTCTCACACACACACACACCACCCAACACCTTGATGAAAGGCTACAGTAACCACTTTCTGTTTCTGATGGTCTCTGTGTGTGTAGTTGTAATCACAACATGTTACCTTATCGATATGGTGACCACAGTTCTGATAATTTTGTTTTTACAAATTTCCAATAACATATTTTTTCCAAAGTTTGCAAGTAAGTTTATTTTCAAGTTGCAAGTAAAACAATGGTTTCTTACCACTTCCGCAGGGCTCTCTGCAGTCCCATTGACGCTGTAGTACACAGTGTATATTGGTGTGGCCAGAGTGATGCCATTGCACTCTGGGGACGAGGCTGCCGGGTCAAGGGTCAGCCAAAGTGTGTCACTCAAGGATGAGCTCAGTTGTGCAGGTTGGCTGTAGTCTAAAGGCACCAAACAGGCAGGATCTATATAAAAGAATTTTGATGCATTAGTTTTCATTACATCCCCAAACAGACTCGACCTTAATGCAATATTATGTTATCTTTTTCAAATTTTTACACATATTTTGTTTTTCTTGTAATGAAGTTTGACCTATTATCAGGATACATTTTTCTGGACTCATAAATCTACCATCCCTGTGTTTTCCGTAAGAAAAACCATCACAGAACTTTGCTAAACCATAATGGTAATCGGCTTCCAATTTAAGGAATTTGTCAACATCAATTTTCATCATAAAGCGGTCCATACTGTGTTCACTTGTGTACAGTTCCTATCGTAGCCGGAAACACTAAAAATGGCGTTAGCACAGTGTCAAACCTTAGAATTCTATTTATGAACGGAAAAAAAACTAAGAAAATAAGCTGTTGGGTTAACCCGACAACTTCCAAACTTGATTTTGAAGTAATTAGGAAATGTATTGCTCTGTAACTTTGATGATACTTTAATTTCATGTTTGTAAAGGTAATTTGAAACAAAATATTGCAATTAAAGGGAAAAATCGAAGATAGAGGGCATTCCATGAAAAAAACCTGAATGTCTCATACCCTAAACAGACTTAACCCCAAATATAATATCACTACCAAAAGTACCATATTTCAACCCAACTTAACCCAAAATATCATTCCTCTGTGAGCACTCATGGCTCCAAATATAATACTAATACTTAACCCGAATTAACAGGTAATAAATCATATTCTCAACCTACAATGAGAAAAAGTTATTGAATATGTATCCCCAACCCTGAGAATCATATACTCAGCAACTAATCAGATGCTCCAATGGTCTTTAGTGGGAATAATTTTACACATAAAGCCTGCTTCTATTTGAACGCAAAAGGTGGTTATTGGTGGTGATTAGTGGTGATTGATGGTGATAGCTTGAATAGAAACATGTGATCACCCCCTCTTTTTCACCACCTCCATCACCACCTCCATTACCACCTATAAACCAGGGGTTATTGGTGGTGATTTTAGTGGTGATCTTGAAGAGAAACTGGAGGCGATTATTTTTTAGTGGGTATGATGGTTTGCTTGGATACGCTTGCCTTGTGCATATTTTGGTTAACTTCCGGCATCACCACCTTTTGCTGTGTCACCACCTCTTGGTGCTGAATAGAAACTCAATTTTCTTTTTGTATTGGTGGTGATCACCACCAATAATCGGTTATTGGTGGTGATGGAATAGAAACACGCTGATACAAAATGATCTACAAACCTGGATAGGGCTGAAGATTGTCTCCAAATGCGATCACAACCGACACACCATCGGCATTCTGGGAGCGGAAATCATCCCCTGTTGTCTTGTCCACGCTTCCCACAATGCCTTGCGCATCATTGGTCCAATATAGACGCTTGCTATCCACAGACAGCGAGTCAGGAGGGAGACCTGCATTTAAGTGACGAAGAAAAAACAAAAGGATTGTGGGTCAGGTGAGTTTACTATTTATTACTTATTAATATTCTGTCAGATTTCTTTCAAAATTGCATTAGGAGATCGTTTCAGCACACACGAAAAAGAAAAATCAGCCAACTTTATGATGCCTCTTACAGTCAGCATGCAGGTATCGCTTTCAATGAGTGACCTTGCCGATTTCTAACCCACGCAAAGATCGATTTCAGGATGTCAACCTTGCGCTAAAACTTTACGAGAAGTTTGTTTTCCCTGAATTAATTGAGGTAGGGTTAGCTGGCAGCCACGATGGCGAAGTAGGTGGATTGTTCGTAATTTTCTCTATAATATGATGCCAAATCTGACATATTTGGTCCACAAACAGTGATTTTAGCGCTAATTTTAGAATTTAACAACTTTCATGACTTTGCTTCTTGTAACTATTCACTTGACCGGACTATAATTCGTACGATATTTTAAGAGCAATTTCCGTACTAACGGAATCTTAAGCTTTAATTTCACATCAAAAACATTGATGCCCGACTTCTTTTTTGATAAGAAAAACCGAGTTTGATTTTCACCGATTTTCGGTCAGAAAACGAAACTTACGATTAGGCCTCGCCAACTTGATTTTTAGTTTCCCGTAACACGCCCGCGCTTCATTTTCATGCCCGCGTTTGAATTCATTATTGAAAATTTTGAAAAAAATACAATTTTCCAATGAAAACGTCCGAATTCATGCATTTTGTGTGATGAAATTGTGAAATGTTTATTCATTTTGACCAGAATAGCCTTTCTGTAAAAATGTAAAAAAAATATCATATGACATTGTGCAGAGCAGAAGGACCGATTTCGAACCCCGGACCTCCCGTTCCCAAAGCGAACTCTTTACCATCTGAGCTATCAAGCGAAACTAAATATATCCGTGAGATTTAAACACTTGATCAACATCCCATCGACGCTACGAAATGAATTCAGCTCGAGACAAGATTCGAGGAGCTATATTATAAGCATTCACTTGACCGGACTAAATAATTTTATAAAATTTTAAGTATGTTTCTAGTTACAAAAGACTATGAATATTATGATACGATGGATAAAATTGATGCCTGATTCTTCAAAAGTGACTTTTTTACCGTGGATGTGGCTCAAGTTTTTCTTGAATTCGGGTTTGTGTGATTGCAATAATTTGCACCGAAAATACAACATGTCATGAATTTCACAGATAATGTTAGATAATATTATTTGCATAATATGCCTTTTTATTTTACAGTTTCATGGCAAATGTGTTTGAAATGTGTGATTATAATCATGAAAGAGCTCATTTACATTGTGCTATTACGAGGTCAACTATGACTGCGAAGCCGTATCACTACGGGTGAGTACTTCCGGGTCGCTTTGCTGGGTTAGAAAAGGAACGGCTTTTCGCGTGGCTGCATACTGACTGCTTAAGCGTCTACCTCTTGTTGGTGAGGGGGTTCATCAATGACAATGTATTTCATTCCATAAATATGCAACGTTAAGTCAGGTGTGAAAATTGTGATGAACATTTTTATAGTTCAAGTCCTTGCCAAATACAAAATTGTACCAAATAAAAACGAATTGCACTTGAAAATTGAGGAGCAATTTTGTACCTCAAGGGGAAAAACCCACATGTAAGGTACAAAAAGTTCAACCTGACTCCTTGAGCAAAACCGTGGCTGCGTAATTATTAAGCGACCTCACGGCGCTGATTGGCTACCAGATTTCTGTGAATTTTCAAGCATGCGCGATGAGCTACTCGTAAGTGTGCCTACGTGCGTATAACTATACCATCAAGAGGATATGAGATGTTTGTCTATTGAAAAACTAAAATTACCTGAATCTGTGAGCGTCGCCGCTTCCACTACCCTCTGGCATTCACATCCTTCCAAGTCTGTCGTCCAAATATCACCAGAGCCGTCATCATTAACAAAGTATATCAGACCGTTGTCTGGATTGGACAGGTCAACAACTATGAGGGCTCCAGGCGTGACGTCAGACCCGCAGGTGCATGCTTGACGTCGTCTTCCACCACTGCCAAATAGAGGGCGCTTTTCTTGCCCCGAGAGATCGGAGATCATGATGGTGTATGTCCCTGACTGGGATTGTTCCGTCCAGAAAAGTAAACTGTACAAAGAAAAGGTTTACAAAGATTATATTTTTTTGCTGAGAAAGCGATTTGTAATCCTACAAAAGAAGTAGGGGTAGCTCATAGTATGTGTATTACAGAATATATCTGCATAACTCATACAAAAGGTGTTTGCACTAGACTAAGGCCAAAAAAAAAAAATGGTTATATTGGCGTAACGGGCTGAACAAAAATAGGGTAGGTAGGTAGGTAGGGATTTATTTATTTTTTATTTTTTTTATTATTTTTTTTAGCAGCTGTTTTTGAACAATGTTAACCGAGTTTAAACATTCCCTATTGTTTGTTAGAAGTACCGTCGTATTTCGTTCGAGAAAAAACTTTTTTTTTTTTTTTTTTTCTTTTTTTTTAGGGTCGGTCGGTTGGGTTTTTTTTTTTTTTTCACTGAAAAAAAAAAAAAAGTGTAGGGTCGGGCGTATTTTTAGGGTCGGGCGGGTTACGCCAATATAACCATTTTTTTTTTTTGGCCTAATTTGCAAAAGTTTACTCATAAGTAGAACCACCATTCTAGACTTTCCATTTCTTCACAAACATGACTCAACATAGGGTTTTATATTTCTGGTTATAGCTACAGAGGGAAGCATAATATAAAATTAACAAGTTAGACCCGGTCTAATTGATGCAGTAGTCCTTCTGGAAGGACCATTTTATTCTTTCATATCTTTTGTATGCTCCCTAACAAAGTCCAAAAGTATAAAACTGGGGTCAACTATTTAGGCCAAGTACAACAAAACAACAGTTGATCATATCCGCCCGCATCCTTTTTTCGTGCCGCAATGATTTTTTTTATGATTTTTTTAAATATTTTTTTATAGTAAAACTTTTCGAAAAATTGCATGTAAAACTATTAAATGTTTAAGTTGCTCAAGTAAAACTTTATTAAAATTGTATCTGTACATTAAATAAATGCATACAATGTAAAGAGGCTCAGACTGTAAAATCTTTACTTCAAAAAGCCGGCGGCCATCTTGGAAAAAAATAGTAAATAGTAAATAACAAGCCCCTCCCGCATCCTTTTTTTGAAAAGTCCGGACGATCAACTGTTGTTTTGTTTTACTTGGCCTTAGGCTGATCTAACAAATAAAATGCATCACCTTTTATAAGGTTCATTAATGTAGAATGAGCTCATCAAAGCATAAAAAGGTCCTTTCTGGGAGGGGAGGACCTTTCTTTATATGAAGAGGTATTTTGCAAAAGGGCTATGGTGCATTTTTTCAAAAAATGAGTTTGATATAGAAATGTATAGGGAAAAATCATATGTTTCAAGGAAACAAAGTCATTTTTTTCAAAAAGACCTACATCTCATTGTAAACAGCCATTGAAATTGTTGTTTTGTTGCAAAAGGGCCTGTATCCAGAATTAAATCGGGATACAGGCCCTTTTGCAACAAAACAACAACTTCAATGGCTGTTTACAATGAGATGTAGGTATTTTTGAAAAAAGTGACTTTATTTCCTTGAAACATATGATTGTGACCTATACATTTCAATATCAAACTTATTTATTTGAAATGATTAAAATAAATGATTTTTTGTGTGTGGTATTTTTTCTTTATGTACAAACAGATGGAGTTTTGTTGCAAAAGGGCCTACATCCAAATTTTCAAAAAATGTAAACATGATTTTAAAAAAATTAAAACTAGCACATTTAAAATTTATTTCAATTTCAATTAGTATGTAGTGTACCTCTTTCATAATCCATTCAGTTTTTCAATTGCTCAACTTGAATATTTAGAAACAGTTTTTTCACTTTTTCTCAATAAGAGCCAAAGTGGATGTAGGCCCTTTTGCCAAATACCTCTTCATATAGACCAGGTTTAAGTTGCTTTGTGCATACAGACCCAGGTTTTTAGAGAAACGAGGGCTCTTCTCTATGCCAAATGACATTTTTGCAAAAAGTAAAGTGTTTGTAGAATATTCTATTATATAACACTCACCCCTGAAATGGATCCACCCCTACTGCAATAACCTTTGACCCGTCATCAATGGCCACTACCTTAACCTTCTGCGCAGACTCCTGTGATGTGTCAAATGTATAGATGCCATCTGGTTCAGGCCAGTATAGTTGTCTGGTGACCCAGTTTATAGCGAGACTAGCAGGGCCAAGATCCTCTACAGATGAGATGTCAGCAAGCTGATTGAAATGGAGGAGACAGCGATTATGGTCAGCGTTGCAGCTAGCATATTTTAATTTAAGTAATGGGTTGATACAGGGTGTATCAAAAATAGGGCACTGTTTCATGACGGCTTTACACTTGTCAAAATCAGTGGACTGTGACCAATTCACCTTCAGTGCAAAGCCTAATTAATAATGATATTAATATTCTGAAAATCTGAGATCAATCCAATAAAAAATAAGACCGCTAGTATTTACACGTACAAACCAGGAAATGACATGGTTTACATTTCAATACTTTGCATTCATAAACATTGTAAATCCTATACCAATAACAGTAGCAAAGATTATTTTGGTATTCCACTTATTTCTGGCACACATCATTAATAGCTACATAATCCACAAATTTGATGCATGGATATATCTGTGCAAAGTTAAATAATACTCAGTGTTCTACCAGAGAAAGCCTCAGTAGGAAAGCATGTAGGTAAGTTGTGGTAGGAGAGCACAAATCAGGTCAATAGTGTGTTTATACCAACGAGATAAATATGAATAGAGCGCCCTGCTTGTCTAGAAAATGAAGTCAACAAAACCCAAAAAATAATTTTATGAAACTTCATCGTTTTGCAAAATCAATCGCATAAGTAGGTAAATGCATCTTCCATGCACATATTTTGGGCGAGAATCCCATATCACGATTGACCGAAAAGTGTTTATTTCCAGTTATTTGAGTATTTTGAGTGCCGTCTGCTCGCAAAATTGTATTTAAGTTGCCGTTCTATTTGCAAATCAACTAAATCCCCTAAATTTAGTCGATTCATTCATGAACCGTTGCCGCAATTGGTCGCAAATTTGCAAAACTGGCTTCATGCGACCAAATGCGGCAACGGGGCCCTGAAATAATATTACTGATTTTAGAGAATTATATTGCTGTCTTTTATTTAATACTGATATCTTATGTAGCTTAAACTAAGTAATTAAGATAATCCAAAACAAAAGTTGATGACTATTTCTACATTTCTAATGTATAACTGATTGAATTCACTATGTTTTGAAAGATTTGGCGTTTCATCTGTAATTTTACACGATTTCGAACGTGAGATTTAGGATTGCATTGTAAATGGGCTGGCAATGGCCCTAGCTACAGTCATCGCTCTACCTATATCTATCTCGTTGGTTTATACCAATCATAGACTAAGAAGGGAATTTAAAACCATTTATAGACCGGTGAAATTTGACTTGTAAGTCAACTTCAATTTCTGCCATAAGCATGATAAGAAGTAGAATTTCCCTTTTAGCCTATTTTAGGGAGACTCAAGAAGTTTTTGATTTGATTTTTTTGAATTTTGGGAGTGCTGTAATGATTGATCTATTAATCAAATGCATATAGAAGTATACATTTTGGAAAGGAAATGGATCAGAGAATCCAAAGTTGGCATCAATTTTGACCAAAATTTTTTTTTAAAAATTGTTGTGAAAATTACAAAATTCACTTTTTTTACCCAATTATTTTTGAACAAAGATAATTTTGAGTAAAAAATGCGCAAATCGCTTGATTATGATGTGAATACACTAACTTAGGGAAGAATTTCTCATTTTTTAACTTAATCTAATATTTTTTAAATGTTGACCAAAAAGTGAGAAAAAAAATTGAAACTTATTTGTGGGCACTTTTTAGTCTATCACACATAAATATTGTTTGAGTTTCAATAATCTATCTATCACTTCAATGTTGGTTGGTTTGATTGTTTTTATTTGATACCTTTAGTGCCTGTATTTAGTATAATTCTGATCGCAGTGGTGGGAATTTCAATTTGACAGGAGATTAGGATTAGTGTAAAGTTTCCAAAGTTAAAATGTAACAGCTTTTGACCATACAAACACTTCAGTGGTATAAACACACAGAAAGTGGCGCCATATTAGCACTAATATAAGTCTATGGTTTAATGTAGAAATATGCATAACGGGCACACTTTAGGCCTAAATACTCCCAAATGAAAGTGACATAGATTCAAAACTTACTCAAATGCATCCACATTGATTGGGGAGGGGGGAATCCACACACTTATCAAACTGCGTGATACATTTCACGGACATAAATTATGCTAATGAGCTAATTCGTGAAGGGCGCCGCTCATTAAATGACGTCACTCGTATCATCTGGGTTTTCCCGATGTCTGCGGAAAATTCCAAATCGATTTACTGGTAAATTGACTTCGTACATTGTTCTGCTGTCCAGAAGATTTTGCTAGCCAATGATTGCCCTCGTGTCAGTTTTTCTGTATTGGCGCGAATCGATATATCAACATACTTTTTACCGGATCAAAATTGGTCAAGCCAGTCGAGAGTAACAGAATTGTCAAAAAATCTTCTTCCGATATTTTCGGAACGCCAAATTTGTAAGTTTGAAATTCTAGGTCAAGTAAAATGATGTGCTTATTTGTTTTCTGTGAGCTTTTGTGAATTTTTTTCCGAATTGGTGTATTTTTTTATTGAAAATAGACAGTTCAAATTAAACGTTGGTTCCAAATTCAACAGACAGCACATGTATTTAGGTACACAGCAACAGCAATATTCAGGCCCCGGATTCAGGCACCATTTGAGAAAACACGGTGCCCGGCTATGCAAGGGAGTGTACGGGCATGTAGCGGGGGTGAACATGTACACAAAAATTGCATCGGCGCATGCTCCTGTCGCGATCGAAATCCAACACACAAGCAATGGGCGAGTTTTATAAGTGCCACATTGATTGGGGAGGGGGGGGGGGGGGAGAGGGAGTAGTGATGCATTAACCACTGATTAATGCCAATCAATTTACCTCTTGAATATCATCCTCATATAAAGGACTGGTCTTGAGTTCACTATCCTCCGAGTCCAGCCAATAGAGTCGCTCATCTTCAGCTGTGTATACCATGGCGATGGCGCTCACATCAGCCCCGCCTAGTAACGGCGTGGATTCCTGCGTGTCAACATCCATCTGTGAAGCGCCACCTGGTGATAAAGTGAGCAGTGTCGGTGGGGGACTGGCTCCTGTAATGAAAATTAAGAATATGATTAATGTGTCATCTGCATCACAAACATTAATTGCATACGGATCTATTTGACACATTGTTCTGATTTGGCTTACTTAATGCTTAAAGGAAGGGTCCCGCAAGCACAACATTGAGCATTATTTGTTAGACAAATAATTATCGAGCCGAAATTACGTAATTATATAGAACAAAACACCATACTAGTCACAAAAATGAATAAAAACTGCCATCACTCAACATGAAAATGTTTAAAATTTGCGGCGATCGAAAGACCTGGTATCGATGACGTCATGGGTATCGGTACTCAAATTTGCACATGTGCATTGTATAATTATGACATCATCGACACTGGGACTTTCGATCGCCGCAAATTTTAAAAAGTGCATGTTGAGAGATTGCGGTTTTTATTTGTTTTTGTCATAAGTGTGGTGTTTTGTTCAATATAATTACAAAAGTTGGGCTCGATAGTTATATTTCTAACATATGATGCACACTTTTATGCTTGCGGGACACCACCTTTAATCAATTTTCCACATTAATGAAGAAACAGCACAGGGAGAATGTAATTAATTGAGAAATGTAGTTTAATCATTTCAAAATTGGTGAGATCTATTTGTTTTTTATCTCTTTGCGCACAAAAGTAATCCAAGCGTACCCGCGCCATTATGGCCACAAACTCACTGCGTGAAAATTTGGATAAATTTGGTGTCATTTTAAAGCTTAGAAGATGCTCTGAGAACACACATAAAAAACTCAAAATTGACTACACCTGTAAAAGTCCCCCCTTATGATGTGCTGCATCACATGTGATGCGATCTGTGAAAACCCGCCACATGGTGGGATTTTTCATATTGGAGATATTTATATCATAAGAAAGCTAAAACTGTGCTGATTATAGAACTGTTTCAATCATTTTTCTACGATCACTACAAAAAAAAGTTATGAGTGAATGATGATTGTGATGTCATAAAAAGCTACAAAGCAAGAAATCATGAACACAGGCCAAAAAAAGATACATACTTATTCAATAGAATAACATTATAAGGTTAATAATAAAAGTGACTTAAGTAAGTTTTTGAAGGTGAAATTTCACGAAAGATGATGACACAAAGTATTGGAAATTAATTTTCTTTAAAAAAATCTATAAAAAAAAGAATCTAAAAAAAAAAAATATATATTTTATCCATAATCCCTAGTTCACATTATTGCAACATCCGACGGGTTTTCACAGATCGCATCACATATGTGATGCGATCTGTGAAAACCCGCCACATGGTGGCATTTTTCATATTGGAGATATTTATATCATAAGAAAGCTAAAACTGTGCTGATTACAGAACTGTTTCGATCATTTTTCTACGATCACTACAAAAAAAGTTATGAGTGAATGATGATTGTGATGTCATCAAAAGCTACAAAACAAGAAATCATGAAAACAGGCCAAAAAAGATACATAATTCAATAGAATAACATTACAAGGTTAATAATAAAAGTAAGTTTTTCAAGGTGAAATTTTATAAAAGATGATGATACAAAGTATTGGAAACTAATTTTCTTTAAAAAAATCTATAAAAAAAAAAGGTTTTTCATTTTTTTATTTTTTTATTTTTTTATTTATTTTTAAATTACCCATAATCCCTAGTTCACATTTTGCGACATCCGACGGGTTTTCACAGATCGCATCACATGTGATGTGAACAAGCAACATGAGTCTGAAGTCGATCATATCAATTTTTTAATTTTCTACTTGGTTGCATTGGTCAGTTGTAATGCTACGTTTTGCAGAAATCCCCATTAAAAATGATCACTAATTCCTAATATGTTCACAATTGAAGTGTTTATAAAACAATTGAAAACAAAATAATTTTGTTTTTTTGGTGAAACTTTTTGTTGAAGGGATTTGTTCAACAGAACGTTTCATCAAAACTTCAATCTACAATCCTGATGAACTTATTCAAAGAAAAATGAAATTTGTTTCTTTGTATGGATATATTATTTCAAGATCAATATTTGAGACTTCCGACTCATTTCACTTCAATAATAGATCTCACCTTCTGTAGATTCCTGTAGTAGATCAGTAGCTGGACCACTTCCCACAGATGTATAACCCTCAACCTATATATGAATAATAAAAAATAAACCAAAAATTAAGACAAGTTCACATATATATAAGATAGTAAATACCGTATTCTCCCTATAAGGTTTATCGCAAATGGGTAAACATCAATTGATTATCCTTTTCTGATGCATCGTGGGATAGAAAAGTGTACACATTTTTACCAAATTTGAACACTTTTCTATCCCGCAATGCATCAGAAAAGGATAATCAATTGATTTTCCATTGATATTTACCTATTTGCGATAAACCTTATTTTTATTAGGGAGAATACGGTATACAAATATTGAATGCCGGAGAGTGTGATAGTAAAAACTATATCACGAGGTCAAATTTGGATTTTTCCATTACACGAGGCGCAGCCGAGTGTGATGGAACAATCAAAATTGGACAGAGTGATACAGTTTTACTATTGCACGAGCAAAAGGCATTCAATATTTGTTTTATATAATGATATCACAAATTTAATACCTAGCCATAATGATAGTAAAAACTATCACATGGCTGAAATCAGGCCTATCATTATATAATATTTACTATTACCACAGCAAGCGCTTTTCCACAGCGCTTGCTGTAGTAATTTGTAATACTCAGCTTTAGAGGTTAGAAAACATCATCATAATAAACCTTTTCACACAAACCTGTATATCAATCTTTGGATGATCGATTGTCTTGTCCTAGGAGCAATAAAATTAACTATGACAATCGATCGATGAAACTATGACAATCGATCGATGAAAATGGACCACTTCTCATGTATAAAAAATGACCAATGATTGATAAAATGTGACCGTCCACAATGAATTCAGTGTAAAGTCACCATTTTTCAAAATGGAAATTTTGCTTTAGTTAAAATCTACTTCAAATAAGCTTTAAAATGATATGAAATGTAGTTATTGTTTAGTAAATGAACACTTAAATAATCAAAAAATCCTCTTGAAAATCCTTTGTTTTTTATTGAATTTTCTTGAGTTTATTATATTAAACCATATCTCTGAAAGGCCTTGGCAACTTCACACTGGGTTTGTGGTGGATGGTCACAAATGTTTGCATTTGTTTAAAACATTTGTTTAGAACGACTGAATTAGACTCTGATTAGCAGGTATTGATCATAACCTTGGTGTGAAAAGGCGTAATGATTCCATGACTCACCTTGAAGAAGTAAGCAGCATCTGCCATCAATGATTCCACAGTATACTGTGTAGCCTCCGGTCCAGTCTCTATCACCTGCAGATCATCAGCAGACATACCCCAGTAGACTTTGTAACCGAGTAAGATACCGTTAGTCTCCACCACAGTCTCCCATCTCACGTCGGCTTGGTATGTAGAGTCACCGCTGTAGATGTCCTTGTCTTCCAGAATGTAGACTCTGGGGTTGAGTGGTGCACTGGGTACTGGGTAAAGGGAAATATGAAAGGTTTGAAAACTGTGACAGAGGCTAGCTATCACTTAGAAATCACAATCTATACTCAATGTCCTCTCAAGTGGAGGAAGGGGATGAGACATCAGCATGCGATAATCAATCACATAATAACCATTATCGATTATGACAGCATTATAATACAGTGTGCTGCATAACACCAAACGGGGTCAAAGATAAAATGTATGGCTACTTTCCGTGTGGCTACACCTCTTTTCTCAGGGATGTATAAATATTGTCTTCATCAGGAGCATAAGGAGTCTTTGTATTGGATATTACAACTAGATATAGTCAGCGTCAACCCATAATGCTATGGAAATAATTCCACATGTGCGTGTGGGGGGTGTACTTATACACCTAGCACATAAAGACCCTGACCAGGTGCTTTGAGGTTGGCTAATTCAAAATATATAATCGGTACCAAAAATCTGAGATATACATTAAATGAGCAAATTTCTTCTCCGCAGTTTGATACCTCATTCAACAAAATCGAATGGATACTTTTAAAGTTATGGCGATTTCAATGACCGCGCATAATAACAGCAAAGTTGCACTAGGTATTCATTGAATTGTATGTGATTACTGTCATTACTGTCACACAAATTAATGATTTCCTATACCTAGTGCAACTTTGGTGTTGTTATGCGCGGTCATTGAAATCGCCATAACTTTAAAAGTAGCCATTCGATTTTGTTGAATGCGGTATCAAACTGCGGAGAAGAAATTTGTTCATTTAATGTATATCTCAGATTTTTGGTACCGATTATATATTTTGAATTAGCCAACCTTAAAGCACCTGGTCAGGGACTTTATGTGCTAGGTGTACATGCCTAACCTGGAAGTGTGTACCGGACGCTTTCATAAAATGACCACGAGTCCTGATTGGTCAATCCTGAAATCGTCACACGGATGCATGCATAATTGTAAGCGCATGTCATGCATCTAGATACAGCTCCATGAATAACAACAAAACATGCTCGCGTGAAATAGCTTGCATTTCATCCATAGCATTAATGACAGTGACTACAGTGAATAAGAGTGCAGCATTTCCTCAAGTAAAATCATGGGGCCAACAATCTGTGTGTACCGTGTCTTCTATACTTTGTCATTTCCTCATAGTTGAGTGTAAATTGCTTAATTCAGTGCTCCCTCTTCAATCATAATTCTGATAAATAATACAAAATAAATAAATCCTTCTGTTGCTGTGTGCTGGCAGTGTATTAGGTTGTTATTAACTCTGTTCTGAGTGGTTATCTTTTTGTGCTGTTAAACAAATTCTTACCTGATTCTGGCGACCTCATCTGTACCGTAATAGATTCGGCATAGGCCCAGTAGGTGTAGGACATCAATGATATCTGAAGCTCGGTGTACGGTGGAAGTGTAGTTATACTGTAACTTGGTTCCTGGAAGAGAGTTTGGGTTTTTAAACAAAATTGAATTACATATCCCAATATCATGTGGATAAATGGTTCAGGTTGAGTCAGAAAGAACGGGCATTTATCCACAAAGGTGTCACAAAAAATGTATGCAGGCATATTCTAAACCCATAGTAAGCAATATATAGACCTATAATTTGGCTCTCATTCAAAAGACTTCTTTAAAAAATGGATCATTTCATTATCATGTTACACTAATTCTAGTAAAGCCCCAAACTTTGAAGTCAATCCATGGGATGGTCGAATTATCACGCCATTCCTTAATGAGGTTCGCTTTCTGAATGAGCTGAAATGCCTTTTTTTTCACTTGTTCCCCCTTGAATCCAGGTTTTATTACTCATAAAACCACAGTTCTATTAATTTCTGGTCATTTTAAGATTTTATATCCATTATTCCTGTGCATTTTCATGTTTTTCTCTAGTTTCATTGGTTGGTATCTCTGATCAGCCACCCAACAATACTGTGTGTTATTGCTATTCTGTGGATTGGCTTAAAATACCGGGTTCTACTGAAATTGTTATAAATTTTGACGCAATGTTCGAATTCAAAAATTATTTTTTTGAATGAAAGCAAATTTGTGGTCTATTAAGCGCTATCATTATATATGAATATGCAGGCCTGGAATTTCAGTAGCGGTTTCTCTAAAAAAAGTGCCTGTTCTTTCTGACTCACCCAGTATATGTTGACTGTTGAGAATTGATACGCCGCACATCAATCACAATGATATAGACATCAGTCTTTTGTTTGACAGGCAATTGGTGTCCACACCGGCAGGGAAGCTTTTGTTTACCAGGCTACTGTGACGTTACAGGTGACTCATCATTTTGATGCAACTAGTCACATTATGAAAAGTAAGGACATTCTCCAACAGGGACATTCTCCAACAGGGACTCGAACAACAGGCGGGCATCCTAATGACTTGACCAACACATCCCATTGTTACTTACAGATAAGATATCAGAGAAGATCATTCCATTGGAGGCCACCACATTAATCTCATACAACACACTACCATGGGTAACCTCCGTACTAGGTGTCCATGTAATGACAAAATCATCCCATGTACCAGAGACTGACACAGAGGCTGATGGTATGTTAGACGGGACTACGTTGGGAGGGGCGGTGAAACCATCTAGAGTGGGAGAACAAAATGAACAATGTATGTGTTTTAAAAAGAGAATCATGCAGGATTGATATTCTTTAGCAAATATTTTCATATAATATGTGACCCAAGAGTAAATGAGGCACAATGAGGGAAATATGTATATCAAGTTATTGATATCATGATAATGTGTAATAATTTAAAGGTGTATGTTCCGATCACTTTTTTAGGCTATGATTTTTTTCACATCCAGATATTTTGATATCAGAAGCATCCCCATATTTTTCTCATTATGTCTGTAAAATCTTAGGGGCCAGAAATGTTCTATTTAGATATTATAGGCTAAAATGTGGTGAATTACTGCCAAACCACCAACCAGTCTGTGTACTACTCAATGGGCAAATGTATCATGACCTTGTGCTTCAAAAAATAGAACCATTGGAGTTATGCAACTCAAACGTTGGAATGTGACAATTTTAAGGATGACTTTTCATGTAAAATGGAAAACATCAAGTTGAAAATCGGGCCAGCAATCGGAACATCTACCTTTAACCCTTACAGCCCCACACCCCATGAAATCCCATTTCCCAGCCTGTCGGTTCCACCGGGCGCTGAGGTTTTTGGGTGAAATAATGGGCCCGGGCTACATAGCTGGGCGAATACACTCGCCCAGCATAGCTCCCCCGCGGCTCAGTTGGTAGAGCGTTCGACTTGTAACCGAGAGGTCGTGGGTTCAAACCCCGGGCGTGGCACCTCTTGTTGTGTGTTTTTTTTGTTGCTTGAAACAAATTTCGTTGGAAAATCCACCGGGAGTGTTAGGGTTATTGAACAATTTGTTTTCTTCTTTTTAATTTTCACTTTTTTTCTCTAATATTACCTGGATTAACCCTTACAGCCCCACACCCCATGAAATCCCATTTCCCAGCCTGTCGGTTCCACCGGGCGCTGAGGTTTTTGGGTGAAATAATGGGCCCGGGCTACATAGCTGGGCGAACACACTCGCCCAGCATAGCTCCCCCCCCCCCCCCCCCCCCCCCCCCCGCGGCTCAGTTGGTAGAGCATTCGACTTGTAACCGAGAGGTCGTGGGTTCAAACCCTGGGGCGTAGCACCTCTTGTTGTGTGTGGTTTTTTTGCTTGAAAAAAATTTGTTGGAAAATCCACCGGGAGTGTTAGGGTTATGGGACATTTTGGTACAAAAATCAATGTTATGTCACATTCCTAACCAAAGTTACGGATTATTGAATATCACTTTGTCTCAAAACATCAAATACAAATTGTAAGTTATGAAGATTTAAAGTTTTGGTTTTCTTAACAAATCAATGGAGTAAATGAATAAAATACCTCTAAATGTAGTTTAACTCTTGATTTTCATGAATTTCAATCTGTTGTTGGATATAAGATGTACAAAAGATCAGAAATAAGACTTTTTATGAATTTGTCTTATTATGACCTTGTCCGACATTTTTGCTCTTAAATCAAATTAGATACTGCCACATTGTGCCTCATTTACTCATGTTGGGTCACATATAGTTAGGCCAAAAAGGTACAGGACCGCAGGTTGAGGTTTCAAAGTTGGTTGGTTTAATGAATAGACCTTCCAACAGACTATTCTTCTGTATCTCTGGTATACTTCCTAGCAAATGCCAAAAGTAAACTTGAAATCACCTAATTAGATGAGTAAGCACTTACATGTATTGCCTGTTATAGGGTTTATTAATAATCTGTGACGAGCTTATCAAAGCATAATAGGATCCTTTCTTGGCATACTATTATTCTTTTAAACCAGATCGAAATAAATTGTTTTGTTCACACAGACCTTATAAGTTCTTGCCCCGGATCCAATATATTCATAGATTCAACCAACATGCCTGTTCTTCAAACAAAAATCATGTTTTAGATATAGTCTCTAGCTAGTATTTGTATTTCTTGAAGGTTTCTGGATCACATTTTTATCATTTACATTCATTGACTATATTGATAAGGCCAGCCCTCAAAATGGGGGGGGGGGGGGGGGGGGTTAAAAATATATGCCCTGTACTTGATGATAGCTATTGTGCACACAGCAATGTGTACATATGCCAACCCAGTCTCCTTGAGAATAACAATCAGTGTCTATCAGACTGAAACCACATCTATATTTAGTCATTTTGTTCAAGAAGAGAATAATGCAATGTGCATATCCCACTCATTAATGGTGAGTAATCAGTCAATAAGAATAAGAAAGACTAGTCGGATTTTATAATTGAACGAACACATTGAAGCAGCGTATTGCGTACATGTTGCAATCGCGCACAACCATAAGCGTGATAATTTTAGGCGCGATCATCCTTGTACTGCCTGCGTGTTGTTCGTTCAATTATTAATTGGACTATAGCTTGCTTGACATGTATACAGCAGCTATATAGCTGAAACATGGCAATGTACATAAACTCAATGAAAATACCCTTACCAGGCAAAGGCTGCTGTGTAGCTTGTACAATACTCAGAGCATGGGCAGCTTCATCCTTCAACAGTGTTGCCAGATTGTTTCCTTCCATGTCACTGATGAAAATGGTATTGGTATCGTCGATCCAAAACAGTTTCTGACTGTAGTGATGTAACGCTGGTTTCCTATTGAGCATAGAACAATACTGAGTTAATAAAATAAGACAATACCGAAATAATTAAAACTCAGAGCTTGAAATGTTGGCAACGTTTTATTTGGTGACCTGTTTTAAAGTACAAATCACCATTCCTTTCATGATTTTAGCTTAATGATAGTGTTAATTAGGTAGTTAGCTGTGAGCAATTTGTGTTTTTCATAGTCCACTTTGTGTACAACTCCAAATTGCTAACCTGCGACTGGCTAACAGCATTATTTTGCCCATTTGTTCACCTGCTGGTCACATTTGGGTTCTAGTTTAAATTACACTGCAAACAATCAAATTGCATTTTGTACTATTTCCTGTAATATGTATACGTATGTGACAGTAGCACACAGATACAGACAGTCAAATCAACAGGCAGTTGAAGTAAAGGTCTTTGTTTGAGAAGCATTTGTTTAAATGAAGTGACGTTAGACCATGCATAACAAGAAATATTCATGCCTTTTTATTCATTTAATCAAGCTCTTATTACTTCAAACACCAGTGAAAAATATACATTTTGCATACTTTAGGATACAAACATTTTAAGTATTATTTGATTTAAGCCTTGGTATCAGGCTCATACATGCAGTGCTCACATTATCTCAAAAAGTGAAATGTATGCAATATAATGGTTTCACTGCAATCCTCACACACCAAGATTTCATTATATTTTACAAACCAAAGAAGCAAGCAGTTCAGAGTCTGCACTCCCTTCACCAAACACCCAATCTGGAGATACACTAAAAGACAGCGTTAAGAGGGGACAGTGTCAGAGCAAAATTAATACAGAATTATATGAGAGAGCAGATTTATCTGAAATCCAAGGAAGCATCATTAACACTTTCCACGCGGCTATATTTTTACCATACACAAAACAGATTTTTCAGAAACCTTTCTCAATTTTCAACGTCTATCTCAAGGATTACTGACCCAAAACTAGGCATGTTTGTACTTATGTCAATGCATTTCTCATGGTGGTTCTAAATATGGTAATGAAATGCAATAATTTTGAATTTTTTTAAACATTTTCTGAAATTTTTGAATGTCGTCTGCAGCCGCCTGCCGCGTGGAAAGTGTTAAGGCCAAAAGAAAATAATGTTTGGTTGCCCTCCAGAGAGAAACAAATTGTGGGTCGGTCGGTAGGTAGGTTTTTTTTTCCCCCTATACCGGGCTTCGACAAAAAGTGCAATTTATACATGGAATGTATAAACGCAATATTTTTGACTTACATTTGATAAATTGGACTTCAAAACATTTCATAGAATTTATTTCTACATCTTTGGGACAAAATATGTCCAAAATTATGATTATTAAGTTTAAAAATATTTTTAAACAAATAAACAAAACAAATGCGACCTGGTTTTTTCGTGTTTTTTAGGTCGGTCGCGGAGGGCAACAAAACTTTTTGTTGTTGGCCTAATGACTCCAAAATGATGGAAAACCAATTTAATGGTTTGGCTAATTGTTTGTTTTTCACAATGCTTCTATAGTTTGATCAGTTCCAAATTGGTGAAGCGCCATTACAGCAGCGAATGAATAGATGGGGTGACAGTAATGTTTATAAACAAAAGCAACGGTCGAAGGGACTGGACTGTCGATACATGGTTGAGCGAACAGCATATGACCACAACACTGTCCACTATGCTGTATTGCCCCTTATACTGCATTGGCGTGAGTTTTAAAAGCATGGGTCCTAAACAAAACAGGATGCTCACACATACTGCCGGGCAAAAAACAATGGCAACTGCCAGGCAAGTGTTTGGTATGACATCACATTTCACCCCATTTATACAGAAGAATGTGGGCGTTCATGAAGGCAACAAGCACACTCTGCATCATATGTGTGATGCGTGCGTGTAGCCATAATCGAGCAAGTATGCTTGGGTTACTTTTGTGCGCAGAGATACAAAACAACAAATATTTCTCGCCAATTTGATACTGATTAAACTATAGCTGCCGTATGTAGGTCTGGCTATGACCATATTTTTTTACTTGTTTTCATTTTTTTAGGGGGAGGGGGGTGGGGTTGAGGGGGGGGTGGTGACCCTGCAATACATTACAGGTATTTTCAATACTTACTCTGTTATAGAATCAACAGTTCCAACTTCTTCAACTGTAGAGATAGGGTTGTTACTAAAAGCATGCAAAATAAATCAAAATCAACAAAAATCAAAATCTGCCACGTCGTCAAAATGCATTATAAAACAAACAAAATATACAAAATCATAAAAACCAGCAAAATGAATGCAGTGAGCAAATAATAACAATGAGTAAAATTCATGAAGAATAAAAGTAAGAAGAAAAAGAAAAGAATCCTTGTTAATACATGGCTTTAAGAGTATGTTTGTTACAATACAATTTTTGATAGAGATTCACTATATTTGAAGTAGTTGTCATAAGGTATCAAGGAAAATGGAGTTTCGGGTCAATTTCAAATCCTTATGACAGAGTCGCCATCATTTGCAAATGCATTGTAAAGGTTTTTGTAACAACTTGAAAATATTGAGGAGACACCCAAATTTGAAGACCGGTGTGTCAGGACATGGACATTGATAAAGTAGGTGAGACATTTCACAACAGGCTGACTATTAAAATGGACAATCAGTATTGTAATTGTTCAAGATAGACATTGCGTTAAAGCCGTGTGGATTTTTTGAGTTTTTCTGTCATCTTCTGTTTTGCAGATTTTGTGATCCATTTCACATTTCATTCATCAGCCTACACACTGAACTGAAGATACAACACAAGCAAACTTACAGCTGGTTTACCATGCATATGTTTTGGTAATTACAAATATGAAGGTCATTCTAAAGACTCATTGCAAATCATAATAACCTCTTGCAAAATTTCAATGAAGTAAAAATAAATATCTTGCTTTTGCTTTTACGACCATGCAAACTGAGAACTAATAAATACACACTTTGCCATGCATACGCACCTATATCCAGCCATCCCCGCCTTGTAGAGCGACAATTGCTGTACACCATCAACAAACGACAGCAGAAACCAATAAACCACACCCTCGTCCAGGTCAAGGGTCAAGCCAGCAATCCTCTCACCAGAGAAGTCCGCGATTCGCAAGTATTCTATGTATTCTTGACCGTTAAGTCTGGCGCACTCTATGGACTGCGCCGTGGTCCAGTACATGTAGGCGTTGACTGCGTCTATGGCTAGGTCTTGAGCATCAGAGAGGTAGGCTTTCTCGGCAGATGCTTGGTCGTCTGTCAGGCTCTGTCTGAAAATCTGTGAATGAATATATGTTTACAGGATAATATGGGGTCATTCCGTGTCAAATCACCTAAAAAAAACTTTTCAAATTTGCTCATATGTGACGCGATCAAGAGGAACGAGTCGGATGTCGGGGAATCCCAAATTGAGATATGGCCAATTCAAAATGGCGGCTTCATAAATTTTGATGGAAATTCATGTATACAATTTGACATGACTTTGGAACAAAACGTCGTATCGACATGGGGTTTTCAGTTTCTGAAAGCTCTAGGTGTCTTCTTTAAAACTGTATTTTCGACCAGGGTCGACATCCAACTCATTCCTCTTGATCACGTCACATATGGTTCATAGGGTGCTTTTTTCTCAACAAGCTCAAATTTAAGCTCCATCCGCATAACGGCAATGTTCAAATGACCATAAATCAGTAACCACTGGGTCAAATTGGTTGATATTGGCGTTTTATTTTTTATGTACGTATATGTTGAAGTTTGATAACCTTTTGACCTTGAATTTGACCTTGTGGATCACATGATTTGGAGATGACCTTGGGTGAAATTATACCCTACATATTTTCTACACAATATCAAAGAATTAGAGATACAATATTTTTGTTTTTCTTTCCAGTTCTTCCTAAAGTTGGACAGCCATAAGTTCACTCCTACGGACGACATAAAAAACCCACGATCAACAATGCTAGACTCCCAACTAATCTACAGCAAACAATGCTACATTATATCTCATTCTGTTTCCAGACACCCTGGCAGACCCCATGCCAACCACCTATGGCCAATGAAATAACATTTACCTTATGCTGTTTCAAGTCACCCCAGTACAGAACCCCTCCCAGCCAATCCACGGCCAATGAAGCAACATTTTGCGGGTTGGGGAGTTGGGTGACCTGGGAGGGGTCAGCTAGATCCACATGATAGATGTTGCCAGTGTTGTCCACCCACAAAACAGTGTTGCCATACCAGTCAAGATCTGCATGGAAATACAATTTGTATGGATGAAAAAAAGAGATTTGCATGGAATGGAAGAATGGATCAATCAAGCCTACTATAGTTTAGTCACTTCCAAATTGGAGAGAAATATTCGGTTTTTTATCTCTCCACGCACATAAGTAATTCATGCGTATGCGTGCAATTATGGAAAAACACACACCATTCTGATCGCACGCACACGTCACGCATATGATGCAGTTCTCTTCTTGCCATCATGTGCACCGGCATCCTTCTGTAAACATTCGCTGCTGTAAGGCGGCTAGTTAACTGTCCTGATAGTTTTGACTGAATATTAAGTAAGGTTTCTGATGTTATACACTATCATGTTTTAATACAGAGTGAAAGGTTGGCTCAAAGTTATAAGTTACTGTATAATTACTCTCATAACTGAGTTGCTTGATGGTAAAACATCAATTACATCTATAGTTTGATCTGTTCCAAATCGGCGGGGTTGGGAACATTGGGATAGCAAGTTTTAGGGCAATATCCTGCAAATCCACATTATTTTGATCACACTTATTATAGAGCCCTTGGCTTTTTACAAATAGAGGAAAGCGCGAGGAAAAGAGCGAGGAAAGAGCATTTCTTATTAATCCTAGCTTTCCTTGGTCATAAAATGTCAAAATCAATATAGGTAACCATACAAGTTGCACATTATATCCTTCTCTAAAATTGTTAAAACCAGCCATTTCAAGTGGGTAGTTGTATGTTACAATAAGGCACTAACAATACAGACATCTAATTTGCATCACTGCACATCTCATAAAATCTGGCTCTTATCAGTGCAGAGTTAATCACCGATCCTTTTCAACTCCTTTTTAACAATAAAAAGAAGGAACAAGATTTCCCATGTTTTTCTCTATTTGTAAAATGGCAAGGCCCCTAAGAAGTATTATAAGACTTGTGAAAGACTACCATCATTTATACTGAATGAGGTTTCTTTCTTCTATTGATTATTTTTTGAGAAATGAAAAGCAAACACCGCTTCCCTAAAAATGTATCAATTTTAAGTTTAAGGGTAACTGCAGAAAACTTCATTATTTGTAGCCATTGTGGCTATTAAAACCACAGAGATTGGCAATACTAAAACTGCATTACCTTTGAAAGCTAATTGGTCAGGCATCAGCAGTGTTTCTAGATTGTTTCCATCCAAGTCTACTTTCATGATGGCAGAATCTCCGGCAAACATCACATATGGTGCTACGTCCACTGATAAGGAATAGCAAAGTATTTAGTTAGGTGACGAAAAAAAGAAACCCTGTCTCTACGGGAAAACGGACGTCTCAGGATAGGTAGGTTGGTAGGTTGGATGTTTTTGCTTTTTAACTTTTTCTCCTGACCGTAATAATAAAACAAATCTGTAAAAATCTTACTGTATTTTGACAAGCCAAAATAAGAATGGGTAGGTCAGAATAGGGTTTCTTTTTATCATCAACTTTAGCTACAGCAACGGAGGAAAACCACACTACCTGATCTACATGCCCACACAACTGACCCAGATTTAAAACATGTGAAAATTATTTTTGTTCACTTTTCTCCTGAATTTTAGTTTCTGAAATGCCTGATAGGGGAAAGCATATTGGCTCTTAATTGTCAAGTGTAGTTGGTAACTACCATCCCATGGTCTGGGTTCAACATAGTGTGATTGGTTACACTGGAAATGTGTCGCATCTTTAAAGCATAGCAATCAATTACTTGGCCTTTTGGTAATTTAATACAACCAAAATAACTTCAAATAAAGTGTGATATTTTAAAGCAACATTGATATTCACAACCAAACAATTTGAAGGAGAATAACCCTGTGCTTATATCTTTATACAACTAAAAGTTTTTAAAAAAATGATGTAACAGAAACATAATAGATTATCTGATAAGTAAACTACCACTACACATTAACCCAAAGCCCTGAGTGCCACAAAATACTACTCTACTAGGGGCTGGTAAGCGCGTGCCAGTGCCCCCAGGCAATCAGATGCGCAGAAAATTCGTTAAGATTTTGCAAGCTGCCTCCTTAGCTCAGTTGTATAGCCGCTGGAATGCCACGCATAAAGCCCGGGATCGATCCCAAATTTTCTCCACTAGTAGTTCTGGGGTTGGGGTTCTAATGGGTAATATCACAAGGTGATGGCAAAAAAATATTAAAAAGGTATAAATCCTCCCTCTGTACCCCCTCATCTTACCGCTTTTTAACGTGGTTCCATCAAATGCATCTGACGACGGCCCCTCTCCTCCAGTGGAAAACGCCCTCACTGTGACGCTGTACTGCGTACTTGGATCTAAGCCCATCACTGATACGTCTTTTCCTGTCTCTGCATCTATATTATCTACAATCAGCATGTCGTCGCTCTCCGGGTTTGCTAGTTCTATTCGGTATAACCATTCCTGCCATGCCCCTTTGCCTAAAAAAACCAAGGTTGAATAACTATTGCTTTATGATCTGTATTAGGTCACATGTGGCTGGGGATGCGGTATAACCATTCCTGCCATGCCCCTTCACCTAAAAATACAAGGTTGAATAACTATTGCTTTATGATCTGTATTAGGTCACATGTGGCTGGGGATGCGGTATAACCATTCCTGCCATGCCCCTTCGCCTAAAAATACAAGGTTGAATAACTATTGCTTTATGATCTGTATTGGGTCACATGTGGCTGGGGATGCGGTATAACCATTCCTGCCATGCCCCTTCGCCTAAAAATACAAGGTTGAATAACTATTGCTTTATGATCTGTATTAGGTCACATGTGGCTGGGGATGCGGTATAACCATTCCTGCCATGCCCCTTCGCCTAAAAATACAAGGTTGAATAACTATTGCTTTATGATCTGTATTAGGTCACATGTGGCTGGGGATGCGGTATAACCATTCCTGCCATGCCCCTTCACCTAAAATACAAGGTTGAATAACTATTGCTTTATGATCTGTATTGGGTCACATGTGGCTGGGGATGCGGTGTAACCATTCCTGCCATGCCCCTTCGCCTAAAAATACAAGGTTGAATAACTATTGCTTTATGATCTGTATTGGGTCACATGTGGGTGGGGATGCTGTATAACCATTCCTGCCATGCCCCTTCGCCTAAAAATACAAGGTTGAATAACTATTGCTTTATGATCTGTATTGGGTCACATGTGGCTGGGGATTCGGTATAACCATTCCTGCCATGCCCCTTCGCCTAAAAACAAAAACAAGGTTGAATAACTATTACTTATGATCTGTATTGGTCACATGTGGGTGGGGATGCGGTATATAACCATTCCTGCCATGCCCCTTCACCTAAAAATACAAGGTTGAATAACTATTGCTTTATGATCTGTATTAGGTCACATGTGGCTGGGGATGCGGTATAACCATTCCTGCCATGCCCCTTCACCTAAAAATACAAGGTTGAATAACTATTGCTTCATGATCTGTATTGGGTCACATGTGGCTGGGGATGCAGTATAACCATTCCTGCCATGCCCCTTCGCCTGAAAATACAAGGTTGAATAACTATTGCTTTATGATCTGTATTAGGTCACATGTGGCTGGGGATGTGGTATAACCATTCCTGCCATGCCCCTTCGCCTAAAAATACAAGGTTGAATAACTATTGCTTTATGATCTGTATTGGGTCACATGTGGCTGGGGATGCAGTATAACCATTCCTGCCATGCCCCTTCGCCTAAAAATACAAGGTTGAATAACTATTGCTTTATGATCTGTATTGGGTCACATGTGGGTGGGGATGCAGTATAACCATTCCTGCCATGCCCCTTCGCCTACAAACCCAAGGTTGAATAACTATTGCTTTATGATCTGTATGGGTCACATGTGGGTGGGGGGAGTAACTCCAATATGTGTATTCTTGTGATCTCATTGTCATTTTGTGCCCTGACTTCATTTCATGCGACGGTCTTTGAAACCAGAAGGGAAAAAATGAAAAACAACTTTTCAGAACCAACAATACTAACAATAAACAATAAACAATCATTTATACTTGGTCTCACCTATGGCTTCCAGGCGCTGCGGTTCAGTCCACATCAACTTTGCCGTTGTATCCAAGAACAACACCTGGAGATTACCAGGTGGCCCAGAAGGTGCCGGATACGGCTGATAGCTGGGGTGGAATACATCTAACCCATGGAAAGCTTCTTGGCAAACAAAGATGTTACTTTCTCGAAAGTCTACTCCTTCCTCATTGACGTACATACTGTCTTTTGTATATGTGCGTTGACTCGGGAAGAAACATGAGTCGATGTTCTCCGTGTGAGTGGTCCACGTAAACAGCTGGTTGTAGTAAACCAGGCCTGTTACGTTCACAAAATCAGTTTCAGATGTTTCGCTTGATGACGGCAACAGCGTCCTCTGCTCTGTTCCGTCTAGAAAAGCGCCATCTATGGAGTAGGTCATCTCGTTTGCGTAGAAGAGCTCAAAAGCCAAGCTGTCTACCACGAATGACTTGATAGTGTCGTCTTGGATGATGAGTTGAGGTGTCACAGGTGGGTCAGCAGGGATGTTTGCTAGGTCTAGACGGTAGATGCCTTTATCAGCTCCAAGTTCTGACCAGTAGAGGTATCTGGTTGATTTAAGGACACAAGAGAAGTTGTTACAGATTTAAATTGAATTAAAATGTATTCTAATAAAAAATATTTATCACACAAACTTTTTATGGGGTACTTTAGTTGCTCTAGTTGGGACTGGAGATATGTTTATCTCCCTCGTAGCAAGTAAAATTGCCCTCTTTATTTTTGTGTACGTAAAAAACAGTCAAATATACAATCGGGACAATCAGGTTTTCACATTGTTTAAAGCTGTCTTTGCCATAGTTTAATCAGCTCCAAATTGGTGACGGGTGTCGTCGCATATGAACGCAACAAGTGCACTGTGCTTCAAATGCTTGATGCATACGTTTAGCAAACACGAATGACCAATACTGCACATTCGTAGCTAGGATCACTTTTGCATGCGGAGAGAATTTGGAACTGCTTGAACTGTAGTTGTTTTTTTGCCTTGGAGAAATGAATCAATTTAACCCCAATTATCAGGAAATATCAGCAACAAATTTTATGTTACAGATAAAGGGCCTGTAGGATTTAAGGGCGATCGATAGTGACATTCGGAACTACAACTTCAGTCATTTCAACTATCATATTTCATACATTAAACAATTCTTAACCACACTCATTACCATCAAATGCCATTTTTTATAGATAAAATGCATAGAACCCTGAAAACTACTTGTGACCCACACTATGTAAGCTGAGTACACCTCAGCTCCATTTTCCCTTAAACCTGATAATCCACTAGATGAGTTTGCCACAGACGAACTGGCCATACACCTGTTTTATTGGTGAAAGACAGTACCGTACAAAGCTTATATGGGGAAATTGTAACCTTGTCCATTTCCCAAGAGGACTGAAGGTGACTAGCATCCAAGACTGGGAGCATGCCTTTAAAATGGTTCTGCTAGTCACATCCAACAAAATAGTCACAGATTCCAAAATGTTAAAGCTGCTGTAAATATATTATGAATGAGCTTCCATGGCACCTTTTTCTTTAAGCGACAAAAAGAAAACCATGTTGTACAGGCCCAAACGACCTATTTTTTAGAAATCAGTGGAAAAAAATGTCACATACAAATGAATACCAACCCAAACATTTGTTTTGCTTGTCAAAAAATTGTACAGATTTTGGGGGATTTTTACAGATCTATTTATATTTTATGGTAATTTTCAATGGAAAATAAGGAAAAAAAGCCAGACCCACCGACCCGAACTGAGGTCTGTTTGCCCATACAACAGGATTTCTTTTTTTAATCGCCTTAGGTGTATTAGTTTGCTACTCACCCATGATAGGGATCCACTCTGATATCTGTAGGCGGTGCATCCAAACCATCAACAGCTATCTCCAATTCTGTACAATTCAGATCACATCGCAATATCTAGCGTAGAAAATAAAAATATGGCAAAGATTATCATGGTACACATGGCTACACTGCACAATTGAACATCATTATTAAGCTGTTCTAGAACCCTAACCATAATAACTTCCTGGGCATGTTTTTGGGGAATAAAACTTTCAGGAGAGAAAAACCAGTCTTTTTTGGGGGGGATCAAGCTGACCCGGGGATGCCCGCATAGAAGTCCGGCAGTACCTTACAGATTGCGTCATTGAGTCGGCTGTAAAATCGCCATTTAAAAGCCTGCCTGATTGAGCCACAAGAAGCGGATACTTCCAGCACCTAGCAGTGTAGTGATTTGTAGTGTTGTCACGGCTGTTTGACTGTCCGATTTATAATTAAAATGATGGAATAAAAAAAGATTACATAGTGGCCCAGTTAGGCCAAAAACAAACAAAAAGTTGACTTGCCCTTTCAGGGTCAAAGTCAGGGTCGGACGGTCAGATTTTTTTTTTTTTGAAATTTTTTGTTGACATTTTTTGAAAATTTACTGCACAAAAACACGTTTTAAAGATTTTGTTTAACATTTTTTTAAACATTTTTTTTAACATTTTTAAAATTATTTTTAAACAAGCAGATACTACTTAAAAACACGTTTTGATCTTTCTTTATTGTTATGTGCTTCTTTCAACAACAACAACAAAAAAAAATTCAATCTTTTTGTTTTGTTTTTTTTGAAGGAAAAAAAAAATAGCGACCCTAGATTTCCGAAAATTAGGGTCGGTCGGAAAGGGCAAGTCACCTTTTTTTTTTGGCCTTATGGTTTGACCTGATTTAGGTAGCGCTAATGAATACGAGTATACAGTGAAAATTTCACGGAAATTGTAGGAGCCATTTTTAAATTATCGGCATTTTTTTACTTTACACACATTTTACATGTAACTCTATGGGAAATGTGGCTGATGAGGGCGCTATTATAGTAAATAATAATATTCAAAGCTCTATTTCTCAGAAATGGCACCTACAAATGTTCTGAAATTTCTACAAAAGATGGCCAGTATATTCAGGTACTTGAATAAGTTAAAACCAGAACCGGGCCAGCAAGTTACGGTGTTCTCAGAATAAATCGGACAAATTATGTAGGATCAAACAGCCGTGTTGTCAGGGTTAAAAGTGCTACCTCGACTAGCTTTACGTCAGAAAGAACCAGCACTTTAGGTGAAAAGCAATTAGAAAACAGTGTTTTCAAAATCACTACCAGTGTCAGACAGATCATTTTTTGAGCTTTGATTCTATAAAAAACTTTTTAAATAATTGTGTTAAAATGAGGAAGGAAAAAAGGGGCAAAAAGCAATAGCAAAACCAGTGATTTCTAATGCGTCAAATTCAATACATGAGTCAGTCATATCTTTACCTGATTCTCTTCTACAAAATATATATGATCAAACAGCCAATCAACATCGATCACAGTCGGTATGCGTCCACCCATGCTCTGATACAAAACCTCAGAAGATGTGTCGACAGCTGACGCAAAATCGTCGACGTTGACCATTCGTTTGTGTATGCTTCCGGTTGTGTCGGAAAAGAAGACAAGATTTTGCCAGTAGTGGACGCCAACATCTAGGAAAGAAGTATATGTGCATTAGTCATGCAAATAATATGGTTCTCCCTATGAGCTATCACATATTAGTCTAGTGCAAAGACATGTCACAAGCGCTACCCACCTCTTTTGTAGAATTAAAACGGCTACCTTATCATCGACAGCCTAGCTGGTATAATGGTAATGACATTCGCTTTGGGACCGAAATGACTGTTACCATATGGTATGACTGACCGACCTCATATGCTAGGCTTATTTATACCTGGTATGGTATGATTATCATGCTCCACAATATATATATCACTGGGTACAGTAAAAGAGTCCAATAGCGCATTAAGGTCTACAAAATATACGGTGGATTCCTCTTGGAAGCTGTTAAAGTGTTACCATGTATGGTATGACAGCCCCCTATATGGTATGACTGATACCTTATATGGCAAGTTTATTACCTTGTATGGTATGATTGTCATGCTCCACAATATGGATATCGCTGGGTACAGTAGAAGAGTCCAATAGCGCATTCAGGTCTACAAAAGATACGGTGGATTCCTCTTGGAAAGTGTCAAAGTTGAAGCTTGTCACTCCGACTACGGCGTAGGGCTGGGTGCTTGAAACTGAAAAGAAATGAAAGAAAATAATTACAATAATGGCACGACCACCGCAGGGGAGTGCTATTGTGAGCATATCAATATTTGTGCGAGTGCATCTTTTTTTAATTGTTCAAAACATGTACGCATGTATTGACCATACACGACACTAAACAAATCAAAATTCACAATTTCAGCATAATTTGATCGTAATAATGAAGAAAACAAGGCCGTTCTGGCATGCTTTCGCGACCGCCTTCTTGTGCAATCTTTTGTAGGAATTAAATCTGAACTGCTCATGTAAGAGCATTTTCTAAATTGCTGCCTATTTTACAAGTTGACCTTGGGAGACCTTTGCCTTATATTGAACAATTTCGAATCTCAACCTACCCAACGTTACTGGTATTATTTTTAAAGCTGTACGTACTGTACTACAATCCTATGACAGTCACTACAAGTACATTAGGCCCTTCACAAATGATTCTTAGTTTCCTGTTTCCGCGCGCGTTCGAAATCGGTCGCGCGTGATAAATTTAATTATTTGATTGTAATTAATTATTTGACATTTTCACCTTCGAAACTATTTTTCGCCATCAAAGTTTAGATTTCTAACCTGAATTATATATCTCGACTTAAAGTCCCAGGGGTAAAAGTAGTGTACAAGGCTGTGATGTCTTAATAAAACAAAAAGTCAATATTTCCCAAATATCATCCATCATCGTTAAAAATGAAGACAAAAGTCTTGAATTCTTGCACAAATCTCGGAAAAAAGTTTCCTTAAAAATCGGCAAAATGTAAGCTTATACAGCACCTGAAATACAAGGAAGATTCGTTTCTGTTAATATACATGTACAGCATTATTTTGAATTTTGAGATATATCAAGTCAGTAACAAACTAACAAGAGTGCGACTCCCATGTTGGCCACTTTTGAATATGACAATGACTTTCAACTGAAAAAATTACCTTTATGATTCCTATATGACGATTATAGGATATGTCAATGTATTGTTTAAAATACATATATTTTATGTTTAAAATACATATATTTTATGGTATGTCATGGATAATGTCATAATATGGATGAAAATATGTGTTTATGTTCAAATTCAACTAACTATCAACATTTTATAGTAGATAGATTGATTTTATTGATTATGTTCAATTACACACATTGAATAATGATTCTAAGAAAAAAGTTCTCTGAATATAAACAGTGGCCAAAGTGGAATTTGACATGCCCGAGTAGATTTGCCATAATTTGATAAATGGCAGCTCCAAAATGGATTGAAAAAACATATTGCGTCATATTAAAGATTGCTGAAGATGATGATTAGTATTTTGCAAACAATTTTACATTTTTCATTGCCAAAAAAAAAAAATCATGTTTCACATGATGTGTCCATATGGACTGACCGTGTAAACAAACAAAAAAACAAAAAAACAAACATGGGACACTTTTTTGACATGCCCTGTAGTGAACCAGTACCATTTTTCTCAATCAATATACAGCAATAATACCTATTCACCCACAGCAGGAGGTCTGACCTATTTAATCACATTACTCTTTAAGGTCATAAGGTCACTGAACAGTGCACATTGACAATGAGAATGGCAAACATACCATTTGGTCGAGTCACTTGAACAATACTTTATAGGATGAAACCTAATGGAGCACATGTAATCAGGCATACAAAAATTGATTCCTGTAGGCCTCGCACATTTCGGTTTTTTGACTCATTTTAGCTGCACTTTTATTTAAAGAATAAAATAATGAGAGTCATTCTGAAGTGCTATTTCTTTACCAAAAGTGCCTGATTTATTTTAAACAAATGCAAGATGGCACAACTTTTTTAAATAAGTTATCAAATTGAGGACCCTAGTGCTAAAAGAGGGTTAAGTCACATTGAGAAAAATGGCACAAACTGGGTTTCATTGTGTCCATGTGTGGACTTGACCCACTCGGGTTTTACCTCCCATGGATTCTTACACAGCTTTAACGCATGGCTTAACTTTAACATTTGAACAGAGGGTGCAGAGATCCTCCTTGTAGCAGAAAACTGATACTAACTACAATTTCACAAGATTGTGACTTAACCCTCTTTTAGATCTAGGGTCCTCAATTGGTCTTCAATGGTGTTACATCATTGTATTAACCCTACCCCCCCCCCCCCCCCCCCCCCCCAATGCTAGAAAGTACTACTTCTAAGCTAATCTCAAAGCGCATGTGTGGACGGTTTTTGATGACGTAATCAACCAAGCTTATAGCGAGCATGGTATACTGCGCGAACGAGTAACTGAGGGTTGTGCACGGCTGAGTGGGTGTGATGGCGGGCTGATGTCCAGAGGTTCCCCGGATCGATTCCCAGACGGTCCCTGGCAATTTAGTTGGTGTTTTTTCTTCCGAAATTGTGATTCCAGGTAAAAACCTGGTTAGGGGGTTAGGGTTATAAACATCATTTGCAGTTGATGTAACCATCAATAAATTGAAGCATATTTCAGGTACTATCACAACTGAAAAATTTAAAAAAAAGCATTTCGCATTTAGGTGTTCTGGCCAGAAACAAGAAATAACCTTTTTCCCCCTGATCTTTGATTGGCATTTATTTTGTTACGAGCTGAAGAGGATATCTTAAACCATGATTTTTCATTCCCCACTTCCCATCATTTAATGTTGGGACACTTGAAATAATTACTGACATTTGTTCATTGTCAACACTTTAAACGTTCAAAGGCTTCTTCCAAGATTGTTGATACATACCATTTGGCCCTGCCAATGTTGTAATCGTCCTTTCAGCGGGAGGTCCAGCGCCCTCCATATTATTCGCCTCTACAGCCACCTGGTATTCCGTGGCATCATCCAGCTGTAGGAAAGTGAACGACAATTGGGTGTCAGGGACTTCAGCTCTGATTGTTCCTCTGTCCGGGCCTTGTCGGGTCAGCGTGTAGGATACCAGCGGGCCATTGGAAAATGTGGGTGGTTTCCAGGTGACGGAGATGGTGGAAAAGCTGGGGCTTAGAAGACTGGTGATGATGGGCGGACTTGCAGGAACTGTATGGATGTCAAATAATATGAGATATTATTAAACACACACGTATGTTTTAAAATTTCCTAAAAATGTCACTTTTCCTAGAGTCAGGCCAAGTATGGACAAATATATGAAATATATATGCAAATTATTAAGAGATAAGAACTGGACAGATTTTCCTAAAATTAGGAAATCAATTCCAGAAAACTGACATCTCTGTAGTATTATCAACTATATGCCAAATTGTTTGTGTTGCTGTCTGGAAATTTTGTTGATTTTTGAAAAGGCCCTATATTGTTTTGCTTCCTGTCCTTTGTTTTCTATGTCCTTCTCTGTAGGTGCGGTGCCTATGTGTATAAGTGTTTGTATCTCATTCTGCCTTTGAAAAAGATTCTGCTAGGATCGAGTCCTCAGGCCCCTTACAATTTGACATTTTAACAATAGGCTAGTGTTGTGAATAAGCCATTTCGAATAGCTCTTTTTAAACTGATTTTTTTAAACAAAATCAAAATCTCCCTTTTCCTGGCACAAAATGAACACTAATTGTTCCAAATGCACAATAACTGTTTGTAAATCATGATCATCCTTGGACAAAATGAAGGAAGCATGTGTCGATGTTCTGTCAAAACCTTGTATGTTTTTCTGGCCCTTCAGAATGCATAAATCAAATCTGCCTAAGGGTTATGCACAGGAAGTGTTGCTCAATACATGTTTAGGGGCAAGAGCAATTTCAATGTTCTGGCCCTTGAACATGTTGAGAGCAGACTGACCAAAGGTTATAACATAGGAAGTATTACTTTATACATGCTGAAGGGCCAGATGGAGATACAAGGTTTAGACAGAACAGCGACAATGTGTAACAAGGGATTTTCATCACGTATTGCTGCGAAAATATATGCGTATCTATTACTTTTTCGCTCACAAGTTTTGCTGAATGATGACGCAAATAGTAACAATGATCGTCACGCTTTCCTTTTTTTGTGAGGAGCACTAGAAAGTCCAGACAGAACCATGTACATGTTGCACTTTCCCATGAAATGACCCGTTCCATGTAAGAGAAAATACACAGGTATAGTCAGGTAATACATGCCTAACACACACTCACAGTCAAAGTTCAAGACACATGGTATTCTATAGTTAACCCCCTACGATTGGTCAGAAAGATAGATACATAATTTATTACACCAATCAGAGACAGCGTTAGAATAATTGTATCCCTGATAAAGATTGGAGTGAAATATTTTACAAGCTGCATTTCAATTGGCTATTAAAATGAGTATATCTTACAATAAACCAATCAGAACCACTGTAAGATAGACAGGTAGACCCCACGATTTCATAAGTTTGCATAACTCACCTCCCTGTGGATCTGTATCTAGTTTTCTACTCGGTGGTGATGATAATATATGCCTTGGTGTGATCACCCATTGTACTCTTAATTCATACATAACTCACCTCCCTGTGGATCTGTATCTAGTTTTCTACTCGGTGGTGATGATAATATATGCCTTGGTGTGATCACCCATTGTACTCGTAATTCATATGCCGTGTATGGTTTCAGGTCTGTGATTGTGGCAAAAGGTAATACTATGGGCTGCAAACAAACAAACAACGGACCACAAGATGCAAGGGTTATTCATCATATATGAGATTGTGGTCACCTAAGCTGCTCCAGCTGCTCCTGGAGCAGCTCCGGAATAAAGCTATGTCAAATATATATTGCGGTACTACAAATTTAATAATTCACATCTGGATGAAAAGATTCGGCCCAGATTTTACAACCCTAGTTCTTTGATCAGTTTGCATAATATCTCTGCATTGTGCTGTATTCCTAATCGTGATGACCGCCCGCCCCCCAGCTCTCCACAACCCACAAAAGACCATGTAACCTGAGTATGATAGAGAAAAAAATACACCATCATTGCCATCAAAATATCTCTATTGCAGTACTGTAAAAGTGGTAATTTTCGCACGATTACATTTTTGCGCTTTGCTGAATTTCAGCCATTTCGCTCGTTTTTTAATTGGCTATTTAGAACATTCATTACATAGACTTATACACAAAATAAATATATTTATGTGTTTCTATTTTCGCGGTACCTGCTTGGAGCGCGAAAAGTATGTAAATTAATGTAGCGCAAAAAATTCACTTTTACAGTATATAGCTCACATCCGCATGACTAGCTTCCAACCAGTCCTCTCAAAACAAATCCCCCTTCAAGACTTCCCCCTCCCGACCCTCATTCTCTCACCTGGGGATGATAGGAAACCCATGCTCCATCGCTGCCACCATAATATCTCCATTGTACTATGTATTTCACTTCAGGAAGACTAGCTGCCGTCCATTCCACTGAAACACTGGTGGCTGATATGGAATCGTCATCTATCCTAAGTTCTGTAGCATTTCCTACAACACCTGATGATTGATGATTGTTTATTGGATGATTGGTAATTGATAATTGACAATTGCAAATTTTATAATAAATAAATAACCTACGTGTAGAGCTCTTTTCAGAGCCAACATCTGTGTTCAGTGGAAAAGTGGCAATCCATCTGAACGGCTCTTTTCAGAGTCACCAATTCTTTCACAAGTAGGAAAGGGCTCCTACTCTCAAATCGGACAAGGGGCAGCCCAAATGATGATAACAATAGAGAAGTGGCAATCTCTATGTTTTGCTTAATATTATAATTATTTGGTCCTGAAGAAGTCAGAGCTAATCCTGATGAAAGCTTGACAGATTTAAAACTTGTCCGACGACGGCGAACCCGTTAAACTGTTAACTTATATTATGAATACCCGTCGTAAAAGCCTATTCACAATTTAACATTTTAACAATTAGTCAAAATATTGATAGTTGATAATTGGTCAAATTGATTAAATGAGCACATTGACAATGGACGTACGTCACATGAGGTTGACCTCATGTAAAAGTATGCAAGGTCAACCTCAGCCCAAAGGGTGCAAGGGACATCCGTGGTGCGCATCACATCCGGTTGACCTCACGCTCTGATAGGTTCCCGGAAAATCTGTGGGTTGACAAGCAGGTGCAGTGGGTTGCGTGCGTCTGACCATGGCTAGGAGAAGATGTGCCGTAGGTCCATTGATAAGATATTTTTATAATTATTGACTGATAAGACTGGGTCCCCACGTCCTTCTTTTGGTCTGCCACCTTCAAAAATGGCGGACCAAATCGAGGGACTGAGATAAAACCTTAGCAAAGAAGTGTGCGGCTTCTTTGTGGAATTCCATGAAGACTGAGCATGTGCATTTGGTCCAATTCAAACTTCAGAGCAATGTACGATCATCACGTCGTGCCACTGGAGGTAAAGGATTCAGTCTAGACTGGGTCTTCTTATCCCTCTATCAGTCTTCGCATTGAGCACTATCGCAGGGGCCGTGTGTAAAAAGTGAAGACGAAAAGGATTCAGTCTAGACTGGGTCTTCTTATCCCTCTATCAGTCTTCACATTGAACACCATCGCAGGGGCCGTATGTAAATAGTGAGGACTGGAAGGATTCAGGCTAGCATGGGTCCTCTTGTCCCTCTATCAGTCTTCACATTGAACACCATCGCAGGGGCCGTGTGTAAATTGTGAAGACGATAAGGATTTAGTCTAGACTGGGTCTTATAATCCCTCTAACAGTCTTCACATTGCGCACCATCGCAGGGGCCGTGTGTAAATAGTGAAGACGAAAAGGATTCAGTGTGTACATTGATGGTACTTACCAATAATTGATTCTGCATAGTCATCTTCAGCAAATAAACACCCTGACTGACAATATTGCACCTGGAATTGAAACAAAGAAATGAGGAGAACAGTGAGTGATACTCACCAGAACTATCTCCATTCGATAATTGTCTTTGTAAAGACTCTTCTTGTTATTATTTATAATTCAATTTCCTTTTTTTAACGTTTAGTTGGTGTAAATACTGCAATTTCATTGGTTAATCTGATCCATATCGTGTAAACAAGAAAGTTAAACCACGCGATATATTCCATATCGTCGATTAAAAACGTTACCAGCATTTGCGCGATATGATCGGTAAGATATTAGGTGTGAAGCGATTGACTTGCGTCTGTGCAAGAGTTGCTTAATTTATGACACGTTAATAATAAAATTTAAAAAATGGCAGACAATTTAAACGCAACTGAGTCAATTTTGGTTTCATTCTGAGGCCGAAATATCCACGTCAAATCCACGCCGAAAAATAAATAAATCTGCAAACAACATAACCGGACATGTTTATCGTGCTGATTGTATGGGCAGAGGTGATGGCGCAGAGCCTGTTAACGGGTTGTTAACTTCTGGGGATTTTACAGTGGTAGAAAGGGAAGTGAATTCGGCGCCTTGTTTGGAGGGAGTTTTGTATAAATACCATTTTTCTTCTTTTGGGGCCTTTGTACTAAATGATAAATTCGTTATCCCCTGCATGTTCACACAATACGGAAAAATACCTATTGTTTGTGCCAAACCATAGGTAAAACCATAGGTATTTTTCCGTATTGTGTGAACATGCAAGAGATAACTAATAATATTGGGGTTATAGGGCATTACAACAAAATGTCACTGGGATGGGAGTTCTAGAAACTCATTCATACATACCACTGTCGCAGCTGTGTGGAATTTCCAATGGTACAATGTAATATTTCCGATTGTTAATTAAACATAACTACAATTTGTGAGATAGGAATGTATTTATGATTTAATTTATGAATGTATTTATGATTAAAACTCGTCCGACGGCGAACCCGTTAAACTTTTAACTTATATAACTACAATATTATACACTCAATTTTTATGACTGATAAGGTGTTATATTACGAGGATGAAATTGTTCCTTTGAAGCAGATTTCCTTGCAGATTTACATTTCTGATCATAAATCATAAATACATTCCAAGTTACAGGGCGATCGATACGATTCCTAATTACTTCAAAATCATGGTTTTAGAGTGAAAATAAATAGGTTTTTTCCCCCGGTTTATTTTCACTCTAAAACCATGATTTTGAAGTAATTCAAAATCGTATCGCTCTGTAACTTGGAATATATTTATGATTTATGATCAGAAATATAAATCTGCAAGAAAATCTGCTTCCAAAAGAAATTCTAGGATTGAAGGCGTCTCCTGGAAAAGATCACAAAATATACCTTTAAGCTGCCGCAGAGTTAAATCTACATCACACCATCATTTTCAGGGGCATGGTTTTAATGACATGGTTCGCAGTTTATAATCTTAGATAAATATTCAGGTTTTGCAAAGTTACACCATTTCAGATGTCACATCAGGGAGTAGGGTCCCACAGCTTGTTAGAAACTTAACCGTGTATTAATGAGGTTTTTACATCCACGATCAAATTTAAAAGACGGTCAACCCCCCCCCCCCCCCCCCCCCCCATATAAGGTACATAATGCATTTGTACAGGGAGTGGTTAGAAATTCTGGTTTCTCTTTTAATGTACCGAACAAATTATATGTAGTATAACTGACACATTTTTATTGTTTTACAATTTTCTTTCATTTGGGTTCATGGGAACTGGGGCGTTATAATGTGCCTGGGATGCGAGTTAACAAAAATCATCCTAGAACCTATAACTCTTTCCATAACCACTATCCCACCTGATTGTGTCCCATAAATTATACATCCAACTTCCATTCCATTCCATAACAAAAATACTATAAACTTACCTGAGTTAGTTGTGGATAAAAAGTTGAATTCTGTAAAGTAAATCAAATTCAGATGAAAATAAAATATGAGTAATCGAAATAGCTACAAATCAAGTGAAAATCATGTGGTTTTTATGTTGCAATACACTCATCAAGTACATGACTACAATGAAATGAACTTATGACTTGAACTTTGAAACACTCACTGAGACATTTATTGGCCATAAAATAGGTTGAACATACAATGTAGTGGTTTTGTGTAATCTGTAAGTTTGTTCTGCGAATTGTGCAGTGGTGTGACAAAAGAATCTACCTGAAAAGTCTGAAGGTGTCAAATTTTTGTTGCAAAAACCAATATGTAATTCCTCATAATGATTGATTGATTGATTGATCAATTGGTCGATTGATCGATTTATCTACATGAAAAGATTGATTGATCGATCTACGGATTGATTGATCGATCTACAGATTGATTGATTGATTGATTGATTGATTTTCTGGTACATTAATCAATGCAATTCAAATGGAAATCTTGAAATGTACTAGACAGTAGACCATCCAAAGGCAATAAATGTGCTTTAAAAAAATGCATCACGGCATTTTTTGTTACAGCTCTACATCTAGGCTAAATTAAGTGCTTAAATAGTAAGGTTTCCAATGAAGGGGGGTTTCTATTTTTGACATTGGAAACCTTACTATTTAAGCACCTAATTTAGTCTAGATGTAGAGCTGTAACAAAAAATGCCGTGATGCATTTTTTTAAAGCACATTTATTGCCTTTGGATGGTCTACTGAGACAAAAAAATAAGGCAATCTTAAGATTTTAGACCAGTTTCACCACCAATACGCAGAAATACTGGGTTTTTTGGTGGTTGATTGATTGATTGATTGATTGATTGATTGATTGATTGATTGATTGATTGATTGATTGATTGATTGATTGATTGATTGATTGATTGATTGATTGATTGATTGATTGATTGATTGATTGATTGATTGATTGATTGATTGATTGATTGATTGATTGATTGATGGATGGATGGATGGATGGATGGATTGATTGATTGATCGATCGATCGATCGATCGATCGATCGATCGATCGATCGATCGATCGATCGATCGATCGATCGATCGATCGATCGATCGATCGATCGATCGATCGATCGATCGATCGATCGATTGATTGATTGATTTTCTGGTAAATTAATCAATGCAATTCAAATGGAAATTTTGAAATGTACTAGACCTCAACGAAAAGTTTGTCACATTAAAAAAAAAATATGGTAATCTTTAGATTTCAGACTCAGTTTTACCACCAATAACGCAGAAATACTGGGTTATTTTGGTGGTAATGGAGGTGATGAAAAAGGTGGTGATTGTGTGTCTCTATTCAGGCCATCACCACCAATCACCACTGTCCACTAATCACCACCAATCACCACTGTCCACCACTAAACACTAGGCTTTTGCATTCGAATAGAAATGATTTGCTTGCCCTCGTCCGACTGACCAAGTATTACAGTCCCGACCATGTACCTTTTTTTCTTCTTTTTATGAAAAATCAAGTCACGTATGACCTTGATTGACCCCCATGTGACCCCATATGGGACATCTAAGGTCTGGTTTTGGACTATAGACAATGAAGAAATGTAAAACTGTTTTATTTTATTTATTTATTTCTGGTATTCAGGTACCTAATTTGGAAAAAAGAAGAAAAAATAGAAAGAAAAAGAAAGAAGAAAAAAACCTGACTGACCGACCCTACCTTTTGGAGTGCATCTTTATGGGCGAGCAAACAACTTTTTTTTTGATGGCCTGCTGTTTGGAACATGATATTCCGGAAGACTCAACACATTGCCCAATAGAGAGTGGGAGTAATTTATAGCAAGCAAAGGTTTCAAACTTTCCCATCAAAGATCTAAATATTTAATAGCTGCAATGAGTCTGTATAACAATTGTTATAGGTTCCAAACAATTTATTGCCGTGATTTGCATGACAGCTACAATGTTGACGAAAGTCGAAACATAGGAAGATTCCTTATAAAACAAATGTGGTCGTATTCTCATAGTACGTATTTAAACACGGTTTTAAGATAAGGCCAACAATAACAAATGTTTGTTTGTCCACGTCTGACCGTCCGACCGTGAACTACACAGTCCCAACTGTGTAACCTTTTTCTTTTTTTCTTCAAAAATATCCACACAAAAATAAATCAAAAAATAAATCAAAATAAATAAATATGTTTTTACTTTTTTTTCAAAGGTCACGTATAACCTTAAGTGACCCCTGACCCCACATGTGACCCCATAACATGTAGTATTATGTGGGATTATTTTGGGTCAAGTATGAGTCATCCAAAAGATCTGACACTGTTCAGAATTTGTCATGCTGCTAAATTAAGACTGGACCAGAACAAATTCCACTAACAAAAAAAAATAATTTAATTTAATTTGGTGATGAGATCTGACGTCAAATAGTCTGAAGAAGTGCTCAGTGTAGCATGAAACTGTCACAAGTGAGTATAATGATTTGTTTTATTATTATACTTCATCTAACCTTGGATTTGTCATATGAAAACAATTTCTTATAATAAAAATGTTTAAATAATATAAAATAAAATACAAAATCTGACCTACCTTTTGACAAACAATTTTTTTGTGTGGCCTAAATTCGACTTTTAACACATCGTTTTAACTAAACACAATTCTTGAAAATGTGTTTAACTTAAACACACATGTCTTGAAAAGCGTATTTCTTCTCTATTAGATGGTATGGAATTAACACAATCTCCATAACTAACACGTTTCCATAATACAGAATCAATCAGTTTATGCAATATACTTACACATTTTATATTACACGTTAAAAGAGTTGTATTGTCCCATAACCCATACCCTGTTGAACACTGGAGCAACAAAAGACACACAGAATAATTAATATTAATACAAGGCATGCAATGCAACTGGCAAATCTCTATAGTTTAATCAGTTCAAAATCGGCGAGAATTGAGAGGCTTGTGTATTGTCCGTGCGTTTGTGCATCATACATGTAAGCAGGCATCAGCGAGCGGTGGGCAAGTAATTAATTAGGTTTTTTGGGGGTTTTCTATTTATCTTTTTTATTTTTCATTAAGGAAAACTGATGCATTGGTCGTTGTAGTATTTGTGCCCATGGATAAATATTAGCTTTGTAATTTTCGCCAATTTGGAACTGATTAAACTATAGAGCTCTGTAAAATGTAAAAAATGCATCATCAATACTGCAATTATGACAAAGTAATTATGGACGTGTTCAGTGGAAGCGGCAATCCAACTGAACGGCTCTTTTCAGAGCCACCAATTCTTTCACACGTAGGAAAGGGCACCTACTCTCAAATCATCGGGCAAGGGGCAGCCCAAATGATGATAACAAGAGAAGTGGCAATCTCTATGTTTTGTTTAATATTATAATAATTTGGTCCTGAAGAAGTCAGAGCTAATCCTGACGAAAGCTTGACAGATTAAAACTCGTCCGACGGCGAACCCGTTAAACTTTTAACTTATATTATGAATACCCGTCGTAAAAGCCTATCTCACAATTAGAGTAATGGACAGTGTTTACCAACTGAAATCAGGGATGGAAATAAGACCCGCCCGCCCGCCCATAGCGGGTAACTTTCGTGTCGGGGGGGTGAAGATACAAAGGTACCCGTCCGATTGGCGGGTAACATTTTTGAAGCTCAAAGTGTAAGTAACAGTAAGTTCAGGCTAATTTCATCATCAGATGATCGTGTGTCATGATGATAGAGGAGATCAGGTTAATAGGAGATTAAAGAGAGTATTGGATTGATGAACATGATGAATACGAGGAGCTGTTATTACGGGCTAGGTTTACAGTGGAACATCGTACAATAAAGACAAAAACATGTAAATGTAGTTTAAAAGTAGTCTTGCTCTTAAATAATTGTTTGCTGCACAATTTTATGAAAAAACCTTGGGCTGGTAGAATTTTTGTCGGGCAGGTAAATTCTGTGAGTTACCTGCCCGACTGGCTAGTTGAAAAAAATCTGAAGTTCCATCCCTGACTGAAATTAGTCCTAATCCACAAAAAAAGGCCTAATTTTCAGGTATATCCTTGGTGTAAGACACTCAGTCATAAGGCTATGATATTTACTAAGTGAATTTCTCAGGAATATTTAAATAGAAATCATGCTTCTTTTATACTGTTACTGTACACAGTAAAAGTGGACTTTTTCACGCTACATTAATTTTCGTGCTTTTCCTGCTAAAATAAACAAGCACGAAAATAAACATGCGCAAATATATTCATTTTTGTATGTACTTGTAGGTCTATGTAAGGAAGCTCAAAATTGCGAAAATAAAAATGTAAAATTGTTCAAAATGTGCGAAGCGCAAAAAATAACACACACAAAAAAAATTCCACTTTTACAGTATATCAAGAGAGACAAAGAGGACAGACCTCAGGTTGTTGTTGCTTGGTTTTTTAAATTTCAAAAAGGTAATTAAACATATCATAAAAAAAATTCAAAAATTTCAAAAGCTTTTCAAAGGATTTCTTCAGTTTTGGAAATTAAAAAAAAAACCACCAATATCAAGTTTTAGAGAATGTGGGTTTGTATGGCCCATGTAACAATTATTTAGGTGTTTTTTGTCCATGGCCTGTGTGTTTGATGTTAAACTTACAGAATTTATTTTACATGTTTGATTACAGCTGATATCCCTATCTACGACACTGTCATCTGTCTGTAAAAGGCAAAAGAAACAAAACAGAAAATATTATTAAATATTGTCACAAAATATTGATATGATTTATTACATCAAAATGTACGTTTAACTGTACAATACTATAAAAAAATGCTAAATTGCCATTTTATTTCAAGCCATAAAAAGGGTTTTTTCACCATTACTCACCAGGAAGAGATTTCAATTGATGTACTGTATTATAAGCGCCCAGAGCGGTTAGCAAAGTCATTGGGTTGGCGGTTATTTGTTTATTTTGTTACACAATTCCTGCTATTAATTTTGCTCAAGTTGTAGAATTCTACGATCTTGAGTAGCAAGTTTTATACACAGAAATCAAAGTACATTTTTGGGTTAAGTGTTCATAGTCCGGACGGCACGCTTTATACAGGGTGGGACTTCAGAAATCAAAAAATCAACAAGGGTGGGGGTCAGAATATTTCTGATATAAAGGGTGTAGTTGTATAAAGCGTGGAGATAAAATAAAAAGGTTGGCGGTTTCTCAGCGATCATCAAAATAATCAAAATACCGACCTTGTCGACTCGCTAGAGCTAGTTATATCATAAATATGTATCCGATGTCGGGTCCGATATACTTCGATTCGAAATTAAAAAGTCGCCATCTTTAAATTGGTTTGTTATAAAGCGCCATCTATTGTTGAAATCGTGACATTTTTTCAAAATGGAAACTCGCCGGGAGCTACGAAAGTGTTGTACGCAGCATATTATCACAATTTAGGGAGCATAAGAGTACCAAAAATGCACTGATTTGATTAAATAAATCCATGATTTCAAATGAATCTCCTCTATAAATTTGCAAAATCGTGATTTAGCCGACAAGGTGGTTTTTAAGTAAGCTTATTATTTTAATTTTTTTTCTCAATTATTTTTTCTGATGAATAATTTGGGGAATTCCGGGACCTGCCCGAAAAACAAAACGGGTCCCGGGATGTTTCTGTCACTTTGTCCTTTCTTCCAATGAGTGCCTTTTCAAATTTGAATGCACAAAATGATCAAAATGTCCCCTTTTCGGTATAAAGGGTGGGGGTTGAACATTCCCAAATAAAAAGGGTGGCTCTGTAAAAAGGGTGGGGCAAAAATAAAAAGGGTGGGGGTCTGACCCCTGTCCGGACAGTGGTGTTGTATACCTATTTAATTGTGTGATGTGAATCATCCTCCAAATTCATGGTTATTTTTGTTACAATTAGTCGTCTTTATCCCAAATAAACGAACTTTTCAACTTTTAGGGTGGGCGGTTATTAAACAGAGCATTAGGGCATGGGCGCTTATTAGGGATAATATGGTATCTAATAATTTACAAATTCCTTTTTAATTTCAATTTTATTAAAATATTTCATATTATTTAGACCCCCTATTTTACTTAATATTTATTTATTTATTTCGTTATTTTAAAAACAAAAACAAATCTTTTATATTACAAATCCAATGTCTATTTTGTTCTTGTCTTTTTGTTCAAATCTTTGTTTTTAAATGTTCATGTTGGATGACCAAAGTTTTATAGACCGATTTTATAACCATTTACTTTTGGACTACATTACAGCCACCACAAAAATTATTGTTCACAAATATTTCCATGCAAATTATACTGTAAAATTGGTAATTCTTGCGCAATTAATTGTTCACGCTTCACTGATTTTGAACTGATTTGCATGTTCTTTAAATTTACGATTTTGTAGCTTCGCAAACAAAATACATTGTACATTTGTGTGATCTGCACTTTCGTGATTTGAGCGCGAAAATATATGCAGCGCGAACAATTCCACTCTTTACAGTATAGGTATTCAAGCTATTGAATATTTTGACCCTGGGTTAATGATGCCTCAATACAACATCAATTGTGTCAATATATTACATGACTAAACAACAAAATACGCAATTCAAAATTCACACAGCAGGATATTAAAATATTCTAAGGTTGGTTGGTACAGTAACACTTAGTAATTATTAGGAATTTCCAACAATTCTTTCGCTTTCAAAGTATGTATCCTACATTTTTTATTCTCTCGCTCTTTCTTTCTTTGTAATGGATTAGGCCATCACTACATGTATAGCATAATTTACATCCAGGAGAGGTTTGGTAAAATGCTTGCTTATATTAGTTAAATGAGAAGAGGAAGCATGAAAAGATATTGCCAATTAAATTAACCATTTTTCTACCAAAAGGAACAGGAAAATCTAAACAAAGTTTGGATTTTGCTCCCACTGACTAGAGAAATGAATCCATATGCTGCCTCTCAGAATTAAATTCAGCAAAATGTGGGTTTGTGCCATGGCCAAACCAGTCATCCCACACACTGCATGCTTGCATGTAGGCCTACAAGGGATGCACCATAGATTTTCAGGTGGGGTAGGAAGTTTAAAAAAATAAATCCTCCTCTATGCATGCCAACAACAAAAAATTCCCCCCCTGATGAGTAAAAAAAAAAACCTCTACCCCACCCAACTCAATATGAATGAATACATTAATTTTTAAAAAATTGCCGCCTTGGCACCCCCCCCCCCAAAAAAAAAAAAATCACCCTTATAGCGGCCACAAAAAAAAATCACCCGGAACCCAAATTCCTACCACCGCCCCCCTGAAAATCTAATGGTGCATCCCTAATGTATTTATACACTTGAATGATCATAGAGCATTATTTTTACTGTAAAAAATGTTAATGGTATAAACCCAGGTGCAAATTGCAATATACCATGACACATACTGACTGATGTTTACAAACAAGGCTTAATTCATTCTGACAGCATGGACAGTCAATGCATGCTCTGTACTAATCAATAAATCAATATAAATCACAAGGCTACACAAGATTTACTTGCATTGATTATTGAAAATCAATAAAACAACATTTCATTCAAAGTCATAGTTCTATATTGCATATCTGATCCCGTCCACAACTTGTGTCCCAGGACCACAAGCTCAATCATGATTAGATTTATTCTGTCACATCTCACACGGAATAAAGCGCAATAACACTGACAAAAAAGTTTAAGAATGTAGGATATCCCATATTTATTGTTTAAGCTAGTGGCTATATTCTGACATACACTTGTTCATGAATATCATTTCAGCGGTGTCAAAATATAAACACTTGTGGTCCTGGGACACAAGTTGCGGACGGGATCAGATTAGCGTTCTATATTGCGTGAACAACGAATCAAAACATAGCGCCTAGTGTGCCTATATGCACGGGAGTGCAAAATCTGCAATTATACATTTTCAATGCACTCACATATTTTAGTTTACTACTTTGCCATTGGCTTGTAACTACTATACTAAGAGTGAATATTTAATCCATTTTTATATCCAATTATTTTTTATTTTCTATTCATTTATAATTTATTATACTGGCATAATTAGAGTTGCAGAAAGCAGTTAAGCGTTGCCAATGTTTATTATATTTGTCACAAAATAATGTAGAACTTCAGTTATATGGGTGTAACAAAACAGCTTTCCAACCAGCAACTCTTTTCCCTCCCACACACATAATTACTGAGTGCCTCCAGGCAAAAAACCAAACAAATATTGTTCATATTATTACCATTACGTGCCATTGTACCAAAAAGCGCAGTTAGTAAGACGCACTGCAGAAGTGCACATTATGGAACAAAGCTCTATCACACACTCTATTTAATGTACCGTATTATCCCTATTAAGCGCCCAGGGCGGTTAACAAAGTCATTTAGGGTGGGTGCTTATTATGTTACCTTTTTTTAAACTCATAAACTCATTTATCATACTAAATAAAATGTACAAGTGGTCATTTGAAGATGCTAACCATTTGATGGTTATTTGAAGATGCTGACCATTTGATGGTCATTTGAGGAGGCTGACCATTTCATGTACTAAATGAAATATGTACAAGTGGTCATTTGAGGACGCTGACCATTTGAAAAGGTGGGCGCTTATAAGGGATTGTTTGTTGATAGTCATTGAGAAAAACAGGGGTGGGCGCTTATAAGGTCCTGGGCGCTTAATAGGGATAATACGGTATGCCATGTTATAAAATTGTCTTACGTAAATGTCGCCAATATCGCCGAGAACCAATGAAAATTGCTTAAACTTTCTTAAGAATTTACTGTCAATGGTCAGTAGTATAGTATGTAATAGTTGTTACTTGTATCAATGTGACCCAAAGTGGTACATGTCGAGGGTTGAGCGCCAGAAAGCCATAACTCAGTTTTTGGGCAAATTGATATTTTGGGAAAAATATAATCCATAACCTAGATTTTCAGAGCCATAAAGAGAAAACTCATAAACCACTTAATTTGACTAAAATTAGAACATTATAAGTTGGGTGCTACAGTGTATTGTTATGAGTCCCAAATACTAAGTCGATTATCTCAAAATAGCAATTCTTGAGTTTACAGCCTTCTAGTGCTCAACCCTCGATGTATAATTCTCGTTTGACACATCAGGCCGCAGTGTGGAACTACACGAAGTAATAAATTTAAGCTCCGCCTATCCAATTTATATTGTCTCATACATGTCTCTGATTTCTCTGAGAACCAATGAGAATTGCTTAAACTTTCTTAGCTACTTTTGTGAAAAGATATGATCAGATTTTAGCATAAATGATTTGTCCTGATATCTTGGTAAATTTTTAACTTCTGTTATTTATAATTCTATTTTTTAATCCCGACCCAAGATTTTGCAAAAATTGGGTCGTTCGCAAAAGGGCAACACAACAACTTTTCTTCACCTTAAAATAATGCATTAATTGTTTTATTATTTTTATTCATTCCCTCTGGCTGTGTACATTTTGTTTGGAAACCAATTGGTCTTGTTTTCAAATAGCGCAATTTGCAGCTCTTTAGAATTTAGGCAAAACATCAGTGAACAACACACGATTCATTTCATCTCGATTTACTATTTCACTAGATTGGCAGATTTCCAATGACTGCAATTCCGGAAATAACTGTTGAACCACTTTGAGGACTTCGTTGAAATCAACCCCCAGTCCCCCCATTCAATGTTGTTCGGAACCGTTTCATCACCACGGTCGTTGGGACCCTCAACATTGATTGGTGGGGGCGGGGGAGGGATATCACTTAGTAGATAGCTCAAGCTCCCCACACAAGTTTGTTGCAAAATCAGCGCTTGAAAATACTCCCTTAACCCTAACCCACCCGGTGGATTTTCCAACGAAATTTTTTTCAAGCGAAAAAAGCACACACAACAAGAGGTGCCACGCCCCGGGGTTTGAACCCACGACCTCTCGGTTGGCGGGCGGACACTCTACCAACTGCGCCACGGGGGAAGCTGTGCTGGGCGAGTGTATTCGCCCAGCTATATAGCCCGGGGCCATTATTTCAGACAAAAACCTCAGCGCCAGGTGGAACCAGGATGCTGGGAAATGGGATTTCATGGGATCTGGGGCTGTAAGGGTTAATCAGGGTAAAATTAGAGGAAAAAAGTGAAAATTAAAAAGAAGAAAAAAAATCGTTCGTTAACCCTAACCCACCCGGTGGATTTTCCAACGAAATTTTTTTCAAGCGAAAAAAGCACACACAACAAGAGGTGCCACGCCCCGGGGTTTGAACCCACGACCTCTCGGTTGGCGGGCGGACACTCTACCAACTGCGCCACGGGGGAAGCTGTGCTGGGCGAGTGTATTCGCCCAGCTATATAGCCCGGGGCCATTATTTCAGACAAAAACCTCAGCGCCAGGTGGAACCAGGATGCTGGGAAATGGGATTTCATGGGATCTGGGGCTGTAAGGGTTAAAGTGGGATATTAGCAAAGAAATGGACTATGTGGTCCAACACCAATTTTCCTGAATTGTCTGAATGAAGTCCAAAAAAAATCATCTGATTTTACATTTTTAGCCACAACTTTTTTATTTGGAAGTCTTTTTTGATCAAATTTTCAGTAAATAGAGATGCTATGAATCTCCTGATATACCATAATCAAGAGGTGTCTACAGTACTGAATTAGGGACTGGTCGTATTAAATACCTAAACCTGCATATTTGCTCCTATTATTCAAGGAAGCCTGACTTATTTATTTTAAAAAAGCATCTGATACCCCGATAAACACGAGAACATTATAAAATATGATTTAAATACAACTTTGACGGTTCGTGCGTGGCGCTCGACCCAATCCCATGCGTATCCCTTGGTTACAGCTTGCGCTACGCGTTTGCATAAACTTCGAGCATAGCACTCGACTTTGTTACCAAGAAATAACATGAACAATGAGATGGTAACTAACATTGCCATGATTGCGGTTCATTACATATCAATACAGGCAAGATATGAATAGGTTCAGTCATTATATTCATTGTTCGTGTACAGATCATGATTAACAATCTATACGTCTCGCGCGCAGCGCTTCGTGCACATCGATTGGCACGCCTCGCGCATATCGCTCCAAGCGGTTCGGACATAGCGCACGACATTGCTCGCGTAGCATACCGCGGCAATCATTCATTACAGAATTATTACATTTATAACACTATAATAACAAGGCCAAAGCTAAATAAAGAGAATTATATTAAATAGCATCGTCCACAGTGGTATAAACATTACATTGTAGGTAATTCGCCGAACCCTGTCTTTGGAATTCTAATGACGCGGTGATGGACAACCATTACACGGTTGACCGTATTGAATTGCACGCGTGTACACGATTGTCCGTCTAAATTAAATAGATAATAGGAGTTAGTTCTATTATTTATCGGGGACAATCGACCGATGTGCATGCTTTTCAATGGATGGACAAACGCAACGGTTGACCATACTCTGATAGTACGAGGGCATGGTTCTGAATAAAAAGACGCTATAAGGCGTTACTATGAAAGGTGTATTGTGAATCAGTGCTAATTTCTAAAGCCGAAGATAATATGACACTTGATTTGGCTTGGTATTGCATAGATGGGCGATTAGCTCAATTGGTTAGCGCGTTGGCCTATTCCTATGCAGAGACACGGGTTCAAATCCTCATGGCGGGAGCCATTGGTGTTTTTAATAATGTATTAATATAACATTTTCGTTATTCGCGTGGCTCATTAACTGGTTTATTTTATTCATCTGTTTGTCGCATATTGTTTTTGTTTTTCCTCTCTTTTGGTTTTTTGTTCTTCTTTATTTTTGAACTTTTTTCGGTGGTTGTTGTTTGTCCCTCTTTCTCTCTGTCTACCACATGTAAAATGACCAGTCCGTCACAATGCATTTCGTACTTTTAATGCATTTATTAAACACGGAAGATAAATTATAACCGTCAAGTTAAGTAAATGCAAAGAAAATACAATCATTCCATGACTTCAATGGCAAATACAACGCTACAATAATTGACACAATAGTTATTACTTCATAGCGTCTATAATGCGGTTGTGACCGGTCCCTTATCAAAAAAGAAACGCATTGCGATAACGAAAAGGATTTTAATTGATTGTTGCATAATAAACTACTGTCATATAATTAGTTTAAATAATGAATTTCACCCGTTGCACCCTATGTAAGACTACATGTAACACTCGCGCATTCCATATACATGGGCCATAATCACGCATGAAATGACCAGTCCCTAACAATGTACATGTCGTATTTACTTTATATTTACCATATACAATAAGTATATATATACATATCTTGCCACTCTCCAAATTAGAAGATTATGCAATGTATAGAAGACGAGTTATTCCCTATAGACAGTTGTCATATTGAGTGATTTACCATACAAACGGGCCATAATCACGCATAAAATGACCAGTCCCTAACAATGTAAATGTCGTATTTACTTTATCTTTACCGTATATAACAATTATATACATATCTTGTCACTCTCCAAATTAGAAGATTATGCAATGTATAGAACACGAGTTATTTCCTATAGACAGTTGTCATATTGAGCATTTACCAATAGCCTCAGACAATTCCGGAAATAACTGTTGAACCACTTTGAGGACTTCGTTGAAATCAACCCCCGTCCCCCCATTCAATGTTGTTCGGAACCGTTTCATCACCACGGTCGTTGGGACCCTCAACATTGATTGGTGGGGGCGGGGGAGGGATATCACTTAGTAGATAGCTCAAGCTCCCCACACAAGTTTGTTGCAAAATCAGCGCTTGAAAATAGTCCCTTAAAGTGGGATATTAGCAAAGAAATGGACTATGTGGTCCAACACCAATTTTCCTGAATTGTGGGTATTATTTTAGTATGCAGAATTTGCTGATAAGTTATTTCCTTAATTTTGTACAACAAATGTTCCTGCAAAATGTTGAATGCAATGCACTAAATTAGTCTAGATATACAAATCTTGCATAAATATTATAAAGCTGGCTGACACACCTTATTCCTTCTGTACTTGGTTCAAGTCTAGCAAAAATGTATATTATATACCCCCCCCCCCCCCCCCCCCCCCCCATTCATCCCAGTTTATGCAGTCTATACCATGCAGCCAGAAAAACAATTTCACGGTTGAATCTATATTTTGTAAACAAACTCAACCTATATTTTGTAAACAAACTCAACCAAATCTAAACGAAAACTTATGAGGGATTCCCTGCTTTTCCTTTTGAGATAGAATAACCAGAATAACCAGCGGTGGCATGCCCACATCTCCTTCAGGCCCCTCCTTTCCTGAATCTTCAGAAAATAAAGCGGGGGAAACGCAACAATTTCTGGGAGTACTAAAAGGCATTTTGGTATATTAAAACCCTCATCGTATACATGTACACTACAAATCACAGTGCTAGCAGCTGGTACCGCAAGCTTCCCCGGTATATATCTCGTGGCACGATCTAGCAGGCTATCAAATGGCGAACGAAAAACCGAAGTTTTACATACATAAGCGCAGTCGGCAAAGGGTCCGACTTCCACGCACATGGCTCAGGTTCAATCCCTGGTGCACGCGCAGACTGGGATTTTCAGGGCTGGGATTTTCAGAGAAATCATGCTCAGTCCCGGAACTCTCGGTTAACATTTTTGGGCGGGACTCAGGTAAAGGATTCCCGAATTTCACCAAACATACTCTGGGTTGATTTTTAGGGCGTATACGTATAAAACAAATTCACAGATTTAACTAAATAAACCCATTTCAAGTGAATCTCCACTATAAATATGAGGCAACGAAAAAAAGAAACCCTGTCACACGGGCACGACCAACCCATTTTGTAGAAATCATGGGGGGAGGGAATTTTCATGTGCATAACGACCCCAACATTTATTTATTTTTGCTTTTCAAAACACCGCAAAATCTTTACACATTTTTGGGGGTTTTGCAGTCATTTTCAAGGGAACATACGGAGAGAAAAAAACATGACCAACCGACCAGACCTGAGATCCGTTAAAAATATTTCTTTTTTTCTTCGCCTTAGCTGACAATTTTTTTAATTGTTAGTACTTTAAAGCATATTATTATTTTGTCGATCGTTTATTTTCAATTTTTGTTCCTGTGGCTCAACATTTTCGACAAGATTTGATTTCCAGGGACTTGCTCCCAACCTTAGCAGACTGATTCCCCCCGCCCCCAAATCTGACTCATTTTTCTACCCTGATAATTTCATTCACACAAAAGCCTGGAGAGTTAGGGTTGAAAAGCGGGAATCAAGATCTGTGGGGATAAACAAACAATCGGAATAATTGTGGGTACTCTTCTCACATTCTCAATTTTTTTTTAGATTTAGCATTATCAGGAGCAGGTTATTCACCCCCATTTTGTTAGAAAACACATTTTTATGTTAAACCAATTGGGTCACCCACCTTTTATCAGGGTGATATATAATGCAGACTTTGTAATACTGTAAAATCTGAATTTTTCGCGGTGGTTTTATTTTTCGCGCTTTTCGCGAATTGTTTTTATTTTTCCGCGAAAATTATCACATGCAAAAATATTGTTTTCAACATTCATGCAGTGCATCCAGAAGGTCGCCCGCGAAAAAAACAATTCACGAATTGTCTATGATATCAAAAATATCTTTACGCGAAAATATTGGCTTTTACAGTTAGTAATACTGATATACATTTGTGAAGCGTGTGGAATTAACAGCCAAGTTCATCAGCCATGGTGTTTTTGTGTCCAATTTGTGGGTTTGATGAAGCGTGAAAGAAAAATGCAGTCTTTTGTGTGATGATGGTTTGCGGTTATTTTCAACCTGAATAAAGAATGAGAGATATGTCTGGTGGATATGGGTCAACCATCAAAAACGGAACTTTCAGTTTTGTAATAAAACGGTGATATTCAATTAAGTGCTTGGCACTTTGGATTCCATGGACTGGGCAAGTTTTAACCTGTGTTATCAGACATTTATTTCGAAAGGAAAGGTTCGAGTTTAAATTATGCTTTTCTCAACTCCCCAGAAGTTAGTTAGCATAGCAGACTGCTAGTGTAGTAGTGGTTGGTACCTATAAATCCCTAACTCGAGATCACCACACCGCAACAGATTTCTTTTCCGCCCCCCCAAAATTCACCAGAAAGGTCGCCCGATCCCCCCCCCCCCCCCCCCCCCCCCCCCCCGGATTTGAACCACGGACCTTCAGTACCAGGGCCCAGATCCTAGCCACTACACCACGTCTGTCAGTCGACTCGACACTCAGCGAGTAAATTTGCCTTGTTATATAGCCCGGGTCCATTTTGTAGCCAAAAAACCTGCACGCCAGTTTATAAAAACTTTTTTTCCGCACAGTTGTCGTGTGGTGTAGTAGCGTTAGGGTTATCTATGATGAAAATTACAAAATTTTGGAATGAAATTTTTTTTTTTAAAAATAGCTGTATTATCAACCCTTTTAACCTAAACCTTAAAACTAATACACCTATCAGTTGTAAGACGCACTATACGACCCCCGGGAGTGGTGTGTCACTTTACCGAGGTGCGTCAACTTTTCATGTACCATGACGCACCCTGTGTCAAAAAAACGACGGACCATTGCCATCCAAATACGCACCCTCAGTCAACTATCAGCCCATTCGCACCCATGTAAAGTGACGGACCTTTACGCACCCTCCGTCATTTTTTTGACGGACCAAAGGCTGCTACTGACGTACCCTCCGTCAAAAATTATTGGTAAACGACGCACCCACGACGCACCTCTCCCGGGGGTCGTATAGTGCGTCTTACAACTGATGTGTATAATTCAAATACTAATAGCTTTTGTGAACAGGGGGAAGCCTGTGGGCAGAACCACCCTCCACAAACTATGATCTGTGTATAGATGTGCAGTATACAAGAATTTCTTTTTTTCATTTTTTTTTTCTTATTTTTTTTAGGGGGAGGGGCAAGGGGAGAAACATTCTAGCATGGGGAAAGGGGGTAATCTTCCTCATCACAGAATGACCGGCAATTAATACAAAAAATGATAGAGTCTGTCAAAATGGTATCACGTTATAAAAGAACTACAAATGATGACTGTCACAAATCTATGTCCTACGTGTTTGCATATAAACTGATTATTGTAAAACAACTTAATTTCGCGAGGGATTTAATTTTAAGGATGTGGAGTCGCGAAACTAAATACAAACTGATATGCTTTCATTGAAATTTGAAAGTAAAAAAAAAAAATCCAGATTCGCAAAATTAAATGCCTGCAAATATAGCATTAATTTTAAAATTTGTGAAATAAACTATCTGCGAAATTATAGTGTTTTACAGTATTTGTAAACACAATTGATAAGGTCTTAAATAAAACAAATATTATGTGCCATCAGAACTTTGAGAAATGGCATTCACATTCCACTTCTATCATGTCAGTCAGATAAATGCTACTAAATATTTACCTGATAAGAGCATATTTAAACAGATAAATACTATAAACAAAGTATTCTAGCCTAGGGCTACAATCATACTGTATAACGATTCCAATGGAAGGTTTGATGAAAAAATGCACGGCAAATTATAAAACCCAAATTTGATAATTTGATTTAAAGGTAGATGTTCCAATTGCTGGCCCGATTTTCAACTTGATGTTTTCTATTATTCATGAAAGGTCATCCTTAAAATTGTTGCATTCTAAAGTTTGAGTTGCATAACTCCCATGGTTCTATTTTTAGAAGCATAAGGTCACAAGACATGCCTATTGAGTAGTACACAAACTGGTTGGTTTAACCTTTGGCACCAATTCACCACATTTTAGCCAATAGTTTCTAAATTATGGAACATTTCTGGCCCCTAATATTTTACAGACATAATGAGAAAAATATGGGAATTCTTCTGATATAAAAATATATTGATGTGAACAAAAAAACCATAGCTCCCAAAAAACGATCGGAATATATACACCTTTAAATTCCCACTAATTATTTTAATTGAAATCTTCTTCGGAGTCTGACAAATTTAACAAACTTGTAAAGATAATTTACTTCAATTCAATGATTTATTGCAGGATATTGAATATGGTTAGCTACCACACATTCCAATGGAATGATTTGATATTATAACAAAATGAATTATTTATTGTCCATACATGGTTTTTTCTGTTATTTATCATCATGTATGGTGACAACTGACATTTGTTTGACTTGAATGTATGTATGTAGCACAAAATTGTTCAAACTGATATTGAAGAAAAAAAACCTGCTAATATAAAATAAATCAATTCAAGTGGGCCTACTTGAAATGGAGTAAAAATGTCCAGTAAAATGTATTTAATTATATCAAAAGATTGAATGAATTTATGATAATAATCTATTTATATCTTTTTATTTATCATAAGGCCCTTCACAATCAATTGTGTGTTTCCGGTTACAAATTTGAAAAAGAGGATGAGGCGACTTTTTATTATTTATTATTTATTAATTTGGGGATTTTATTATTTGGGCACGGTTCAAATTAATATGGGCATCGCTTCAGTCTTTTGACTGACAACAAAAGGTGTATATACACCATAAAACAAAGGCTATACAATGTTGATTGATCAGCAAGTATGACTATGACCATGCCAGCAGAGGAGGGGTGGGAAGTAAGATGGACCAAAATAGCTACCAATTATTTTTATTAAACAAAATGTTGAAACAGGGACCAGTACTCTAAGCCATTTGCACGTCACGATATGCGTATAAATTTATTTTTAGGTTGGCGCATTTTGAACCGAACAAGCGAAAGTCATTTTCCAATGTTATTTCTATTGGAATTATTCAAATAAATACTATGTAATCGATTACACACTCAATCTGGATTCGTAAAACATATAAAACCAAAACTAAATAAAATATCCAATATTTATACATTTACTTGGTACTCGCTAGACTTGAACTGTGCTGAAGAAAGTTCAGGCCAACATAGTTTCAAGTATTGTCTTGTCATGACGGGTAGTCAAACGATCAATAACCTGAAGCATGCGATGTAGACTATATTCCATCTCATACACTACAGTTCATTTACGATTACGCATTGCCTGTAATATGCAATAGACACTTGTAGTATACTACAGCGACCCGTCGAGTTCGTGTTACTGGCAAGTCACAAACGCAATGATCAAAATGAAATTCGGGTCTAAAAATGTGCGAAATAGATGGAAAAACAGCATTTTTCAAAGGGAAAATGTAATATAATAAAATATTATAAAATAATAAAATATATGACGAGGGGGGACTTTTGGACGCGCGCTCGTAACAGGAAACACACATTTTATTGTGAAGGGCCTAAGGTTTGACTGAATCAACCCACTTGGCATTTTGAAGTAGGGTAAAAGGGAATAAATCAATAGACCCTCAAATCAGTGGACAAACAAAACCTTTTTTTGCTGATGGCCATTAAAACACAATGAACCATGTGACCAATATAAACAACAAGTACATGCAGTTAGCAGTGGTTGGCATGGCAACGCTGATACACACGGAGTCTTGTTAAGAGGAAGTTCAAGGGGACATGTGCTTCAAGTTTTGATTTCAGAGACACGTTGAAAGTTAAAACCACTATTCCTCCAAAGACTGTCTTTGGTTTCTTTCACAATGTTAGCCTAGTTACCATTATTGCATACTGCGTGCTCCACCCACTGCTTGGATAAGCCAGTCCTCAAGCTCCTTCCACATGCACTATACCGCTACATATACATGTTCTTGGCATAAAGAATTTTATTCTTTATTGGGGTAAACCATTTTTAGGGATCATGACATTCATAATTGTTCACATAACTATCTTTTCAATACCGGTTGTGATTGTGCATTATTTGTTGACTGTTGTGCTTTTTGTTCCCTGCTAAATTTTGTGACCGTGCAAATTTTTTTGACTGTGCTGTGCGAAATTTTGTGACCGTGCGAAATTTTGTGACCGTGCAAATTTGTTGACCCTACACCCCCCCCCCCCCCCACTTACGTGAAATTCACGAGGTGACTGACTGGGGAAAAATTTGGGGCAACTTTTTACGAAAATTTACGCCACTGTCGGGACGACATATACTTCTGCCCCCCTGGCTCACATGCCGCGGTACGCGCCTGACAACATGGTGTAATGTCATACAAAGCGTCATCAAGTTGATTGTCCAGCTATTTTAATGCGACCAAAAAAGTGTTAAGGCCAAGAAAAAAGACTGACCCACATTTTTATCAAATTTCAGATTTTCTTTTTCAATCAATTTTTCAATCAAAAATTTTGATTTTGAAATTTCACCAAAATGGTTTGAATTTGAAACAACATACAAACAAACCCACAAAACGTTCAACCAATACGCCCTACTTGAGGTCTTTAACCCTCAATATATTGGCTTTTACACAGTACCAACTCGATAAATCCAATAAAGTCATGTGGACAGCAACACACAACTTTTCCAAAGGGCGCATTAGACAAAAAACAAACAAAAAGTTGACTTGCCCTTTCCGACCGACCCGAATTTTCGGAAATCTAGGGTCGCTATTTTTATTTATTTATTTTTTTCAAAAAAAAAAAAAAAAAAAAAATTGAAAGAAGCACAATAACAATAAAGCAAGATGAAAACGTGTTTTTGAGTAGTATCTGCTTGTTTAAAAATTAAAAAAAATCAAAAAAAAAATCAAAAAAAAAAATCTTTAAAACATGTTTTTGTGCAGTAAATTTTAAAATATTTTCACAAAAAAAGTCCGACCCTGACTTTGACCCTGAAAGGGCAAGTCAACTTCTTTTTTTTTTGCCTTATCAATGTAATTTTCACTGCCAATTTGCCAGAAGACACCTACATTCCTGCACTGTATTAGGCAAAAATTGTTTTTGTTGTGTTGCCCTCAGCGACCGACCCTAAAATCGCAAAAATATAGGGTCGCAATTTTGTTTCTTCAAATTGACATTATTGTTTTTGTCTTGACATAAACCACAGTCTGTCAGTTATTATTTGTCAGCAAAAGAAGAAAAAAAAGGAGGACATTGACCACCCAACCCGACTTCAAGATCTGTTGGCACTATGACTATGTGACTTATGATATGAGGCAACACAAGTATTTTGTTTGCCTTAACCCTAACCAGTAGCCTAAAGCTAGTTTTTTGTGCGTATCGGGGGGAGGGGGGAAAAATTGCTATTTTTTTGACCCGAAAAATCACCCAGCACCCCCCGGGATTCGATCGCCGGACCATCCGCACCCAAGTCTGTCCCTCTACCAACTGAGCTAACTCCCTAGGTCATATGCGGCCACAAACTCCGTGGCCACATGCCTGCGGTAGGTGACGTCATCGCGGCAATGCAGCAGCACGTGCCTGGAGATAGTTTCTGGCAGTGAGATTTAGTGAGATTCAGTGCGGTTAGGGTTAATATACAAGGCCTTTCCATTTCTCATCCTTATCTGTTGTAAAGTAGACCTTGGAAACATAACTGACCTTTATCATTGGCCTGGCATGACCTTATTTTGGCCTAGATTTACATGGGGTATATTTTATTTGGCTATACACATAGTATGTGTCAATCGTCCAGTGGATCACTTCCAAACCAACTTCTTGTTTGGGTATTACTATTAATGTTGTACTACAGTTTATCAGTTTCTCAATCTATCATTCCTAATAATATCTAACAACCCTAGCAAAGGGGATAAAAAACCTACAGGCCCATCCGACCCACTTTTTTTAGAAATTTGTTAAACCATTTCTGAAACTTTCAGTGCGAATGATTGAATGAATAAATCCCGGAATAAATACTGCTCGCCAACAAATATCTTGGCTTGTCAAAATATGGCAACATTTTGGTCCTCATCCTATTTACTAGACTAACATTCACAGAGAACCCAGTTTCATAATTTATCCTCATGATATAAGAGAAGATTATTCCCGATGCAAAATGGTCACATTCACATGGTGTTCATTATATTAATAGTACATGTATACCCCACCACCGCATGTCTTCAATGGGGACTTTATCGATGTCACACTCACTATACTATATATACCCTAAGCCTCACTTTATAAAAAATGTATACAATTATATTTAAATTTAACTTGACTCTCTCAAACCAAAGACTTTGCTCAAACCAAAGATTTTCTTGTACTAGAAAATCTTTGCTCAAACATCCTTAAGAATAAGAGTTTTAAAACTTTTAATGGGTCCCTGAAAGCAATTGTCTGTCAATTAATCCCCCAAATTATAACAGCTTACTAAATGTCAAAACCAAGGTTAGACAAGGATGAGATGCCAAGAATGGTGTGACCCTGTTGTAGTTATTAAACCAAATAGACATGCATGCCTTCAGTTTTAAAAGTGAATAATTGACCAATTTAATTTTTGCGCTATTTTTTTGGTTACAAGTATTACAAAAAGTATACAGTACAGCCTATTTCTGCCCTTGATAATCAAATTGGCATACATCTGATTATAAATTTATATTATTCCAAAGATTATTAAAGAGCTTATGATGGCACAATACTCATTAGTTTAACTTGTAAATTTGATTGCATTTATACTTTGAATAGCAAATTGGTCAAAACTTTGGGTTACAACTTTAAAACATAATACTAATAGGCCTATTCCTCTTTTTCTTTTTTTAGATCCCAAACACACCCCTAATTTGGAAACTCCCCCTCCTCCACGATTTTGGGAACAATTCTGCGTATTGCGTACCCAAAGTCAATGTTGACTGAAACAACCGGGCACAATGCTAAAAGATCCACAACTTTGTATGAAAGTTCGTCCTTCCCTAATAACAGTGATGGGCTGGAAAATATGTTTATTTTCCAGGAAGCAAGTGTCCTGTGCAAACCCTCTGTACATCCCTCCTAAATTGCCCAGTATGTTTTAAACTACGGTATTTGTTTGTATACAAAACCGCTATTGATAATCCTGGGGGACTGGGGCAGTCACTCAGATACTTTTTGGAAGGGATGTGCCCCCCCCCCCCCCCCAAACCCGGTTGATAATATCCCTAAATTGCCAACATTTAACGACTGCACAGATTCCCCCATTTTTTCCTATTTATTGTCAATACAAAAAAATACACTACAGCCTATCTGCAATGGAATTTTAATTCAGTGTTTGTTATAGACACTGTGTAGGCAGTTAACTATTTACAACAAACGTTTTACATACAGTAAACACAAACACAATTGTGTGTGTCACGCACAATGACTGAAACCCATAAACAACCTATTTTCGGTAATGATTGAAAGTCATAGGTATTCGATGAAGTGTAACAATCTGAATATCTCCCTCCCACACATAATGACAACCCTTGTATGAAATTTTGAACAATTCTGTGATGGTATTTACTAAAATGTTGTATTCACTGATACCCTTCCCAAAATCACTAAAAGTAAAGCCAGTGTTGCCAGACCCACAGACTTAGCCATGGAATTGGGCTACTTTTAGTTTTGACCCCTGTGTGACTGTGTTGCAGCCAAAAAAAGTGCTGCAGCATGCAATTCAGTTGGGCTACCAATGTATTTTCTATTGGCTCAACCTCACGTATGTAAGGCATACGGGGACGTGCCGCTCCAGTGGGTCGTTTTTTCATGAGACATCCTTAGCCATGGGTAGGCTTTTCAACTGAAAAATCTTTAGACATGGGTCTATTTTCGCGAAAATTTGCAAAAAAATAGGTATTTTTTCCCGATAATTTGCGAACATTTGGTGTAAAATGAAGCAAAACCCCTAAAAATGGGTACCGATTTTTCCAAAATCACCCTTTGAAATGGGTAGGGGTTTTGAATCTCCAGCGGCACACACCCGACCAAACCAAATCTGAGTAGCCCCCCCCCCCCCCCAGGGGGCTCAACCAACAACTGAGTATATCCTGCCCTTCCCCCCCCCCCCCCCCCCCCCCCCCCTACTAGAACCTCCCTCCCAACTAAACACAAAACTTGGAAGGGGTATTTATTTACTCATGGACACATAAACACAATATCACAACCCATCAGAGAGGATGGCATTGGTAAAAATAACCAAATCCACTATTTGGGTACACCAGTTTATTTGTTATTTGAATATAAAAATGGCAACAATACCTATTTATAAGGACAAAACAAATCATATAATGCACCGCTATCCCAAATATCAGTCCAACAACACATGTTGCATTATGACTTATGACTGAGTTAAATATATTGTTTTTGTGTCATTAGGCCACATAGCTGTCATAGCATAGGACCTTTGATAATGTGTTGCCATGGAAATGGCAGTGTGGAGGCACACAACTGAATGAATCTCTTGCAGGGTTCACACAGACATCTGTGCCCAATGTCTGTTGGTACAGGTGTGAAGAGTACCTGTAGTAATACAGTAAAGCATGAAATGTTCTTGTGCATCAAAATGTTGTGAATTTTGCGAGTGTAGTTGACTCACAAAATGTTCATGTACACGAATGTTTTGCTTTTAAAACATCAGTCCCGTAGACCGCCACACACATCAGGCTGCCCAGCCCGATCTGAGAGCGCATTGCTACTGCTAGTTCAGAGGTTCTCTTAAAACCGGGAACTCCTCAAAACGCCATCCGTTGGCGTGATCGCTGAAGCAATATTTTGTTTTTACACATTTTATTTTGGAACAGGCTGTTTTCATGATACTTTATATTTATTACTTAAACAATTGATTAATACATTACTATTTAGTAATACATAAATAAAAATCTTGATGAAATTGCAGTTTGGGGGCTATATCTGGTAATTTCAAAACAATTAAAACGGATATAAATTCAGGAAGGTATTTTGTACAAATTGAAGTGGGCATTCGCGAAATTTTCAAGCTGCGAAAAAGGCTGATTGGTGATTCAAAGATAATAATGGCCCGACACTTTCATGCTTTTAGGCTTATGACCAGAAAACTCATCCAATGCATTAAGCCTATGCATCCCTGATCTCTAAAACGCTGCAATTTAATTTGTAATTTAAATAATTATAATTTTATATTTCATTTCATTGTAATACATGTAAGGTTGAAAAATCTTGAAAGCTGCATGCATGTAATTAAAATTGTACAATGCTCTGGCCTGTTGTTTTGTTTTTGACTTTGTATTGTATCAGAAAATCAGAAGGATTTAACACACTTCCTACAATAATAGTTCCAAATCAGAACCAAATTGTTGAGAAAATTGGTCACATGCACTCATTATGCCTATTATGCACAGTATGGGCCAGATGATGACAATATATGCAAATTAATCCCAAGTGTTTATTTAAATACTTCGATAGCAGACACTGTGTGTCAAGTGGACAAGACAAGTATTGGTACTTGGCAGATTATCCCCCCCCCCCCTTCTGTAAACTTGAAATCCCTTCTACAACAGTCAGACAAGACTATAGACCTACATGCCTAGAGATTCGAGTCAGTAGAATAAAGGTTGGCCTTGATGATACTGTGATGCGCTCAGAGGTCAAATTTGTATGTTAAGTAAAAAGTATCAGATTTTTTTTTTTTTTAATTTTGTGAGATGGATGGTACTTCTGAATTCTGAAGATTTTAAAGACATCACCACAATGCATTGCGTTTTTGCAAAATGCCCTTAATCTACAGTACTGGTCTCCACGTCGTCTCGGTTCCCATAGACCAGGGCTGGACAAATCCGGCAAAACGGCAAGCTCCTTGCCGGGAAATGTTGCCATCTCGCGGGAAATTCCCCCCCCCCCCCCCAAAAAAAAAAATGTTCAGAGTATAGAGCAATACAACCGATATAAAATAAAATGATGAACAAAATAGCATCAATTGGACCTTTTCGCAAATTGTTTTAAATCGCCAAAAAGGTGCACCAAATCGCGCCAATTGCAGTCTCATTTTTCAAAAAGCTACCATCACAGGGGGGCACATCCCCCCTCAGACTCCCCCCTAGCACCGCTTCGCGCGGCGCGATGGTTGCTTCGCAACCATTGGGTTCGCGGGAAACAGCAACTCCCTTGCAGGGAAAAAAACATTTTTTCCAGCCCTGCCATAGACATGCACAAACTCATAGCATTGGTGTTAACCGTGTATTCCTCGTTGGAGCTCTTAGATTCTAGATTTTTTTACATTAATTACCGTTAATAAATTAGTTATCAGTGTTCCTTTTTCTTATTTCTAAAACTTAAAGACCTCCACACATGCATCATGTGAAAAAGCCTTAGTAGACTGGTGCTCCCGCAATGCATTGTGGGATATCCTTAAAAGTTTCTTTGTGAATCAACAAAACTTACACAACTACACACACCCCACAAAAAGGTGAAAATTAAGGAAGCTCAAATTATTCCTGGATTTCACTTTCACTTCAGTACCATGTACTCAACATTAATGTTATCAAAGCCCTGAGGGGTAAGCTTAATGCGTCAGGTTGAATGAATGTGAAACATAGCACCTCAAAGTAAACATGTTTAAACCACTGAATGGTTACAGGCACGATTAGGTTACCATTATTAAAAATATGTCAAATTGGCCAAAATGAAAAAGGGTTTGTTTGCCCTCCATCTGAGATGGGAAAAAAATGTTTCCTACAAAATTGATCCTCCGCCAGATTTAGTTACTAACTTACTAGATCATAACATTTGGATTTGTAAGTTACAGATGAATTTTCAAAGTTAAATAGTGCAACAAGAAAACTGTGTTAAAAACAAGAATATGCAGGTGAGAAGAATCTTTCAGAGAATTCTGTCTTGATACTATGGACATAATTAATGCTATTTCACGCGAGCGTGTTTTGTTGCTGTTCACGAAGCTGCATCCAGATCATACATGAACAATGCATGCATGCGCGTCATGATTGACCAATCAGGATGCGCATTCATTTTTGAAAACGCCCGGTTAGCATTCCCGAGTTTGCGCAATACGCATGCACGCAGCGTGCCACGCACGCATTGTTGGAATTACGTGCACAGTATTAAGACGCCGGTTAAAAAAGTGCCAGCTAATAAAGTTGGAATAATCAGAATGATTCCGATTTTAAGTCAGCAGAAATACTGTAAAAGCCAATATTTTCGCGTAAAGATATTATCATAGACATTTCACAAATTGTTTTTCGCGTGTTACAAATATTTTGCGCAAAAAAGCGAGAAAATAAAACCACTGCAAAAATGTCAGTTTTTACATCATAGTGCCATAGAAGAACCTGATAGAGTCTGAAATGTATAATTAATTATTTTTGTAATGCCTCACTCCACAATTTTCCTTGAAAACCAAAAAGTGCCTGTTAAAGTTATAAATCTCAAGTTTCCAATTTAAAGTCTGCAGAATTGAAAGAGTAGAACCTGATAAACACTATGAAATATAATTAATTATTTTTGTAAGTCCACACTCCCCAGCGGGGGTTAGGAAACCAATACAGCCTTACATGGCCTTTAACAACCTTTTAAATTTTCAATGAAATGGATGAAGTCATTTTGTTTCCAGGTAATTGTACTGTTATAATTGTCCCACTAGTGTAAGGGATAGTAGTTCACTCAGTAGTTCACCCCCCCCCCCCCTACTTTGCCTCCAAAAAAATTGACAAAAAATATTTTTTTCGTTTGCGCGCTTCACACGCATTTTCTTACCAAATTAGGTTTAACTGGACCACATAAATTGACAATTTTAACATAAAACAGCTAAATGTTACGTGCACACTCGCATTGTTTGTATACCAACACAGGTCTAATACCAGTCGATCCCAGTTGAAAAGCTGCCCATTTTCGGTATTATAACTGTTTTGTATTCAACTGGGTCTTAAAGGTAGATGACCCGATCACATTTTCGTAACACAGAATTATTTCAAACATACGGAGATTTTCATATCATATGAAAGCTCGTATTTTTCTCATCATCATACTGAAATTTGACGGCCTAAATCGGTATAATTACGGAGAAATCGATGAAATAACGTTGAATTACCGCGAATGGTGGTAACCACCGATATAGTTTGTGTACTACTCAATGGGTACAGTTCACAGCATATTGTGCCTCTAAAATAAGAACCATTAGTCTTAGAGCTATGCAACTCAAACTTTGGAACACGACTTTTTTAAGGATGACCTTTCATGTAGAATAGAAAACTTCAAGTTGAAAATCGGAACATTTAACAAGTTTGAATGTGTATTTAAGTTTAAACCAGCTCAACTGGTTTGTAATTGTAGTGTGACAGCCCGAACATGAAGTGTTATGACGATTGACGATGTGAGTATATGTAGGCCTACAATTTGTTACAATACTGTTGTTATCCCCTGTTTGATCATGCAATACGAAAAATATATTAATGGTTTGGGTTCATATCTTGGCCTCATGTGATACGAACCCACCCATATCATTAACATTTTTTGTATTTGACTAAGAACAAACAGTGGATAACGAATTTTTGGTTCAATAGGCCTAAGTTTCTTGTTTTTTTATTAAGGCTGGAAAGTAAAGCAGAACCAATGTTTACTATTTTAAGACACCTGAAAAATCCTCCGTGATTATGTCCCACCTTTTTGGAGACTCAAAGTTATCCTTAAATGTGCTCTATCTATTTCTGGCATTCCACAGAAAATAAGAGCTACATAGCAAAGGTGCTCAGGATGAATTTTATATGTTTCGACTAGCGAGCTAAACGGAAAAAACCACCTTCGTCAGCCATTTTGTAAGTCATAGTAAATATCATGACTGTGTGGTTGATTGGAAATTCTGTCGTTATGACGTTATGGCTAAGGCTAATGATTTTTGCTGAAATAATTGCATACAATGTTCTAGAACAAGGCCTAGCTAGTGAGTACGAAATAGTATTAAATGTGTCAAATAAAAAAAACAGAATTTGGACAAAGTGGAAGGCTGACATCCTTTTGGTAGTGTTCCCTTTTACCCTGTGGGATCCCCGATGACCCATTATAAGATGACGGGTCATGAAAGGACTATGACAGTAGACTAGAGCCTACTAAAGCCTAGACATAAAGTGATCAATGCTTTAGTTTCAGGTAATAGCGCGGAAAACACATCTTCGAAATTTACATTTATAACTGCAACATAACTATCGCGGTAATACTGCTCGCTTTGCTTGCACAGTAGCGCGCTCGATCTGGAGATGTGGCGCTTGCATTAAAGTTAAACGACCCCACTACACGCACAGTGAGATTGTAATTAAGTTGTGACACAAAATGTTGCAAGTTGGACTTCAAAAGGGTGATAGTACAAAAATATATCAAAATGCCAATGAAATTGCGGTATTCTTGATGTTGCCTACTGAATGAATGACGCATGATAAGGTAAATACTAACAAATCATGCAAATAGTAAATACATAACTAAGTAAAAAGTAAAAATACATTATGATTACAATCCTATCCAGCTATCCTGAGTCTAGGACCTAGTTACATAACAATTTAACAAAACGAATATTTATTGCCAGTTAAAATAAATGGGTCACCTTGTTTATTCTTTTTAGATGACTGCATACATGCAAGGAGGACCACGCATGTAAACATGCTATTCCTCATTCATGCATTCACTCATACCAGTCTGAGTCTACCATTCATCACCCACAGTGCGGTGTACACAGTCGACAGTCATGTCAAGTACATGTAGGTTCCAGCTGACTGACACCGACTAGAATTCAGGTGTGTTTACGGTATTTTTAGGGCCGGAGTTAACGACATAGTTATTGAAACAGCGCCTGCGATCTATAACTACAGACTTACCAATACGTTGGAACATCGTTCATTATTTCCACTGACAAAATTTGGGTATAAAACTTGAACTAAAATCACTATAAAAAGTGCATTTATTGGCGATGGTAGCCACCGATGTTTCGACTTCGCCGCCATTTCAGCTGACCATGAAAAGTCGAAAAGCAATCTCTCCGCCCACCCACTGCGCCTGGAACGGCGACCTTCCGTATAAGGAAGAATATTGCCCATATACGGCTCCTGTCAACCGAGTCCCCGTAAGTGATTGGTTCAAAGTATGAATGGAATGTCAGTGTAATGAGACCGCACCCGGAAATTATGAATTATTCATATTTGAGGTCGACCTGGGTCAATTGGTGTCAATTGTCTCTTTAAAGATGGCAGCCTCCATGTGGCTGAATAATGTGATGCAACCGCAGTGAAAGTTGAAACTCGTCATGTTTTCCTTTCATTTCTGTGTATTGTTATTCAAAGGAAATCGCACATGGGAATTACTAACCATGTTATAAGATCGGTTCTGTTTAGAATTCGAGGGAAAATGGCTAGACTGGTAAAATTGGACCAGATTGGTAAGTAAGCTTATAATTATATTAATATTATTTTCCCCGTGCCATATATCATTCATATGATATAATCTCCCATCATATCCCCATGCCAATTCCTAGTCCCAAGTGGTACCGTAGTGCAAGTGTATCTTTGATAGGCAATGTCTTGCTAGACGTCCCGTAACTCAAGTGCGCATGCTCAAACCAATTAATGATACGTTGTAGCTGGAAATTCGTTGTAGCTATACGGTTTATTCCGTACGGGACGTGAGGCAAGATATAGCCCTTTGATACACGGTACCACTACCCTCCATAGACTCACAACCTCTCGTAATTCACGTTGAGTGTCAGCACTGCCGATTTTTCACCTCAATTAACCTTTTCACACTGGTCCGACAATCGATCTTTAGACGATCGATCGTCCTTTTGTAGACTAAATAACAGATAAAGGGCCACTTCTCTGTGTGAATCCAATGGCTGTTGATCGATCGAAGTTCTTGCATGTTTTTGACTGTTCAAATTAGTCTCTATTTAGCGCGATCGATTGTCCAAAAGATCGATCATCGTACCAGTGTGAAAAGGTTTAATATTTCCTCAAATTGAGGATGCTTGATCAAAATTAATTAACTCAATGTATTACTAAGAGTTCTAGGAACAACATGTGAGTGCATTTTGATTGATTTCAATTATATTTGATGTGAAAATCATGATTTCAAAATGTGATTTTTGTGACGCCGTGTGTCTATAGAGGGTGTTGTGGCTATAGTATAGTGAAGCATGAACGATAGTATAGCCACCTCGGACTAGCCAATTCCATGCATTTTTGCATGACTTGTTGTTTGTTTACTATTATTATAATTATTATAGGCAAGGGCGGACATCCTGGGTTGGAAATTACAACAAATTACAGGACCATTGTTTAGTAAACAACATACAGGTGCATTCCCAATCCCAGGTCATAGGATAGTTAGGTGTGAAACTGAAACACTATTGTAAGTGAGTACACAGTTCAGTGAGTGTAAAAACAGTGAGTCACAACATTAGTAACACATTGACATTGTGTGATGATTGTTTTCACCGCACTTCGACAAAACACATTATAAGTTACTGCAGACTCTAATAATTATTAAATATTATAAACGTCACGCTTCCCTTACCTACATAGCCAGAGCCAACTTTATCTCTTCGTATCTATGATACAAAGAGCTATAGTTCCTGCGCTAAAATCTTATCGGGGGTTTTTTGGCACAAGAAAAAACTTTACAAATTGAACAGCTCTACGACACATGTCAGGACATATTTGCTAATATGTTTCATATGTAAACGTAGTAGTACAACATATGATATCAAAGGTACCTTATTTCACAAAATATGCAGTCAGTGAATTCTGAGAAACTTAACAGAACAAATGCATTTTTTAATTTTCTCTTTGACACACCCTGGATATAATTGGACTGGCCTTATTGCATACTTTAAATATCCTTCATGTGTGTAGAGTATTAATTTTAAATTTGATTTTTTTTCTTCTTCATCACAGTTCTCAAATCTGCAGTCAGTGCAGCAGTGTCCAGTCTTCAAGCAGGCAACGTGATAGCCGTGCCAACAGACACCATATACGGGGTAGCGGCGTTAGTACAAGACATCCAGGCAGTCAAGAAGTTGTATGATATCAAGGGACGCAATGGACACAAACCTATCGCTATATGCGTCAGTAAGATTCAAGATTTGTTCAGGTAAGCACCTCAATGGGAAGGGGTACATGTGACTGAGAGAACGACTAAAATATAGGGGTCATTGGGTGAGAGGTTGTGGAAAAAAACCCGAAAGAGGGTTCTTTGGGTGACAAATGTGATTAAAGGTGTATGTTCCGATCACTTTTGGGGGGCTATGATTTATTTTTTCACATCAAGATATTTTGATATCAGAAGAATCCCTATATTTTCTCATTATGTCTGTAAAATCTTAGGAGCCAGAAATTTTCCATTTAGAAATTATAGGCTCAAATGTGGTGAATTACTGCCAAAGGTGGTTAACCACCAACCAGTTTGTGTACTACTCAATGGGCAAATATGTTGTGACCTTTTGTTTCTAAAAATAGAACCATTGGAGTTATGCAACTCAACTTCGGAATGCGACAATGTTAAGGATGCCCTGTCATGTAAAATAGAAAACATCAAGTTGAAAATCGGGCCAGCAATCGGACCATCTACCTTAAAGCTGTAAAACACTTATTTTCTTTGGGGATAATTCAGCGGGATAACTGAGGTTGGACAGTACTACTCAATGGGCAAATTAATTTCATGTCACCTTGTGCTTCTAAAATAAGAAACATTTGAGTTATGCAACTCAAACTTTGGAAATGACTATTTTAAGGATGACCCTTCATGTATGAAGAAGAGAAAATTGGGCTAGCAATCGGAACACCTACTTTCAATTTTAATTTTTTCATCAATGTCCTTTCTCTATCATTGCTTATTCACTTAATTTCAGATGGAGCCATGTGACGGTACCCGCCGACCTTCTCAACGACCTCCTGCCTGGTGCCGTGACCTTAGTGTTCCAACGCAAACCGGAACTGAACCCCCATTTCAACCCATACACAGAGCTAGTGGGGATACGCATACCAGATTATCCGTTTGTGCAGCAGCTAGCGGCGGAGGCAGGATCACCGATAGCTCTCACGAGTGCCAATATCAGTGCTGGGAAGAGTACATTATGTGTCAAAGTAAGTTAACCCTAACCTTCCTAGACACTATGATTAAAGGTATATTATGTGATCTTTCCAGGGAACGCCCTCAACATCGAAAAACAAATAGAAAGCAGATTTTCTTGCAGATTTACATTTCTGATCATAAATCATGGATACATTCCAAGTTACAGGGCGATACGATTCTTAATTGCTTCAAAATCATATTTTTCACTCTAAATTCACTCTAAAACCATGATTTTGAGGTAATTAGGAATCGTATCGCTCTGTAACTTGGAATGTATGTATGATTTATGAACGGAAATGTAAATCTGCAAGAAAATCTACTTTCTAAAAAATATCATGAATAGAGGGCGCTCTCTGGAAAAGATCACATAATATGCCTTTTTTAACTACTAGCAAAAAACAATGTCCATGCGCATGCTACAGCATTCATTGGATGACGTCATTGTCCAAGCTGGTATGTGGGTACAAAATTGCTGCCCGGGCAAGCCTTGGCAGCTTATCTCATCAGTGGTTAAGGATGCAGCGGTGGTGATCGGAGGGTCCGGGTCGAATCCTGGGGTTTTGTGGTGATTTGTTGGGTAAAAAATTCATACTTTGTCTCCCTCCCCCGGTTTCCATAATAATAATAATTAGTATTTATATAGCGCCTTTCCAAAGTGATCAAAGCGCTGTAAACACAAAAATATAGCCTTGCGGATAGGGTTAAGGCATTACAGTTTGGCGAAACCCTTTTTTTCTAAAAAACACACAATCCTTCATATGTGATGCGATCTGTGAAAACCCGTCGGTTGTCTCAATATGTGAACTAGGGATTATGGGTAAAATAAATATAATAAAAAAACCTTTTTTTAAATTTTTTTTAAATTTTTTTAAAGAAAATTAGTTTCCAATTCTTTGTCATCATCTTTCATGAAATTTCACCTTCAAAAACTTAAGTTAGTCACTTTTATTATTAACCTTATAATGTTATTCTATTGAAATATGTATCTTTTTTGGTCTGTTTTTTCATGATTTATTGTTTTGTAGCTTTTTATGACATCACAATCATCATTCACTCGGTTTTAGCTTTCTTATGATATAAAAATCTCCAATATGAAAAATGCCACCATGAGGCGGGTTTTCACAGAATCGCATCACATACATACCATTTAGGTCTATAGAAAGAAGAAAACATCTTCAAAAGCCACAGTGGACAAACAGACAAGTGTTGATACAACTATAAACTGCTCCTCTCATGACACCTTTACTTTATCTGATTTTTTTCTTCATGATTATCCCAGGAATTTGAAAACTTAATGCCACAGCTTGACTTAGTATTTGATGGTGGGATTATCGGTGATACAGAAGAGGCGAGACTGGGATCAACCGTCGTGAATTTGTCTGTACCAGGACAGTTCAGCATTATCAGGCCAGGGAGGTAAGAAGGGGTTCAAGTTATGATTAGTCACTCAGGAGGAGGCAAAACTAGGCTCAACTGTCATCAATTTGTCTGTACCAGAATGATTTTTATCGGTACAGTAGAAAAGGATTAGATTTATAATAGGATTATTATAGTTCAGCCACTTCCATTGGCGAGCCTCCTATAAAATAGAAGACCGCTTCAGCCTCACATATAACGCAACAGAGTGCACGGTGCATCATGAATATGCACTTGGATTTTGTATGTGGAGATTGGTATTGCCGCAAATAAACTATAGAGGACTGTTTGGTTTTTATATCTATGTGTGCAAAAGTAAACCAAGCGTACAAGCACGATTATTGCCACGTGCACACTGTTTTGGGTGCACACACCCGTCACGCATGATACACTACCAGGAAACATTTATCTTTATCAGGCCTGGAAGGTATTAAGAAATGTTATGTTATTTGACCTTAGGGTATTCCACCAATGACTTTTAATACATGTGGCATGATGATATGAAGTGGCTGTTCACTACATGCATGTTTATGTAATTTATTGTGATACTGGGATGGTAAAAGAACGTGGTAAATTCTCACAAAATTGTTTAAAAAAAGGGTCCGCTAACAAAACCTTGTCACATTTTGCTTATTTTTAGTTGATGAATTAAATTAAATATGCTTTATAAACAATTGAATGGTTCAATGCACACATCAATGTCAAAGAGCCGTTTCAATCCAGGCATATTCTGTATTGATTCGCTTTGTATGCACTGCCTTAATGTATTGTAATAGTGATTGGGTTTTTTGTTTTTGTTTTTTGCAGTGTACACCAGTCTACAGTTCACATTTTGCAGAATAAATATGGTCTGAAAGAGGTTAGGTAACACAGAGCCCTACCGTCAAGATACTTGGAACATTCTGCACAAGGACAGTGATATTGAACTGATATTTATTTGTACAGACTAATGGGTCACAGTGGGACCAAAATCCTAAGATGCAATCCTTTATTTTTGAAGGATGGGTTGCCAGTGATAAATGAAAGGACAGACAAACCCTTGGCGAATTTCATCACTGAACAGAATATTCACCATTTACAAACTAAAGTTTAGCACTAGTATTGTACTGTGCCTACAATATATACAAGGTATGCCTTATGAACTATTACTATAGTTCAATCAGTTCCAAAATGGCGAGAAATATACAGGTTTTATCTCTCCGCGCGCAATAATAATTCAAGCGACGTGTGCACAAAGTTGGTCATACACGCACAATTTCGGTTCAAACGCATGTCACGCATTAGGTTCGCAGTGTGCTTGCTGCGTTGATGTGCGCCTATAACCTTCTGTATGGAGGCTTCACCAATTTGGAACTGATCAAACTATACCACGAGTCCAGTGGCGTAGCTCAGGGGGGGAAATGCCCCCACTGACGAAAAAAAAACCATTTGTGCCCCCGCCCCCCCCCCCCCCCCCCCCTATAAAAAAAATAAAAAGGGGGGGGGAAATATGATAAAAGACCGAGTGCTGAGGCACTGGTTATGTGGGGTTATATTCAACCTAAATAATCCAATAGAAGAAATAGAAGGCAAAATTGTACATGTGTTACATGTACGGTACTGTGCGTTTTTTGTTTTTTTGACTGTGCGAAGAAAAAATACCTCTACCCCCCCCCCCCCCCACACACACACACACTTACGTGAAATTCACGAGTTGGTGACTTCAATTTTGTTTTGGGCAACCTTTTACGAAAATTTCAGAAATCTTGCCCCCCCCCCTCCCCCCTGAAAAAAATCCTAGCTATGCCACCACATGAGTCGAAGCTACCATTTGATATAGTGTTGAGTACTGGCAGTGTGATTGGATCATATCTTCAGTGGAAATACTAGCACTGACTCGCTATTGTTCGGTGCCACTAGTGTTAACTGAAGTTATCAACCTTAACACTTTTCATGTGGCTATTAGTTTTACCATTTACAAAACAAATTAAACTATGTTCTTATTTGCATTGTCTATTTAGGAAATGGCGTTCAAATCCCTGGTCGTTGTTGAAAGGGATTAAATCATTTTTCAGCGTATGTGCATCACCAATCAACAACTTGCGTAACACTGTTGTCGATTGGTGATGCTTATACGCTGAAACGTGATTTAATCCCTAAATAATCTATATAACTCGTACAAAAGGAGTCTCGCACTATACCAATTAGTGCTTTTACACTTTCCACACGGCTGTTGGTTTTACCAAGTACAAAACAAATTTTTCAGAAACCTTTCTCAAATATGAAGTGTTACTGAATCAATACTAGTCATGTTTGTACTTATTTCAATGCATTTCTCATGGTGATTCCAAATATGGTAATGAAATTCAATAATTTTGACATATTTGAAACATTTTGTGACATTTTGGAATGTCACCTGCAGCTGCCTGCCGCGTGGAAAGTGTTAATACATGAAGGATGAACCAGAATGTGTTCCTCTCACTCCCAACTTGAGGCAACACAGAGTTTTTATGTCTCGTAGGTTTTATATCTTTTAACTCATTTTATTGGGGGTAAAACAACCCCAAAATATAAAAACTGCTGTGAATGAATTAGGTAAGAGTACACACAAGTGTATACTTGGGTGGGAGAGGATTATGTGAAGTATTTTATATTTAAGCTACATGTATATGTTTAACTATAGAGGGCGGAAAGGACTTTTTTATCCATGAAAATAAATTGTAGTTGAGATATCAGATAATGATGGTTATTAAAGTCAAAATAAGAAAATATTGATGACTCCTAATAATATTTTTTTGTGTCTATCACTGTCTTCTCTTCCCATCTCTTATTGACCATTTGGCTTGCTATACAATGTACATCTACATCTAAAGTAATACTCAGCAAAGTTGCATTCATGCAATATCTGGCTGAGATGTACCATTCCTATAATGGCTATAATTATCTGGTTGAATCCACATGGTATTCCCCATGGAGGGGGGCAATTAACTATCATGCTTTAATGCAGCATGTATGACCACGGATTTTCCAGACCAAATTCACCATAAAATTAGGATTTTGCATGTTTTCTTCCCATGTTGACTCTCTAAGCGAGTAAAATATTGACAAAAAGGGTACTTTTTCTTGAAAACAGTTGGTTTTAGACCCTGTAATATGTTACGCTTGTAATGCACCCAAAAAGGTAAAATCAAAAGAAATACCAAAAAGTCCCGGGCAAAAAGTACACTTTAGATTTACTGTTGTGTTTACGCTCTTTTCAATTCATGGATATAGGGTTAAGTGCAACAATGGAAACTGCATCATTTTTTATTTATATGGCCACTGCTTCATCAATATTTGTGCTATTGTGACAAATGAGGTGTCAAAATGCGCGGGAGGAAATGCCTGTTCTTTCCCACTTGTTGAATTTATTTAGGGTTCTAAGAATTATACACAGGGCGCTGTGGATACTTTCTTTTTATGCAGTGTTTATATGGCTTTCACACAGGGCGCCGTGGATACTTTCTTTTTGTGCAGTGTTTATATGGCTTTCATAATAGACATCGCAGATATATGAGTTTCATATCCGCTTTCTACCGTCTGACCGTAGACAGTAATGATATACAGACTGTAACCAAAAAAGTTATGCAATCGCAATTTGATTTTTAACCCAATGTTGAAATCATGCAATGTCAAAATCCTTTACACGCTTTGTTAAGTTCCGTTATGGAATCATTTTATTTGGTCTTTTTAACTATATACTTAGACTAATCTACTAAGTCGTCTATAAATCGGGTTGGGCCACTTTCTTAATAAAGGGGTCAAAAAAAGTAAGCCCCCCCCCCCCTAAAATTAGATTACTTTTGTTTACATAACTTCGCACACAATTAAACGTTTTGAAAAGTTGATTATGAAAAGAGAAAACGCTTGGCTACCAATAGAAAGTTTTACATTTTCGATATCATGTTTACTTTTCCCAAAACAGTCACATTTCCTCAAAATGATGTTTTCAGAAAAAGTGGCACTTACATGTACTTGTATTGGATTTTGGCAAATTTCATGTTAACGGAAACATCATGTTGGGGATATTTGACTTTTTTGGGAAAAGTAAACATGATATTGAAAATGGGAAACTTTGTACGGATAGCTTAGCGTTTTTCCTTTTCAGAAAAGTTTCAATTACTTTAAACGTCTGATTTTGTGGGGGTGTTACGCAAACAAAATTGTATAGGATTTTGAAAATTGCCACTGTCTCTGAGAACATTGTTTTGAGAAAATGAGATCATTTTGGGAAAAGTAAACATGATATTGAACAGGAGAAACTTTCTGTGAGAAGCCAAGCACTTTTCTTTTCACAAGTTTTTAAATTTCTCAAAACGATTAATCCTGTGCGGAGTTATGCAAACAAACTTGGTCTAATTTTCGTACAAAAAAATCACGAGAGAGAGTTTTTAAATTTACTGGTATGGACCAAGTGCCACTTTTTTCTGAAAACATCATTTTGGGGAAATGTGACTGTTTTGGGAAAAGTAAACATGATATCGAAAATGTAAAACTTTCTATTGGTATCCAAGCGTTTTTTCTATTCATATACGTTTCAATTTTTTGAAACGTTTAATTGTGTGTGAAGTTATGTCAACAAAAGTAATCAAATTTTAGGGGGGGAGGACTTACTTTTTTTTACCCCTTTATCATACAATCTTGCTTGTATAAATTAAATGGTTAGGGTATCATGCAAGGAACATTAAAGAGAACAATACAAGTATTTTTCAAATAGTTTTATTTCTTTGTCATATATATTTTTAACCACTTGAAATGAACCATTGTTGTCTAACAAGAGCGCTGTACAGTTATGTTCCTGGTTCGATTCCATTCAATATTCATCCCAGTGGTTTTACCATTAATTGAACCAAAGTGGCCCAGGTGATTTCATGACTACTTTAGACAATTGATCATATCTCTGCTTACCGAACATCGATTGTCATGAAACAAAGCTTATTCGAAAGCTAAGAAAATTCTTCTTGCACTCCATTAAAACTTGAAACATAAATTTTACGGGAGATATTTTTAATATTTTTTTGAAAACTGTATATATTTTTTTGTTACAGCTTATACCCAGCTAACCATATTACGTTGTTGGAACGTCGTGGCAAGGTTTCACTTTCGTTCTTGGAACGTTATGATTAAAAGTTCAAAGAACGTTGTGAACGTGATCCAACGTTAGGAGAACGTTTATTTGTCGACACATTTTTACGTTGTATGAACGTTAGTCATGAACGTTTTCACAACGTTATCACAACGTCCTAAACGTTTAAAAAACTTTCTTGAAATTCTGTTAGTTATACCATTACGTCCAAATGACGTTTTTATACTGTCTTTATTACGTTATCGGAACGTCGTGACAACGTTCATGGAACGTTGCGATCCAACGTTAGAAGGACGTCAACACAAATTTGTTGACACATTTTTATGTTGTATGAACGTTAGTCTTGAACGTTTTCACAACGTTATCCCAAACGTGTAAAAAACTTTCATCAAATTCGGTTAGTTACACCATGGCAACCAGGGAACGGTAGTGGTATTATAGAGGGAGGGGGCGGGCATTGACCTTTTCATGTGTACTATGTTCTTGCTCAATGTACAATGTATATGGCATTAGTGAACAATGACTTGCCTTTAGCTATACATATGAGAACTTACGTATACAGATCAAAATACTTTCTATGGTGTTAAAAGCTGTTAAATGTATGTATCGACTTAAATTTAAAAAAAAAAAAAGGTTTAAATAAATAAAAGGTGCAAATTAGCTCATTACCATAATTTAAAGGTTACAAACGAGCACCGGTGCTAATTTTTGTACCATTGAAATTATGCTAATGAGCTATTTCCACAATTTACTCGACTCATGTAAGGCCAGGTAAAATATGCAAATTAGCGATTACAGCCCAGGTAACATAATTTGGTTGTGTAAACGTTATATGAACGTCGTGATGAAGCCAGATGTGAGTGATTAAAAAAATGATGTAAAACAGTTACATGTTTACGGCGAAAAATTAAGCGCGCGAAAGTGAAAATCGTCTGATAATAAAATTAATAGGCCTGAATAAATTTTAAAAAATAAGGAAAGAAATAAAAAGAAATAAATTGATTTATAATCAATTTCATTTGTACAGGGTGACCCAAAAAATGTTAACACTCCGGGCACATAAGATATCTTAACAGGACAGGAACACACGGGTGTTATCTTGATGTATTATGAAAGCTGAGTAAATAAGCTTTCATTTGCATTTTATTGCATTCCAATTGGTTATTTAGAACGGGAGATATGCTTCAGCAAACATGAGGAAGCAAAATCGTCTTGGTCCAATCCTCTCAGTATGAAAGTAAAGCTTTTAAAATGCACGAAGCAAGAAACAACATGATTAAGTCACACACACACACATCAGTTAATCTCTTCTTTGTTCTTTTCAACGCATTCTTCCGATTCTTTTCAAGCTTAAAAGACATAAATAAATATATTCCACATAAATTATACAGGTATTTTGTCATGAGTTCAAGTTCTATACTCTTTTTCCATGTGCAATGGGTAGCTGTGAGTAAAGCAGTCTTTAAAATTGAAATTGAAACATTTCATGCTCTTTGTTGAAATGGTCCATCCAATTAATGTCAATGGTAATACCACCTGTTATAAGTTGCTTGTATCGTTGGATAAATGAATGAAAAGATTCAATTATATTCAATAATCGATACATTCTAACTTATGATTAAATGTTGCAATGGTATTGTTACTTTTGAATTACTGCACAATAATGTTTTTAGCATTCTTACAAGTTCTTTATCATAGTTGTAATTAATGCAAATTGGACCAAGCCGATACATCAAGATTAGACCCGTGTGTTCCTGTCCTTTTAAGATATTTTATGTGCCCAGAGTGTTAACATTTTTTGGGTCACCCTGTACACGCCTAGATTAGTACATCAAATTTGTAATGCCAAATTGTATTGTATTAAAATTTTGATTCGTAATAAACCTTTTTAAATAAAATGTAATTCATTATTTAATTAGTCCATGGAAACGTGAGCAAAACGTTTTCTGAACGTTGCAGTCAAGTTCTAGTTTGGTTGCACTTAGGTTGTGGTTAGGTTGTCATTAAAACGTTTCTACAACGTTATTATAACGTTGCGGTTTGGGTGTGATTTGGTTGTTTTAGGAGTGGTCCATGGAAACGTGAGCAAAACGTTCTCTGAACGTTGCAGTTAAGTTCTAGTTTGGTTGCACTTAGGTTGTGGTTAGGTTGTCATTAAAACGTTTCTACAACCGTTATTATAACGTTGCGGTTTGGGTGTGATTTGGTTGTTTTAGGTTGGTCAATGGAAACGTGAGCAAAAAGTTCTCTGAACGTTGCAGTTAAGTTCTAGTTTGGTTGCACTTAGGTTGTGGTTAGGTTGTCATTAAACGTTTCTACAACGTTATTATAACGTTGCGGTTTGGGTGTGATTTGGTTGTTTTAGGTTGGTCCATGGAAACGTGAGCACTCTGAACGTTGCAGTTAAGTTCTAGTTTGGTTGCACTTAGGTTGTGGTTAGGTTGTCATTAAAACGTTTCTACAACGTTATTATAACGTTGCGGTTTGGGTGTGATTTGGTTGTTT